>CM074181.1:61899041-62543791 GCA_037179385.1 Holothuria scabra
TGCCTTTCAAAAAAAAAAATTTAGATATCAAACGCATTTTCTTTCTAGCTTCACTTCAGATAGTATCAGATTATGCAACAGCCTATCTTATTTAATCAATTGATTGGAAAATTCCAATTTTTGCTAACTATATTGTTACTCACGTACACAGAGACTTCATGCACACAAGTATTGATGTATATAGCGTGCAAATGTTTTTCTAGTTGGAGCAGCTGTTTGACTTCGAACAACTTTCTTGGTAAGTTCCACAACACAAATTTTGGAAAGTAGACTTATTTAACAGACGGCATTACTGATAGACAAGCTAGTGCTGGGAGTAACACAACTCTGTATGCACGACCACTCTTGAATCACAATATCTAATACTGCGGTTCGATGATCATACCGCTCAGTGCCACACAGACTTCGAAATAAGTGAGTCATGTTTTTAGAGGATGTTTTTAAAGGTCTTGTTACATGAAAATGACAAATGGGGTATTGGATGTACAAAGCATTGAGACCGAAGAAAATGTCTGCAATTCCATCAAAGTCCATAAAGGTTGACTTTTTATTAGGGTAAATTATGACTTTTACTCAAGCATTAATAAACATGAGCGAAATTCTTGTTGATCTCGAAACTGACATATATGGCAACTGTTATCCTTTGCTTTTGCAAATTTGGATCTTTAAGTTGTAGCTTGCATAGTTTCCTAATTACTAAATGTATTATTATAGCACTCAGACGGTGCTCCATTCAGTCATTTGAAAGAAGTTAACAAGTTCCATTAAACGATGCCAATTATATCAATCGCTTTATTTTTAGAAACTCTAATAGCATGCATTTTGTACTACAATTTTTAAGAATGTGTGAGTTTAGTTTTGCCTTGTTTGGAAATGCCTGCAACAGATCGTTTTTTGTTTTCATGGTTTTAATTTAAAAAGTTTTCACAAAGAATTTAAGCTGGCAAAACGAAGAGTTGAAGACTGCCAATGTAAATATTAAGGCATATGCTTACGCACCAAGCGGTCAAACCAAAGAAGCTTTGACATAATGCGTACTTGAAATAAGCCTTTAAAAATTAATTTTCTTTAACATGGCAACAAAAAAAAAAGAACTTCAAATGTGAAAGGAAGTTTCTGTACCACGTAATTGTTGATCAAGACAACACTTACTTAAGAGTTACATATATCACCAGAGGTGCAGTCCCCCAAAGAGCTCGAAAAAATACAATGAAATAGCTTTTTAAGTGATGTAATTTTGTCAGTAACTAGTAACTACACAAATACATATCTGTAACAATGCACACCAACTCTACTTCCTCTTAAGACTATGAGGTGTCATTATAAGCATTATCGTTGTTTTCATTTAAAAGGTTACAATAGGCATGGGTGTCATAAAATAAAACACAATACCTTTCGGCAAATATTGTTAGCCAACTATCGAGTAGCACTTAAACCTTGTCACAAAAGCAAATGTTGTATACGCACGCGATGTGTGGTGCACATAAACCACCCGAGTGACTGGTAAGTCGCACCTATGTTAATAGTTGATCATGGAAGGAAATAGTCTAGTGGTGAGTAAGGAAACTATTACTGCTAAACTTGTAATATATAATTACTTCTTTTGTATGAAAAAAGGTTCATCGCATGTGGATATCTAAGACAGTGTTTATAGTTTCCTAATTAGGTCAACAGCAATCAAGGACAGGTAAATATGTCTACTCTTATTGAACATTTTCTCATTTCATTGACTTTCTTTTAAATGTTCTTAGTCAGAATCACTTCAAAATGTAAAGAATAACAAAAATAATAATAAGATAATGTGTCAGGTAAGATTTTTACTCATAAATGTGTTTCGTTCTACGAAAGTAAGGACATTCTGCTATGTAAATTTTACGAAAAGTGCGTCTGAATTGAAAAAACGCTTGCCAATGGGGAAATTATGAAAACAATATTCGTTTTTTTTTTGGAAAATGGATTTGTTGTAATCAAATATTATTCCACACTCCATGTAAAAATTGGCGACTTAAAAGGCTAATATCCTTAGGATTGATTGCTGTTGAATGTCAAAATTCTGAATAGTGCCATGAATTAGAAAACGTATTCATGTGTACCCCTAACAGATGGCTCTTCAAATGGTGCCCATTTGAAGAGCATGAAATGATCTCTAGAAATGTGGAAATAAGTCACATCTTGTAACACATGTTAGACGTGTCTCTGACTTTAATAGAATTCGTCACTGGTCAATGGAATACTAAAAAGCGACACAAATGGTAGTAAAATTACCTCATTTCGCTCTCCCTGCTGCTATTTGAATTCTGTATTCAGGAACAAATTTGTGTAGGCACAACATTTAAGTCAAGATAATTTCACGGGCAAATAGTTCAGTACGGATTATAATCGCCTCGTTGGTGGCTACCTTGTAATTTCGGCAAAAGCTTATGATCATGTTCCTTCCAAATGGCCAAGGCCGAGAAACATTCATGACTATGCATTTACATGAAAGAGTTACGTTTACTGAAAACCCAATAAGTGCATGTTATTTTGGCAATGGCGACTGGCGCCAGCGAAAACTTCCCAAACACATCGTGAACACTGATACCACTTTCAAGCTTTTACTTTTAAGTACAAGTTTCTGACAATTGACCACAAGTGCAAATTTGTCCACACACAAGCGTTTATACCGGTAACCTTTCTAAGAACCACACAAGAAAAGAAAACTACCCAAAAATACAGACAGATTTAAAGGGGAAGGATAGCCGTAAAGATAGAAAACATTCTTGGAACAGTCGACTTTGTTACGTCTCATCAGGTTATACTTCGTGGTTTATAGATTCGATTCGATACAATACATGTCAAAGTCACAAATGCATTGAGTCTGGTGGAACAGTGCACTTGTTACTGTCTTCAACAGTACTAACGATAACCTAAATAAAGCTAGCGCCAGGGACTGGCCTTGGTCTACTACGAGATACAAACTCTTTGAACGAAAACCAGTTTAAATACCTGCAACATCGACAATGCTGTTTATAGGCTTCCTGTAGATGATGTGTTTTACCACTGGTATCGCACTGGAACATACAAGGCTAACATACAACACACCGCCTATGTCGTGAGATGTCTGACCTACTGCATGGGTAGACGCTTTCAAAGAAAAAATATAAAATATCTTGCTAGTGTAAAATCAAATATCAAATGAAATATTATATCATGATTATTAAAAAATTACTTTCAGAAGTGATTTTAAATGCGAATGTTAAAAACACGAGGAGCCAATATTTTTTACAACTAGCCCTGCACAAAGGGTAATCATCTCGTCTGCATGAAGTATTGCTCACTTAAAGCTACGCCACTACCGTGGTCCTTTAAATTACGGCACTGTCGCAAATGGAAAAACGGCGGTGGAAGGCTCAGTTTATACCAATTAATAAGAAACTGGGCCGTAAAATACCATCTAAACTAATTTCAACTAAGCTGAAAAGTACATTCAGTACTCTAAAAAATCATGCTGTCCACGAAATTAAAACTTCGATGTTTAAAAGGGCATTCTGTATTAGACTAAATTCAGTTAAAAAAGATTGGATTCGGTTTAAAATGTGTTACTTTATCGATAAGATCGTAGATAAATATAGGCTTGTACGTTTAAGGAAAATTCTATACACAGTCTCACTTAAAAGAAAGGTAAAGGACTTAATTTACGTTTACTAGGAATTACTGTTTCTTTTAACGGTTAATACAATCATGTAATGGCAAACTAGATTTTTTTTAAATATTCCCTTTTACAATACTATTGTTTAACGGTGTAATTCCCTCTGGGTAAATCGAGCATCCTCTCTCCTTCCCAAGCTACTCGAATATATTTATTGTCAAAACAACCAAACACCGCAACTTTGGAATGGCAGGCAGGCAGGCAGGCAGGAAGGCAGGAAGGCAGGCAGGCAGGTAGTAATCCATGGCGAAACCATCTAGGGAAGGAAATGTGAAGTTTGTGGCCATTATGCCCAATCAAACTGGACTATGAGGGGCGTTGATATTGATTTTTTTAGCGTATTCAAAGAGTCTCTTGCTGATAAACAAAATAAACAAGTAAGGCGCTATTGTGAGAATTAGTGCTGTCATTAGTACTTGGTTTATGGTTTTTCTTTTCATTTTGTGCTCACGAGAGGTCAAAAGGTCAACAGCTTGGGAACCGATTTTTCAGTCGAAGTTCTGAGTTACGGCTAATGATGCAATAAACCCTTCAAAATCGTCTGAAAAGAGTTCTTTACAAAGACACATCCTCATAAGGAACCATGCAGCAATAAACAGGGCATGGCTTCATTTTGTGGGGATCACATTGGTGAGTTGCTCCGAACTTGACTGTATGTAGGGTACAGTAGGCCCCCAAAAAGCCTACTGTATACACTAGTAAGAACTAGTAAGAAACTAAAAGCAAACGCTGTTCCAACTATTTCCATTAACGAAAATGCACCGCTATCAAAATCTAAGCTAGTTGTGTTGTGAGGTATTCGGCTCATGAAAGTGCCAAAGAAACATTAAAAATAGTGTACACTTCATTTGTAACTACAGAAATACCGCACAAAGTCTAACGTTATTTTTTGGCTTAGACCTAGCCTAACGTTTCGTATGCACAGTCGCACTCTACAGTATGCGGAATTGCCAATCTGGCAAGAATTAATCACCCACAGAAAGTAAATCCATGACGTAATAGCCTCATCGACAAAATAAAAAATCATTCAAAGTTTTCCTTTGAGCCTAATGCTGCTGGAGGACGCTTTTTCACAATATTTTTAACATCCTGAAATAGCCATTACAAAAATTTTTCATAAGATTATCATAAAATACACATGAGAAATTTCTCGTGAGATTCTCGTGAAAATCTTATAAGAAATTGCTCGTAAGATTCTTATATGAGAAATATCTCATAGGATTCTCGTATAAAAAATTTGTCATAAGATTCTCGTGAAAAGTCGTATGAGAAATTTCTCATAACATTTTCTTACTAGAAATTTCTCGTCATTATACATTCCATGAGACATTTTAACTGCAATAATACAGTACATGTATATCAGTTATTCTTCTTATAGTAGTATGGAAGACGATCAGTTTTCATGTGTTCATAAAGGAAAGCTGCTTGGTAACATTAAGAATGTGATACATGTGCTTGGTTTGTCTATGGTTTTGCATGAAAGGCCTACCGCTTGAAGTTTTTGCTAGCTCCGTCACAATGTATAACGGTAGAAGCATCATCCATGCGCTAACTATCAGTGTACGTTAATTAACTGTCCGGTTTACACTGTTGGCCGCATTGTTGAAGTCTTCATCAAAGATCACAATATCATAGGAGTCCACTTTGATGGTAAAAAGGAGTAACTGATATTTTGATGAAGTCTTCAAATCGGCAGACACTGAGTCCTACAGCCTATATGAACCAATATGTCACAAATTATCTAACCACTGAGGAATAAAACCAATTGAATTGCCACCACTTCTTTGTGTTTTTCAAGAAAATATACTGTGGGCTGAAAGCTGTACATCCCTGTGCTTTAAAAAATATACTTCCATGGAAGTATCCGAGGTAGTACTTCCATGATACTCCCAATGGACGGGACACAAGAGAACAAGGAAACACAGTGAGAGCTGTTGTTTAGTTGGGAGTGTGATGTGTGACTACTGTTATACTCAGGGTTGGTGTATGCCTAACAATGGCTTTGCGCACCTCTTTGTTAGTCATGCCTCAATAGACCAATCACAATGGACTTCCCCTTGAACATCTAAAGAGATACAGAGGTGAAGTTCAGTGCAGCATGACATGCAAGCACTGCAAACAGAGTGTACATGAGTTGCATGGTAGTAATCTGTAGAGTGCCATATTTAGAATGTGTTATTAAATTTGGTGAGTTTGGTAAGAAGTTGCATGTGTTTGCAGTGTTTAGTGCCTAGGAGGAAAAAAGATTTTGGTGCGGTGCTCAAGTAACTAAAGTACATATTGGCATATTTAGAAACCAAGAAGGCAGCCTTTTTTTGAAAAGAAATGTGTCTTCTGACTTAATTAGATCAAATAAATGTAGTTTGTTGATGCTTGTTTCCATCATAGGCTGTATGTTCCAAAGTAACGTCCAAAATTGACTAAGAACATTACTTTTATGCTATTCATGATGAACAGTAAACATGTCCAGACAGATTTTCTCTTCAAATATAGAGACAGAAGATCTCATGCAGTTCTCATGAGATCGATCTTACACAATTCTCATGAGATCTTATATGATTCTCATGACATCTCATACAGTTCTCATGGGATCTCATAAGAATTGTATGAGTTTTTTTAAAAAAGAATTTTCTTAATATTTTGGACCATGTTGACCCTACTGTTTTTGGGAGAGTTTAACTATCATTTGGGGACAGAAGAGGTCAAAAAGTGAAAACCTTGAAAACGCAATATTTCAAAAAAACGAAACAGAGAGGGATCTCATACTTAGAATGTGAGAATGTGAGTTACCCATATTTAGTTTACGGGCTCTATATTGTCGTTTCAGTTTAAAAAGGAATTTAGGGTTGTCGTGTCTTTCTTGTTCCGGTAGCGTGAACGTACTCAAGAAAAGACAGAGTCAAACCATTCCAATTTCCAAAATGATTTATTAAGTACTTCTCTCTCCAGTATTTAACGTGCAGGATCTAATACACACGGAGTCCGATGGCTACAAAGTCTAGGGCCTGACTGATTCTACAATCTACACGAGGTAGTCTCCTCAACAACTATAGACCAATGACACATTTCAACTCAAACATGTAACCACATCGGCCAATCACCTCCCTCCCTTGACTTCCTGCTCCAGGAAGGTCTCCAAGCTAGACATAGGTGAATCATTTGCATGAATTAATAAACATGAAGGACTATTCCATTATGTTGCCAAGGGCAGAACATGACACAACAAGGGTCAACAGGGTTAGAAGGCAAACACCTTGTAAATACGATACGTATTAAATCAAAACTGAATTGTGAAACGTTTCCCGAAGGGCATATCCCCGCACACAAAATTTATTAACTTCAAGATATGCAGAAAAATTTTCTTTTTTAGGAGGCGAAAACTTCATCTCTATAGAGCGTTCGGACTGAGATACAAATTTATAAAGTAATGCAACTTTTTTTCTTTTGATTTGGTGCGTCATGTAAATCTGTGATGTGTGATGTCATCGCAGCTCATTAATTCTATTCAATTTATTTATAATTTTGATGCCGCTGCAGGAAATATCAACCAACAGTAGCGGTTATATTCAACGTATAATGAAAGGTAATGCTTGATCTGTTACAGGCAAAGATACTTAAAAATTCACCCTCTATAAAATGTCAGGGATAAAGGACTTTAACTTATATAGAAAAGCCACCAGAAGGCCTATAGATAACTGCCGAGGGAATGATGTCTTTCCCCAAAGTGCTAACGCATATGCAGTTTCTCAGTAGGGTAAGCTTTCTCTCGGCTTCCATACGTTCTAAATCTTATTTGAAACTCTAAGATAGATATTACGTACTTTAATGCCTAGTGAAGGTTTGAAACATTTCAAAGAAGGTAGCTATTTCTCTCGTCAAAAGTTGCTGTTCCTCAAAATCTGCTTTCATAGTATGCATTCAAACAGAATAAAAAAGTGTACGGGTTTTTTCTTTAATTGCAAAACAATACTATTTGTTTTTTATAGAAACAGAGCACACAATTGTCCACGTTATAAATGGTCTCGTCAGGCTGAGTCATCAAAACCAATTTCCGATAAAGCCGGTCTTTGGCTTCAGATAGTGGAAAATTATGTAGTCGCGTAGTACTTGTGCACCAACGTTTAGAAATACGATGAGCCATAGTACACACCAAAACTAAACTGCACGATCCTACACATGTTTTGCAAAAGTCTTGTCTGCATGAGTCCATAGGTTTTCCCTTTCGGGAAACCAAAAAGAAAACAGTTAGTGACTGATCTCATTCGCTTGTGCGAATCTCAATCGATTGTGTATTGCCTTCATTTAAAGGCATGGGCGGCGATCCTGAGGGGATTGAGGATATATTCCCCCCATGAAATTGGATGGGGGATACTCTGCACTATATCCCCCATGACAGCAAACCCCCAGATTCGAAAACCGTAAAAAGTGAAGTATGCTGTTATGGAAACTTTTTTAAAAGAACGGGAAAACTAAAAGATTTCAAAATCTCAAGTTTTAAAATGTAACATGAAACCGTTTCTCTAGAAATAGAAGAGAACCCATGAATGTGAATTGAAAGCTCTCTACACCCTCCCATGTAGTTACTAAAACAGGAACACATTACGTGCATGCACCAGTATCTTCAATGGCCTATCATGCGTAAGTTTATTTATTTAAGTTTGAAAGAGAAGGTAATCTGGTACCTATTTCTACCATACATATTCTGATGCGGTGACTTTTACATGCAGTGAAAGAATATATAATATTTTAATGCTATCAAAATTACAAAAGATTTCTTTCATAATTCCCCGACGCACCGCCACGTTTTTTTCTGAAAGATTTAATTCTGTTCCAACTTGGATTTCAGCTTCTCCAGATGATATTAATTATACCTCAGTTTAAGCTCCACACGGTTCTTACAATGATTTTCACTTTGAAAATCACTGGTGCTACTTTATTCCTTTCGCTTCAATTTCATCGACTTCTTCTCAGTCTCGTTTAAAAATATAAAATAAATTATCAAATATAATTCTAATATAAAATATAAGAATTATTTAATTCAGAAAATGACTGTTAAACATTAACAATTACTTAATATTTAGGTCATCATTCAGGATACCGTAATTCAAAAAATGACTAGTTATTATGAACAACTACTTCAAATTTAGGCCATTATTAATATAAACTAATTCAATATACAACTTACTTAAAAGAGCCCGAGGAGTGTCGACAAGAAACTTTGAATGCTGTGAAATCGTGCATCGGCACTTCTTAAAATAACTAAAAATTATCAGGTAATGGAAGATAACTCAACGACAGAGGCGTAGGTACAGGGTGACAGAGGCGATTGCCAATGGCACCTGGCTCTAAAAAGGGAACATTTCGGAAATATGCCATTTGTGACATCGGTCAACAACAGTGTGGTTTTTCCAAATCTCCTTTCATGAAATTACGAATTCTCTCCAATGAAAGCTCCTTTCTTGCAATCATTTCGTTTTATATGCAACGCGCAGAAAAATTCAGTACTACTTATAGCCCTGTTACGTCATAAATCAGTTTAATAAACTTTTAAATTCCAAATTTCCTTAATGTAAGCTCTAAACCCTGAAATCATCGTACAGCCTCAGTTGATAGGCCTCAGATAACACTTTGTAGCAGCAACGATCTTTGGTAGCTGTGCAATTAGATATACAGATTTATAAGTAACACCAGGGAGTTGTAAGGGATACTCTCTGGTTATTCCGAACGTTAAACATATCATTTTACAGGGAACCCAGAACCAAAATTTCATTCCAATACAAGCTCCATATTTTCAAAATTTGGCCGATTAATGGTAGGAAATTCGAAGCGTTTCGCAAATCATATCCCAGGGAAATGGCGTTCACTTAACTTAACCCCCTTTTAAGGCGATTTTTAATACAATTTTTTAAGACAAATTTTACATTTACATACTTTTTACGACCTTTATATGGAATACGCCCCTGACAGCTGCAATGATACCAAACTAGATAGCCTGGAAAGGGCCATTTGCCCTTATCTCGTGCGCATTTTTGACTGAAGTTTTCTTTGTACGCTACGCGACAACTTGTGGTGGCGCTCGACTTACAAAGTGACACAGACTATATTCCCCCACTTTCAATGACAGATCGCCGCCCATGATTAAAAGATTTGTCCTTTTGCTTTAAATAAAGATGGCAAGTCACTTAGGTCATAAGAAGGCAAAGGGTCAAAATACTCGGAAATAGGTAACTATAAGGAATCTCATACCTACCATGTAGCTGTCCACTTTGAATAGATGATCCCTCTAGATATTGGTTCAAGTTACAGGTCATTTGGGGTCCTCAGAGGTCAGAACTAAGGACCTTGTACACATGAAGTATCTAATGGTAACTGGGAGGGATCTAATACATAAACTGTAGCGCATTAAACACACTGAGAACACAAACCTGTTTCTTTTTGGTAATTTTTGCAACAATTTTGATCAATTTAAAAAAAAAAAACATTTAAATAAGGATTTACTTAACGTTTGGGTTTTCTGGTTAAAAATTAGTATCTTCCATTTCGTATTTGCCGGTGAGAAGCTTTTTTTCTTCCTTAAACATAAATTTTCTACATTCTGTTGAAGTCTTTGATTTCAGTCCCTGAAAAGTCCAGTGTGAAAACCAGTGTGACATTTATGCACCGCTTATCGTAGGTGTATTTACAATTTAAATCTTCAAGTAGCATAGTCGCAAGTTACGCAGAGAGGTTTCAATGACGTTGTGACCGTGCGTTGTGTTTGATCTTGATCACAGGATAGGATCTATATTCTTATGAAACCGTTAAAGAAATTTCAGCTTATATTTTGAAAAATGCAACACAATTCAATTTGAACAAACTAATTTGTAGTTAATTATTTGTTGTGTTAAAAGGTACAAATGTGTTTGGAATTCAATCACTTGTTCAATTGTTATATCATCGCTCCGTGAGGAGGATGAGATATTGTAGTCACTTTGCCTATGGGGCTATATTTGGCAATGCCAGCTGAAATCGCAGCGGTTGCCATGGTAACGGTAAATTTCCCCAGATTACTAGTCTCGAGGTCTAACCCATGGTGAGGTACCCCGGGGTGACTGAAGGTCCAGGACTGAGAGAGGGGTCAAAATCAGTCCGTGTGTGTGTTGGTGAATGAGAGTGTGGGTGTGTGTGTCCAATTTTGTTTTCCTAATATCTCCTAAACAGCTTGGCCGATTTTCTTCAAAGTCGGTAGGATGGTACCTCAGGTGGAACAATTGCATTTTAATACTCAACCGGAAATGAAGGTCAAAGGTTACAGGTCAAAGGTCAAATTTAGTGAAATTACATTTTCTGCTATATTTCCAAAACAAAAGTTTCTCCTGACATGAATCTTCACACATATGATGATTGCATCTAGACCTATCAAAATATGTGGTTGCCATAGCAACAGAGGTCAAAAGTCAAGTGGTTGAGTGGAACAAAAAAAATTTCAAGTTATAATTTCTTCGTAAAACAACGTTTTTGTCCCTCAAACTCCTCCTAGTGGGCTGGACCGATTCTTTTCAAAATTGGTAGGTGGGTACCCTAGGGTAAGAACTTGTGTCTCCCAGACCCTCGGAAGAAAAGGTCAAAGGTCAGAGTTCAAAGGTTACATTTTGCAAAAAAACACTTTTTTTCCTGTTTTGTACTAAAGCTTCAAAAGAAAACCTTCATTTTACATTAAACTTCACAAGTATAATAGGGTAGACTAGTTCTACCAAATTATGTAGTTTTCATGGCAACCCCCAGGGAAAAATTCCCGTTGAGACCTGTTGAACAGGTATCAACAGGTAACTGTTCAACAGGTAATTGGAACAAGCACAACAGGTATGAACAGGTGTTAAAAGGTATGAACAGGTCTCAACAGGTGTGAACAGGTCTTAACAGGTATGAACAGGTCTCAACAGGGAGTGAACAGGTCTAAACAGGGAGTGAACAGGTATGAACAGGTGCAACTGGTCTTCAACAGGTATAGCCCTAACTGGTCTTCAACAGGTGCAACTGTTCTTCAACAGGTACAAATGGTCTCTAACAGGTACAACTGGTCTTCAACAGGTGCAAAATGTTTTAACAGGAAATACTATATACTGATGAATTTTTGCAACAGGGAGGTTGGGGTTCAATTCTAGCAAGGTCAGAGCAAGATTTGTGAATGGTTTGTTGTGTGAAACAGAGAGGTCTAATTTACCTGTACAAGTACAACAAAAATTTGCACAAGACAAAATTTATTTGGCTATGATATACATACTGCATGTTTAGTCAAACCCTAGTAGCATTCCATTGTACAGTAGCAAAGTGATGATAGATAGCACACATCATGTAGATAATAACCCAGTTAAATGCTAAAAATTGAAAAATTCATTAATCCACAGGTTTGATGAATATCACTAACCCATATGAAAGAGAAGAAATTAAATATACAGTAGCAATACTGTATTTCATTCTTTCATTCGAGACTTTATAGTACACAATCGGGGTTCTAGCCAGATCATTAAAACTGGGTGCTGCACCCAGTTTGAATTTACTTTTTTTTAAGTCAGCACCCAGTTTGAAATTTCACCACCCGGTTTGAATTTCATCATATGCGTACTCTAAACATAGGCTACACTGCACAGTATCAGACACATAAACATTTAATTGATTGATTGATTGTGCTGATATTGGAAATAACCAAACAATCAGGCAACTGAACACAAACAATACAAACAAATACAAAACAAGTGTTTTTCATGGTCAAAAGAATTGAAAGAAAATGTCATATGAATCAGTCCTTTTACATATTTGCTTAATTAAAAAAAAAACAAAGATTTGTCCATGATAAAACATTTTCTTAAGTTTTGTCCAAGGCAAAAAATATGGAGGGCCTTCAACCGTAAGGGGCTAAAGGGATCTAATCTTCAGCTTTTGCAAGTTCCATGAACAATTACATCACAGTGTAAAATGTTGCATTGCATTCTTCTGTCATCAAATGGGTCCACAAAAGACATGAAATGATCACATTTACCGAATGTTTCAAATTTCTCAATTAGCCATCCTCCTACAGTATTGGGGAGGTACTCATCTCAGTGAATCATACAGTAACCAATGACGAACTTTCAAGTATAAGCAGGAGTGTTCAAATTTTCAAACACTGTAAAAGAAATGCAGAGCTATGAAACCAGTACATCTGTCTTTTTGCAAATTGAGGTAGTCCTATATAGCCATACGTAGCTAACATACTGAAATGCACTAGTGAGTTGTAATTCATTTGGACGGTTTTCTGCTAGTAACTGCTTTTTGGTATTGGTATTGGTATTAGTTACATTATCCATTTTCTCTAAAGTACAGCAGAGTACAGTACTGTAGGTCTCCAATCTATAAACTCATTCACTCCACAGGAAACATTTGAAAGGTACTGTAGAACTTGCTAACAGCTGTCCTGAATATGATTAAAGAATTTGATGCCAACACAGCTCAAAAAGTAAAAAGATATTGATGGCAGGTTTAGAAGACATTCCCAGTCAAACCATTTTTTACTGGAAGTACGAATACATATTTTGATCAGTTCGAAGAATACAGTACGTTGCTAAATAACATTTTAAAGTGCCACAGATAAGGCGTATTAACTCCGTCAGTTAAGGCTCTTTTAATGCCAATTGTACCGTCATTCCAATCCACCACAGGCTGATTTCGCTAAATGACAGAACTTCTGAACATAACTGTACACGGGTTAGCTTTTGAAGAAACAACAGCAAATACTGTAGCTCCCTCATCTGTGTAGTGTTTCACCATCAAACTCACGCTGTTAATGGAATAAAAAATAAATAAATTTTAAACACAATGCAAATCAATGCAGATCGAAGAAAAATAGTGATTACACTTTCATACAAAATATGAACAGTATTGGAGAGTCCCCTTCCCCCACAACACCAACCCACCAGGACCTTTAAGTACAGATCGAATAAGCCTTTTTTCAGTTCAACTGACAGTGTTTGTTTGGGACTATATATAAAGTACCTAACCCGGAGTCAAATTTTTTGAGATGCCATGGGGATACTTAGGATAAAACTATGATACAACTTAAGTACAGGCATTACAATATGCATAGGCCTACAGTAACCCTAGGTCTTAATTAGGCTCATGATCTCGACTTTAAGCAACTGACAATACTGAAATGGACAGAGGTTATGCAGTGAGAAATCTAGTATTGAGTATTAAGAATCATGGGTAAAATTGATCAGCATTGATTTAATCCAAGTCTTCATAAAAATAATCAGTTTGACCTACAGTACTCTCCCATCTCCTAGCCTTAAAGGGAAATTTTGGGGTTGAAATGTCAAACGTTCCAACATAACATTCAAAGAAAATAGCTCAAGGCATAGTCAAACATACTGTACACACCAGCAATAGCTTCATCTCAAAATATTATGAATGAGAAGGGCTCTGGAACTTGCACAATCTGAAATTTTGAATGTTTAGGTACCGTAAACAAATTTTTCGAGAGCAACAAATGTCAAGCTAAGGGAAACTTATCTTGAACAGAAGACCCTCCATACTGCATTAGTTTAATCATTTATCCACCAGGGGCCAGTGCCAATATAATTGGTTTAAAAAGAATGAAATTTTCTGTTAAGCAAATGCAATATTTCCCTTTAACCCAACCCTCAATTTAACCATGATTAAGCCAAGGTATACAGTAGCTGCTACCTGTAGAACAGCCCTTGAACAGGGCTGTGCATTATGTTCAAAGGCCTTATACTGTATGGCAAATTCCACACCATTGTGTTGGCTAATGGAACGAGCCTACAGTAATTACATAAGCCATCATGTGACGGAACATAGATGGTTAGTTCACAGTTCAAATATGTTCTAAATTTGAACACCTCATTAAAATCATTCTTTTCTTCAATGAATTAAAATATCATTAAGGATTTATTCTGGCTTCATATTGTGTGGTAAAACTGAAAATTTTGCATCAATCAGTGAATAAATAAGCATGTAAATGAGGTGTTCGAATTTAGAACCTGTTAAAACTTTGAACCAACCACTGTACATACATACATGATACACTACAGCACCATTCAAGGTTATGGCTGGGCCTATAGGCTTAAGTTATGCTTATGGTATGAAAACACCTTTATATCCACTTGAATCCTCAGCTTTCATTGCCCAAATTTGACTGATTTTCCCATGCAGCATATGGAGGAAATTATACTTGAAACGTGGATGTGTGCACTATATTTAGAGTTTAGGCATAGGCTGTATACTGTAACTGTAAGTGTAATGTATACTGCAATAGTAACGTTATAACACAAGTAACGTTAGACCTAGCCTAGGCCTAACGTTAGGCCTAGCCTAGGCTAATGTTTATTTATGGTTAAGCCAAACAGAACAGTGACAATTAACTACTGTTTGCCCAGCCACCATGACCCTCAAATTGCACTGTATTTTGGTGTAAAATCGGAACAACAAATGGATCATAAAATATAAATGACTTACTCTGCTTCAGAGTATTTTTGTAAAGAAATCTTCCTTTGCTGCCTTCACTTTCATTGAACCAGTCAGAGGATTACTCACTCAAGGAAACCCAAGTTTTTTTAATTATGCTCTAGATAACGATACCCTGGAGTCTGCCGATTGCCACACTTATCTGGGAGTTGACATCTCTAATACCTTTTTGAATTTGTGAATGTGACGCATGCTCAGAAAACTCAGCTCTGGCTCTGTACTGTACAGTGTATGCATGCAATGGTAATAGTAATAGTACATTCAGTATGTGCACAATATACACAGGCAGCTGTTATCGAGCAACCTCACTCCTGTTTGCAGAGAACTGTGTCACTGCAAAGGGGCCCTGAAGGTAATCCTTTGTTCAAGCAAACAATTGCTTTGTTATGTGCATTGCTTCACAAGAGATAAGAAGCTTGTATACTTAGAGAGCAGCAAATGGATTTAGACTGTTTTGCTACTGTGTGGTATTAGAAGAAGAGAAGATAAAATAAAAATGAAGCACTTGGGTAAATGAATTTTAGAAGGAGACCAGAATGCCTTAATTATTATAAGCACAAGAAAAAAATTTGGAGGTAAGTTCTATTGGGAGTTTAGTATTTGCCTATATACTGGGGACTCTCTGTCAAAAACAAGATGTTGGAGGCATGCATGCAGCTAAAAGTCCTGGGTATAAAAGGAGTAGGGGTGGGGGGGGGGGTGGTGGCAATGACAGGAGAGAAGGGAATATACTTCTCTGTGCAACAATAAATATCTTGGAACTTGTGTGAGCTACTAGTATTCGGGGACGGGATTGTAATTGTACCCCACTGTTTCCGACCCCATATGGTACATGCACGTTTATCTGGCAAGTGGTCGCAGACAATTTTGGAGGAAATAACCTCTTCAAATAGCACCGTCGCTGCTGGAACCTATTACAGAAGATTCACATGACCAATTGAATTACCTGTTAATTCCCTGTTGACATTAACAGGTACCAGTTGTATCCCTGTTCATACCAGTTGGAAACCTGTTAGTACCTGTTGCATATTAACAGGTACCTGTTGAATCCCTGTTCATACTGGTTGGAAACCTGTTCATACCTGTTAGTACCTGTTAATACCTGTTAATTACCTGTTAATACCTGTTCATACCTGTTGGAATTTCAACAGGTTTCAACAGGAATTTTCTCCTGGGCCAATGTCAAAGGTCACGTGACAGAGGGTCAAATACATATCCTTGATTAAAAATTTGGTTAGATTTCCTTTTTTGTAATGTCTTGTTATGCTGCAGTTTTGACCAAGTTTGGCCCATGTATGTCATGCCATGTTATGGTCAGGTCTCGATTTAAGATTTTAATGTAATAATGGGCTTCTTTGTGAAGATATAGATTAAACATGCTGGAGCTTAATAGCAAGCAATCTTATACAGAGGGAAAAAGTTATGGAAATTAATCACCATTAGGTGTGCATTTTTGGCAACTTGAAATCAAAAGAAGTACACGAAGAAACATTAATTGACGTAATTTACATCATGTGACAACTCAGAAATAGCCATTAATTAAGTACATTTAAAGAAATAGCCAAGACAAGAGGTCTGCTTGGCTCTCTAGATACTGAATTCATAATAAATAAGAGTAACCTAAACTTAAAGTTATTTAATACAATTTTCTGGTTTTTGAGACCACGGAAGTACAGAAATAAGCATTTTCATGGGATTATCGTGCAGTGTCAGAAATAGTCATTTATCATGAGAATGGTAACTTGAAGAAAAGCAAAATGGAAACTGCTCATTAAAACTCTTAAACCATTACCACTATGATAACAGTTTTATTTTATTAAACCTGAATGTTCTCTTCAAATGATTTTGACAAAAGTTGTGGAAGATATTTTGGTATCTTAATCAACTCTTTTTATTGCCTATGTTGACAATTATTCCCGACAACAAGAGGGCTATATGCGCTACAGTTACTGTTGCGCCCTTTGCAACATCTTTTATTGCCGGGGAGGGGGGGGGGGTTAATTTAATGTCAGTCTGTGTATTTCGAAAGCTTATAATCACGCTTGGTGTAGAAGCTTTAAACTTAGCACAGCGACAACATTCATTAGTGCGTATAAAGCATGAAGATACGTTTCGGCAAAACCTATCCCTATATTACAGAAAATGACCCTTTTCATCAGAGTAAAGTGCTGATAGTACAGTTAATGGTTTCTGTTTGAGCACTTTGTTATCACGGTTTTAAAACCAAACTATTAAATTTTTTCTTTTGCCAAAAATAGTGCAAAAGTAATGTATGTCAAAACCTAAAAAGGGCGTCGACAGACGATTTTGGTCCGTCAGGGGGGGGGGGGCGACCGCCCCCCTGACCATATGGCAGCTCCGCTACTGCTAATAGTATGTTTATCAACTTGATGCACTATTGGATAATACAGTACGTTGCTTATAAATAGTAACATAATCATAGCCTCGTGAACGAAATATTCCCTCATTTAACTATCACAATTTCCCTTTTTTCGTTCCACAACCATTTTATTAATATTCGATTTAAGGCTACATAACAGTAGGCCTTGGAGTTTCCAATTTTTCCTTTTTAAATATATAGTGAACAAATTGTCTCCTAAAAAGTTTTCAGGACAAGAAAAATATGGCATTCTAAGCATGCAGTAATGAGGTACAGGGAGTGTCATTTCCTGCAATCTAGGGGCGTTTTTAGCCAAATTTCCCCTGGCGGGACGCTCCGCGCGAACCGATGGCCACGTTCCGCGTATCACTCTCTCCCGTCACTAAAGTTGACAACGCCCTGGGTTAGGTTAGGCGAAGTTTAACAGTTTCCAACCTATTGGCTGACAGCGCACTGGGTTAAGTTTAAGCATTTAATGGCCTCTCATCCTACAAGCTAGTACCGGGTAGGGTTATAGACTGATCCTGCTCTGTGTTTAACCGTGGATGGAGCTAAAACAATAGCTTACCGTTGTCTAGACATAATAACCCTGCAAACCTGGAAAACGTATGATGTTTACCTTGTTTTTAAAGGACTGGTTCGGAAAAATCATCTATTTAATCTGTTTGGAAAATTAATCTCATTAATCACTGGGGATGGGGTGACAACGGGCCAATGATGACATTGTCTTAATTCTATGTATACAGTAGGCAGCTTCAGGATCTTGTAGGCCATGTATTAACTTAAGTAACATTACATGACGTCATGATAATCTTGTTTTTATCATAAATTTATGTATTTTGTATGTAATACATGCACCTTGACCTTGAAAATATACTGAAACTGAAAATATACTGAAAATACTGAAACTGAAACTGAAAGGTTTTGGGAAATTTTCGAGCTTTGCCCCCCCCCCCCCCGGAAAATATCCTAGCTACGCCACTGGCTGTAAAGAAAGAATGCATTCCAGGACCCGTCGACTTTTTTACGTCTCATCCGTTTCATTCGTGGTTTATAGATTCGATTCGATACCGATACATGTCAAAGTCACTAATGCAGTGTGTCTGGTAGAACAGTACACTTGTTACTGTCTTTAACAGTACTAACGATAACCTTAATTAAGCTTGCGTCAGGGACTGGCCTCGGTCTACTACGAGAAACAAACTCTTTAAAGAGCCCATGAAATGACTTAGTAACAATGATTTAGGGTCATTCTCTGACACTATCAATAAAATAGCATTCATTTTAAAAGATACCACCCCACGAAAGAGAAATGCTCAAGTGAAATGGTATCCTTCCAGCACAACAGCTGAAAAATGTGAAAGTGCGTTGAACCAAGAATGACATCATTACAGGAACCCTACTTCACACTGTGTGTACTTTAGTGCACTTGGAGTTTACCCTGCTCTCTTGATGTTACATGATCTTGCATGTATAGATGGCCTAAAATGATTGATATAATCATCAAATTATCATTACAAAACCTCATCCTAAGTTTGATTCACAAAACCACTGAAAAGGGGGTTTCGTCACCTAGGAATACCCCTGTTCAACAGATGGAGTTTTGCGACTTCTCAATATTCCATGAGCCAACTAGCAGGGAAACTTGTTTGGTATACACCTTACAAGTGTTTGGAAGTTCCCTGGGAAGAGGTTATACACACAGAAAAATACCTCAGGCTCCTGGGGGGTGTAATTGTTCACTTAAAGGTACGCCACTACCGTGGTCCTTTACGTTAGGGCACTTTCGCAAATGGAAAAAAGGTCAGTTTAAACCAATTAATTAGAAACTGGGCCGTAAAACTCCATCTAAACTAATTTAACCTAACCAAAGCTGAAAAGTACATTCAGTACTCTAAAAAATCATGTTGTCCACTAAATAAAAACTTCGATGTTTTAAAGGACACACTGTATTAGACTAGATTCAGTTAAAAATGATTGGACTCGGTTTAAAATGAAGAAGTGTGTGACTTTATCGATAAGATCGTAGATAAATGTAGGCCTAAACGTTTTAAGAAAATTTTAATCAAAGTCTCACTTAAAAGAAACGTCCAGGACTAGTTTATGTTTATTAGGAATTACTATATCTTTTAACGATTGATACAATCATGTAATGGCAAAATAGATTTTTGTTATAAATTTTCCCTTTTACAGTACTATTGTTTAACAGAGTAATTCAATCTTGGTAAATCGTACATTCTCTCTTCTTTCCAAGCTTCATTCTTTTCGAATATATTTATTGTCAAAACAACCAAACACTGCAACTTTGGAATGGCAGGCAGGCAGTCCGGCGGAATTCCATGGCGAAATCATATAGGGAACGAAATGTGAAGTTTGCTGCCATTATGTCCAATCAAATTGTACTATGAGGGACATTGATATCGATTTTTAGCGTAATCAAAGAGTCTCATGCTGATAAACAACATAAACATCACTATTAAGAAATGATATTGTGTAAATGTTCTGAAAGCTCGATTTTTTCATTAAGCCCTCCTTTTTAAAACCAATTAAATTAAAGAACTTACCTTACAAAGGTACATTACCTTACAAATTGATGTAGTACCCTACATAAGCCTCAGTAGCTTCGTAACCATCGCAACAAAGAACTCAATGTATTAAACTCAGCTGACACCAAGGATTACATATATTCGTCGAGACCGGGACACATTAGAACTCACTTTAAGACCAGGGAGTTGTCAGTAACAACTCCATGTTACTAGTAAGGCGCTATGGTGCAAAGTAGTGCTGTTATTAACCCTTGATTTATGGTATATTAAAAAGTCTTTATGGGTCATGAGTAGTCAAAAGGTCAACAGCTTAGAAAGACTATTTTTCAATCGAAGTTCTGAGCTGGGGCTGTTCAAAAAACCTTCAAAATCGTCTGAAAAGAGTTCTTACAGTTCCATATTCTCATAAGGAACCATGCAGCAATGTACAGAGCATGGCTTCATTTTGTGGGGATCACTTTGGTGAGTTGCTTACAACTTGACTGCATGTGGGGGTACAGTAGGCCTAAATTAGGCCTACTGTATGCACTAGTAAGAACTAGTAAGAAATTAAAAGCATACTCTGTTCCAACTATTTCCGTTTACGAAAATGTACCGCTATCACAATCTTAGCTACTTGTGCTGTGAGGTATTCTGCTCATGAAAGTGCCAAAGAAACATTAAAAATATGCTACAGTACACTTCACTTGTAACGACAGAAATACCGCACAAAATCTAACGTTATTTTTTAGTTTAGGCCTAGCCTAACGTTTCGAATGCACAGTCTTACTTTGCAGTATGCGTAATTGCCAACATGGCAAGAATGGATCACTCAGAGAAAGTAAATCCATAACGTAATGGCCTCATCGACAAACTCAAAAATAATTCAAAGTTTTCTTTTAGTTTTCTCTGAGGTCAAAACCAGGGGCGTAACCAGGATTTTCTTGTGGGGGGTGGGGGCAAAGTCGACTCATCGTCCCCAATCTTGACCGACAGGACTATCTAAGCGGAGCGCCACCATCAGTTGGCGCGGAGCGTACAAGAAAATTTTTGGTTTTAGAAACCCCTCAGAAGGCAGGAAACGGCACTTCCCGAGTATTTTATGCTGCAAGTTACCAGCCTGGAAATATGGATCTCATTTCTGAAATTTCTCATTTAATGCAAAAAAAAAAAAACAGTCCATGGAACATGTTAATACATGTTTCTAAGCGGGGCTCCACCAACGATTGGCACGGAGCGTACCAGGAAATTTTTGGCTTTACAAACCCCTCAGGTGGCTGGAAACGGCACTTCCGGAGTGTTCTAAGCAAGAATATGTTCAGCCAGACTTCGAAATTCTCCCCGCTTTGTAATTGGAGCACTTGACAAATATTAAGGGTCTGAACATACCTTTAGCCCCCACTTTCTTATTTTTCATCGCCGCCACTGGGGTTCTTCATTTTCTTGAGGGAGCGAAGCGCCCAAGTGAGGAGCCGAGCGAAGGAACGGGGAGCGCTCATGGTTCTCCCCGTCTTCCTCAATTAGATATTGCAATTTTACATCAAAATTGGGCGATCTGGTGAACACCTTAGCTGGAATTTTTTGACATTTTCAATCTTGTATCAATGTTTTCCTTATTCCCTCGAGAATAAGCGTGTGGCTGTAAGAGGGTTACTGTACGAGTAAATGGGGCCCCAGGGAATTGTGTTAAGGTCTGGGCGGGAGTAAGTGCGCACTTTAAAAAGAATTTGTACTTATTTAAAGCTTATATAGGTCAATTGTCCAGGCATTTGGGCCCAATCGGGCACAACTATATTGTACTTCCTTCTTCGAGTCCGTACCGCACGACTGACACAGGAGATTATTAACTAAGTTTAGCGAAATGAGATGAAATTTCCGACATGTACATTAATCCATTTATTCTACTTATTAATTTATTTGAAAAGATGGGAAGGGTTTAACCCTTTACCGTTGTGCTCCGATCGGGGCATATTTGCGCGCCTCGGGATTGGGCGGAAAAGCGGACGTAGCCCGCCCCGCATCGGCCTCCGTAGGCCACTGATCCCGTGACCTTAAACTATTGTCTCTCTCGCTCTTGTGGCCGAATTATCGGGTAGCTACTCGCAGTTTCGAGCTCCGCGTGAAACAGTAAAGATGTGTGACAGCCGAGTTCTCCGCATGGGTCCAAAAGGACCCAAACAACGGTAAAGGGTTAAACTTTATTAGCTCTAGGTAACGGAACTGAGGAAGAGTGTGCAAAGCGTACCGAACATTTTGGGTTTTAACGCAGAAATAACTCTTTTGAAAGCCAAAATAACTAAACCGACTATGGGAAGGCGACAGATTATTCCCGACAGAGGGGCGGGCCATGCCAGCGACCAGAACAGCCGACAGCCCTATGTCGAGGGGGTGGTGAGAAGGGCATGCCGCTAGAATTCAATAGAGTCGTTTAGCCAAAGTTCCCCGGGAAAAGGCCATTTTCTCGGGTGAAATATATAGACGTCTTCTGTCGCCTGATGGCTAAATCCTCCTATTGAATTCTAGCCTATCGGATAGGAAGGAGCCTAACTATCCCACGTCATTGCAGCCTGGAGCACATTTTGCACCATATCACTTAATATTTTAAAAGCCGAGTTGCGCACTGATAGTGTTCTTTTGGGTCTGAATCGTGAAATTGCAAAGCGCGCGAAAATTTTTGGTAGGCTTACAAAAATAACATCGCCTATGTAATCATTAAGAACAAAAAGAAAAAAAAATAGAAACTGTAGGGGTTGTAGACCGTATCGGGGAAAACATACATTGTGTCGAAACCACCTGGAATACCCGATAAAATAGCCAAACTATGCTCCGTGAGTCGCTCACCAACTGACCTATCGCAGACACACACAACATAACAGCAACTAGGCTTTGTGATATGGGATGAAATTTACGACCTCTACAAAACCTGTGTACTCTGCCTACCCGTTACTTGGTAAATTGGCAGGACTTACAATCCTTAGATATGTGGAATGGAAGTATTGAAAAAACTGAAGGGAATCTACAGCGCGCGAAGCGCGAGGAAAATTTGAGGTTCTTATTAGGGAAATTGTCCCTTGAGAGCAAAAAACAGGTAAACCATCGAGGAGACTATTCGTCGTCGGGGACTGCATACTTTATCGTAACGACTTAGAGTCCACCCCCCCCATCCCTCGAAAAACTGTAAAAAAGCCCCCGATTCCCTCCCTCCTCTTGCAGTTTATCTTTTTTTTCATTTATTTTTTTTTTGGGGGGGGGGGGAGGGGGCTCTCCTTCATTTTTTCAACATCGCCCATCGCGTCCCCAAAATTTCTGTTGGGGGGGTTACTCTGCCCTCCTTGCCCCCCGCTGGCCACGCTACTGGTCAAAACATTTTGAGCCTAATGCTGCTGGAGGACGTTGTTTCAAAATATTTTCAACATCCTGAAATAGCCCTTATAAAAATTTCTCATAAGATTATCATAAAATTCTCATGAGAAATTTCTCGTGAGATTCTTATGAGAAATTGGGACCGTTCTCACTATAAATCCTCATCAGAAATTTCTCATGCGATTCTCGTGAAAATCTTATAGGAAAGTTCTCATAAGATTCTTATATGAGAAATTTTTAGTAGGATTCTCCTATGAGATATTTATCATAACATTCTCGTGAGAAATCTTATGAGAAATTTCCCGTAACATTCTCATATAAGTAATTTCTCGTCATTATACATTCCATGAGACATTTTAACTGCAATAATACAGTACATGTATATAAGCTGTTATTCTTATTGTAGTATGGAAGAAGACCATGAGTTTTCCTGTGTTCATAGAGAAAAACGGCTGGGTAAAATTGGTAAGGTGATACATGTGCCTTGTTTTTCCATGGTTTTGCATAAAAGGCCTATGGCTTGAAGATTTTCCTAGGTCCTTCCAGTGTATTACGGTAGAAGCATCTCAGTGTACGTAAATAAACTGTCCTGTTTACACTGTTGGTCGGGTCGTTGAAGTCTTAACCAGAGATCACAATTTTATAGGCGCTCAATTTGATCGTAACCCTGTTAGCAAAGGTCGGCGGTCCGCCGGTGGCAAAATGGCCGACAGCGGACCGATAGAGGTCCACCAGCTGAATTCCGACTCCCATGACGTCATGCAGTTGTTTAACCAATCAGCATCGCTGCCGTCGGCGGACCGCTGGCTTGCCACCGGACAATCCGCCGGCGGGCCGGCGGAGCTGCCTACAGCGGACCGCCATCGGGCCGACCAAATTTTGCTATCAGGGAAATAGGAGTAACTGAAATTCTGATGGAGCCTTCAAATCGGCAGGCACTGAGTCCGATAGACCTATATGAACAAATCTGTCACACATATCTAACCAAAATCCAAAATTTTGGATCCTGCCGGAACCGGATTTTGCCGGAACCTACTTGAAATCCGGCCGGAACCGGATTTTTGCAATGCAGATGAATAAAGTGAAATTCAGCAAAGCAGAGAAACTGTGGGATAGGAGTTTTCTGCTTTGTAACGTAATGTTTGTGAAGGACCAATAGGAAATGTCTATAAATTTGTCTTCAAGTGTTGTACAAGTGTACCAAAAATTTCAGTATAATAGAAAAAAGGCATGAAAAACTGTGTTCCTGCAGAATACTTTTTTTGAATTTTGAGTCATTTTTGTTACACATGCAAATTAGTTACTTTTATAACTTTGTTGCCTGTGATGCATGTTTGGTTCACTCATTTTTGAATGTCAAGAACAGTCCCCCAAACCTTTTTTTTTGAAGCAACAGCTAAATATCACAACTCTCATATCTGTTCTGTTCAAGGAATCTTTCATAATATTTTATTACTTCAATATAACTTATGAAAGGTAAACCAAGCAGTTACTTCTTGTAAATTTCACATTTGAGGAGTGAAAATGTTGTCACATGACTCTCCACAGCCAATCATGAAACTGGACAGTCTACTACACTGCTACAAGTTGGGGTGACTGCTCCTGCCTTTTAAGTGCTAAATAAAGGTGTTCAGAATGTTGTATAACATTCACTGATAAGCTTTCATTTATGAACTTAAAATTAATTCTGTGACAGTCACTGCAGTGTTCGTGTTTGTTGTAACTCAGATAATGTACACAATGCTACCCAAGTTAACCGGATAACCCGGCCGGACCGGATATCCGGTGCATTCCTATATTTAATTTAGAAAATGACTGATGACCATAAACAATTACGTAGGCCTTATATTTAGGTCTTCATCAAGGATACTTTAATTCAGAAAATGACTGATGATTATGAACAACTACTTAAAATTTAAGTCATTATTTATATAAACTGATTCATTATACAACTTAAAAGAGCCCGAGGAGTGTCGAAAAAACTTGAAATGCTGTGAAATGCACCGGCTTGTCTTGAAATAACTAAAACTTGTATGGGAATGGAAGATATACAATATAAAGAAATCAATGATACTCAGCGACAGAAGCGTAGGTACAGGGAAAATTCGGAAATTTGCCGTTTGTGACATTAGTCAACTACAGTGGTTTTCCCAGTTCTTCTTCGATGACATTACAAATTCTCTCCAATAAAAGGTCCATTTTTGTTTCATTTGATTTCAAATATGCAAAATTTTCAACGAGGTTTGCGCGCAGAAATTCTAGTGCTATTTACAGCCTTTTTCTCTCATAAACCAGTTGGGTAAACTTTTCCGAACTTGGCCTCAATATGATCAGAAGCCCCGGCTATGATGAAACGGTCCCTCTTGCTTTTTGTTACATTCTTCCTCTCTGCCTGATTAACTCTTTTCGCTTCAGGGAGGAAAAGAAGCCCACTACATGCAGCCTTGATTAAATCAAGTTTCATATCTGATTTATTGATTGACAGTAAAAGATGTGTTTCAATACACAAAAAATTACGTAACATTTGGGTTAGCCAACAGATCAGTCAGATTGTGTTAATTGCTTTTCACGCATTGTGAACACAATGAAGGCATAGCTCATTTGAGATCACAGATCATGTAACAAACTCGGATTTTAGTTACACCCCATACCGCCTTTGATG
This sequence comes from Holothuria scabra, assembly GCA_037179385.1. NCBI lineage: Eukaryota > Metazoa > Echinodermata > Holothuroidea > Aspidochirotida > Holothuriidae > Holothuria > Holothuria scabra. The sequence continues at coordinate 61,925,162 of CM074181.1, forward strand.
TACTGGGGTGTTTATGTTCCTTTTTCAAGAAGCGACGTCACAGCATTTTAAAACAAAATGACCAGATCATTAAGTTAAACCGGTAGCTATCTCTGTGCAATCGCAGACTTGTCAAGAAGAAATACAGATTCTTAAATTATCCCAGAAATTTGTAAGGGATATTCCCTCGTTATCCCAAACGTTTTACATTATATTTTGCAGGGAACCCATAACCCAAATTTTATTCCAATACAAGCTCCACATTTTCAAAACTTGGCCGATTAAAAGTAGAAATTTCGAAGCGCCACAAATCATGTCTCCAGAGAAATGGCGTTCACACTTAAATAAAAAAGTCTAGCTACGCACTGCTCCATGATTTTCTTTCACTCGATTCAGAAACTTAATCTCCTTTTAAGGCAATCAGACAATTTTTTCTTTTATATACTTTTTACGACAGGCCTTTCAACCTTCATATGAAATACGCTTCTGGCAGCTGTGATGATATCACATTAGATAACCCGGAAAGGGCCATTTTCCGTGATCCCGTGCGTATTTTTGGCCGAAATTTTCTTTGTACGCCCCGCGACAACTCATGGTGGCGCTCCACCTACATAGTTACACCGACTATTTCCCCCTCCTACTTTCAAAGATGGATCGCCGCCCATGTTTAAAATATTTTTTCGTTTTGCTCTTAGTAAAGACGACAAGTCACTTGGGTCATAAGAAGGCAAAGGGTCAAAATACTTGAAAATGGGTTGACTATAAGGGATCTCATACCCACCATGTAGCTGTCCACTTAGTTGAATAGATGATCCCTCTGGATGTTGGTTCAAGTTCTCATTGAGAACTTGAACCAACATCAGTTCTCACCTCATCAGAGGTGAGAACTGAGGACCTTGTAAACATGAAGTAACTATAATGGTAACTGGGAGGGATCTCATACATACTGTAGCACGTGCATTGAACACATTGAGAACACAAACCTTTTTCTTTTTGGTAATTTTTGAGACAATTTTTGTCAATTTGAAAAAAAAACCCCAACGTTTCAATTAGGATTTACTAAGCCTTTGGGTTTTCTGGCTGAAATTATAGTATCTTCCATTTCGTATTTGCCCTTTAGATGCGTTTTCTCTTCCTTAAACAAACATTTTCTACAATTTTTTGAAGTCTTTGATTTGAGTCCCTGAAAAGTTCAGTGTGAGTCCCTGAAAGATTCAGTGTGACATTTCGGTACCGCATATCGTAGGTGCACTTACATTTTAAATCTGTAAGTAGCTTAGTCGCAAATTACGCAGATATGTTTCAATAACGTTAAAACCGTACTGTGTGTTTGATCCTGATCATAGGATGTATATTCAAATGTTTCTTTTTATGGTCACTAGCTTAGATAACAGTCCATTCGATTTATCTAGTGTCTTTCATATGTATACTATGTTATATATTATAATTTGCGCCAATGAATTGTACATACTTTGTAAAACATATGAGAAATAAATTTGAAAATTGAAATTGAGTTGTATTAAGTATATTCTGAAAGATTTTCTTTTTATGTTTAAGATAATGGAAGAATTTTGTTTTGTATAATAGTTACTCTTTAAATGCACAATGAGCAAAAGTTGCAATAAATTATGGATGGAAAAAAAAAGAAAAGAAATTGAGATGTAATTTTTTGAAATTCAACCACTCGTTCAAATTTTTTTTTTTTTCAGAATACCAAGATGAGCGCAAGTTTGTAATGTGTCAGCCATAATTTTGTGTTGTGATACTAAGTCAAGTTATATTGATTAAATGGCATCGATCACAAGGGTTTTTCAGACGTCTCTGTGTCTCTTTATCAACATCATATCATCATTTCAAATGTCCCCTCTCTTTCCATATTTAGTGAACTCCTTCACTAGTCTTCAAAATGCTTCACTGAAACATTTTACGGTATCAAGTAACGGAAGTGTCTATATTGGTGCTGTCGAATATCTATATCATTTATCACCAAACTTTGACATACAGAGCCAAGATGACTTTCAAAAGAACGGAGACCGGAATGTGAATAAATTATTAGAAATTATTCCATCTGTCAACGAGTTAATTTCCTGTGGTACAGGCTTGGGTGGAACTTGTCAATTTAGAAGCCTTACTAACGTTTCCGAAGATGTAAGATATTTGTCTCCTCTGAGACTGAACATAGCGGCAGAGGAAGATTCAACGGTAGGTCTGGCAGTGAAGGAAATAAGCGGAAGGATATCTCTACACATTGCACAGACAGTGAGACAAGAGGATCGTTTACACAGAAGACCCGTATCATCAGTATGTCTATATACGAAAAATCAGAGTAGATGCGGAAATGATGATCGTAAAACAAGATATATATCGAATGTTCAAGATGACTTTATTATTCGTTATGTTTCTGTGTTTTCATATAAAGGATTCACATATTACATAGCATCACAAAGGGAAGATGCTACGAATTTTGAGAGTCCCATTGTCACAAAGATGAGTCGTGTATGTCACAATGACACATCAACAAATCTGTCTGGATTTACTGAAATCACTTTAGAATGTAACGGTACAGACAATTCACCATACAGTATCGTCCAATCAGCAGTAGAAGTCAATGGTACACTATACGCTGTTTTCATCAAGAACACTCCAGAGGATGGTCCAGACTTCAAAGGAACAAATCAGTCTGGTTTGTGTATGTTTGAAATGGAAACACTGATAAAGGAGTTTGAAGAATCAATGGTTAATTGCAGCTGTAATTCGGGAAGTGGAAGTCACTCGACATACTTGTCGAATAGTGCATGCCTTCAGCAGGTAAGTCATATGATGGTAATCCTAACCGTTCAAGAAAGATTTCGTTGAATTTGTGCATTGCTTTGTATTTATTGAAATTGTTGGATAGCTATTTTTAAAATGATATGAAAATTTAATTAAACAGGTTGTGTTCCCAGGCCCAACGTGGCTACCGTTAAATACCATCAAAGGTTTTTTCAACGGGTTAACACAAAGTAAGGCAAATATATTCATTAGTATTTGGTTATATACTTCAACTTCTACTGATCGATGAAAGTCAGCCGACCATTCTTTGTTCTTCAACTTTCTAACTGCACTAAGTCACACGCCCATTTTGGGTTATTTCATTATACCAGAATCAGCCTGACATCAAGGACTTCTTCCCGTGGGTTTGAAGTGTGATCGCAATGGGGTGCGATTGAAAATTGGTTCAGTTGTTAAGGTCCTTTAATGAAATTTGGTGCACTTCAACATATGAAAAAGTAACACTTTCTTCAAAGAGAATGGATTGGCACTGAGAAAAATTTAGCCGGGATTTTTTTTTCGTTTCAAATTACCGACGCAGTGCAACGTCAGATAGTGTGCCATCTATTCTAGTTATTATACTTTAGTAATGACAAAGCTCTAAATATCTAAAAAGCGTATACCATACGTCTACAGTAAGTTACCTCTAGTCTAGAGGGTCCCGCTTGCCAAGCCTTCAAGGTGGAATTTCGTCGATAAAGGTAACCTTGACTCGGCATCCTAAACCAGAGACCACCAAATGATAAAGTTGTACACCAATGCAGCTTTCGAATCTATTTGGCCTAAGAAAATTCGTGGGAATAAGTAATACACGGTTCCTTGATTTGTGGCCGAGAGCAGGGATCAAGACACCCTGCCCCTCCTCCCTTGCATCCGAGCCTGTGTACTGTCGTTGGGCTATTATAATTTTACTAACAACTTCAAATTTCAAAATGGATTTTCAATTTCCACGGTTTTCTTTCATTTTAACTGTTTGCCGCAAGTTGGGTAAACAGTTTTTGTCTTTAGCAATAATTAAAAAATCCTACATTTTTCAATGTACGTGCGACAATGAGTCATTTTCTTTCCAATGAACTAAATTGTTTTTATAGCAGGTCCTTGCTTCGCTGACAGTTGTCAAGTCAGTATGGTGAAAATAACGTGCCAAGAATGTCTTTATTTTTCAGAAAATTTGTTTGCATGTCCTTTGAGTGTAAAAGGAAGGAAAACTGACAAATGTTCGAAAGTTTTGTTGAACAGTTTTGTCTCATTTATCGCAGATTTTCCATCTCGGTGTAGCTATAGGGGTTTTACAGAAATCGCCAATATTGTATGTCACTGCAAATAACATAGTATGGTCAGCCTTTAATTTATTCCTCTTAAAGATTTAGCCCATATAAAGTTAACTTGTCCCTACAGCAAAGTACTGAAGAATCACTACACAAGACCAGAAAACAATCAGCTAAGGTTCTGTTCTAATTCAATCGCAAATTACGGACGACAAGCTTTTCAAGTTCATTAGAGATTTCGTCCCCTTGAAGGAACGAAAAAATTGTCTTCGCCTGCTTTAGGGATTATATCACCAGATGTCACATTTTTGCGGTTAACTCACTTGCAGTAGACAACAAGTGGCTCGAAGCCTAATGACGTATTTTTTGCAGTTATAGAAAAGTATTCGCTAAAATTAAACTTCATGGATAAGTTGACATTAAAACGAATTTTAAACCAGAAAAATCGGTCCAGGTTTGGTGGAATAATAGAAAATTTTTAGCACGAAAACTGTAACAGAACAATGGTCAGGTCTTGTCTTTCGTGCAGGGTAAATATTTGAGCCGACTAAGCAAACAATCTCTTTTGGTTAAATGACGTCAAAAAATCGGCCAGTTCGTTCCGCCGTTCTTCAAGCGGACAGATTTTCTCATGTTTCATAGAAATCATGTCACATCTTTTTTCACCCTATTGTTTTATCAATCAAGGTCTTAACAATATTTTATATCCCCTTTGAGCACTCTTCCTTATTATACTTCTTCGTTAAAAAATCCGCGCTCTCCCCACGAATCGGCTTTTCGAAGAAGTATGTCAGTTGGAAAACTGACCTCCGGGTCACCGAAATATACTAGGCACTGATGACGTCACACAATTTTAAATTTTAGCCGAGCCGCCGCTGGAAATATACACTTGGCAAAAAAGATTGGCTTTTCAGGCTCGAATTCAAGGGGGAGGGGGGCTTTTACGAAAGTAGCGGTGCAACTCCCTCTTACACGTGATTTCTATTCAGTCGGCCCCCCTTTTGGAATGTGTGGATCCGCGCCTGCTTTTTATTCTGTATACTTCCATTTAAGATCAAGAAAATTATGTGACTTACAAGACTAATTTCGCAAGTTATCTGAAAACCAATGTTAGGCCAAACTGTCGGCCAAAAGGTCCAAGAGTCACTCCAAGTCACTGCAAGTCACTTCAAGTCACTCCAAGTCACTCCAAGTCACTCCAAGTCACCTGATCTCTTACATGTTGAGTTGGCATCGAGTCCATGGTACGTGATGGGTTGATCTTTTGCAAATTTTATTAATCTCCGGTGTGACTCGAGTCATTGTGGACAAAGACTCGAGTCAAGTCGAGTCATTCACTTCTGTGACTCGAGTCATGTCGAGTCTTTCAAATTTTATTTTATGGTGACTCGAGTTACGTCGAGTCTTTGGCAAGTGGTGACTCGAGTCAAGCCGAGTAAGGTGAGTTTGGGACTCGAGTCAGACTCGTGTCACTGAAATCCTGACTCGAGTCAGACTCGAGTCAAATCTTTGACTCGAGTCATTACAACACTGCCCATTAGTTGGCATATATACACATTTTGTCAGTATGTATACTTTCCCACATAGGTTCGTTGATAAATTATTCCAGTTTTTCTGAAGACGGTCAATCCCGCTTTGTTTATGCTACGAATCCGTTAGCAGTATCTGTAGTCATTCAGTCTTGTTGCAACGCAATGCATGATTGTAGCTAGCACGAAGCACTGCGATACAGAACACAACACAATGCCATGCTTTGGTCATACAGGCGGGTAGAGCGATGCGAAAGTATGTAAATATAATGCATAAGTAAGCAGTCCTAAAACACCGTCTTCTGTAAAGCATTTTCAGTGAAGAAAAAAGATTAAAAGAAACATTTGTTCTCTTTCTTTCAAATGACATTTCAACATATTCTCACCTCGAAGAAGGCAAATGTGCAGTTTAAAACTTTGCAAGTGAGCTCTCATTCCTTTACTCTAAAAACTGTTGGGCAAGTTGCCCAACTTGGGTAATTTTTACCCAACCGTTGGGTCCGTATGCCCCCTGACCAGAATTGGGGGAAATGCCCAACTGAGTTAGTTAAGTGTTTTACTCATTAGTTGGGCAAAAGAAATTATCCAACCATTTCACCCCACTTATTTTGCCCAACAAATAGTTACAATTTTTACCAATACGTTTGCCGAACAGCTGTTCTGTTGGGTGCTTGTTTGGGTTTCATTATAACCTGATATATAATTATATGATATGGGCAAAACGGAAATTTAACAATGCACCCTAAAACTTACACCGTTTGCCCTCCAAGAGTGGTTGGAGGCTCCAGCGATGATGCACTTGGGTAATGAACAGTAAATTTTGTAGTTTGAAATAACAAATTCAATCGTGAACTTTGTATTTCTCTTCCCATTGGTTACGTAGAAGTCGTCCCCTTTCTGGCGTACTGACGAATCGCAGAATCAAGAATTTAATGAATCTGTGGATCTTGTGTTTCACATAGTGACGAATGTTGTCTTATTTCGGAAATTTTTGCCATATCATGGCTTTTATGTTTGGAATTGTAGAAAAAAATATATTTTACAAAGTCGTTGCAATTTTTAAGGCTTAGGTGAACAGATTACGGCCAAAAATGCATTCGTCACTACGTCAAAATTGCCAAATTTGCACATTCGTCACTATGCCAATTTGCGATTCGTCAGTACGCCAGAAAGGGGACGAAGTGAAAACCTTTTCTTTCTATACGACCATTGGCGACCCTTTGAGTAATTTCGTCCAGAGTTGTACTGATATTCTACCGTTAGCTTTTTATTTACCCAAATTCAACCTTTTTCAACCATGAGATCTTACAATTAACCACTCTCATTAAAATAATTATTCGTAAAAGCTAACTGATCTTTAACTAACGCTTTTGCCCAACGATTTTTATTCAACTGTTCTTAGAGTGGTCGGTTTTCTCGAAAGGTTTACGATGAAGACCCTAGCGAAAGTTCACTCCCTGACATTCGCTGTCTACTAAAACGAGTTTCCTTTGAACTTTCTATTTTTCTTTAATTGACAAAACCTCAATTACACTATAAAAAAAACTATTGACAGAGTGTCTCTCTGCGTAGGCTAGCTCCAGTACGGTTTCCCAAAATGCATTGCATTTCACGGCGAGTGCTAAGGGTGTAAAGATTACTCAATAACGGTCACAAATGTGAGGTCTGCTTCCCATCTGTTTGTGTTTATTTATTTAGTTTTATTCCTCCAGTAATTCGTTGCTTCCAGCTGAATTGAATGGCACTTCAGAATTCATTGGATTTGCATGGCATTATTGTTGCTAATTTTTAAAATATATTTCGACGAGCCTAAGGCATGCCAGGCTAAACTCACTGCCTATTCGGGGCTGATATTTCTGCGAGATTTTAACGGTGATTTTGCGTATTTTTCAAATTAAACGTTTTGGAACTTGTTTTTGGACCTTCCAACTACATTATGGCAGGTAGAGGGAAAAGGGGAAGACCTCCTCTTTCCCAATATTCATCATCTTCTAGATCGAAACCTTCGAAAACCACACCCACCTTATTGCACTACACGCAGAACCCCGAGAGCCAGTTCCACGAAGAAACTGACAGTGAGTTTGAAGAATCTGAGAACTGGAAGTCCGCCATAGACTCCTTTCAAAAAACGGTTGAACGCTCTATGAAGGAACTCCAAAAATCCGTTGCAAAGCTAGAAAAGGATCTAAGCAAAGCTGTGGAGTTCCAGAGCAGGAGAATTGACGACTTAGAGAGAGTTGTGGAGGAAAAGGGTCGTTTATGTGATGAGCTTGCTGAGAGAGTTACCGCATTAGAAAACGCTCTCGAGGTGAAAACCATGGATACAAACAAATTGGAGCGGTTTTCACGTAGGAACAATTTCAGAATTGTTGGAATCCCCGTTACCGAGAATGAAAATTGCGAAAATTTGGTAAAGGAGAAGATATTCCCACTATTTAAGGACGCACCGGACCTACATATTGAGAGGTGCCACAGAGATGGCAGAGCCCCACCTGGAAGACCCCTCACATTCTCGTTCGCTGTCTGTCGTACAAGGCGAAATCCTTCATCATGAGGTACAGACGACGAGCCTTACAGGGACAATCTTTTTCATTGTGGACGATTTAACCAGACTGGACTTAGCAGAAAAGAAGAAGTGGTCGTCCAAAGTGAAGGAACTTTATGAAGGAGGGTAAAACTTTCTTTTAGTGGAGGAAAGTGGAGAGGTGCTGCAGGGAAACCTTACGTATTTAACTGAGTGGTTTATATTAATGCATCGTGGACTTACTTTGGAAACTGTCATTCAACACTACCTACTTTGGTGAGAAGTTCTTTTCCTGTTTTAATGAAATATTAGTTTTTTATTCTATTATCATATCCCCACCTCTATGCTGACTGTGCTCGTCTTTTTGGTCCTTGGACCTGGTTGACCATTCTACTGCTTATTCTATTGATTTCTAAGCAGTCATACCCCAGAATTGCTTACAGCGGGGATGCTGGTCAACGTGATTTCTTTACTTTTTTCTTATCTTTTTCAGTCTCGTGATTTACGTACATTTATGATATACATCGTCTATTTCTACTCTTCTGTTATTGGGGATCAATGTTTTGAAAAGTGCAGTACTGTCTGTATTGTTAGAATTGAATCTATTGCTTTAACTGGTTCCCATTTTACTATCAATGAGCTATTTCGAGTAGCTGGAGTACCAGGGTTCATTTTCTCTCTTCATTTGTGACATGGGTTCGTATTCATTTGTTACTTTTAATGTGAGAGGTATTCGTGATAGCAAGAAACGCCGTAAGTTGTTTTCTTTCCTACATACCCACAAGTACGATTTCATTTATCTGCAAGAGACGCATTCCATTCCTACCGACAATTCTATTTGGGCTAATGAATGGGGAGGGAAAGCTTACTTATCTCATGGTTCAAACTGTAGCAAAGGTGTTGCAATATTGATCAATCCGGTTATAACTATGACAGTCTTAAACGCAATAATTGACGTAGATGGTCGATTTATTATATTGAACATTAATTGCAATGATACATTGTTTGAGCTTATTAATATTTATGGCCACAATGTGGATAACGTGTCCCTTTTCCTTAAGTTAGAAAGTTATATCAGTAATCACACTTGGGATTCTATGGTTTGGGGAGGGGACTTTAACTTTGTAATGAACTTAAACCTCGACAAGGTTGGAGGTAATGCCCATACTAACTTTAAGGCAAGAAGCAGAGTTCTAAGTATGATGGAAACATATGATTTGATTGACATTTGGCGTGAAAGAAATCCATGCAGAAATCAATATACTTGGCATTCTAATATCGACACTTCTATTCATTGTAGGCTAGACTATTTATTTTGTCAAAACATCTTAGAAATGCCGTTACAGATATGTCCATTTTGCCTCTTTTTGGCTCAGACCATTGTTGTGTAACTATGAAACTTATTATTGGTAATGTTCGAGGTAAAGGTATGTGGAAACTTAACATTTCTTTACTGGAAGACCAAACTACGTTAATTCTGTAAAAGATGCCATTAAGGAGTTAATCACAACCCATCATTACTACAATCCCAAGTTGCTCTGGGAATCTTGCAAATTGACTATAAGATCTATGTCAATTACTTATTCTAAAATTGCGGCAAAACATAGGTTTCTTGATGAAAAGAATTTAATCGAAAAGATTGCTTTACTTGAACAACAGTATGTTCTTTGCTCTTCTGTTGATTTAAAAAATCAGCTTGAGGAGTCAAGAGCTAAGCTTGACTCTATTTATGACTATAAATTAAAGGGCATTGTTATCCGATCTAGGGCTCGTTGGTGTGAAAATGGGGAGAAAAATACGAAATATTTTCTAAATTTGGAAAAAAGGAACAAAGCTTTCAATAGCATTAAGCAATTAATTTTAGATAATGATAAAGTGATAAGTAACCCTGATGACATTTTGAAAACAGCTCATGATTTTTATAAAGGACTTTATACTAAGGATTTGCCGTTAATTCAAACACTTTTTTCACTAGTCCTAGCTTTTTGCATCCAAAACTTTCCAATTATCAATCAAAGAGCTGTGAGGGACTTCTTTCACTTGAGGAATGTTCAAATGCTTTATTTTCAATGCCTATGAATAAGTCTCCGGGAACTGACGGAATCCCAACCGAATTTTATCGTGTGTTCTGGGAAGATGTGGGTCAGTTGGTTGTGGATTCTTTTAACTATTCATTTCAAAAGGGTTTCATTTCCAATGAACAAGGTAGAGCTTGTTTGACTCTAATTCCTAAAGGAAACAAAGATCACCGCTATTTAAAAAACTGGAGACCAATAGCTCTACTGAATACTGACTATAAAGTTGCTGCTAAGTGCCTAGCATTACGCATGAAAAATGTTCTTACCGACCTTATTAGCCCCGAGCAAACTGGATTTCTTAAGGGACGTTTTATAGGGGAGAACATCAGATTAGTTTTAGACCTTATTAATTACTGCGATGAAAATCATATTCCTGGTGCGCTAATTTTTCTTGACTACGAAAAAGCGTTTGATCGTCTTGATTGGGAATTTATTCAAAATACTCTATCTTATTTCAACTTTGGCAAGGATTTTAGAATGTGGATCAGAACACTGTACAGCAATGTTTCATCTTGTATTGTTAATAATGGTTTTCTTTCTGATTATTTCAAAGTCTCCAGAGGTGTTCGTCAAGGATGCCCACTTAGCCCATATTTATTTATAACTTGTTCCGAAATTTTCAGTGCTTTGGTTAAGTCTAATGTTAACATTGAAGGTATAGTTATTGCAAACTCTGTTCTAAAAATCTCGACTTATGCTGACGATACTGTAGTGATAACCAATGGGTCATTGAACGATATTTCGGAGACGGTGAAATTACTTGATAAGTTTTGCAAAGTGTCGGGGCTAAAGGTAAATCTGGACAAGTCTTGTCTTTTCCCTCTCGGTCCACTTTTTTCGTCTCCACCCCCTTATTTCCAAATGCTGGACTTTGTGATAAGCGATGAACCAGTCAATTATTTAGGCATTTCCTTTACTCATCACCAAGAGGACTTTTTTAAGTTAAATTATCTTCCAAAACTTTCACGTATTAAAAGTATTATTAATCTTTGGTCTTCCAGAGATCTAACTCCTATCGGTAAAATTGTTCTTATAAAAACGTTTCTTATTTCGCAACTTGTTTATCTTTTATCTGTCTTACCGAATCCAAGTACACAATTTTTCAAGGAGGTTGAAAGTCTTCTCTATGGTTTTGTTTGGTGTAAAAAGCCCGACAAGGTAAAACGAAACGTTTTAGTAAATGATAAATGTAAGGGAGGCCTATGATTAATATCAGGGCATTTGCAACAAGTTTAAAGTGTAAGTGGGTCAAACTTTACCTTGATGACAACGAAGGGTTATGGAAAGTTTTGTTCGATGAAGAACTTAAAAGGTATGGAAAAGCTTTTCTATTTAGATGCAACTTTTGTAAAAATGACATACATATATCGAATAACTTTATTCGTGATGTTTGTAATGCGTGGTCAGATTTTAATTTTAGAAACCCAGATTTACCTGATTACGGTAATCAGTATATACTTAATAATTCTTTCATAAAAATCGATAACAAGTTGTTTTACTCTGATTATCTCAAAGAAAATGGTGGTTACCGAGTGCGTGACTTTTTCGATGTCAATGGAACTGCTATCGATTATAACCGATTTTGTGCTAAGTTTAGGTTAAATAATTTCCCTTTCACTATTTATTTTGGTATTTTGTCGGCAATCCCAAGACTCTGGAAAAGCGACCTTAGTTTTGCTCTCAACCCTAATGGTAATGAGCAACGTCTTCTTAAGGCGGAAATGTCCCCTAAAATAACGAAGTATACCTACCAATACTTCATTGAAAAAAAGATGGAACTACCAAGAGCAATTCAGAGATGGCATGAAATAGATAATAAAGAATATGATTGGGACAAAATTTTTATTCTACCTTATTTCGCTGTGCGTGATACGAAAATTCACTACTTTCAATACCGTTTTCTTCATAGAATATTAAGTACTAACGTGTTTTTATCCAAGATCAACGTAGTAAATTGTTCGTTGTGTACTTTTTGTTGTAATGATCATGAAACATTAAAGCATTTATTTTGGGATTGCGATTTCGTGGAAACATTCTGGGTGCAATGTTGTGACCTCTGTTTACAAAGTAACTTTGATTTAAGCTATGATCATGTTAAGTTCGGTTTCCTTGATGATGTAAAACACCCAATTAATTTTTTCATCCTACATGCAAAGTATTACATCTTTTGCTGTAAATTAAATGGAAAGGCACCAGATGCCATAGCTTTTTCATACAAACTTAAATATTATCTGCAGGTGGAATGTCACATACTTAACAAAGTTAAAAATGAATGCCGTCTCTTGTACTTAAAAAATATGTTTCAGGATTAAATCAGTAACGCTTTTTCAACAACCTTATCTAGGTACCTCATTATGTGTTATGTTGTAACTCTGTTCAATTATTTCACTAATAATGTTCATGTTTGCGTGAATCACAAGTTTATAATTGTTTACTAATTTTTTCAGCAACAAGGTACAAGGTCAGGAAATGATAAGGTACCCAATTTCACCAATAAACTTGTGTTTGAGTAGGAAAAAGTTTCTTCTTTCATTTTGCTATCAACAATTAACAGTTTTTTGTTATGATTGGACTCCGTTATGTCTTTGCTGTAACCTTCTATCTGAATGAATGATAACTAAGTGTTAAAAAAAATTTTGGTATTTGAACTGGAGTGTTCATGTAGGTTCAACTGTTGGTCTCAACATTCTCTAAAAGTTATTATTAATCTAAATCATTGGTTTCTTTGGAATAAATGAAATCCTTTTTGTCTTACCTTCTTTCTAGCCATTGTTTTTTTTTTTCAATAGAAGTGAATATTTCTCAAAAGAATGAACAAAGGTTACGCAATTGTTTGACAATTGACAGCTTATTATATGTAGTCATCTGAAAAGGGTTTATTTTATATATTCACAGAAATTATAGATCACGCCTTGACGAAGAAAGTTACAGCTCAATGCATTTATATGTGAAACTACAGTACATAACGTATATTACGTATATATTTAATAAAGTACCATTCATATTATCTTAGAATGTACGGTGCGATTTGTATAATTATTAAATACGAAGTATAATGTAAATAGTCAGGAAACGTGAAATTTTGTACATATGCATGAAAAATGAAAGCTGAATAAACGAGACAAAAAAAAAAAAAATAAATAAAATATATTTCATGTTACGGTTATGTTTAGTAAATTTATATAATATTCAGTTTGAAAATACATTGAGCAACTTTACCACGACTATATATCAAGCCTTCCAGAGACAAACAGACTCGTCGAAAGCACCAAAGTCAAAATATTTCACAAAAAGGCTGAAACTTGAATTTGCCAGCTTTGAAGGTTTTTGCACTCGTAACTCCAGTTTATGGAATCATATTAATAAAATGATTTTTATTCCACCTCCTGTACTATGAGACTCAAATTTTCAACAAATATACATATTTTGAGGAATTCATTCAAATAGTGGCGGCATCTTACTTGATCGGTACATAGTTCGATGTGGAATATGAGCGGAGTTTTTATACATGCGAAAAGGAGACAAGTGTTCAACATTCGTAAAACTAGTCTCATATAATCTCTCATAAACCTTTCCCAGAGCCTGCTTAGACTTATGTATATATAGTTATATCCTACTAAGCATGGAATAATGCCTCAATTTACCTTGATTGAAAAAACATCCTTGTTTGTCTTTGATAAACCAGGGAGTTTTGCATACAGTTGTTTTAAATGATTGTTCCTAAATTTTAAAAAACTCTCCTTTCAGAATCTGCCGGGTGATATCGCGACACTCTTGATCGTTTTGAGTAATCCAAGATGGCGATCGAAACTGTTGCCATTACATATTCCCTACATAACGAAGATTTTGTTTGGTTATGAATTGTTACTTTGGTCTCTGATGGTATGTTTGGGAAACAAGCAATCCATTCAATTGCGGTCATTTTGGCTGAAATTGCATGCACTATAATCTCACAAATATTTTGTTTAACCAAGATATAATGGTAGTGGGACTGTTTAATGTTATATTTTTGGTGTCAACAATCCATTCAAGCTTATTTGAGATGTGTAAGGGAATCATGTGATGTTAAATCCAACATGCCCCTTAAATGACCGCTGTATAAACACTGATTCTACTAGTGTGCAAATTATTTAACCTTTAAGCCATATCGAAATCGGCATAATGATATGATAGTGTAACTTTCCTCAATGTGATGTACAACTTTGTGGTATCAGGAACAAGAACAATTATCCCATTTCGCATCAGTGCCTTCATAAAACAAAGTTCCCGCTCAACGACCCTAAGAAGATCATTGTGGTTTATGGAACAGAGACAGCGATTGACCCAAATCCATTTTCCTACGATTTTTTCAGTTTCTTATGGAGGGATGGTACAGGGTAAGAGTGAGACATTGCAAACATGATCGATGCGTTGTGTGGGGCCCCCTGAATTCTCTTATTCGATTGAACGTGTCCTACTTATCCACCCACCTGCCACACCGCTCTCCTTCAGCTCAGCCTACAAGTAGTTTAACTTAACGAGTGAAAGTTCAAACAGTTTCGCAACAGGCTTTGCTGATTGCTAAAGTAATATAAATCAACAGCCTAATTGTATAATGGTTTCTAGGATGCACTGTTTCTCAACTAGTTGCATGCATTTCACCGGCGTGTGCAGGGAGGACACCGGATCATGCCCCCATTAATAGGGAGGAAAAATTAAAGGGGAGAAAAAGGAGGAGGGGAAAGAAAGAAAAGATAAAAGGAAAGATATTGATGGCTGTGCTACCACAGCTCCTGCTCCAATATTTGAATTAATTTTAAACATGGAATCTCAAGACAGAGGTGATTTAGATGCACGTTGGAGTGCTTGGGAAGTGATAGTTCCCCTGCAATCAAGAAGAAGTATTTGGTAATTACTTTTCCGCTCCAGCTGATCCGCACCCAGTTTCCCGCTCCCCTTCCCTCACAGGTTCGAAGTATTTATTTCCTTCTCGAAAGTTCATACGATTTGAAATATTCTGTAATTATGGCAATCAATATCCCTGCTGCAGCTTCAATGATTGGTCAAAAGTTGTCATCTTTGCTATACAGAAGTTTTCGAGTTAAATACACAACATACATATCACAACGTGTGTCTCTTTTATCATATAGCAACAAGACTCATTTTGCAGAGCATGATTTCAAAATTGAAAATGTATACAACTTGTAAGGCTTGGGAAGTGCCACGAACGGACTATAGAATCAAGTGGTTAGACTATCTGACTCATAGTCGGGTGGCCGAGGTTCGATCCCCGGTTGCGTCATACCAAAGACTTCAAAACGCAACCTGCATGCCGTTTTGTGTGGTGCTCCGCTTAAGCCATCGGAGTAGGGGAAAACAATCGAACACACAACTGGAAAAGAGGGCGTGGGCGCAACTAGTAAAACAAGACTGTTAAAAATTAAGGCGCAAACCCCAACTTAAACAGCTAAATCTAGTAAAAGCATCTTTTCTTGAACGTTGGTGCACGCTACGAGCCAACTAATGATGGCACTGCGCTTACGTAGTGGGCCTGCTGCCATGCACTCTCCTGTACCGGCATTCATTATTGCAAATCTCGTTACTTCGAATACACCACGGAAGTTCCTGGGCACTGGCCTTGTGATGTATCTTTTAAATACGTTTTTAATTCAATGGAAACCGAGGGAGAATAAAAACTTAATAACGATGTAGATGTTCTGGAGGGTATAGTGGAACAGACGCGTCCATGATATACTGTGTTTCCCTGGTGCGGATTGGAAATTTACAAAAATAAAAAATAAATGTGAGGCCAAGTCGTTAACTGTAACTTCTGAAGAGTGGAAGCCAAGAAAGGTACACTTTTGAAGGCTGGTATAAAGACGATCTAGGTTCCTCTCTAGAAAATTTGAAATAAAACTGTTTGTGCCCCTTTCTATCTTTTAATATTCAAGCTAAAATGACGAACACACATTTATTACATTATTCATGTCCCTCAATACCCCAGTTTTGAATGGTTAGATCTAGAAAGAGATTCAAAATAGCTGAAAAAAAAAACGGTTAAGTAAACAGTCAAGTGGCTGTAATCATGATGGGCGCAGATCCGTCTTGGAGAATGTGTTTCGTGTTCGATCTCGGACAGGATGGCAGACTTAGCGGAGCGTTACTACCGTTTCAAGCGCAGCATACCATAAGTTTTTGACAAATTTACCTCATAAATCGTAAGAAATATCACTTCCAAGTGGTTATATGTTGATCCTGGAGCACCTTAAATATCTTATGTCATCCAGTGGAGTATCTGAGCATTTTTGTTAGGGGGGCGGTGACCACCCAAATTTTCCATTCTGTAAAGTGTGAACACCATGTGTCTGGGGTCGTGTTTTGTCTAAATAGCCTTAAAAGTCGGCATGGCTACAACTTGTAAAAAATCAAAACAAGTATCAGAGAGTACTCTTTCTGAAACCAACCACATTCTTTGGAATTCAAACTTATACAGAATAAACGTCCTCAAGCAATACGGTAAATTGTTTGACCTGGAAGGTCTAATCATTTTACTTGGTTATGCCTCATCAGTACTGCTAGTAAATTGGTTCTTGTAATCAAACCGAAAGGCGCTGAGGTAGAATCAATCAGGGCGCACGTCTAATGCAGTATGGAGGGCAACAACCAAAAGTCTCGTTGTTTTCCTCGAACATGTCCTTCAATCTCGTCCGAACCAAAGTGTGCCGAATATTTGAGGGTAGCCTGACCGTCAAAACGGGAGGGGGAGGAAAACAGATCAAAGGCGAACCGTTGTCTGGGGTGTGGTGGGCAGTATACTTTTTGATGGAAATGGCTATTGTTGATAGGCATGATATTCAACTGTTCAATTACCAATTGTACCCAACTGTTTTCTCGCGAGGGCGCCTTTTCTCATGGTACTTAACAATGGCCAAATAGTTTTGCGAAAATAATTTTTGAGATTAAACGAAAGGATACAAGGAATACAAGATTAGGCCAAATAGTTTTGTCTGTCATCAGTTTTAAAAACATGCTACCATTCTATACAAGACGGTAGCAAACGAAAAATACACTTTGCTAGCTTGCTTCATAATAGCTACGCCTAAAGTGTATTTAATAATTTTAGGCAGCAGTTTTAAAAGTTTTAAGTCACTGTAGGTAAAGTTCGCTCTCGGTTTCATATCACTGTATCCTAAATTTTGAGACAGAACAACACTTTTAAAGAAATTTAAAAGAAATTTAGTTTAACAAAAAGTTGAAAGCGACCCTGAATTGAGGCCACCAAAACGAAAGAATAACTTCCAACTGCCTAAACCAACACAAACGAAATGAAAAACATGAAAGGGGTTGATCTATTCAAAATCATTTCCACTACACACTACATTTTATTCTGTGGTGGATTCGAGAGGGGGTGGTTGTCGAAAATTACGGACAGCCATTGTGGACGCCCGCACTTCTATTGCTTTTTTTGGTACGAAGATATTTTACAATACATTTATTTGACTATTTTCAATATTAGTAAAATTAATTTGAAGTTCTCTCTTATATAATGCTACGGATAGAAGGTGACGTTGCTGGCCAGACAATATTTGTCGTGACCCCATATGGAACGCCACATTTTTTTATTATTCGAAGCCAACGGCTTCGATTGAAGGATTTCCAGACTTGCTCCGGGGCTTTTCTGCCTTCTTATGTGGCTCGGCCTCAGAAACATTGCTTATCTGAATTACAGATTGACACGCGATCACTGCAGACGTATCCACACCATTTGCAGTAGCGTAGCTAGGATTATTTTCCTTGAAAAGGGAGGGGGGGGGGCTATGGGGGCTGGACACTTTTGTAGGGGGCTGGAGTTTACTGTCTAAGCGTAGCACCACCATCAGTTGGTGCGGATCGTACAGAGAACATTTTGGATTTTGACACCTCCCAGATGGCTGGAAATGCCATTTGCCAGCTTTTCTTGTCTTTAATTCTGGTGAGAAAAAATTGCGATCTCTTCAGGTTCAAACACACTTTTGAGATGCTAATTAGCTCCGTTCATCACTCCACTGAACTATGTGGATCCTAGGATTGCAAATCCAAAATTCTGTTGTATGTTGCAAGCAGCTGTTCCAGTGCATGCGTGTGTAAGGTATTTTCATAGGGGAAGGGGAGCATTTAAGTCTGGAGGCAAAGGATTTTTGCCCCAAAATATGTTATTCTTCCCCAGAGATAATCTAAGCGGAGCGCCGTTCCTGGTCGGCGCGAAGCGTCCAGGAAATTGTAAAAATTCGTACCTCTCAGACCGTCCAAAATGACATTTCTCATGAAAAGAAATCTAATCTAATCAGTCACTATTTTAAGTTTTCAATTGCAGATAAACGTTCACTTCTCACTAAACATCTGCCAGGAAGACTCAGCGGAGTACCACCATTAGTTGGGGCGAAGCGTAAAGAAAATTCTGAAATATCGGATCCCTCAGACAGTCGAAAATGGTATTTCCTAGTGTTATAGGAGGATCTAAGCAGTCGCTTTTTGAGGTTCCATTTGCAAAAAAATCCATTTGAATGGATAAATTGGTCTTGCATATAACAATTCCCCGACGCTCCTAACTATGCGCACGAGTGAGCATCCTTCTGTCCGCACAGTCTTGCATACGACATTTACTGTGTAACCCTTACTTCTCATTGCCATAACTCCTTAACCACACAACCGATTGTCTTGTATAAACTGAATTCTGAAAGCTTATTCCGTTATCTTTACTGGGACGTTTATCTTTTCCTGTTTCGACATTTCTTTGAACCGTCATTTTTTACTTAAAGATGATGCCTTCCGACTTTTTTACTTCGAACAGGCCCCATAGGTTTTACACAGTGAAATGCGAATTGTAAGTCTCATCCAAACTCCTTTTATAAAGACGTTGATTTCTCCCCTTTAATGCACTTTGTTCAACTTGTATAAAACGGATTGTGCAAGAAGACACTTTTATCTTCCCGGAAATGCTAAAATCAATACTATTCAGTACATTTTAGCCCCGTCAAAACGAGGATAAAGTTCATGACCCTAACAAAGCCGGGGTACTTGGAAGTATCAAAATTTCACCCATACAGATTACGTGTGTTTATCACAGCCACAAGAGCGGCAAGATTTTCGAAACACTAAGTTTCTTTCCTCAGTTGGGATTAAAAAAAATCGGAAAATACCGAAGAAGAGTCGAAAACATAGGACATTTTGTAAGTAAACACTGTGTCATCTTATTTCTTACCAAAAATAATTCTTTCGGCCTTTAAAAGTCAAGAAAACTTGTGTCACATTCGTCCATGGCAAGTGGTATAGCAGCAATCTAGAGGAATGGGCACAACTCATTTCATACGAGGGAGGATTTTTCTTACAGCGCCAGGAAGCGAAATGAGTCGAGTGTACTCCTACGTATGTTTAGGCCTAAACACGTACGTATATTATCCTTTAAAATTTATTCCTAATAATTTGAACGTAATACTTTATATGGAACTTTATAGAAAAGCAAAGAATAATGTTTTTTCCAGTTCATATCCAAAATATTGTAATTTTCTGTTTGAAAATCGGTGAACAGTGAACATTATTAGGTAATATCCTAACCGACTATAACTTCAGTTCTGCTAAACATGCAGATACCCATGCAGTTTTAAAATATGATTCAGCTAATGAACACTTTTTGTTATTAATTATGGCTGTGCTTTTTGAGTACAGAATAATAGTTATAGCTTGTGTAAATTGAAAAAAAAATCGATCTCCACAGGAATATTTCATAATTATTTTGAAATAACATGAACGACTGTCGTTTCTCACTTTCTTCTAGTAGTTATATCCAATTAAAAAGTCCACTGTCATTTTTGCATGTTGAGTGAAAGTATTAAATGTGCCCAACCATGTTTGCTGTCGCATAATTTGCCTCCAAACATGTGCTAAAATACAATAAATACTTAGAGAGTTAGGTGACTGTCATGGTGATGCTAATCATCACAGCGTACGTGTGTGTTTAACTTCATTTCTAAGTGTTTCTTCTAATCATTCTTGTTTTTTTTTTTTCTTTTCTTTTATTTATATATCTATTTGTTCAAGAGAAATTTTGTAAGGTTTTTTTGAACTCAGTTTAGTTCAGTACGCAGCAGCTTATAATCAGATAATCCGTCCTTGTGCACACCTCTTTCTTCAATTCAAGTACCTTTCCATGTGCTTTTGAAAACTGTACAGGGGGAAGTAAATAATAAACCCTGTTGTACTGAAGAAAAATAATGATATAACCAGTGGTTTTCGTTCTGCCGTTTGCATTTTTTGAACAAAATTGAATGGAAGAGACAAAGCATGCACAGTTTATTTCGTTAGGTGCAACGCCCTGGTACGTTTTAAGAATTTAGCAATCCACTGTTTAATTTACCCCCTTCACGAATGGTCTAGCCCGCACACAGGTTTACGGGAATCTCCGCGAGACCTGTAGAATTCTCGGTGAGGTGTGAATTAGTGATCATGGTCCAGTATTTTAGCTGCTGAAAAACGCTCATAATTCCTTCGAAGGAATTGTTATCATGGGAAAGCTGTTAAACGTAATTGAAAACATGCTAATTAAAGATCTTGATTAAATTGTGTGACTGCCCGAACTTCTAACTATATATGATTTTGCTTTTGAAAAAAATATCACATTACAAGGTGTGTTTAAATAAATTTTCAAGCAGACTTATAGAAAGACATTCTTAGGGAGCACGCCTAGTATCATAAATACCGAAGATACAAACGAGATGTGGAGTTTCGCAATGACATGTCGAACTGCCAAATGACATGTTGAAATCCAAAATCAACTGTTGAATTTTAAAATGAAATGTTGAAATCAAAAATGAGATGTCGATACCTAAGATAGAAACGAGATGTCGAGTTTCATGTGTAATATTATGACATGACAAAAGGGGCTCGTGAGGCATACTGTGTGTTGTCTTTTCCTTTCATAAGGGAAAATTCAGTGGTCCCAGCTTGGTCTTGCATGATAGCCTATTTTATTTCATGATGCCCATGAATAACAATGAATAACCATGAATAATCATGGGACACTATTTTTCACACTTAAAGACACTGTATCGTGGAGCGAAACGGGGGCGGCAGCATCTTTTTAGAATTGTTCTGTTCTCCTTCGCGCATCAAAAACTGTTACAGCGCCATCACCCTCCTTAGCCGTGAAAAATGTTCGTGCAATCGACGGAGGGAAGTTGAAGCATGGAAGTAGTAGACGGTACTCATTCGGGTGATGTGGATTTCTGCAAGACATTTGCACATACCACATACAACGAACAATCGTCGGCAATAACAAGAGAAGTCGGCGAGGGCAACTTTTCCCCAAATTAACATGGGATTGACGGCACGACATCCAGGGAACGCTTTATCAGCTTTAATTAAGGAGTAATTTGTGATGTTTAAAGCTGCGAGAAGGTAAGGAAAAGAGATAAGAACAAATACGATGTCAATTAGTAGACATTGACAGTAATTCTGCCAAAAATCCTTTGCTTGGCGATGTGTAGTATTACTTACGTGTATATGCCATACAAAATTGAACAAGGGAGAAATTTTCCCAAGATTATGGGCACAAATTCCCAAGGTCCGATACAGTACAGAAAGAAACAAATTCAACTTCCATCACGTTGCATGTGGATCCTTGTTATTTTATTGAGTGTACAATTAATGCTACAGTAGTTTCTACCGGGATACACCTTCAAATTAAGGCTGATATATCTTAAACAGCTGTGAAGGGACAAAACTTTAGTCATTGCCAGTATGAAATTACTTCAAGCACAACACTCTTTGTCCTACAATTGAGTTACATAGTGTTATAGTAAAATATATCCCACAATTAGAAAGACTTGTGTGAATTGACAGATTTCAGACTACACTCTGATCACATATGATGGCCTAGCTAGCTCGACAAATGGCTTTTCACCCCCTAAATTAGGACAAAATCAAAAAAAGACTAGTTGTGTGGTGCACAAAAGTTTACAAAGGGTTTGCTTGATGAAAGCATTATGTACAGTATGATTAGAAATAAATTGGACAGACCATGTTCAAAGGATAAGAATGCTATCCAACCAGCTCAGTACTGTTGTAATAATGCCAACAATTTCCACTGAATGCTTAATTGACATGTGACAGCAAATTGCATCTAGGGATAGTCTTGCCATGATGGTTGTCTGAAACATTCCTTCCACACCCAACCTCAGGAGAACTTAGTTTATTACTAGACCAAAGATTTTAAGACTTTTCAGGGTGCTTGCTATAATCCATTACCTAACCTCATTTTAAAACATCAGGGTATTATAGCCCTCAAACAGGTCTATGTCGTCAGTTAAATGGCCTAATGAAATTCTCTACATGTAACAGAATACACATGCAGCCCTGTTACCTAGGGAATGGGGGTGGCAATTAGAACTTCTCTTCACTGATACCCGAAGTGAAACTGAATATAAGTCTATCAATCATTTAAAGCCCCCCCCCCCCCCTTACCCTCCAAATTAGGAAAAAAGGTTCTGGCTACCCCAAATGACAAAGTTTTTCGTCAAACTATGTTTGCCACTGCTAGGCTTCTTTAAAGGGTGAATCTCTTCATTCCAGATGGTTCCAGCCAGTTCTGGTAAAATGGCTAACATCTTTAGCTCCTCAAAAAGCACACAAACTTTTGTTGCTAAGAGACTAACCCTGTCAAGTAGCTGTCATGTTTTAAAAAACAGAACAATTGCAGTGCATGCAACTGCCTGTTGTAATGAAACCATTAGCTCCTTACTGCTTCTTCTGAATTGGTCAATGGAAGAGCAGTCACTTATTACAAAGGTTACTCTCTCATAACTAATCCACATGAGTATCCATATTTTTTGAAACAGATTCCCTTCACAAGCTAGCGTACATCTCTCATGTTTCATATGCTAACTGTTTTACATTTTAATTAACATCATATGAAATAAACATCATATTAATCCAGGCCTGTGTCAGTCATGTAACAGCTCAGTAGCCTCTGCCTGTCACAAGAATCTTCAGTATGGCTATATATGTACATAGCATGAAGTAAATTAAAATATCATACCAGAGTAATCTAACCTTCGAGAGTACAATATTTCAACAGTTTACTCAAACTAAAAGGTTGTTACTACATGTGACATATTACTTATTTATATTATGCACTTCTTTGTATCCTTGAAGGCACTAGCACTACAGGAACGTACTGCATCAACTTTCTGGAAAAAAAATCACCTACAATACCTACTCTATGGCAGAATTCATGCATGGGAACCTGTGACCATTATCTTCTTGTTAGGCTGGAAGGAAAATTGATGTCCTCCCTTTAAAGAAGAAAGTGCAGGCCAGGTCTGTATGGTGGCTTTGAGAACTACATCTCCACTGCAAGCTGATTGCCTAGAGAATTCAACTATTCAAACTTGCTTCGTATGACTGTCAATATTTACTTAATGCAATATTCCGAGACTGGGGAAGACTGCCGGTGTCATCATGTTAGGATACAGTGACAGGAGTGCAAGTATAGGAGTGGAAAGGCCACCCAGAAGTACATTGAGATGGGAATTTCATGTCATGATATCAGTGACAAAAAATGAACTTGTAGACCCAAACTATGATGCAAGATATATCATGAAAGTTGCATGAAAGCCTCGGATTCCTACATTTTAAAAACTTCATTTAAAAAGATGGTAGTAGTTTTCATATCACTTAAAATATAAACTTTTTTTTAGAAAAAAACAAGTTTTTGTATCATTTTTGAAGTGAATTCATAGCAAAATGCAAAATAGAAGAGTTATGTTTTGTTTGGGAATTAATCATAGTGTCTACTATTGTAAAAAAATAAGTGCTTTCCACTGTCATGCTTGTTGATCAAGAAATGTATTATGGCATGTTGATGGGAAATTTTAAGTGTAAAACAATAAAGTGAAACAGCTGGTACAAGATTCCAGTAAGAATATGGTACTCTACCTGACTTTCATCTTTTCTTTTATGTAATATTTCTGTCAATTGACTTTTTAGGAGTTCCAGTAATTATTATAATTTTGTCAAAAATCATTTAATATTACTATGAGATATGAGTGAATTACATATTTTCGATACCTTTACATATGTCTTGAAGACTAGTTGGGTCAGGCTATTCACTTACAGAGGTAGATCAGAAAAATGATGGGGTATTTACAGGATGTAGAGGAATCTATTTCCAGTGGTTTACAGCAGTTATGGTAGTGTTGTAAATTGCATTCACTGGAGAAAGGACCTGTAGCACAGATGTATAGCCTACCTACCATTTCTTTTGAATGAGAATAACAGTGGCTGTTTTGATGATTTTGAGTTTGCAATTAATGAGCTGTTCATTCTCATATAGAATCTAGCATGCACCTAGCGTATTTTTTTAGCATTCTGGACCAACATGGGGGAGGGGGGGGGAGGAGAGGAGGAGGGGGGAGAAAGGAGGAGGTGATACTTACCATACACACTGTCCTGCAGGTTGAAAGGCTGACAAGAACTAGTCCACCTCCTTTTTGAAATTTACAAATCCATCCATAGAAAATGTATGGTCAAACTTTCAATAGATCACATTCCACTTTTTTCTGAAGGGCAGCAAGTTTTTACATAGTTTTCAGACTTCAAAAAGGATCCCAATGAAGCCCTATTTTAAAAGCTGTGTTCTACACACGCTAGTACTTTCTCCGATTTGAACAAGAACACCAGCCTAGTGCACCTTTGCAGTAGAAGTTCAGCAAAGCTGAATTGAGTTTCAAAAGTCTACAATTACATACAACTTCATTCTTATTGGGGACTTCTAGGTACTGTAGCAGTAGGGTGGACCTGGGTGGACAATGCACAGGGGTTCATGGAGAATTCAAACACCTCAGAGCTTGTGTGTGCAAGGTTTCATTTCTATCCCATACCCCCACCCCCCCACCCCCACCCATGAATATTGGAGCTAGAGGCTTTTAAAAAAATGAATTTGGGTACCCCCTTGCTGTCTATATAGCTTCCCCATGCATCTAGAAGGCTTTTTTATGCCATTGATTGAGTACACAACTACCAGTACCCCAAAAACATTGATCAATAAGAGTAGAGTAATTGTTTCAATTCATATCAAAATTTAACCAATTGGTACTGATCTTCATGTATATAAAGTGCTATTTATTCCTAACTATCTTTGTGGATATGCTCAGTACATTCCCTTCAAGTGTAGCAGTGTTGTTTGTACAGTAAGCAATTGCACATACTGTATGCATGCAATTTGCACAAATACATTTTCTCCTGCTTATGACAACAACTTAATTCTGCATCATCCCTCCATAACTAAGAGCAAACAATGATGGATGCTAGGACATACAGCCTGTATATGAGACCCATCAAAGCAGTGCCACAGTCTCTAATTTAAGAGGCACCATGCATGCACCAGCATGCACCAGCATGCACCATTTACTACCAGGCTAGTTTCTAAATGGCACTCAGGTGGGGGCACATAAAGTACTGCACAATATCACATATAAACAAGCTTGTTGATCAGGTGTAGGATTAAACGAAATTAGTGGAAGAGAGCTGATAAAAGAGTTCTCATGGATTGCTAAATGCTTGAAGTAAATGTAATCAAAAGTTTTATTCAAGTCATATTTGGTCCTTGGGATGTTGGCATAAGGTACATGAATGTGGCAACACAGACCCAAAGCACGTCACGGCAATGCTTACAGTATCAAGTCCTGATTTTACAATTGCTCTTATTCAAAATGAAACACAGGGATTTGGTTTAACCCATTCATAGAAAATTTAAAGATTGCAAAATTTCTGTGTCCCACTAACCATGGCGAGGGCTCCAAACATGATGATAGCTAGGAAATGTGTATTTTTAGCACAAATAAAATTTACACTGGAAATTAAATGTTCGTCTATAAAAAAAAAAAATATTCTTCCACATTTTCAACAATTCTTGGCAAGGAGCTTCCCATTTTGCTGGTTTTTCCACTGGCACCCTTGCTCATGGCATATTCAAATCTAAGAAAAGAAATACTTTGATCATTTGCACAAGAAGTTTAAGAAAACACATTTGATCAGTGCAAGTGTAGGATATGTTACACAAGCTTGCTCCAAGTTCACAAAAATTGAATTAAAAATCTGAAAACTTTAATTGCATACATTTTGAGCATCTGAAGAATTGATTTAATAATTTTATCACAAAATTCTACTTCACTGTATTAAACATAAATTTATTTGAAACATTTTTTTACAGGATATCTTTTAAATGTGAATTAGGGTCTACTTCTAGAGGTAGAATATTCAAGCTAGGCCAAGTCCTCTCACTATTTCATACATTCTTCCAACCTTTTTAATTCTACCCACCCACAGCTGTTTAAAACTTTTCATTGCCCAGACACTGTTTGAAGGGTATATCATCATAGTGAGCACACAAAACCCTGTTGAATCAAACTGCACTCTCTGTCAGAATATGAGCCACTCTGCATTCTTGAATTTGATATCACAGATCAGGATGATGCATGGCTATTTCTTACACAGTACAGTTACTACAAATAAATAATCTATAATTATCAATCTGAATATCCTGAACATGCAGTTTCAAACTTCCACTTCCTTTGGCATACCAATGTCTCTATTAAACAAATGACTTAAACACCTTTAGAAGGGTTCCTGCCATCATTGAAAACCTAGAGAGTCATGAAATTTGAAAAAATATTTTCCAGGGCCTGGTAAAGTTTTCCAGTTCAAAAAGTTGTGTTACCCAAGTCATGAAAAATTCATGGAAATTTTCACAAATTTTCGTAATTTGATGTAACAGCCCCCCCCCCCCAAAAAAAAAAAAAAAGTTCTGCAAATTCTTTTAATATTTGGTCCTGGAAAAGTGAAAATTTAGTTTCCAGAAATGTAGGAACCCTTCTTCAACTTATGATTCATTTGAAGCTTACAAAAGACACATGCTCTACTGAGTGCACTAAAAATTGTTCCTATATTCTTGTTGTCTTTATTGTGCATGATATGATAGTCCCATTATTTCTTTCATGCTTTTTAGTAGCTGGAATAAAATTCAGACGTAAAGTTTCAGGTATTGCTGATGTTAAAACATATAAATGAAAGGCTTCAATACAGTTACAAGCTGGTTGGCAATACTGTTCAGGTATCACACCATCTTCCTATTCACAAAACTTCATACACAAAACACATTTGGCCAATAAAAATTGCTTTTGTGATGTAAACCATTTAATGGCAAGCAAAGCAAGCAATCTTTCCAGTATTGATGTGGTTTTCTGGGTTCTGCCAGGTTACTCAAAATCATGCATAAATCCATCCTGGTTGGGAAGTATCAACCAGGTGCCTTTTACACCCCAATTGTAGCTGAGATTTTGAATCTTCAGTCCAGTTGAACATGACACTGTACATGACTAGCATATGCAGAGGTGAACTTGACAACTGTGGGTGGATCCTTGGGCTGGTCTTCCTGTGCCAAAAAAAAAAAACTAGAATAATATATGAAATGCCCACAGAAATATTTTTGCTCTGTCTGACTTTTGTTTCCTTGCTTACTTGAAATTTTTCTGGATTGCTTAGTAATCTGCATTGGTACTTCTTCAAATTAAATGTAATAAGCAGGCTCAGCTGGAACTAGAAATGTATGAAAAACACTTATAATTTTTTTTCTTTATTCTCCTTGTCACAAATTCCAAAAAGATGAAATTGTTCTCATATTTCTCACTTTCTTGAAGAGAGAGCAACTCATAAAAGATTTCTTTCAAACTTGTGGTGCCAAAACTTGATTAACTGGACAAGGCCAGAGCTTCAGAGGTGAGGTTGGTATTACTGTCAGTGGGTCTTGGAACTGGGGATAGGCAATACTACCATTCCGGAAATATTGTGAGCAGAATCCAGATCAAAATGGAAATTCAAAAGATATAACAAAAACTTGATATTTTTCCATCAGGTACAAGGATTCTCTTTTCAAAGAAACTGAAACAAATGCATAGTGAATTTACCTAGATAGTCTACTTTCATGTTTAGACTTGACTGCTTCCTCCCACATTAAATTGTCTGCCTCTGCCTCATCAGTGTCATTTTCATTGTGGCAATCCAGGAAATCTTCAACTGAACTGTTGACAAAATAGATTGTACTGCACTTAGACCTGTACTTCAAGTCACCTCTTGTCCAAGCAGGCAATAATAATGGAGCAATTAGCAAAGTTTGAAAACTACATTTTATCCTTTATATCATATTTTGAAGATAAATGAATGAAGAAAAAAACTAACAAATTGACAAATGGCAAAAAATTTGCAACTTGGGTAAAGGTATTTTTTATCCATGGATGTGTTCATGCCAAATGCAAATGGTGAATGTTCCTACCATGCAGTTTCATGATACTGTTTCAATCTAGGGAAATCTCAGATCCTCTTTTCTGCCCTTTGATATCAAAGCATGATTAATGAAAAGCTTAAAGGGCAAGAGCAGTCTCCCCAACTTGAAGTAGTGTAGTAGACTCTCCTGTTTCATGATTGGCTCTTCACGGTCATGTGCCATTTTTGGGGGAGTCACTGCTTGGTTTTCCAAGAATATGTAATATTGAAGTCCTAAAAAATTATTAAAGATACTTTTAAGAAATTAAGAAAAGTGAAAAGAAAACTATCAGCTTTAGCCTTTGCTTCGAAATACAGTAAGTTTGGGATGACTGTTTTTGCCTTTCAATGTGGAAAAATGACAACAGCAGTCATGTACCTTGGAGTAGTATGGTTAAAATGGGAAGACCCAGTGACTGCAGATCTGCCAGGACTGAGCCTATGCAGCACATTAAAAAATTACAAAACAAATTCTGTTTAACAAAGGATTTTTTTCTTTCCTGGTCAGCTTTTTGATGTTAATATCCAACATTTCAAAAGCACGTTGGAAAGTAGGTATATATGTTTTGCAAGCATGTGACTGCATTTGAAAGTGGTCAATCACTAGAAAAAAACTTGCATTTTCAGAATTAACACCCAAAGAAACAGATTGGGTAGTATATATTGTTGGAATAATAGATAAAATAAGTAATAATAAAAAAAACATAGGACTTCTGACTTCATTAATCCATTTTGAAATGATGAGAGTAGCCTAGTTAGCTAGGTTATAAAATAAAAGGAAATACAACTACTGTGAGTAGAAGAGAGATGCATATCTGACAGTCAAGCTACGGTACTGTACTCCAGAAGAAATGCTTACTGTCATGAAAATAGTAAAAGCTTTAGAAATTTATGAACAATTACAGTAAATATAGCACCCCCTCCCACACTGTGACAAAGACATCACACTTCCATTGCAGAAAGACATGGGAAGACTGTCATCCAATACCCCCATCCCTTTTTGTTTAGGTTGAGGGCAAAACAACTCCATGCTTAAATCTTGAATGACCCTTTGTGTTTTGGCAATTTATTTTGCCATAAGTGTTCAGTAAACCAGGAGTGCCAGAGAGGTGCAAAGGGGAGTGAGGTGGGACAGGGGATTCATCTCCCAGTTATGATGGATGGTCCCTGCTGTATATGGGAAACATTTTGGGAAACATTTTCCATTCTTTTCAAGGGAGCATAGATGGGTATGCTATTTATTGTCCAGAAAGTGACAAGTAACATTCTAATTGTGAACTTCCTTCTAATTCTTGAAGGAAATGCAATTGTCCTTTAAAAATTACAAAACTTGAAATTTAATATTCAAACCCAAATCAACATTGAATTTAAAATCCAAATTTTCAATTTTTCTTTCAAAACATTTTATTCAAAATAATTCCCAGACAAATCTCTGGGTTTTGGCCACAGATTTGGGTTGCTTGTGCCAACAGTATTATGAAGGATTTCATCATTCCCTTGTAAAGAGACTGCATGGCACCATGCCGGATGTTGTGACTTATTACAGCACGTACTACAATGCTATAGTCATGGGTGAAAAGAGTTGTGAAGCTGAGAAGCTCCTTCCCAGAAAATTTGGACATCTGGAGGAAAATTTCCCTTTTCATGAAAATGCAGGGAGAATTGTGGAAACTTTTACTCTCTTCCTGGGAAATAATGCAACTCCCTTCCTGGAAAATAAGTATTTTTTCCAGCCCTGGCTGTAATACATGTTGTAGTTAGATGGAGTATTTACGGCCCAGTTTCCAACCTATTGGTTCAAGTCGAACCGGCCACTGCCTTTTTTCCAGGTGTGGCTCACTGGCTTGTTTTCCCTACCCCACTGCCTATACAGAGCAGCGATCATGCAAAATGGCAGTAGGTACCTTTTTTAGAGTCTTTGGTATGACTTGACCTGGGAAGTGAGCCTTCTGCGTGAGAGGTGGATGCTCTACCGTAGTGCCGTTAGACCAAACACACTGTCTGTGTAATACATGTTGTATAAGGGAATCGTGCGTATAGGACATGTATGATGTTTGTCTGAACTCAATGAAAGTGCAGCTAGTCTTGGGCAATAACTATTGGTTTTAAGTTGAACAGCCATTTGCAATCCTCCCTGTGTTTGGCTTCCAAAATTACCTGTAGTTGCTGATGAGGGACAAACTGGCTCATATATACTGTCATAGTGGCCCTTGACAGGAGTAGATGTCAATGCTGCAATTCAATGGAATATCATATTTACAGCTGGTGATGCAAGTTTGCAGCACAGGATGAACTGTATGGATGATTTTCAATTATTTTATCCACACTTCTATACTGTAAACTTGATAATAGGGCAAGGCTTGTTTTTAAGGAGGTATCTCACAATTTTCTTCTCATTCCATAATATTGGATACTCAGGCAAACCAAGCAATTAAGTAAATTGCACATTTCAGGAAAGAATATTGTCACTTGAATCTATAGCCAATCATGAAACAGGGCAGTCTAACTACTGTACACTTCTGTACTGTATACTGGGATTAATGCCCTTGTCTTCAAGGAAGGGAGCACATCATATCAATAGAGCAACTAGCCCAATTTGTAAAGGTAAACTAATCAAGCACATTACAATTATAATTCTGAAAATGTTGGCAATGTCAAAACATTACCATAGTGGGTATATTATGCAATTGGGAGAAAATAATATTTACTCAGGCTTTGTGGACAATTAATTGATACTGCAACTCGATCTGCATCATTATCAAACAAGATATTGGATAAAGGCCTAACAATGCTCATAAACTGTGCAATATTTTAGTAAATATAGGTATAAAGTTTCTAGATAGCAAAGATGAGATTTAACTATACCCAACATGAACATGTCATGTACAGTATTGTGTCAGTCAACTCAATAAAAAGTTCAAAGTTTAAATTTGCTTTCAAGTACAGTTCAAGTACAATTCAAGTACAAGTTAGTTTTCCCTTTAGTCACCTCTTACAGTAGGCAGGATCAAACAGGCTTCGCCCCTGGAGTTTCTCAGGTTTTAGCATACTGTATCTCTAACATTTGGGCGGGGGGAGGGGGATTGAGGAGCCTGGCCAAGGACAAAATCTATGGAGGGCAAATGCCCCCTCTTGCCCCAACATAGAGCCACCATTCATGGTGCTAATTAAAGCTGCGAAAACGTTACAACCAATTCTGAACAGCACAAGGTAGACTGTTCTGTGCTATAGTGTTGTGAACCATGGAAGTACTACCTGGAAGTTAGCTGGGAAAACATGCTTTTGGAAATTGAAAGACTTGTTTTAATACATCCTGCAGTTATTTTCACTCACCTATGGGTGTAACAGCTAGCAACTGTGGTGAGGTTGGTCATTCACTTGGCTCTGTCTGTGTGGCCCACTGCATGTACAGTACTTTGAAGAACACCTGAAAAGTAAATCAAGACTACTTGCAATGAAACAGTATTTTATCTTAGGGAAGAGTGCATATATAAGACTTCCATGATTTCAAATCACATGTCCCTCAATGATTTAGGGGTGGTGTCAAAATTGGTTGTTATAAGAGTCATAATAATGATGATTGATGATGATGTGAACAATAGGTCCCATTAAAACAGAAAGGGACAAGGGGGGGGGGGGGATTGCAATCTATTCTGTCTAAAGGAATTTTAATCAACCTATACCGATTACCAGTGGCATCAGCTGTGGCTCTTGTATACCCCCCTTATGTAAAAAGTATATTGGGCAAAATGTGTAAGAACTTCACAAACACCTCTTGAAAGCAGCACTTTTTAGTAGTAAAAACAACAGCTGGGAAGTACCATTTTATGCAATCTGAAACACATTTCAGGCAAAGTGTTCTCTGTATGCAATGTGCTGGTCAAAAGTGGCACTCGATATACAGTAGGAGCATTTTCTTTGGCCCACCACTTCAGCACTTTCCCTCTCCCAATGAAAAAGTTTAGTAATGCCACTGTCAACTAGACAATTGTACTTGCATGGCAAGTACTAATCGAAGCCTTGAAAATGTGCACACTTGGGACTTTCTTATAAACAAAATGAAGCACATTGTTGGAACTGGTTCCCCAACAAAAGTGGAATATTTCCCACATATGCCGGGGAGGGGAAGGGGGGCATTGTTCCTTGCAACTTGTTTGGGGAGATCTATGTGAGATAAAGCAGTAACATTCTACTAAACACTGATGTTTAAATGAAAGTATTCACCTGGATGTAACAATATCAATAAGCTATTATTTTTAATCAGTTGCCCATCCTGGATGTAAAGTTGCCCCAAAATCTTTGTACCTAGTTACACTTTGCCTGAGACTGTGTGATACACTATTGGTGGTGACACAGGCCTAGCGCTATGCAAAAGTATTGACCCTAGACTTACTTGACTTTCCTAACAAGCAGTAGACTACAATCTTGGACAAAACTGTTGGGACACTTTACATTTTATTTGTCAATTTTAGTTGAAGTAGGCCAACATAAAACTCACTTTACCCCTCCCAATGTTGCGTCAAGAAGAACATGACTCTTTGCCCAGAACAGCATAACAGTGGTCAACATTGGAAGGGAGAGCAGGGTGTCCCAACAAGTTATTGTCCAAGATTGTTTGGGTCCCAAGAGATACATTTTTGAGACCGAATTCAATAAAAACGTTTAATTTTTTGAGTGTTCTAAGGTTGTTTAAGAACTTTTCCAGAAGCCAACTATACTCTTGAGGATTTTTAACAAATTATAAAGGTCGACCGTAGGATAAATTTCATTACAAACCAAAAGTATGCATTGTTTAGACGCACAAATCAACAATCCCAACGCGTGGAATAATTCTCTTCCTGGATAGAAGAGTCATTCTTTTTCAAACTGATAGTTGGAGACGAGAAATTTATTGAAAAGGGGCCACGATCTACCATAAGATTGTTAAAGTAACTCTGCAAGCCAGACTTTCTTTCATAACTTTGGTAGATTGTTAGGTACGGTTGGTTTGGAACACATTTTGCAGCCAATTTTGCATCTCAGGCTGTATTTTTCATGTTGTATTACAACTGGTAACAAATTTGTTATGCCTTCTTTCAACCGAAGCAGTTTCTTAACATTTTTAGTTGAAAGTTGCTTTCCAAACCAATGGTAGACTTGGTTTTAACTAAGCCTTCATCCCCAACCTCGTCAAGGTGGCAGGTAGGCTGGGCACAACCATATCTCTGAATTAAAATAGGCAAAGCAAGTGGGACAATATCATTAATGTCCCTTTGCTCAAAAGAAAGGATGTGGCAGAAGAATTGAAGTATTCAGGCCATTTTTGGTGGTATTTGCTTGGGCTTAGTCCCAGGGTCCTCTCATGTAGGTCCCTCCCAACATTTGTGAAAAGGGTCCAAAATAATCTGGGTCCAGGACTCGACAAGCTAAATCCGGTCCAGGAAATACTTCCATGTAATGACCAGCATATCATTTACCTGTCATAAAATAACCAAATAACCATAAGCAAAGCGTAACTTCTTACTGGTGGCAGCGCACCTATCTGACTTCTCGAAATTCTCGGACAATCTTGGACAGAACCGTTGCCAGTTGGAACACTTCACATGTTATCCGTAAATTTTAGTTGAAGTAGGCTAACATGAAACTGCCTGAAGTAGCCTAACATGCCACCCCCTTTTCCCCTCCCAATGTTGTGTCAAGAAGAATGTTTCTTTGCAGTGAACTGCATAACAGTGGTCAACCAACACTGGAATAGAAGGGGGAGCAGGGTGTCCCAACAAATTATTTTGTCCAAGATTGTATCTGCAGTGTCTAGGCCTATATACGCTGAGCGCACCTTTTGCACTAGGACACGACTAAGTGTTAATGTTAGAGTTGTTTTGTTCTGCAACGTTTGGCTTTAGGCCTTCATAACTGTGTTTGGGTAAGACTACGACAACTTTTGTCCTCAGTGAAGCCTAAAGGACTAGAGTATGTATGGAGAGTCGCGTAATTGCTTCCTATACAAATGTATTGGGAGCAACTACGCGACCGTCGATGCATAACGTTAGTCCTTTACTGAGAACTACGACAACCGTGGGTAGACAGTCTTTTCCTTTGTTTCAAACATTGAAAATACAATAGAGAAGCCATTAACAACCCATACAGGGTGATGAAATGAACGACAAATTGAATACCTTAAAATTGGTGGATCGTTCCCTGGCCTTGGTTACTGTCCCCATCACGTTAACGACACAGTACGTACACTATATAGCTAGCTGCATGCATTTATGCATGCGTGAACGTAAGTTAGTGGACTTGCTTACATTGAAATGAGTACGGTCGACGAAGTTGCTTGATGAAGCAGTTCCGACAAAACAAAGTGGCATATGTTGGAAAATGCAACCTTTGAAATTTATTTTGAAATCCCTGAACGGTATAAATTGTTTTCAAACTATATTTACACCTTTTTTCAACCAGAGAGGAAGCCTTCAATGCAGAACAATACCTTTGAATGTGGAACTACTTCTTTATTTGCACATTACCACCTTACTATACAGGAGTTGTTCGAGCAAATCCCCTTATATAGAAATAGTTAAACTTTGTTGAAAATCCCCCTACAGAACAACTTAACATGACTGCGCAGCTATTCCATTGTACGAACGAACAGCTCGGGATTGCAATATGAATCCAAACGGAAAATGATTTAATATTCATCCGCACCGACCGCTTACGAAGGCACGAAAACACGTGACTGAACGAGCAATTCCTACAATCGAAGCTGTGGCTTCGATTAATAACCGAGGACATAAATTTTGCTCGGGCACTGATTTTTATTGCATTTTGCATTTCATGTACACTCGACGTACAGATTCCCAACCCGGTCTCACTGAAGACTTTAAAAATGGAGCTATACTGCCATTGTGCTTGCAAAAGCAATGGAGTAGGGAAAACAAGCCTGTGAACCAAAACAGAAAAAAAGGTCAAGACTAGCTTGACTTGAACTACTTGGTTGGAAACTTAACCCAGAAATAGCATTTATATGCCATTCCTGCCTAGATCTTGGGGAAAACAACTTTTAATACTGTATGTACAGGTACTGTACAGCAGCTATACTATGCTTAGCCTACCTTACAGTACCCCTCATGGCCCAGGCCTCCATTTTTAAAACATTTAGTGTTGTCTTTTTGGGGCAACCATTTCACTCATTTTGGTTCAGAAGGAAATTTGGTTGTCCAAAATATTTTTCACTTAATTACAAAACAGAAGGCTGTAATTATGTTCATCAAGGGCGGATCCAGGGGGGGCAACTAGGGTCAACTGCCCCCCCTATGACCAGTCTAGCGCCCCTCAATACAAGAAAAATGCACCCCCTGAGTCCTTAAAATAAAGTAAAAACTGCCCGAAAAGTAAAAAAAACAAAGGTCCCCAGAATTTCAAACCGTATAGCTATATATAACTGCGGCAATGGGAGTTGGTCTGAGAAATGAGGTCGGTCAAATTCAAGAGTATGCAGCCCCTGTATGATGTTGGTGCCCCCTCTTTCAAACTGCTCCTCCTTCAGCTAGGGGCTGGATCCGCCCTTGATGTTCATGAGAGGAAACTCCCCTTAGCTCATTTGAAAAATTTGAATTACCCAAGCAGAAAAAAGATAAATCCTGAGAGCTATCTCTGTGTTTGTGTTCAGTGTCATAAAAGAATACAATCACAATGCCTCTGTTGTGCTGGTCACTGGACATTTCCTAAGTAGCTTTATAGATCAATGCACACACAATACTGCACTGAAATTTTCTTAATCCATCTTTCCTGCTATGTGCCTGCTAGGCTATGACGGGAACCAAATTTGAAAAGTAACTAAGGGGCTTTTCCTAGCATGTTCATGTATTATTGGTCTTAAAGAATAAAAAGATGTGATGTCTGAGAGACAGGAACACTCCAAGTCTGAAATATGGTTATGAAACTATTATGGAAAAAGGTGAAAGAATTTATCAATCAGCAGTATATTTTTTCAGTCCGAGAGGAATGTCCATTGGACAACCAACCTGGTTGTCCGTATGGAATTTTTGTTGTTCCAGATATTCTGACAGCCATGAAAACTGATTCCTGTAGCCCAACTGGTTACTGGTAGTAGGCCAACAGTACTTTGGCTTGAACTGAATTTAGAATGCAGATTTCTTATTTCCCTTGTAAGGAGGGGGTTGTTGGGTGGTGGTGATTGAGGGGAAGGAGATCAGCATCAGTTTTCAATTGCATACAGGTACAACCAATTGTTGAATATTTGGTAATTATTTATGCCAAATTGTATATATGAGCATATAAGCAGAATTCAAATTTTTATTGGAGGTGACCCCCAATGCCCCGGTGTATGGTTTGTTGAAGTTGTGTAAATTCCCCTCTTTCTCAAAATCCTTGATCTGCGACTGAGACCAAAATCTGCAGATCCAGGTTTTCTTAGGCCACTGATGAAGGCCTACTGTAGTTAACTTTCTATACTCCACACATGGGGGGAAATTTATGATGTACGTACTTGAAAGCCTATAGGCCTATATATGGGGCCTTACCTTACATTAGGAAGGCAGTTGCCTTACAACTCTTTTTTACCACATACCTGGCAAACCACTACTGGCATTTGGATGGGGACCCTCATCACCCTTATTGAATGCTTTCAATAAGCATTCATTATGCCTTCTGAATGAATCATTTAGCATTTGAAGGACTGTCAGTGAGTTGGAATGCTTATTTTCTTCCTCAAATGAAGTCTTCCTTGCATTCAAAATAAGCCTTCATAATTTCCTTTGAAGTCTACCAAACGTTCAGTTACTGTTTGAATGCATTCATCAGTTTTTTAATGTGTTGGAATGCATTCACACATGAATGATATATGAATGCTTATCAAAGCCTTCATTTCCTTTTTTTGCAATTCATATAACTAGTATCAATGCAGCTGGATGTCACTCAAGCATAAGCAAAGTTACAGAAATCAATTACTGGATAATGGCGCCTTGATCCTGCTCACCTGATTGCACCAGATAATCTTCATTTATATTTTACAGTAAATCCAATATGCTCAGGCTTAGTACAGAACTGTTGTTCTCATCAAGTCTCTTTGGCAAATTACTGATCCAGCAAAGCTGAGCACTTACTCATTGTCAAGTGGACTGTAGGATAATGAAACATCTAGGATTATCTAAGTGATAGCATATTGTAGGTCTATGCTTGATGAGAAAGTTTTGAGAAGACAATATTGGGGGAAAGTGCAAACTCCGCGCCAGCCCCTCTGAGAGATCATAAGTGTAAACTATTTGGGGCATGTATATGAGCAAACTGAGGACATAGGCTAGTCACATTTTTCAAGACTGGTGCGTCTTATTCTGGGGTTAAGATTTTGATGAAGTGGTAAGTGTAGTGCTGATCACTTCTGCTGTAACCTGTGCTAGCTCGTCAAAAGCTTTACTAGGCATATAGCTACTAATAAAATTGTCCCAACGTTAGGCCTATGCATACTCTGTACTTTACATAAGCTAAACACGCGTGTGAGATGGGTATGTGGATCACTAACGAGACGGGAATCCTGTTTACTTTTTACTATCAGTAACTGAACAAACACATTTCACTTACCTTTGAGCATGATCTGTGAGATGATGTTTCGCAAAATCGCCGTTATAAACAAGAGGCTTGTTATTCCCCAACCAATCAACCTGCTTTTTCTGCGGCGATCTAGCCTAGGCTAACGTTAGGGCCTATTCCGCATGAGAAAGGGAAATACGTCTTTCGTTTGCTCATAGTCAATATAGGCGGATGGTCTGGCAAGCTATTGTACTGTAACAAAAGCTAACGGTTCTATGTTGAGGCAGTACGTTTTCCGTGGTCACGTGGTATTCAGGGTGCACAGCTTGTGCTGCGAAGTGACTACGACTGCACGATAACCTCAGGGCTTGACGTGTTGAAAGGGGACTTTTTCCAAAAATGCAACTAAAATATGAGCTTGTAAGAGACCAAATCAATAATTTTAAGTTTCACAAGAGTTTTAAGTCTACCTGCCGCCTCGTATCACTTATAATTCTGCTTGAATCTGGTGAGAACTGACAAAAACACCCCGGCCGTAGTTCTAGAATAGCCTGTGTACATAAACGTATAACACTGAGCCTACAAAGCCCTGCCTCGATCGTCCCTTCGACGATCCTTGAAGGAAGGGCAATTTTTTATGTAATCTTCTTCACTCTGAATTTGGTTGTGAAATCATGTTTATTTTTACATTTCTAGGTCTATAGCCTAAATGTAGCCCGTGTTGTTGTGAACTTTCATTCGCTCTGTTTTACTGTGCATGCATGACATCTAAAGCTGGCTAAACAAACATGTAGGCATACTGCTCGTGTTTGAAGTTCATCACTCGAAAAAGCTTAACAGACTTCATAAATTGTTCAGGCCTGACGAAGATCAAGAGAAATTATGATTAGAGGTATATTCCCGTTGCTAATAGGCCCAAAAGATGTCCACTGAAATGGTCGAGTGACGGAATTGTGAAAAATGACGAGATCGAAGCTGCGTCGTGCGAGAAACTTGTGTTAAAGTTCACAATTTAGGCGCGATAGAGCAACGTGGATCAAGGCGTAAAGCTCCGGTTGGACTGACTTACCATGGTCGTTCGGTGATCACTGTGCAGCATGCAAGCCTACGCTGTTGAACGACCCAATTCTGAATGTTCGCCAATCGTCTGTCAGTTGTTTTATACAGAAAAAATGCCTCTAATGGACTTAAATATTCGAAGACGGTTTGTTGTTGAGGGTCACGGTAGATATATATTTTTCACTGTGGTTGTAGTTCTCGGCTAACTTGCAGTATCGGCGCCGTTGAACTTGAAGCTAACTGGCCACCGTTCGCCTGGTACACTTACCCAGGCTATGCGAGCGTATAGCATTGTGATACCATGAGTCGGTCAATCAATAAGCGTTGTACTCTGTGCACGTGCCATACATTTTTATGCAATGACCGACTCAATGCACTGACCGACTCAAGATACACTACATACGTGCATACGTGGGTTTAGTTATAGTTACTTCGTAGCTTATATGGAGATGTCTTCTATTTTCACATTAGTTTATTGCAAAATCATCGCTTAACATGGATTTTGTACGTTTTAAGCGAAAGGCAAAACTAAAATTCTATCATTAAATATTGCAAGAACACTATTTACATCAGTTTCTTTCATTGAAAGTGTACAGGACTGCGTAGACGTGTGTATACTGAACGAAAGCTGTGCACTCTGAATACCACGTGACCTTCGTTTTTCGAGAACAATAACATCAATAGACTATGGTTTGCTACTGTATTTTTCTCGTTTGATTTCTCCTTCTCGTGACAACGTGTGCAAACGCTGTACTTCGATTTTTTTCTTTCTGAAGTTCTGAACAGGAAGACATTTTGCTGCCGTAAGACTAAGACCCTTCGCTTCGACCAATCTCCCAAGTTCAATGCAGGTTTCCTAGGCCAGTTCGTCTTTTAGAAATTCCCAAGATCACGTCTCGAATAACAACGTATAGCCTCTCAACGTTGAACTACAGTAATGATAGCCTATAAGAGCATCGCAGTCAAACTGATGATTAAAACACAAAACAATTAAGCCGGAAATTTAATACAAATTAGCCACCTTGGCATTCTTATTAGAACTTATTCACATATTTCATAACTAATTAATAAGTGACTTAAAAAAGTAGAAAAAAGAAACAATCACACAATATTTCTTT
Source organism: Holothuria scabra (assembly GCA_037179385.1). Lineage (NCBI taxonomy): Eukaryota > Metazoa > Echinodermata > Holothuroidea > Aspidochirotida > Holothuriidae > Holothuria > Holothuria scabra. The sequence goes on from CM074181.1 coordinate 61,965,386, forward strand.
TTTCAAAGTGGGAAGGAAAAGAATGATCGAGACGGTTCAAAATTCCCAAGATATTGGGAAAATTCCCAAGGGTCTCTCTGTTGTCACTGAGCAAGGTACTCACTTGTATCAGGAAAACGATCCCTGCTACATACAAATTAACACAGATACTACGCCTGTTAACGCTCACACAAACAAGCATATGTAGCAGTACGCTATTCCACGCAATCGTATTAACTGTTATCATACGGTGTCTATGGGCTACATCCGGGATTTTGGGTGGGATAACAATTTTTTTGAAGGCTGTCCAAATGTCGCCCCCGTTTCGCGCCACGATACTGTGTCTTTAATTGTATAAAATTTACGAAAGTTAGCCCTTGGCTTACCTTGAATATCCAATGTTCAAGGCCTGGAATATTATGAAAAATACTTAGAAGACAAACAGGAAGAAATTTAAGAGATTTATTGTGTCTGTTGTTTCAACATGATTTTGAGGCGGCTGCGTAGACTAAAAATAACAAGTGTTTGGTTATTGCAATGGCCAGTGACTCATTGCAGCACTGGCCGTGCAAAGTGCAAATTTCTTCCAACCTACCATATTTATTCCCATATCCCTTCAGATTTAAATTCCTACCATATTTGATTCAAATATTCTATATACCTATCACACCAAGTATGGTTTGGAAAAAAAATTGTGCATTCCCATGAACTAAAAAAAATCCCCACAGGAGTTAGAAACAGGTCAATGCTAGGAGCACGCTTTTGCACGACTGTAATCCACATCAAGGTAGCCAGTCAATTCAAGCCACTCCAAATGTGCTAGGACTGAAAATTATCCATCCAGAAACCCGACGAGTAAAAAGTCAAGAGATTCCTAAGGTATGAAGTTTGTCACAGTCTACCTGATTTATTCCGACATTCAGAGTGGATCTATCGTAACTGCATCTATGTCATTGTAGCCGGGTAGCCCGGATTGAATAATATCATCGGCTAGCAAGAATATATGTTTTTGCCCAGGTGGCCAGTGGGGTTGGTGCTGGGAGAGGGAGGGGGACGTGGGGACAAAGGGGACTGCTGTAGGGGCTGGCGATCCGGCCCCCATGAGCGCCTTTTCCACAAGGACACGGAGAAGCGTCCCCACCAAAACTGTCAGAGGTGGGGACATGGCATACCATGTCCCCACTATCTTTTGAGTGAATTTTGGAAATCCGATTATCCATGATTTCCTCAAGTACCCATTAGGCTTTATCAAAATAAGCAACAAAACTAATGGATAAGCGAATACAAAAAATGGAAACAAGTCTGATAAATTCAGTAAAGCCTAACTTGTTGCTTGTTTCCAGTGGCGTAGCCACGAGGGGGGAGGACTGAGGGGGCCTAGGGCCCCCAGATATTCTTCAGCCCCCCCCCCCAGATTTGTTTGCCTCCTGATAAAGTAATTGAGAAAAAATAAAATGTTTGAACGGAAATACACTTTTCCTTCAAAAAGAGTAAATAAATAAAATGTGTAACAATTAAGAAAACATCCATGAATGTGTGTTAAACACATTTCGTGTGCACGTATGAAATCAAGTAATAACTTCAAAATGACTACTTTCCTTTAATTAGATACCGTAAATAATCCGCACTGCCGTTTATTGCATTACACTTCGAAGATGAAACGAACGTTTCGACGGCAAACTCAAATTTTACTTTGTTAGGTTAAGACCCTTTCTGCCTTTCGGATGGCTTGTTGATTTACTGAAAACAGGGCAATCATACACTGAGGGCTTAAGTTAGGGATAACGTTTATTGTTCCTAACATTCTGCGGCACCTTTAACAATCATGCGCAGCCAAATTCAGGTGGTCGAGGGGGCAAACGGTGAATTCCACCAACTGATATGGGGGGCTGGTACCGGAATACTGACAATTTTCCCCATCAAACTAACTCAAAATCATGTCTAGTTATGCCACCAGTGGAAGATACTAGATGAAGTACGTAACTGAGTGACGGGTATCTCAGGAATTCAATTGCTGGTTGTTCGTAGTTAGCCATATAAATTGAAAAAAATAGAAGTTAGTAACAGAATACCTTCAATGTTTCGGATAATTTGCTATCCTGAATAAGCCCTTTGGAAAATGTTCGCTCTATGGGGGGGGGGGGGGGAGGTGGATGAGATGAAAATTTCGCTATTTGAAAACATGTCGAAGCATATTGAAACACACATAACGGATTATCAGTTGTGAGATTTAGCTCCTACTGCTCGGATAAACTCGATCAGACTACTGACTGATTTACTTGCTGATTTTCCCCGACTAAACCTACATCCATGGTGCACGCATGGGGGCATGCGGCCCAAAATTTCCCGGCCAACGACTACTGCCTCAATGATGATGGCCTCTTCATTGGGAGAGTGAAGTTTATATAACATAACGTAACGCAACATAGCGTAACGAAACGTAACGTAACATAACATAACAAGTTACAGTTGAAAGGAGTGCTATGAAGGCCCCATAAGATGCTTTGCAACAGCCCCCCGCCCCCCCCCCCCCACCAGAAGAGAGAAGCAAACCACAACATCTAACGAGCCAAGAAAGATTAGATTCTGGCACATGGAAAATCTTTGTCTACCTTAAAGCAGTGCACTGATCGATGTGGAGTTAACAACCCACTCAGGCATTGCTATGAGAGAAACTGAACTTCCTAAAGTCAAGTCTAGCAAAACTTATCAAGCTTTTTACAATCATGTCTCTAACCTGAAGATTATAATCCTTTAAATAGCTACAGTCTTACTAAGGGTTCCCTTCAAAAAGAAATTTGTTAACATGTCTCTCCTAATCCTTCTCCAAAGTGGTCAGCCCAAGCCGCTTAAACCTTTGGGGATAAGGTTCATTTCTAACCTCAGGTATGACGAATGAGTCCAGTACCGCTCTTCTGAACTTGCTCTACACTCTAAAAACTGTTGGGTAAAAAACGTTGGGCAAAATCCAAAGTGGTCAACACTTGCAATTTATTGCCGGACAAATGGATAAACAATCAACCCATATTTGTTGGGTAAATTAAGGTTGGGTAAAATTCAAGTGTCGGTAAAAGGTCTTGGGAAAGTTTTAAAGTACCCAACATTTGGGCAAAATGTAACTTAATCAGATGATTATAGAAAGATCAGTAAAGTTTCATAGATAATTATTGTTATAGAAAAAAAAAGTTTTCACTGCTACGTAGTCAAGGGGAGACGAAATACAAGGTTCACGATTGACTTTGTTATTTCAAACTACACACTTCACTGTTTATTAACCAAGTGCATAGTCGCTGGTGCAACCAACCTTAGCTTCTTCGGGAAGCAGTGAAAGTTTTGGTTTCGCCGAACGGCCCTTTTGCCAGAGGGTCGGAAGGACGTTAGAAAAAAAAAAACCGTTGCTGGTGCCCCCAACCACGCTCTTGAAGGGCAAACGGTGTATATCAGTTTAAGGGTACTTTGTGAAATCTCTTCCTTGCACAAAATCGTACAATTATATATCAGGTTATATTGAAGTCCAAAAAGCACACTGCAGTACAGCTGTTGGGCAAACGTGTTGATACAATTTTAGACCATTTATTCAGTGGGCAAAATTAGTTGGGTGAAATGGTTGGATAATTTCTTTTGCCCAACTAATGAGTAAAACACATAAAGTGGGCAGTCGGTAAATGTTTTGGGTACATCTTGACATAAAGTGAATGTTTCCCTACTAAATTATGTCCACCAATACCGAAATACGACGTTGTGAATTCCCAATTACATGCTAGGCTCAGCCTAATTTGAAATCCGAAAGCGAAAAAAACGTATGTGAGGGCGTCTCAAGATGGTGACGCCATTGGAGGCACTGTTAGCAACACTGTACCAGAGAGCTCACAATCATCGAATCATGTGCATGGTAACGCGTGTTAGCGCGTACGTAATTGCAATCACCGGTGCTCCGATAGCAGTGAGCGTGGCCACTGACTACATTGTGAATTGTGCATTGCGCGGTGACTGCTTAGTATTCGCATTAGCATCTTCACCAAACAGCTCATACAGTAAAGACGGGCTCGTAGTGGGAACGCGATTGTTGTGGACTGTCCATACATGTTCATAGCTGCTTTGTATAGCGCCCGAACCGGCGCTTCTTTCTTGCCCCAAAACAGAACTGTTTTTACACCACAAAAACAGAACTATTTTTACACGCTCGCATATGCACGAGAACATATTGGCCAATGAATTGCTCCGAATCCCCACCATGGTATGCGTCTTTCGCTCCATATGTGGACGAGTATTTTGATGCAACCGTTTTCATGAAGTTGCTAAGATAAGATAACTTTACCGAGCGTTACATTAGTTCCACATCTAGATGCGCGTTCTTAAATAAGGGGGGCGGATGTGTCGCCAATTGCGTCATAAAAGTCAGGTGACCTGTTGCGGCATTTTTCAAAATTGGATTTTGAACGTTTTCCTTCAGATATCTTCTATGCCGAATTGCTCAGGTTTTAATGGGATGTGAGATGTTATTTGTAAATACAAATAACTAAATAGGCCTAAATAAATATATATTTGTTGATACTGTATCGAGTCTTGCAATATACAAACGTTTTTGTGGCCGTGTCATGCCCACTTTGAAGTAGCTGGTTAAACTGTTTGAATGAAAAAAAAATAACCTTCATCGTTAGTCTTCAATCTTGCTCTTTCATTTGATACCATCCCGGTAGAAATCCTTCACGCCAGGTTTCTTTCCGGTGAAATTTCACTAATTAGAGCGTAAATTACAATAGAAAGAAACTTCATCTACTTTTTTCGGCTAAACACTTATGCAAAGACAACGGGCCCTTATCTCAATTTGACCAATCACAATACAAAAAATGCATTAGAGATTTCGTCCCCTTGAAGTAACGACGCCTCCTTTAGGGATTATATCTCCAGATGTCACATTTTTACGGTTAACTCACTTGCAGTGGACAACAAGTGTCTGGAAGCATAATGACGTAATTTTCGCAGATATAGACAAATATTCGCTAAAACTGAACTTCATGGATAAGTTGACATTAAAACGAATTTTAAACCAGAAAAACGGTCCAGGTTAGGTGGAATTATAGAAAAATGTTAGCACGAAAATTGTAAAAGAACAATGGTCAGTTCTTGTCTTTCGTGCAGGGTAAATATTTGCGCCAACTAAGCAAACAATCCCTTGTGGTTAAATGACGTCAAAAATTGGCCAGTTCGTTCCCTAGTCGGCCAGTTCGTTCCCTAGTCGGCCAGTTCGTTCCGCGGTTCTTCAAGTGGACAGATTTTCTCATGGAATGACGTAAATTATGCCCATCCTTTGACACAACGATGTACGTATTACCAATGTATCCCACATGTTGTGTACATGCATTACGGATCTTTTACCACAACCCTTCTCAATACAGAATGACAGTTAGTTTCACTGTAGCCCGAAGATTCTTTTTGAATGCCAAGCCACAGCATCAAATCAAAGAGAAAATGAACATTATCTTGAAACTTGGGACGGATTAAAATAGCACAATCAGCGACAAAATTAAAAACTGAACGATGGAGCCGAAACGAGTGAATAGGGATTTGTCACTGAATCTGGGTTCACAAATGAAACGAACATATTGCGCAGTCGGTTCGATGCAATGTCCAAATTGGACACGTAAAGGCCGTTCGAATAACGTATGTATCAAATGAACGGAATTTCACCGTCTGTTTTGTTTACGTTTTGCTTGACCCCTTCTCAAAATGGCCTTCTGAATATGCATCTAATTCATTGGGCGGAGCTAGAGCCAGATATTAAGGTAGAATACCGTTTGGACACCGTTGAAATCTGTTCGACTTTTTTTCGAACTTTTGCTCATTTTCGGAAAAACGACTAAGGTACGTTAGTTTTTAAAGCTTTTTACATTTGTGTGGAGTACAGCCCATTTGATAAACACTGGAAACGTACTAATAACAGCATAACCTACTTTATTTAAAGTGCGAGCTACTGGCTTAGATAAAAGTGAAAACATGCAGTTGAACTTTTCCGCAGACGTAAACGGTGTATCGCTATGCCTATATACCTCACTAGCACTGCACTGTAACAAAAAGATAAAAACACTGTGTTAACCTGTTAGTGTACTTTACTGTACTGTGTGCAGTATACATACAACAGAAGACCAGTGTGTCAACATAAACGGTTTTTCAGACTAAAGTGAAACGACTTGAAGTAAACTAACCTACAACACGTGACCTTCAATTGGCTTCACTACATTATTGTGAAATGCGCCTTCCTGGCATGTAGTTCAATGACCGTGCCTCTAACGACGTCACCATCTTGAGACGCGTTCACGTACGTTATTTCGCTTTCGGATCTCAAATGGGCTGAGCCTGGTCTGTAATTGGGAATGCACAACGTCGTATTCCAGTGTTTTTGGACTTAACTTACTCGGGAAAACATTCGCTTTATATCAAGGTGTACCCAAAGAATATTTCCTAAGAAACTTTCTTTGGCCGTGTCATAACCACTTTAATCATCTGAGTTGGCCAGTTTGTTACCTAATTTTGGTCAGGAGGTATACGGAACTAACGGTTGGGTACCTTTTTGCCCAGGTTGGGTAATTATTTTTTAGAGTGTAAAAGTAATTCGTTCTTTTTAAATAAGGGACTTCAGGCCTGTGCAGCATAGTTGAGATGGGGTTTAACCAACTGCTTAAACAAATTTAGCGCAATTTCTTCACTATAACTCTTAAAATTCCCCCTGATCAACCCAAACACCATATTTACTGCACGTAGTTGCACACTGGCTAGATGGCTTTAATATACTTTACATATATCTTGTTCAATCACAGGGGGTCTGCTCTATATGTAGTCCCCCATATCATATTGGTCTCCTAGTCTCATTGGCGGTCCTCCTGGCAACTCATCGTGGTTAGGATAAGGGCTGTTGGTTAGGTTATGGGATAAGGTCAAGCCTATGATTCTGGGTAAGGGTGCACAAACCCGTGAAAACCCAGGGTCCGACCAATGCGGTGGCACCACTAAAACAAGGGGACTCGAGATCGAACTAAAGATTACTAGCTCAAATCTGACACAAATCGAATTTCTGCACATTTCAAGATGCTTGGAATAATTAAGAAGGCCTACCACTCAACCATATCAAAGCTTCTTTGTCGAAACTCAACTGCCTCAATCAAACTAGCCATTACGGAGTCTTCAACAATGACCGATTCCACAATACAAGGGACAATAGTACAGCGGATAGGTGAAAGGATTATGGGTTTGATGAAACAAGCATGGGATTTTTTTTGCAGGTAGACTTTGCCTAAGTGGTGATTTTTAGATATAGGGCCATCTCAGATTCGACCCGTGACAAGAATGGCGGCCATTTTCAAAATGGCCGCCATCATGGTTTTGAAATTCTCCAATAATGTGGGTTAAATCAATTGTAGGGGTTAGAATGATTTTATTATGTATTATAAACCATACATCGGTACTTATATAAAGTCCATGCAACAGAGTTGAAATGGTAAATAATTACCAGTTTGATCTTATAAATCAGTGTTTATTACTATATATATATACGTCATATTACGATTTTGAAATCAGGATCACTTGCTTTTAAGGGCGTCAAACAATCCAGAATTTTTATCCGGTTTTTGATTTTTTGCCTAAGACCAGCAAGTTACCTATGCGTGCCATGGTGATGTCATGTGCGTGCGTGTGTAGTTAGATGAGGTTTTACGGCTCAGCTTCTAACCAGTGTATGTGTGTGTGTGTGTGTGTGTGTGTGTGTGTGTAGGTAAGTATTAGACGCTCTCGTAACACAAAATCTCAAGAAGTTTACTTATGACTTAGCTCATAATTGGCATGTAGGCTGGCTATATCAAGTAAATGACCTCTGTTGTTTTTGGAAGAGGTCAAATGTCGTTTGCGGTCAGGAGAGGTCAAAAGGTCAAAACCTTGTAAACTTGATATCTCAAGAAGGGTAAATGTGACAAATCTCATCTTTGGTGACAGGGTTAGCCATATTAAATACATTATCCCTACTGGTTTTGGTGAAGGTCAAAGGTCATTTGGGGTCACAACAGAGGTCAAATGGTGAATACCTTAGAAATTCCTTGTAAACATGGTATCTCTGGATTGATACCAGTGAGGAATCTCATACTTGGACATAGGAATTGCCAATACTTAGTAGATCAAATTTTGGTTTTGGTGGAGTTGAAAGGTCATTTTGGGTCACCAGTGGTCAATCATCACGTTAAAACCTTGTAAACACAATATATCAAGGAGGGTAACAAGGGCATCTTGTGGTATTTGCAGAATCCACTGCAGCCATTCTTGCAGTAACATCGCATGCGCAATAGTTCCTTGGAAGCTCCTGATCTTTCTTGTAAGGTTATCCAGCTTATACTCCGTCCAACACCCTGCCTCTTGATCCAGCCCTATTCACTTGGTGACGGAAGCTCTGGAGCAAGTGTTATCCATTGGCATAACAGTGACCAGCCTGATACACAGCTCTCTTGGGATGTTGGATGAGTGGAACATATGTAGGAGGCAGACCATCAAATGCTCTGCCTTTCATACTTAACAGCTGTTCCCTTTCCTGGTTCACACCCTCCTCTATTCTGGTGTGATTGTACAGCAGCAAGAGAAGTTGCTTCAGTGGTTGCATCACCTTGTCAATGGTACTTGGGCCTGGCATGGCATCCAAGGGGCAGAATACTGGAGAAACGGGGTGTGACGTTTTCATAGGTGATTAAGGTGTCCCTTGCAGTGTTCTTGTCCCTGTCCCCAAAACAAAACACCTGTGTCATAACCATTAAAAGCGTGGAACATCGACAAGACCACACATGGGTCAGGACCAAGAGCTTTGGCGATCTCACAGGCAGCGATGATGGAATCTCGTACTGAGACTTTGTTGTACCCTTGTTTTAGGTGCAAGAGGATACAAATATCAGCCCCCTCATGTGTACACAACGATAGAGCTGACAAGACCTGTCGACTGGAGGAAAGAACCTCATGTGGTGATGGGCTGTTAGTTTGTTGGTGTCAATTTCTGCTACGATGGAAGCCAAGAAGGAGCTCAGTTCCGCTTTGCAGTTGAAGACATTTTTGCCAGTTCCCGGACACTGCACTTGATACCTCAAATCATCTTCTAACTCCCTTTCCTATCTTGCTACAAGTGTCTGTCTTCAAGCTGTCTGCGACAGGGCTGTAGTCGAGTCCAACAAGCTCGAGTTCAAGTCCGAGTCCAAGTCCAAAAGCTCAAGTCCGAGTCCAAGTCCAAATCCAAGGGGCTCGAGTCCAAGTCCAAGTCCGAGTCCAGGGCTCTCGAGTCCAAGTCCGAGTCCAAGTCCAAAAGTAGTAAAACAACAATAGTATTTTCTGGTAAAGATCTAGGCCTATGGTTGCTATAGCTGTATGAACAGGGACAAACTTGGACTCAATTCCTGATTCAGTCTAGGTTTTCCTGTACTTGGAATTGGCCTGGAATGGTCCTGAAATTGGAACTGGCCCGGAATGGGTTTCAACTGGACCTGAAATCAAAGCGGAGCCCATGCACTGCAGCTGAGTCCACTTATCTGGCTAAATGAAAATTGTGCCTCTCTTACATACTAAGTAAACAGTAGCTCATATTTTTCACTTAAAATCAGCCAATTGTCTGGGAGAAATGCTCCAACCTGCATGGGGATGTTTACAGCAGTGCATGGGGTCCTGATGGGAACATATACTCAGGAATTTTGTAAGTGGACAAAGTCTTTTTGTTGGGGTAATGGATTTTTTAAGTTGTCCTGGAACTACAGGCTAGCTAGAGAAACATTGTGAAAATACAGTCTGGTATTAAATTATAGTAACCCAAAGGACAAGCTGTTTGAGAATATAGCCTACAATATAAAGGCTTTTGGTGATTATGCAGGAATTACATGAAGGGTTCCCAATAGTGGGAATGCACTCAGTGCTCAAAGCAACCTGAAACCAATTTTAGGAGGGCACATCAAATATTTTTAAATAACAGAGGCATCAGCAGGGCTTTAATTATACGGCCTGTCTATAGTTAGTTTGTTAGTCAGACAGAGTTTTACGGCCCAGTTTCCAACCTATTGGTTCAAGTCGAGCCTGTCTAAAGCTATACTGCAGACATCTGGTTGTACGGACAATCCCTTAGTAGCTGCTCTACTAGCATAAAGCCCACAAAGCTATCTCTGGACAATTCCATATATGCATGCAAAACCAGCTGCCATATTGCTCATTTGTCTTCATGAATATCATGTAGTACAGCACACATATATATACAGAGGCTAATGAAAGTTGTACATATGTTACTTGTTAGGACCAACAACAAAACAACATTGTCATACTGTACTGTACATTATACTGTTCAAAACATTGTATGTATACAGTATTGACATACAACCCCATAAATGATCCGACTCACAGATGGCCTGACAAGTTATTTAGGTAACTTTACCGGCCACCATATTAACTGTTACTTGCTAGTTTTTCACCTGGCTGTGTCTAGTCCATGGGAAGCATGAGGTGGAGCAATTGTTCCAACAAGGTGGAGGAGGTATGATGATGAAAACCATACAACTTGTCAACAGGCTAGGCAGGAATTCGAATAGGCCTATGTACGTAATGACGTAGTAATTTAGATACTGAGATAACATAGTAGGCCTAGGCCTATGTACAATTGCATTGGTTTGGCAGCCGGTTCAATAGTGTTAGTGGCTCTAGAAGGTATGATGGTCTCATTAGAACTTAACCAAATAAACAGACAATGAACAAAGCCACAAAGGCAACTTGGCTATAGTCGAATATGCATAACTTCCAGGTCAATTATAAGGTATGTTAAAAATATAGTGTAAATTGTTTGGAAGCCTTTTCAATAGATCTCTCACACAATTTTCTCGCAGAACTAGTGCCACCTGTACAAATTCTCTAGGGCATAACTGTAATTGCTATACCTACCACAGTAATTAATTTTTTTGTTTTTGGGTTGTGCCCCCTATACTGTGCCCTGCATCTAAGTAGCACTGTAACTGTGTGATGCAAAAGGCCTTGGAAGGTTACCATTACTAATTCAGATCATGCAGGTCTAACATTTGGGTTAGATGTAGGCCTATGTGAAGAATGTCTTTGAAGTTTGATGGTTAATTTTGTGACATTGACAATTACCTTCCTGTAGGCCTAGGCCTTTAGCTACAAACTCTCCTTGTTGGTCCCCACATGATGCAAAAGCCCAAAGTTGACTAGTTAACTGTTCCACCCAAAGGTGCTTCGATCAGTCCAGTGCGCAACTAACTTTGTGCAGCTGGGCAACTGATTTTAGTAGCAAGCCTGTTAATTTCCAAGTACTAGGAGGCGGAAAGCCGGACTACCGTAGAAAAACCCACATACATTGATCAGGACCTAGAGGTCTCCATGTAACATAACATAACAGGTTGCAGGGCAAAGGAGGGCCAGAGCCCCATAAGATGCCCTGAAGTTCAGGCCCTAATCATTTAACTCTTCGAAGTAAATATGCACATGCATGTACAACACAGTATGGTACACAGCAGCTCTGGAACAGCTAGACCACCTGACCACTCTGCCACGTACTCCATGACCCCACATTATGCATCACCCCATGATTATAAACCCTCATCAAACTGTAATGGTAAACAATGTTCCAGAAATAAAGGGCAAGCGCAGTTGCCGCAAATATTATTTTGAAGCAACAGGTTAAATGTCACAATAATCCCCTTATTTCTTTTCAAAGCATCTTTTTCAACATTTTAGGACCCGCTCCATATTGCATACTCAAGGTAAACTAAGCAGTTACTCTTACTAAATTTCACATTTGAGTACAAAAAATACTGTAATATATAATAACATATAATTCCAAAGAGTTATCTCATGAAACAGGACAGTATGCACTACTTCAAGTTGGGGTGACTGCTCTTGCCTTATATGTTGTAAAATTTAAGTTCTGTTGTTGTGTATCTACCTGACTTACATATTGTTAGTATTGCAAACTTCATATGAAGATTCAGCAGAAGCCAATTGACAGGTTATTTATAGATAGATCTTACAGTATCCCAAAATAATTAACAAAGGCAATAATTTCCTTTGTAGAAGTAGCAAAATGAGCAGCTGTGAAACCCATGCAAACTTTTTGTAAAATTTGTATGAAGAAAAAAAAAGAAACAGGATGCAAAAAGTATACAGGCCCATCTTTGGAATCCATAACAACAAAGAAAAGGATTTCAGAAGATTTACTGACAATGCTGCAAGGCACAAGGCACAGCCAGACCATGTTCATTGTTGCTAATTGAACTATTTTTAGGAGTCTCATATGCCTTCCCTAGCATTTTTATGGCATTTGTCTAATTTTTGTGGGACAAGGAAAATTTTAGGGTTGTTCCCCAGAGCATGGCACTGAAAGAAGAGTACCATGTTGTAGCTGTTTTATGTTAAACACTGTTTACATAATATTATGCAAGAAACAAACTTCATGCGAATCATGTTAACAACTGGCATGGGACACTTGAAAATTATCAAGTTACATAAAGATATGCAGGCCAATATAGTCTTGTATACTACATTAAGGATAATAAAGCCCAAGTATATGTTGAGTGCTGGGGTTTTTGGTGGATCGATCATGAAATTATAAAGAAATAAAGAATCAGAGAAAATGGCTGCCGGACTTGAAGGACTCGACTTCGAGTCCAAGCCAAAGTCCAAGTCCAGAGAGCCCGAGTCCGAGTCCAAGTCCAAGTCCAGAGACCCCAAGTCCAAGTCCAAGTCCGAGTCTAAAAAAAAAGTGGACTTAAGTCCGGACTCGACCTCGAGTCCGGACTCGAGTCCTACAGCCCTGGTCTGCGATGGCAGATCCCACTCGATGTCTAGCCTGTCTTCGTGCTATAGCTGGTATTTGACATACATGAACGAAGGCATCGGCGGCATACCCTTGGAATGTTTTTGCATTCCCTGGTCGCAGTACGTTGATGATGTCAGCACCATCCAAGATGCTGACCTGCACTCTTAGTATCTTGGGATGGGGTGACTCTTTTCTCTGGAAAATGTTATCCAGGCAGAGCATCTAGTCAGACTCGATTCCAGTTCGCAGGCCACCCATCTGAGAGAGAGACTCTAGACAGGCCTAGTTTTCATGCTGAAAGAACTCGTCCAAATGACCATGGCATACGGGAGGTAATGTACAGTCCATAGAGGAGGGAACTGTCGTTATTCTGTGGCTAATTCCCTGACTTTTCTGTGACTTGTGGGCGGCTGAAAAGCTGGAAGTTGTTTCGCTTGATGTAATAGGCACTGTCAGGTTTACCATGCTCTCTTCAATATACTCAACATACCATGTCTTATTCTGCTCGAGTCCAACTTTCTCCATCTGCCGGTCACACTGTTTCTGCCACTCCTGTGTCCATATAACGGCTATGCTTCTCAGGACAAGGAGATTACTATATTCAGCGAACAGGTTCCCGATGTCTTCCCTGGCTCGGGTCAGCAAATTTCGTTTGTGCATGTCTCTTCTCTTCACGGTGACGTCCATCTGTGATCTACCTCTGCTCAGTTCATCCCTCGAATTCCACTGTAAAACGAGTCATCTCAGAACCAGATTCCATCCAAAGCGCAGAAGAGGTGCAGGATTCTCCCAAACGACGCCGTCTCCCTCTACCTAGGCATTGTTCTACTCATAGGCCTTTGTCAATACTAACAACATCAGAGAATGCAGCAGAGGTTGAGACACTTTAGTGACACCATGTCTAGTCGGTGGATTGATATCCATCTGGAATATTGTTTGTGGTTCAAGACGAAGAACCAAAGGACGATCTTGGACAGTGCCTTTATGTATAGCAAGAAGTCAGCTTCACGTATAGCTCTCACGTATACCACCACAACTAGGTCCAACAGCAGGATGGGGCACCAGAATTGGAATTGACATATACTGGACCCTGCTTCACACCATTCTTTAAATCCTACCACTTCAATCGATCTTCCAAGGTCTGGGTGTGTTACCTGTAGGCACTCTGCTGAAGTAGATACAGGCTACTGGCCGTGACTGGGTGAGTCCGCTTGTCCTGAATCTGCTGTTCCACTGGTAGCAATTTCAGCCTTTTCAAGTGCTTCTGTCCAACTGCTGCTCCTCCAGAAGGTCTCCAAGGACCTTGAAGGATCCCATCTCGATGTGCAAGTCACCAAATATCACTATGAATAGATCCTTGCTATACCTTGTAGGCCAGCTCTATTGGATTTTCCATAATTTAGAAAGGCTGATCACATGTGAAGACTGGGATCCGGCCAGGGTGCAGGACATCAACTGCCATCTTCACAATGTCCATAGAGTGTTGGATCATGGCTACAGAATGTGTCCCGTCATAAAATAGGGTAGCATAGGTATGATAGCCACATTCAGTTGTCTGCTGGTGGTTTTAGTTGACATCTCTACAGCAATATGATTACTTAAGCATCTAAATGTATGTATTATCGTCACAATAAAAATTGTATCAAGTGCGAAAGTGCTTGGTTCACTGGTTGCTCTAATGAGCAAATTACTCGGACTGCTCAAGTCCACCCAGCCAGAGGCGGAGCTGCCATATGGCCAGGGGGCGCCCCCCCCCCCGACGGACCAAAATCGTATGTCGGCGCCTTTTTTTTTTTTTTTTAACATACTTTACTCTTGCACCATTATTGGCAAAAGACATAATTTAATAGCATTGTTTTAAGGCCCAGATAACACAATGCTCAAACAGCCACCAGTAACTGTACTATCTGCACTTTGTTCTGATGAAAGGGGCCATCTTCTGTAATATAGGGATAGGTTTTGTCGAGACGTATGTTCATGCTTTATACGCACTAATGAATGTTGCCGCTGTGCTAAGTTAACTGCTTCCACACCAAGCGTGATTATCAGCCCACAAAATACACAGAATGGCATTAAATTCACCCTCCCGGCCAAAAAAGATGTTGCAAAGAGCGCAACAATAATTGTAGCGCAAAAAGCCCGCTTGTTGTCAGGGATAATTGTCAACATACACATTGAAAAGAGTTTATAAAGATACCAAAATAGCTTCCACAACATTTTTCAAAGCCATTTGAAGAGAACGTTCAGGTTAAAATAAAATAAAACTGTTATCATAGTGTTAATGGCTTAAGGGTTTTGATGAGCAGTTTCAATTTTGCTTTTCTTCAACTGACCGTTCTCATGATAATTGGCTATTTCTGACACTGCAAGATAATCCCATGAAAATGCTTATTTCTGTACTATCCTGGTCTCAAAAGCCAGAAAATTGCATCTGATAAGCCGAGTTTTAGGCTACTTTTATTTAGTTTGAATTCTGTATCTGGAGAGCCAAGCAGATCTTTCGTCTTGATTAATGGCTATTTCAAAGTGGTCACATGATGTAAATTAGGTCAATTAATGTTTCTTCGCGTACTTATCTTGGTTTCCAGATTCAAAAATGTACACCTTACGGTGATTTATTTCCATAGCTTTTTCCCCCTGTAAGATTGCTTGCTATTTGGCTTTAGCAGGTTTAATCTTTACCTTCACAAAGTAGCCATTATTACATTAGAATCTTAAATCTAGACCTGACAACAATACAAAATATAATGACTGCCTTCAGACTAAAAAGTGAAAGAGAGGGATAGAAACATGGGCGTGCGCAGGGAGGGACAAGGAGGCACTTGCCCTCCCCTGGAAAATAAAAAAACCGAAAAAACAAAAAAACAAAAAAAAATGAAAAAGACGAAGAAAAATTCACAACAACATTTCTTAACAGTTCAGTCAGTGTTTTCCTGTTTATATGAGGTAAATAGGCTTAAGAAATGCCATTTCCAGCGATCTTAGAGACATTTTGGGCTAAAATTTTCTTGCGCTTCACGCAAAATCATGGTGGCGCATGGTGGCGCTTTTCCCCTTAAAAGAATCCCCCCCCCCCCCATCCGAATTTTCTTCTGCAGAGGCCCATGGGTAGAAAATTTAAACATTTTTAATAGAAAAACTTGAGGAGGAGAAATGGCAAAGTAGTCTTCTACCAGGGGCGGAAAATCAAATGGTAAGTCTGAAAAGCCGTGGCTTCGATCGTGCTGAGGCTCTCTCCTTCGAAGCACCCCTGCAGACCATTTTCGCCCCCTTTGACCGAAATCCCTTGCTCCGCCATTGCACCCAACTGCAAAAACGGACCTGTATGGAACTTGAGTATCACTGCTTTTGCACACTCTTCGAGATAATCAGAATGCTATCTGGTTTTAATTAGCAAGGGTTATGTTATGATGTGCCCTGATCACTTGTTTCTTACCTAGATATGTCTTCCCCATTGATTAGGACCTTATTTACATGAAGGTACGGTAGAACTGTATACATTTTACATGTGGTACTGTGATCGTTTTTCTTAAATAAAGCCACCACTTACAAGAAATTAGAATGAGACTAACTTACTTCCAATCAAGATGAGTGTATTTTAGTAATTTTCTCTTGATTTGAATTGGGAAAATGTTAAATCAGTAATGTGAAAGCTACCAATATTACTTCTGCAAGGCGTTTGGAACTTGCCATGAAAAAGCAACAGGGCCCGAATATTTGGGTCACCTGCCAGCAATTTTGCCATTAGTAAAATCTGGCAGAGAGGCAACCGCTGAAGACACCGATGCCGTAACTCTCACAGTTTCAGCTGGAAAAACTTCTAGGACAGAATCTTAGGCCTCTTGCAGCTAACAAAGTGTACGTGACAACTAGGCCTATAGGTACTCTCGGTTACGCTTGGCATATACAGTACTACACTTACCCCAATGTTAACACTTAATTAGCAGTAGCAGTGATCATACCTGGCTTATTTTACTTGATTTACATACCAGCTACATGGAAAAACCAGGGAGCTGTAAGGGAACAGCTCCCTGGAATAACTTACTTTCCTGAAGATTCTGAAAAACTTCTGTGGGGTTGTTGTTGATTAATTCACAGAATATCCAACTGTACTAGGCCTAGTCCATAAGCCCGAGACAAGAAACGCGAGGAAGTATTCTCCGATTTTGGTGGCTCATATTGGTGTTTTTGTTAAGTCAAAACTAACTTAGTACTAACTGTAGCCTTGGGGGTCTATGAAGCGAGATATGATTTTTTCTGACAGAGGACCCCTCCACCCAAGCATTTTTAAAAGAAACTTAATGGGATTTTATCACCTTTTTTGTCCTAAACTTTGCAACCCTGTTGGTGAATGGTTCTGTTTTTATGCTTGTGCAATCACCAACCACAAGGAAAGATTGTGGGGATCGGGTAATGGTCAGTTCATTTTACTTTAGGGGGTATGGGAATTTTTTCAGTGATCGACATCAAATGAGTAGACCTTAAAAGACCTTTGAAATTTAGTCCGCATTAACTCCCCTTATGGGATAAATCTGGCCCTATATCCAAATATCTTCGCAAGGACCTATTTTAACTGTGTGCAAAATTTCATGCTTGTTTCACCAAACCCACAATTCTTCCAAATATTTCACCTATCAACAGTACTACAAGGGCTTCTATATGTACTTGCCTGCAAGTACAGCCTGTATAGTTTCTATTTTTATTCACGTGGAGTCAGATTTCGGAAATGCCTGGCAGTTCAAAGCTATCATTGCCGTCATTCAACTGAAAACAAGTTTTATTAATTGGTCAATCGAAATGAGTTAAAGTTATCCATCAAATCTGGCAGTCAATGTGGTCGTCCGCTCTTCTGTTGCTTTTATTGCTCGAACTGACTGACTGACTTACTCTCTGACCAGGAAGGTGTTAGGCCTAACACCTCTCTGGTCTGATTGACTGAAAGACCAAATAAGTAACTATACATTGTATTAATTAAGCCAAAGAGAGAATAAAACAACACCTATTTGCATTTTGTGGGTAATATCATGGGGTATGTACTGCTTTATTGATCATTTCAGACTCAACGTCATTTTAAATCTTGTTTTGTATTTAAATGCAGGTACACTGTGGCATACTGCCAAAATTTACTTGTTTCATTCCACCGAGCATTGGTTCTACATATCCACAAAGATTGTCCTCACTTGGTGGACTACCGGGATTACTAGTCTTCGAGACGAATGACGCTTCGTTTTCTTCTGTCACCGTGACTAAGATAAATCAGCCACTATCAAAGGTGGTAGCATTTATCGGTACAAAAGAAGGAACCCTTTTAAAGGTATTTAAGTAATTTTGTAAATGCAAAAAATCAGGATGTAATCTTTTTCAGAAATGGGTAGGGAGGTTTTTTTTTTATTATACATTCACTTTATTATTTTCAATATTAATAAAAGTATTTTTTGGAATGTTCTGATAGTACTGATAGTCTGTCGACCGCGGTAGCGGTAGCGCATCCGCCTATCACGCGGAAGGCTCGGGTTCGCTTCCCAGGACAACTCATACCAAAGACTCTAAAAAAGGAACCTACCGCCATTTTGTGTGATGCTCCGCATAAACAATGGAGTAGGGAAAAACAAACCAGTGAGCCACAACTGGAAAAAAGGCCGTGGCCAGCACGACTTGAACCAATAGGTTGGAAACTGGGCCGTAAAACTCCATCTAACTAACCAACTAACTGATAGCCTGTCATTCATAACAAATATAGATCAACAAAATGGGAAAAAGGAAGGACAATCCAATGGCACATCGCTGATGCTTTGTTACTCTGAGAAAAAACTATATTATAATATTGGTTATTAAATAAAAAACTTTAGTCCAATCCAGTATCGGTTTGAAATGTTTTAGCAAAACAGGGAACCAAAATAAAACTGGAAAAGTAAGAGGACACCACTCAGAAAGTAAGTAATTATTAAACATTCGGTTTTTTAGCAAGGGCCGTAAGGGTGTTACCCCTAAGATTGTAAATTTTGTCAGTAGATCAATGAGCCCAGGCGCAAGGGAGCACTTCAGATTGGGGTTAAAGACTTTTTGTCCGAAACATGTGATTCCCCACCCCCGAAAAACTTTTTAAGCTAAGTGCCAACATCAGTTGGCGCGGAGCTGTAGAAAATTTTGAAAAATCGGACTCTTTATACACTCGGAAATGACATTTTCTCGGATTAAAATAGGGAATCTGAGCAATCACTATTTTGATGTTTCGTTTGCAAGAAATTTCTCCTAGAACTTAAATTCTGCTTGAAAGACTATCCATGCGAAGCGCCACCAGAAGTTGGGGAGGAGCGCATGGAAAATTTTGAAAAATCGGACCCCGAAAATGACATATCCCATGCTTGAAAGAAGAATCTAACCAGTCGCTGTTTTGATCAGAACATTACCAGCTGAAATGTACCACTGCCATTGGATGAAATGGTCTTGTATATTTTCGGGGATAAAAACTATAAAAATTTGATTGAAAAACATGCTAATAAATTTTACTCTATTGAAACTCTTGGCTAAATTCAATACATGTTGGATTGATGAAATTGTGTGACTGCCCGAACTTCCAACTATAAATGCTTTTCCTTCTATTGAAAAAACCTTTTGAAAGAAAATGTGAAATTTGACCTTACAATGTGAGTTTAAATGAATATTCAGACAGGCTTATGGGAAGACATTCTCCCTCTGCATTACTATAGTATCGACAAACAAATTACCCCATTCTCATTACCGTTGCCTGAATTTGGCTCTAGAGGCAGAATAGATGGCAAACTATTGGGCACTGCACCTGAATACATCCCGTGTGTCCCTTAAATTGTTTATCTGGCAATTGAAAACGTTCCAGTATTTTCTCAAACTTTGTCCGAATATTTTACAACTTCGGGCATTTTTTTACTAGACTACAATATGAGGTGGAATGAGTACAACCTATTGTCCCAAGCTACACTGTAAAAGATGGCTCAAACTGCTGCAAATTGACAGAAAAAAATAAACAGAAAATAAAGATTACAGAAATGTTCTAGAAGTAAGTTTCCAAAAAGTTTCTGCAATCCTTATTTATCTCTTTATTTTGTTTTTCTGTAAATCTTCGGTAATTTTTTACAGTGTGCCCCAGCGGAAAGTGTCGCAAATCTTTGTTATCAGTTTTATTTTCCATGAAAATTTTACTTGAAATATAGCATTTTAAGTTTCTCGGCCGAAGATTTGAAATTATTAAAATAATGGGCCATTTCGGGTATTGCATTACTGCCGTTACACAAGATTGAAAATCAGACTAAAGAAGGATCGTTTTTTGCCACAACCTTCCCAAATGTTGTGATGTTTTTCTCTGTTAGATTTTTCGAGATTTGTTACCTTGACTATGATACCTATCAATTTTCGGGAAAATGCTTGCAAGACTCTGGACACTGGACCATTTCGGGCATTGATTTGTGAAAGACTGTGGAGTAAAATAAAACTCACAAATAAAAGGGGTTTTTTTTCAATTTTCTGTATAAGCTAATCATCTTGGAACAGAAGCCATACATACAATGAAGATGTGACTGTTCTTTAGGATGTATCCCCAGTATTGGTGAGGGTGACTCTTTTAATGTCGAATATACAGTGGCGTCTCCAAGGGGGGCCAGGGGGCACATGCCCCCCTGAAAAATCGTGTGCCCCCCGTGTGCCCCCCCCCCCCAAATGAGATTTGAGATTTTTAAAAAACGATATGCCTTCTTTAGTCAGAGTGTGACTATGAATATATTTAAGATTGGATTCTTCTTTTGACGAGAAAAGACAGTAATTTTCATACTTTTCAATTAAAAATATCGCAAAAACACCTAGAAAATGTCATTTCCGGCTGTCTGAAGGGTTGCGTTTTTCAAAAATTTCTGCACACTTCCAACTTCGCTAACTGAAGGTGGCGCATAGCTAAGGCAACTGTTCAAGCAGAATTATATAGGCCTACATTTTTTTCCTTAAGAGGATCACATCTAACTGCTTTCTCTTTCTCTTTCGAGTTCAGCTCTCCTTCTTCTAAATATCAGCCGGATCCGCTCTTGAAAGTTGTTTCACTAGTTTTGTTTCCAATAAATTCTTAATTGAAGTTGCCCTGGAAGTTTTTTTTTTTTTTTGAGTCCAGTGTAAAGAAAACAGAATACCTGAATACTGAATACCTAACAAACCCCTTAAAACCCAGAAACTTCCGGGGCTTCGCCCCCTGGACCCCAACCGAGACACGCATTAAACTGCCCATCAAGTTCTTTTCTCAATAGTTCATCTCGCCCTTTTTCAAAATGTCAGCCGGATCTGCACTTGGTAGTTGAATCCCTTTTTAACCAAAAAAAAAAAAAGAAGAGGAAGAGGAAGTTACTCTGGAGGTATTTTTGAGACCAGTGTTAAGTCAATAGAAGAATTTTATTTAGCGACTTTAGTGCCTCACAAACACGCTAAAACCCAGGAGCACTGGGGCTTTGCCCCTGGACCCCACCAGGGGCCCTAAGGCGGGCCACTGAACCCCACCCGCTGAGCCTACCGCTTCGCGCTCGGTGGCGCCTACGGCGCCATGTGTGGAGTTTAGCAGTGCCCCCCTGCAATATTGTTGTGCCCCCCCCCCAGAATGAAAAGTCTGGTGACGCCACTGCAAATATACCCTCTGTAAATACAATGAAAGTGTCTGGAAAGCATCGCAACGAAATGTTGACTTGGTTAGGCTAGTTCTGCCCCTATTATGAACTCATGCCATGAAAACAAGGGTTAAAGTTAATTGACCTATGACCTATCACCTCCGTCTTAAAATCGATATAATTTGCTCCTGCAACAAAGTTTAGACATGCTTTAGATTGCATTCACTGCACTATGTGGCAGGTGGTTATTGCTTTCTTGATAGGGAATTTCCACACAAATATAGAATTGTATAGGAATAGTAAGAATTGCATTGACCCATAGCCACCATCTTGGCACAGACACAATACTGTATATATAAATAGTGGAATTAACACTGTATCCTATTCATGTCAGATTTATCCTGCTATTGCCCATATTGTGTCCAAACACTACGAATGTGTCGGAAAGCCGTCGAAGTGAGCAATTTAATTGGTTTAGCTTTAGTAATGCCACTGAAGGGCGACTGTCGCGGAAAGGGATGGGATGCCTAAATCAACTGACAATTAAGTACCACCTTAGAATATATCCAAAATGTACTTAACGAAGTTAAGGACTGCTGAAGATTGCATCCTAGTGCACAAGCAAACGAATGGTAATTTCTTTCTTGATCGAAAATTCTGAATCAAAGATAGATATAAGGAGAAAATGCAACACTCACCCCTAACCGCCATCTTGGTTTACAGGCTCTGTGTGCCCTTGTCCTGGGTTGTACCTTCTGGTGCCATCTGACCAAATATCACAGTTGTTCTAATCGAAAATGGGCATTACATTCTGGAATGTGATAGGAAGTTCTATCAATGTTTTATTATCAAAAATATTGGATGTCTACTAAAACATGGCCCCCGTTTTAAAAAATGGCCGCTTGACCTACTAGCAACGGATGGTGCACGGCAGACATATATCTGAACATCCCAGGTGACTCACTTCATGCTGATATACTTCGTTATTGGTACCTAGTTCATCTACTCCCAAGGCACTGGACTGCCGGGTCTAAAATGGTCATAACACGTAAGCAGCCTATTGGAATGGACAAATGATAAAATTCAGTTTTTCCAAACATTAAAGAAAAGGGCGTTTATATTTGGTTGGGGTCTCGAAGCCGTTTTTATTTAATCTGACAGCATTGTGAGCTTGGAAGTGTTAAATATGCACTTTTCTTTAGTTGATGTTGTTGGTAAATCTCCTCTTCAATTACAAAGTTGTTCTTGTTAAATGACTGTGGGTAATCTGCTGGGATATTCGTTATAGGTAAAGATATAATTTGTACTTACGTAACAGTAAGCAATAAACTAATAGCTTGAGATTGCATCCCATTTTCAAGTTGTAGTTTGCAAAAGCTATTGAATGTCATCTATGAAACGAGGATGGACACTGCAACTTTCCAGTGTTATGTTTCTTTCTACATACATCTCTCTAATCATTCAGGTAATTGTTTGTCGAAACACTTTTCTGATAGCTGTTATTCTGGTCTTGCGTCCTGACCATCTAGAAGCGAGTGCGAATATTTGTTCCCTTTTGTTTCCATAGTGACATAGAAAAATTCCCAAATTCTGTGCTATATTAATGTGATGGTCGTGGTAACCATTGAATTATTATAGAACGTACCTTTAGGACCGTTTAGAATGTTGTTATGTACACTCTATCATTCAATTTATAACGCATTACAATGTATTTTAAATTTTTCCGTTCCGTGCTTTCTTGTAGGTGCATTTTAATGCAGGTCTGCTTACAAGTTGTGTTCTCTACGAAATATTAGAGGTGGGTTATCCTGTACTCAGTGACACCTGGATCAATCCACGTGGAGAAACTGCCATGTTTCTTACTGAAAAACAGGTTAACTTCATTTACTGTTTCTTTACACTTTAATACATCAGATAAAAATGCTAAGGTAACTTTTAAGTACTGCTCGGAGTGAGCAATAGATGAATGACAATGTATCATACAACCTTCAGATACAAAGCATTCACTAAAATAAACAAATAAAATGATACAAATACAGTTTTCTTTCAAATTGTTGAAGTATAATGTTGGAAAAGAGAAATTTAGGGGAATATTACTTATTGCGAGTACTACTGTTTGACAAGACCATATGATTTAACTTAAACTGCTTAAACAAATGATTGGACAACGGGTATCTTCAAATCTCTGAGATATTTACCTTTGTAATGGCACCATGGCGTACGCAAGAGGCAATGCTCCTTTCCCCTCGCGGAAGAATTCTTTAGATTCCCAAAATACGTAATTTAGCAACACAAATTTAACTGCAAAATTTAGCATATGAGGCACTGGATTCCCTGCACGAAAACACACTTTTTTCAAAAATTTTTGAAGCCGAGGAATTATCTCTCCATGGCCCTCACTGGTGTAATTGGTGTAATTGTTAATTATATGGGAATGTTTACCTCTCTAAACTGCGCATAGAAGTATTTCTCGCGAAACTGGTCTGTGAGCGGGCACCGGAAAAATATATATAAAAAAATATATATATATCAAGTTTAAAGATTTGTTGGCTTCTTTCCAAGTATGCCAAAATGGCGAGGGTTCCCTCTGTCCAATCGATTTGAATCTAAAAAACGCTTTCGGGAAAGATTTGTGAACTTTTAACCCTTTACCGTTGTGCTCCGATCGGGGCATATTTGCGCGCCTCGGGATTGGGCGGAAAAGCGGGCGTAGCCCGCCCCGCATCGGCTTCCGTAGGCCATTGACCCCGTGACCTTAAACTATTGTCTCTCTCGCTCTTGTGGCCGAATTTTCGGGTAGCTACTCGCAGTTTTGAGCTCCGCGTGAAACAGTAAAGATGTGTGACAGCCGAGCTCTCCGCATGGGTCCAAAAGGACCCAAACAACGGAAAAGGGTTAAACCACTTGAAATATTTTGAACAACGACACCCAACAAGATTTTTTACCAGTTTTGCTCGCTGCTATAGGCCGAGAACACCCTAAAACCTGTGTTTCTAATAGAACAATCGTAACATCCCAGACTTCTCATTTGACTGGAAATTGACCAGCCTTTTTTCAAGATAGGAAAATGAAACTTAAAACAGTTTAAGTATAACTTCTTAAATTAATCAAAAATGAGTGAAATGTATACTTTGCTATATTTTTGAGAAAGAATGGTTCAGTTTATTAGAACAACTACCATATTTTCATAATGATTCACACAGTTAAGAGTGTACACTAAATTCATATGCATTAAAAATTACCAAAAAATTTTGCAACAGTCCAAATTTTACTTCAAAAGTTACCATAGGCTTTTGTGCACCAGATTGCATGTGAGGATTCCTGCTTTTTCAAATATTTGCAAAAGTGAGGGCTACGCAAACTCCCCTCAGACCCCCGACCTGAGATCACTAAACTGCATGCCCCCTCCCCCTTCAGAGATATACCAAGACCCTTCAAAATAAGTTTGCGAACTGCAAAGTGATTAGAAAGTTATCAAAAAAATACTTTGATCCGAAAAATGTAATTTTGCCCATAAGACTATCTAAGCGAAGCGTCACCGTTAGTTGGTGCGGAACGTAGACAAAATTTTGAAAATGATCGCGAACCCTCAGATGGCAGAAAATTGGGTTTCATGCTAGTAAAAAGAATCTAAACATGCATTCTACAAGTTTAATTTTTCTTTGCAATAAGATAAATAAGGAACATGCTAAGCGATCAGAAAATTACGACCACTATAATGTTAAATGGTCTTGATTCTTTTCGAGGAAACTAAACGACGGAATTGAAGATCTGTTAATGCTTTTCCATTGTGACACTTGGCTAAATTAACGATCCGCTGAATTGATGAAATTTTCCGTGACTGCTCCGTCGAATTCATGTCTGTTAATTATTCCTCCAACACCTCTTGCGTGATAAATGGCAAATTATTTCTCACCGCAACTGAACCCCCTCCGTTCCCTTCAACTGTCTCGTACGTCTATGCCGGACTGGGAAGGAGCCTAAGGGATGGGCCCCTCCCTTTTGATTTTTCACCCGGACTTAATATCATACGAGGAACGTGTATTTGGATTTGTGTTGTGAGGGAAAGAATGAGCCTGAAATAACCCCCTTGAATGTTCTCGTGGATAAACATTATGCTTATTTTAGTGTATTCGTTATTGTTGATGCGACGAAAAGAGGGGGGATGAGGCCTCAAAAGCCCCCCCCCCCCCCCGGATCCGCGTCTGTGTATGTAAAGGCGCTATACTGTATATGGCAATTCCTGCATGAACTATTAATTGAAGTAGTTCTGCGAAATGATTACCCTGGCATTGGAATGTGACTGTGCGTCGTACAATTAACAGCAATGCGACAAACGAGACTATGTAAAGCCCAGGTAACACTAAAGTGGTATCGGATCGGATCACTATCCGATTTTTGTGTGTTGTAGTTAAAATCTTCTCCATTCTTTGTTGGAAAGTACCAAAACTTTGCCATCCTGTGTAAATGTAAGATTGGTACTAGAGGACCACGGAAATGAAATATAAACTACTTCTTTCGTGACGTCACATTGACGAATAGCTTTTATCGGATTACGTATATCCGATAAAAGCTGTGTGCGGATGTGTGTTCTCGTAAAATCAGTGTTTACATTATCCCATTTTTTTCTCATTACCGGTTCCATGATTTTTCACATTTTTTTTTACATTATCAGTAAGTTTTTACATTATGGTCGGTTATAACACCTTTTGTGTAGGCCTAGCTTAAAAAGTTAATAGTTCATTTAATTGTTTAAGCGATATTCATTTATTTATTTATTTATTTATTTATTTACTTTTTTTTGATAAACCAGTAACCTTTACGTACTTCAGTTTGTTCTCTCCTCAGAAAAGAAAATATAGAAACGAAGAGAGGTTATATTCGGTAAACTATGAAGCAACAAACTGTGACTCGCGATATATTTTAGCTTGCTTTTCGTTGCAACAGTTAGGTTCATCTTCACTCATTTTCGCAAAGCCTGCTATTCAGTGGAACCTTTTGTAATGCTCGTAATTAATGTAGCATATTTGTAGACACTTTAAAATTAAAGTAAGGCAATCGTGAAGAGCCTCTCAGCCAAGACATTATACACATCGACCGTTGTTATTGTTATAAAACGACTGTACGTACTAGGGTATACTATTAGCCTAGCCAATATAGCTGATTCGCTGCTGGTCACATCGCTCTCGGGTGCACGTGTGTTCCTTTGTAGAATTGGCTCAGAAATGTATGCACTTGGTCCTTATGTGGCATCCATATTCTTTAATGAAATAATATTCTGATTTCCGAACCCTTATATCAAATTCAACCTTTAAAACGTTCGTTAAATGAATAAAACGACGGGTATTTGGCGTCAGTCTTCGGTAGAATTACGAACGTTTGGGCAGTTAGTTAAAATGATGGACATTTCGCAATAGCACACAAACGTTTACAGTCGGTGCAGGTTTGACGTCACTTTTCGTTGCAAATATGACATTCTTTGACCTCTTGTCAGACCTGCGGTACCTCGGAAAAACCCATACCACGTTTGGTTCGCGTAAAATTGGTCTTCAATGATGCCAAATTGCTTGGATAATTATATCAAATTTCCCACCTCTCTAGAAAGCTGTAAAATCGTTTCTCTTTAAGCTGGTGACGACATACTAACCTTAGTTAGAGAGACTCTTTCCTTGGGAGGTACAAGTCGTTATTTTAAAATCTGTTAGCCCGAGGAGCCGGCGAAGTTTTTTCGTTGAGCTCGAAAAGCCAACGTCCACCGACGTTGGAGCAAAAATCATTTCAAATTGCGGAGAAATCCAACGCAAACTTCATTTACATAGCAGTATGGACTGGTTGAAGCAAGAGTCTATCAAATGTTTATTTAACAGGCAAGTACTTGTACCCATGTACAACAGTACACGGAGTAGCGGCGGTCGACATTATTTGACACTGGTATCGTGTGGTATAGCGCAAACATACTCACACACAGTAGCAGAGGTTAATTACTAACAACCTGGCACACAGCCATTAGAAAAGACAATTTCAAACTTTACAACCACATGTTACTGTTTTTAAACCAACTCTTTGATGAAAATTGTCATTGTTTGAAAGAGGCTGTCCATGATCAAGACTTTGAATCTTTGACTGACGTAATAAGAGGCCGTGGCCAGCTCGACTTGAACCAATACGTTGGAAACTGGGTCGTAAATCTAACTAACTCACTTCCTAACTGACGTAATAATCCTATGTTTTTGTCTAGTTTAAACGACTTTGTGGTCAACGTAACATCGCAGGATTGAGTCATTGAGCACCGCCTACCTCAGTAATAGACCAATTGTGGTGAATACTCATGAATATTAAGGTGATCAACTTTTGGGCTCATTGAAAGGCATTTCTGACTATCGCCCACAGGCAGTGGCGGCGGAAGCATAAAAATTTAGGGAGGGACAATCAGTGAACAAGATGGAACGGTTGGACTCGTGAAACGAACCCTCTGTGCGCGTAGCGCACATCACGATCGGGAAGCGCGAAGTCCCACTGGCGTGGTTCCAGGGCCCGCCTTAGGGCCCTGGAAGCTCTGGGATTCTACAAGCTCTCTCGTGCAATCTAAGACGTTTTTGGAACATTTTACGGTGAATTCAATGAACAAAAATGTGCGAAATATTTGCGTTCACAGATAGCCTATAGGCTTTTTCTTGGACATCAACAGTTGCGTTGTTATGTTTGTAGTTTTGGTTTTGTTAAAATCATTTTTCAAATCCAAAGGAAAAGAGGCGCAGTTACCTAACTACTCTAAAATCAGTTGACGCAACATTACATTGGATGAACAAGTGTAGTGGAAATAGCCTACTGTAAGTGAATGACTCACCTATGATGAGTGAATACTGGTCAACTGTTCGTTCACGTGATGGCAATGGTAATGTTTCACTTCTCGCGGAGGGAAAATACTAGTACAGTAAAGGTTCGGTTTCACTGGACAAGTGATATACTACATACACCTGGTTTGTGGACCGGGCGAGGTTGCCAGATTCTTGTAATGATTTGTGCCAAATACTAGGTCACAGGCACAGAGCATGGTCGCAGGGGACCGTGACAAGAATCAGCCAAACAATGGCAGAACATAGGCTAAGCCAATTTCGGCTGCTCTGTTCGGTGGTGGGTTAACTATAGTCTCAACTTTGAATTGGTTCAAGGCTCCCAAGTTTCTTTTACTGCTTCTCCGATTTTTTTGGGGGGAGGTCCCCTCGCTAAGAATTGTAGGGGGGACGTGTCCCCCCGTCCCCCCCCCCCCCGCTTCCGCCGCCACTGCGGCCACATGCAGCCAAAGAGGCGCTACGCAGGCTAGTAACCCATGGACTCGATGCTGGCGAGTCATACACCGACGTCATTGCGTTGCGCTCTCTCTACTTTTCCTACCAGACGTTCATTGCTCCATCCAGTACTCCAACTTGAAACGAGCTGACGTCACGTGCATAACCCCTATACGGTTCCCCACGCCACACGAAGCATGCACACGCAAGACCCAAGAAAATACCAGGCTTGAACATGAACGTTCAACGCAACACTCACCCAGACCTTGACCTGCCCGCAGGAATTTCACGTGTGCAACAAAATCCTTGCCCGTTAAAAGCCCGTAGTGCTTGTCCACAATAGACCTTATGCATTGACGACACACACTGATGTCATCCTTGAGAGCTAAACAATGGCACAAATGGCCTTACGCATGAGCATTCGGCCTGCACGTGTAGCAGACTATGCATTTTTGACTGGTTGACAAATCATCTTCCTGCATTGGCCTGTTTTGGTTTGCATTGTCCCCAAGAGAGAGAAAAAGTATGGTGCACTCTCCATGACCTTTAACTGGAACGCCATCTTGTTTTTTACGAGCAACTCTTCCTTCACTTTATCCTAGATTCCCAGGGCTCCTTCTGTTTCCCATCTCGTGTTACCGGGTATCTTATATTTTCAAGGTGTGGCCAATTTCACCCTCTACAGCCTCCTCATTGGTCTCTTAGATCAACACACTCATTTATATTTATTTATTTTGGTGCGTCACAACTTTTGACCAATCAGGGGACTGCATGTGTTCCGATTTCCCCGCGACCTGAAAGTCCGAGCTCCAAGTTTTACTCACCCATGCAACATACCTCGGAGTTGAAGCATGTAGGCAATCTTTGTATATAACTGATTTTAGTAATTCTTATTTTGCTGGCTCCTGATTGAAGTGAAATAAATCATTGATCGTGTTACATCAAAACTTAATTTTTCTTCTCGTCCGTTTGTTCATTTATGTGATCTTTTACTGCCACACTCGGCAACATCCCTGTACAAGCCTTCGAACCCGAGCAGGATGTAGGGATGAAATCAATGTGTCGTCAAAGCAAAAGTTCTATTGGTCTTCTGTCTGCTTGCAATCCAGCAAGCGCTGCACCTTACATACACGCATATGTTCCTCCGCACTCTCTTTGCCAACCAGTGCTATCAAGTGCCAACCAGTGACGTAAGCGTGAATACCCTTTTACCGTGTGACTGGGCTATGACAGATGAAATCGTAAAGGAAAATATAACGGTAGCAGACGCGCAGCCAGGATTGTGTCTGGGGGGGGGGGGGGGTTGAGACACGATATAAAGGAAAACGTTAAGGATAGAGAGAGAAACGCTATTTTAGGTGTTTTTTGCATTGGAAGGTTTGGTCATGGGGGATGGGAGGGTTCTGACTCCCCCCCCCGTGGCTACGCCACTGAACGCTAGCAATATCATAATAATTCCCACGACTTTGTTCATTTCGTAAGATCGTGTTTGAAAGCCAAATAATTTATGTAAACCTTTAATTTCACATTTACACAGCTTTTGGAAATAAAAGTAGCCAACTGTGGCCTGTACGAGACATGTGAAGAGTGCATAAAGCCAGGTTTGGAGGGAGGAGATCCTTATTGTGGCTGGTGTACGCTAGAAAAGAGGTAACAACTAAGTTGCACTTGCCAAGCTCTATCAAGGGAGAAGGTATCTCATATACCTTTGACACTATCAAGTTGATTGTTTACTTTCACAGTCTATGTTATCCCTGTCATTATAGTGTAAAGGATTAATGAAACACACAAAAGTCTGTGGTTACTTTTAGGGGTCAAACCCAAGGTGCAACTTACATTGAAAAAATGACCATGTTTTGGGAGGAAGCGGCTGAGGAAGTTTGGGAATAGCCACCCCCTTCCGTATCTTCACCATCGATGTTATCTTAAGCTTTTACGTTAAATAAATCCGTTGAGTAAAATGTGAAACTAAGGCCGGTCGAATAATAAACGAACAATGTTCTCCTTTTTCACTGAAAGAAAGAAAGAGAGAGTTAGACCCCACTCGGTTTCCAATTTCAACTGATATGTTAGAAGTTTGTCTTTACACCAAACTCTTCAACTGATCACCAGGGGCCTAGATCTGGATTGTGGATGGAGGAAAAAATGAACCAGTCGTAATGGGGGCAAAACATTTCAAACAGTCGGAACCTCAGATCGTGTCCGTGACCACATTCGTCTTTAAGCAATTTACACCACACAAACGTCCACACACATCCGCAGCCTAAACACAAAGAAACACGGATAGACATTCAAGTTGACAAGCATATACACCAAACATAAATAGATGGCGGATTAAATGTAGTATTGCTGCTTTAGAATAGGCTCAAACTGACATTTTCTAGAAGTTCTAAAGGTCATCCGCCCATCTATACACCATACAGTTTCGTAATACTGCCTCTTTTTCTTTTGGAATTGTCCGATTTTGGCGAAGGAGGGTCAAATCAGTAGGTTTTCCAACAAATATTTTCATTGGTGGGTGATTTCCTAGCCCCCCCCCCTCTCCTGCAAGCACGGATCAACGTCCCTGCTGATCACTTAGTTAGTTTTAACACTATCAGAAACAAAAAACATAACTTTCGAGACACTTTCCTGAGATGAAGCTATTTTTTGCTTCTACAGATGCGCAAGATATGAGGAATGCAGAAGTAGCGACACTCAATACCTATGGTTATGGTTCAATGAAACTGAATGTTCCGGTATTACTGATATCACACCGAGTAGCATTTCTACAAACTTGCATTCACAAACGGTATCTAAGACATTTGAATTTGGGGTAATGCTTATCTTAGCGCCACTAACAGCTGTACATGCATCCGTTTTAATGTATAGGTAGGAATTTAAAATGCTAAATGTGCAGTGGTAGACTTAAATGTGAGTTAGCGTAATAAATAATTCGGTATAAGTTTCCTATACAACAGGCTGGAAAAGTCAAATTTTAAACAAAGTAAAAAAAGCACGTTCATCACATCAAGATACTCTGAAAAAGGAACTGTTAAATTTCTCTTCATTAATTTATTTCCGATCTCCTGCTTAAGCATCAGTACCAAATGGTGTGTAATTCCTCAGCATAACTTGTTGTTTTTAACGCTCGCACTGATCAGATTTAGTTTCACACATCGACATAGAACAAATATACTACACTGATATATATCGTTTCGAAATTTTGATTGTTTTATACTGTTTCTTTTAAGATTGTTTTTTCTTCCAATGCAATGAACTAATGCATGTCCTTTTCTGATCCGTGTGCCTTATATATTATGTCATTGAATATGTAAATTACTGTAATATGCCTCATTATATAACATATAACTTACACTATGCCTTTTGGATCACTTATGAAAATTGTTCGTATTTTTTTAAACCAGTGCTAGCCATGGACATCAAAGGCCTTAGGCGAATGTTATTGTAACTACCACATCATTGTTGTATATTTGTTTCCACGACAATAGGTAATTGTAACTGTTTCTAATGTTCCGGTTCCCAATGGGTTCAACTATATATGTCACTTTGGACCCGCTTTCACTTTCTTTGCAACATATAATGACGAAATGATATCATGCATCAGTCCCGGTATCCCGGAAATACCAAAAATACCTGATGGAGGTAAGACATGAGTTCAAAGTGTGACGCTTCTCAGGGATTGAAAAGGTCACACTCGACAAGTCCTGTGGAAGTGTAGTACTGGAGGTGGAATAAATAAATAAATATATATATATATAAAATTAAAAATGAAAGTTGAAACTGTAGTTTTAACTTTCATTTTTAATTTTAAATACTTTTTAACTAGAATTCTGATAATCCTCTGGATCCTGAGCATATACCGGAATATCGTTGTTATCCAAGCCTCTCATTCATCTATATAAATATATATATATATATATATATATATATTTATATATATATATATATATATATATATATATATATATATATATATATATATATATATATATATATATATATATATAGGGGAAATTGTTATATCTGCGCGTACATAGGGCGAAAAAATAACAATAGAATACTTAAGGAAAAGTCTTCGCCCTAACGTCTAAAAATATAAACAACGTTATCTCAATGGCCAGCCATCCGTTCGTGTTAGGTGTCCGTAAATTTGACAACTTTGAAGTAATTGTTTCTTATTTGTAAATCTAGGAGATCGCTCTTGTCCGTTTACGTATTCCTATAGATATTGTGTGTAGAAACGTTACGGCGAAACTTATATTTCGCCCCAAAAAATGTTTCCCCTTAAGGTCGACTTTGCAACAACAACTTTCCCCCTAAGTGCCGAATTAGTGAAATATATATATATATATATATATATATATATATATATATATATATATATATATATATATATATATATACATATATATATATGTATATATATTAAAAAGGTTGCAATAAGTTCTTACAACATAGCTTTACAGAACTGTTTCGTAAGGGCCAATAATGTAGGTCCTCACTCCTCAAAAGCCTGAAGTAGAATGAGGCTTTACACAACTGTTTCGTAAGGGCCAATAATGTAGGTCCTCACTCCTCAGAAGCCTGAAGTAGAATGAGGCTACTTCAGGCTTCTACTTCAGGCTTCTGAGGAGTGAGGACCTACATTATTGGCCCTTACGAAACAGTTCTGTAATGCTATGTTGTAAGAACTTTTTCCAACCTTTTCAACCTTTCCAATATATATATATATATATATATTTCTTTTATATATATAAATATATATATATTTATATATATATATATAGATGAATGAGAGGCTTGGATAACAACGATATTCCGTTATATGCTCAGGATCCAGAGGATTATCAGAATTCTAGTTAAAAAGTATTTAAAATTAAAAATGAAAGTTAAAACTTATTGCAACCTTTCCAATATTACAGCTCCCTTCACAGGGTTGAGCACTTTACCATTGCCTGGTTGACACTATGAATTATTTGTTACTATTACGGTTATATATATATATATATATATATATATATATATATATATATATATATATATATATATATATATATATATATATATATATATATATATATATATATATATATATATATATATATATATATATATATATATATTTATTTATATATATATATATATTTAGATATATATATATATATATATATATTTAGATATATATATATATATATATATATATAAAGGTCGAAAAGGTTTAGGTAATTGTACAATTGTACAACCGTACAATTAACTCTAACTTACATTTTAAGCCAACAGACTCGCATAACTACCTATTGTACCCTTCCAATCATCCCGAATCCTGCCCTAAATCTATCCCTTATTCCCAGCTTCTGCGAGCCATGCGAATATGTTCGGGGGATTCTGACTTCTCCACTGCCTCTGAAGAAATTTTATCCTTTTCTGAAAAACGCCAGTACCCTGCCGAAACCCTTTCTAATGCGATGCGCAGAATTCAAGAAACCAGCAGAGAGGAAGCCTTGGAGAAAAAGAACAAATCTGGTTCAAATCTACGTATTCCTTTGGTTTTTTCATATCACCCTTCGGTCCGTCCTATTTTACGCGGAATCTACAAACGTGTAGAGTCGCTCCGACAAGACCCCTCAGCCCGTGATGTTTTCCCGCACCCCCCCCCCCCCCCCCCATCACTGCTTTTAGAGTTGAGAAAAATTTAGCCAACCATTTAGTTCGGGCTTCCCACCCACTCAATTCTTTCAACGACATTCCTGGTACCTTTCCCTGTAACCGTCCGAGGTGTAATACATGTCCAGTTGTTGGCAAACACGACCTCGTCAACATTTCAGGCCCCAACGGCAATAGCTTCATTGTCAAACAAAGATTCTCCTGCATTTCCTCTAATGTAGTTTATATTTTAGCTTGTGGGAGATGTAAGTCGTTGTATGTGGGAGAGACCAAGCGCCGCCTCGCGGATCGATTCACCGAGCACCTTAGGTCCATCAAACAGAATCTCCATGGATACCCGGTGGCTGCACATTTCAATCCCCCTTCACCTTGTTCAATACAGCATTTAACCGTTACGGCAGTTGTAATGTGTCGAGGCTCCGATCGTGACCGCCTTAGTGCTGAAAACCGACTGATCATGAGGCTAGGTACTCTCGCTCCACACGGCCTTAACGTTGGAATTGACCTTTTGTAATATTCACCGCCTTTTGAACCAGTTTTTATTCCTTTTACACTTACCCGTTCGTGCTCGTTTTTTACTGTGTAGGCCTTATTTTTTTTGCCGGAAGTAGTTTTTGTCTACTTTTTTCCATTTTTTCCGACCATGTTCGATATTTACATGCACTTTTTCATCCAGAACGCTCTTTTTTTTTGATTTGCGTTTCATCCTTCGCACTCATGTTTTCTGACAGTCACTTTCGTCCGGTTTTGTTTTTACAGCGATCGCTTCGGATTTGATGTTTGTCGTGTCCAATAATTACTGTTGGTTGTTCAGTTTGGTTTTTGCCACCTGATGAAGGGTTTATACCCGAAAAGTCGTGGAGTTTTCCGCAAACTTTGGAGCACTTTTTACTACCTCTTTTCGACCTACACATTTCCAAAGTGCTCCGCAGCATTTCGACATATACATATGAATGTATATATATATATATATATATATATATATATATATATATATATATATATATATATATATATATATATATATATATATATATGTATTGAAATGTTTCATGCATATATATATATATATATATATATATATATATATATATATATATATATATATATATATATATATATATATATAAATTCAAAAGGTATATCTGAGGAGTGAGGACCTACATTATTGGCCCTTACGAAACAGTTCTGTAAAGCTATGTTGTAAGAACTTATTGCAACCTTTTCAATATTACAGCTCCCTTCACAGGGTTGAGCACTTTACCATTGCCTGGTTGACATTATTAATTATTTTTTACTATTACGGTTATATATATGTTTTAGGGGAGGATTAAACCTGAAACCTTACCAAACGTGGATTTCGTCTGGAGATTGGCAAGAAGGTTTTAGGAACAGACTTTCAAAAACCTTTATCGAGTGTTGCTACAGAAACTGGGTGCCGATGTGAAATTGAATGCTTTATAACGTTAAACTGTCGTGTATGAAAAAATGTACCTGGTGTATATTTGATGTTCATTTGCTTTTAAAAAGGATGTTTGGCACTCTTTCAAGCCAGAAGACATTCAGGCAAAAACATGTAATAAAACATCAATTTAATCATG
Organism: Holothuria scabra; assembly: GCA_037179385.1. Classification (NCBI taxonomy): domain Eukaryota; kingdom Metazoa; phylum Echinodermata; class Holothuroidea; order Aspidochirotida; family Holothuriidae; genus Holothuria; species Holothuria scabra. Next base: position 62,001,369 of record CM074181.1, read on the forward strand.
TTTTTATTTTGCTCAAGACGATGCTGTGGAAGTGTTTTTTGCGATTTCATCAAGTCAATTCAACATCCCATTTGTATCCACCACATACACATTCTTCGACTGCAGCAGGATCGAAAGGTAATGAACAATTTCTTTTCGGTAGCACGGATCATTCAAAGACATTTTTCTGAAATCATTAATGGAAGAGCAATCGTCTAAGGATGTTGAGGTGAACTCAAAATCTGTTCGTACTTATATTACAAGCAGAAAGCAAAGGAGATTATTAATCGGTTCCAAAACAATATAGCCAAACTGGTACAGTGATTAAACAGCTTTTCTACCATTTCCATTTCCGTGGTTTTGCTATTTTCTTTTCACTTCATTGTTCAAACTTTTCCAGATCCCAACTTTGTCCCCTTTGACCGTTATTGTCACTCCCATTTTAAAAAGGCGGGATGGAACAGGGAGTTCTTCTAGCTCCCCTCATCAGAGTTTGGTTTCCAGCTATAGTTATATGTGAATGACACCTTTTAATGAAGTAATATTTTCTTACTTATGAGAAAATCAATGAGTTGTACAACCAGATAACCCCTTACTTTACCTTTTGTTTGAAAGAGTTTTAATAGTTCAAAAAATATTAAGATGTATTGGCCACTGGTAAGGTAAATAGAAGGCAAACTTTAAATAGATTGCTAAAGGATACAAGCCACTTTTGGAGAGATAGTCTTCTAACACCTTTTAAATTGTTGGTTAGGAAAATTTGCTTTCTTTTAGGATATTTGTTTTACATTCTAACTGTGTTTTCTGAAGATGGCTCTTTTTTATCTTCACTCTGTTCAAAGGTGTTGATGAAAAGTGTTTCCTTACTTTCAAAAAGTTTCATTTGGAATGTTTTGGTTGAATATTTTGAGAGTCAAGGTTGAAGGGCATAGTGTAAAAAATTGGGGCTCCAGAATTGGTGGTTGCCCCAAAATTGCCTAAGAGGAGAACCGCTATTGAGTGCGCTTGACGTATAGAAAAAAATTGTAAAATGTTTACCTCCTTACGTCGGAAATAGCATTTCCAGAATGGCTTGTAGAATGGAGCAAATGTTTTTTTGAAATTTTGTGGAAATTGCAAAATGATAATAAAAAATAAGTGTAATACTGGCATTGAGTGAAATTTTTATACATAGTACTGACCTTTGAGACCGGCTGAGGGCTTAAGAACCCCCCCCCCCCATTTTTCTGCCATAGGCATTTTGCATTGCCATTTTGGGGCCTTTTTGAGGATAAGTCCCACCCTTAAAATTCGCTCCGTGGCCCCTGTAGGTTTCTCTAAGCATTGACAAACAAACTTAAACGAAGGGAATGCCATGAATTTACACCGAGAGGGTAAACTTCTTTCAAAAGTGAGACTCATTGAGAGGCCTAGATTTATGTAAAGGCACTTCTTGAGCATTATCTGTGCATGCCAGGAACGGTAATTTTACATGGTTTATGTTTCATGTTCCTGAAACTTTCGAGGAAACAATCCAAAGCCTGACACGATGTATATAAATACACCTGATACAGGATGTGGAATGAAATGCAATAGACATATAATTCAGGGAAAATGCGTCTCGAGACTGTCCAATATTGCATTGTTAAACAAAACGTTTGGTCAGTAACATGTCACTTAAAGTGATCCATAAAAAGGAAATATAGTACTCCCATTTACAAACAAGCTATGACGGTCCATGTGAAATCGTTGGCAGCATTAGTAGATTATATGGAGTGATTGATTGAATGTATGGATGTGAGTTTTATCAGCCTGTTGTTTAAATTAAGTCTAGGTCATGATTGGATGTAATATATCAGCTACACACAGTGGCCAAAATTGTCACTTCATAAGCAACAAATCCACATTTTCATAACACATTGTTTGCGTAATAAATGGCATTTTCACTAATTGGAAACCTTGCATGAAAAACTTATGTTTCATCGTAACAGCTTCAGATTGCTCCGAAATGGGTGGCACTGACGCTACATGAAAATTGACAACTCTGAGAAGACATTTTCCCCAGGAAATTGAAAAAAATCACAAAACAGTAAATTTCTCATAGAACGTTGATATTTTAAAGGTTCTCAAATGCATTTTCAAACAAATTTTTCACGACTCTCTTGATGAATGGATGAGGGAGGGTACCGTGGAGTGGGCGGGGGAGATCGATGAGCACGAAGACTTTTTCAAGGGTTGATTTGCTGACTGAAATAATATTTGGTTCTATGCGTTGCATGGCAGTTATCAGAAAAATGTTGTTGAAGGTTAGTCCTACTATTGCATAGAAGTCACAAGCTGATTACCACATGATTATGCTTAACGCCTTGATCTTCTCTAAACCTTCATCTCTAACACAGCGACCGTTCGTGAAGGATTGCTTGTGGGACCCTTACATGCAATTCGGTCAATATCTGAGGGTATTTAAGTAAATACTGTCGTTTTACAGACTGAGAGAAATAATTAAAGGCTACTTTGGCAAATATTTAAAACTCTGAGGGTCCCCAGATGCACACCTCTTTCAAGGCATTGGAACAAATTTAGAAAGACATTTTCTGTTGCAATTTTCAACACATTGCACCGACTGATGGTAAGGGGCATATGCTTTGAGTAAAAAAACGTTTGGGTCTTTTTCTAACTCATATTTTGTAAGTTTCCGTTTGGTTTTTGGCAGGTGCATCGATTGTGTTTCACTTTGGGAATGCGATTGGTGCGTTGATGAGCTGCGCTGCACTTACAGACTTGACAATAAATGTAACAACATTACTGTAAGTAAATAACCTTTATCGCTTTAAACCATCGGATTAATAAATTAAATGCATACGATTTCTTTCATTTTCCATTTCCTCAAATAAGCAAGTTCCATAAGGACAGCAACTGCAATAAAGAACTACACATAACAATTCAGTAGTTTCAGTTTCGACATAGAATAAAATGATTCAGTAAAATTATGCTACTTCCACCCTAAAAAGCTGTAACTTTGCCATTGCTTAGTATTGGTAATTAATGTAAAAAACTTCAATTTGGATAATGAAGTTTCAAGTTCAGAGGTGGGTAAAACCGTCTGTTCTTTTTATACATACAACCAATTTCAGGTAGAAATATTGTTCTAAATACTTAATATCTTTAATGTTTATCAATACTTCAATTGGTTAATCTGATCAAATTTGAGTTACATATCTACGAACGTTTTGCATTAATCATTTCCTTTCTACAAGATCTACTAAACATTCCATGGCCCAAATAAATTTAAAATTGAAAAAAAAAAACTGTTATCATTATCATGTGAGCTCGAAATTTTGAACAATGTCTTAGTTCTTTGGTCATGGATAACCAAATAGATTTCTGTGAGTCACTTTCCAAATAGTTTTTAAACTATGTCAGACCAGAAAGTGACTAAGTGTGAAACCGAAAAGCAGGAATTTGTGGGGACATCTTGATCGGATTTTATAGCCTACACACACAAATAGGAAACAAGAGACTTCATTCGTTATCCAGTAAAGCAATAACTTCCATGACCACGATTTTAGCTCAAGAAATTGATATTCTTAAAACAGTTGTTATGTTCATTCCTAAGGGTGTGCTAAAGCTACTTTAATCCACATTTGTGAGTTCCATTTTACGAACGTTTTCATATTTCTTTCACCTTTACTTCGTTACAAAGCCCCCCCCCCCCCACTCGTTTTGTGTTGTTGTGGTAGAAAGAAATTGATTGTGTAACAAAATATTTCCTTTCGGATTCAGTGTTTTCAAATTAAAATGACAATATTTATTACGTTATGTTATAATTATTTCAAGGAGCAGCAAATTATATTATACAATTTAGTGCAGGAATATGAAAATATGCCAATTCCTCCCGTTTGGTGGTTTCTTGACATAAAGTGAGGTTAACCAATCGTTTCTTTAATAACTTGCTTAAACCTCTCGGATTATGATTCTTATTTTCTCATTTACCATTCCAGGGCAGTCAGAATGATGCGTATGGCTTCTGTCCGTTTTTGGTTCCTGGAAGCGCCATTATTCCCTCTGGGGTGCATAAAAACATTGACGTAACTGTAAAGAATTTAAATTTGACATCTCGCTTATCGGAAAGGGTGAGTGCTATTATTGTCTTGTTTCCTTTCATATATAAATAAATGAAAGAGGAAATGCGTATACTGAATATGTATATTTAATAGCTAAGAAAACGTCACTGCCATGTTTGATTCCCTCCTTTTTTGTTCCTCACATGAATCTATGGGCATTTGTAACAGGAAGCAAGTGCATGTCTAATAAAAATTACTAGTATGACATATGTTTTTTTTTATCAAGGATCAACTTTATACTTTTGGCTTCTCATAATGTGATAAAACCTTTTTACATTTTGTTGTTCCTACCAGGAATATCAGTGTGTCGTAAAATCAGAAGAAACAATGCAAATTGCTTTCATAAGTGATGCAACACTTGTAGTTGGACCATATGAAGATTATAATTTAACATGCAGTAATAATCAGGTTTGTTTGTCACGCCTATGAATATAAAATTCTTCTTTGTAAGCTTAAATTAAAGGACCGAAGAGAATTTAATATAATGAACAGCATATTCTTAAAATTAGAAATGTTTCTCAGACATATTGCGAGTATTTACAGCAGGGAAATTGAAGGTATACTTCAGAACTTCCATCCCTTTTGAAGATTGTGTACAGCTTTACCCCACCAAGTGAACAATTTATACGTGAATTCATTTGATAGATTAACATTCATATCGTTTCCTAGAAATATAAACACATAAACGTAGCATGTTAAATACCCAAACCATTCTAAAAAAGGACGTAACTTTAAGATCAGTGACAACCTATTGTACCCTGATAATAATATTTTTGCGAATCAAAATATGGAGCTTCATTGAGAACAAAGAAAAGACGCCAATTTTTGAACATGAAGTGTCAGAAATTAATCTGAAATTTTAATTAGTTGTATCTCTTTCTGATTTTTCTCTAAATTCACAGTCTTTCTTAACAATAGTTGATGTCTAATTAGATATGATAAATAATAATCTGCTTCGTCCTGGATCACTGCTGCTGAAATTTATAGTTCGGTTTGCCAATTGCTTTCCGATCGCTAAAGTCACCATTGAACATAGCTGCATCTATGCGACGCTTTAATCTACCGATACAAAAATGTTGGAGGTGTATAATCTAAATGCATTGGTAATGTTTGTCACCCATTCAAAAATAACTGCATGTTAGGAATAAAACCTTTCACTGTTATTGATTGATTGACTTAAATGAAAAAGGGGGCTGAGATAAATCCACTTACCTCGGACGACTTAGTGATGCCGATTTTACACCTATTTCTGGTAAATCTTTCAGTAATACACACAGTGACGTATGTGAAGAGCATCATGCTACTTTGAAATTAACTCACTCAACGTACTTCGAAAACGGGATGAATTTAATTTAATTCACTTCAACAGCAGAAGCTGGAATAAAAATATCAGTAAAATTGTAGACTACCTTTCCCATTTAAAACACAATTTACTGCAATCGGTTGTACTAAAACTTGGATGAAAGACGATTTCTCATCTCTTATCCATGTTAAGAACTTGAACCTAGTTGAGAGCAGGGAGTTGCTACTCCCTGTTGAGAATCACACACAAACCAACAAAGGGGTGGTGTTTGCCTTTTTGTTAAAAAAGTCATCCTATTCAAGAGACGTCATGATATCTCTCCTTTCAACAACGACATTGAGAGTATTTTTGTGGAAATGAGTGTCCCTCCTTTAAAAGATAAGATAATTGTCGGTGTTGTATATCGTCCCCGCACTGGTGTTAACATGTTAACTAAACAGCTGTATGGTATATTAAATGAAGTATCTTCTAAGGGAAGTAATTGGTTTGTTATGGGCGACTCGGTCAATGTCGATTTCTTTGAGTCATCATCAAGCTATTTTGATCAAACTCTAGCTGATTGTGATTACTTCGCAGCTACCAGTAATCCTACAAGAGAAACAGACAACAGAGTGTCTCTTATATACGGAGCTCCTAAAGTGCCAGTCTGCATGTCATGATGGTGAGATAATTTATCTGACCAAGTTGTCATCTTTTCCTTAAGAAGTCGACATGTTGAAATAATTTATCTTACCATGTCGACATCCTTTGCTTAGGAAGTCGACATGTTGAGATAATTCATCTTGTCATGTCTACATCCTGTGTTTAGGAAGTCGGCATGGTGAGATAATTTATGTTACCATGTCAACATCCTAATTTAGGAAGTCGACATGGTGAGATAATTTATGTTACCATGTCAACATCCTAATTTAGGAAGTCGACATGGTGAGATAATATATGTTACCATGTCGACATCCTTTGCTTAGCAAGTCGACATGGTGAGATAATTTATGACACCATGTCGACATCCTTTGCTTAGCAAGTCGACATGGTGGGGTAATTTATGTTACCATGTCGACATCCTTTGCTTAGGAAGTCGACATGGTGAGATAATTTCAACTAAGTACGTCTATGTATATGCACTCAGTGTCTGACACTGCATGCTGCATGTTAGCCAGGGTGCATTTCGTGATCGTACGCCGGGATTTTCTGTAAGTGTGCATATACAAGACAAAGCAATCCGTACAGTAGGTGTGCGTATATACGTACAGTATACATGACTGTGATGCATACACGGACATCATACATTGGCAATGCGCGCACATGTATATATAGTGCACTAAATGCACTCTGGCATGAGGACAGCCCAGACGTGGCTCCAGGGGGAGGGGGGGGGGGGGCTTTTACGGCCAAATCAACAATAAAACATACTGGAAATAAGCAGTGCAACTCACTCACTTCGATGCTTTCTCTTAAGTCAGCTGTCCCCTTTTGGAATGTCTGGATCCGCGCCTGGGGCAACTGGCTATACAAAGGCATATATAGTTGAAATTATCCCACCATGTCGACTTCCTGAGCAAAAGATGTCAACATGGTGACATAAATTACCTCACCATGTCGACTTCCTAAGCAAAAGATGTCGACATGGTGTCATAAATTATCTCACCATGCCGACTTCCTAAATTAGGATGTTGACATGGCAACATATATTATCTCACCATGTCGACTTCCTACGCAAAAGATGTCGACATGGTGTCATAAATTATCTCACCATGCCGACTTCCTAAATTAGGATGTCGACATCGTAACGTAAATTATCTCACCATGTCGACTTCTTAGGGAAAAGATGATAACTTGGTCAGATAAATTATCTCACCATCATGACATGCAGACTGGCACTTTAGGAGCTCCGTACTTATAGACAACATATTCACAAATCTAGGCAATGTGAGTGTTAGATTTAAAATGAATGTAGCCGAAATTTTCATAACTGATATAACTGATCATTTTCCCATCTTCTTACATTGTAACCTGAATTTAGCCTCTTCCTCTAATAACAGCGCAGTGTATTCTATGAATTATTCTCAAGCAAACATTGGCAACTTGTCTCACGTCTTTATCTCACATCGAGTGGATCGAATCATTTGAGGCAAACAATGTCAATTTTGCTTTCAATGCTTTTTATAACAAGTTCTGTCAACTTTATTCGGAAACCCTTCCGCACTTTTTAGGAAGCGTTTGAGATAAAAAAAAAAAAAAAAAGAACAACCTCGGGTAACGAAAGGCTTTCTTATGTCAATTAAACGTAAGGATCGCCTGTACAAGACATAAATGAGGTCTTCATCTGGATATCACAAGGATAAATACAATAATTATCGTTATAAACTGAATCACATTTTGAAAATTGTCATATTAATTTATTCGAAAACACGAAACATGATAGTGAAAAAACATGGGAAAACATTAACACCGTTTTAAATGAAGACTAACAAAGCCACACCTATCCTAACGACTTCATCCATAATGATGTCTCGATTAGTAACCCTCTGGAAATTTCATTTAATATCTTTTTCACTTACCTTGGCCCAAACTTAGCCCAAAACATACCCTATCGAAATCCATCCAGGTCGTTCCACTAAACTAGCCCTAACTGATGTACAGACAAATTGAGTAACGCCGCAGCTAACAATGAAACCTCGCTGGGTGCCTTTTTTGATCTCTCAACGGCTTTTGATACGATTGATCATTTTCTAGAAAATAATTTACATATAGATTTCATGGCACTTCATATAGCTGTATAAAAAACATATATGACTTACAGATATCAGTTCACCTCCTTCAAAAATGAAAATTTCGAATTGCAACCCTCTTTTCGGCGTTCCTCAGGACTTTATTCTTGGTCCCTTACTCTTTATTTTTCATGTAAATAACATCTGTTTCCAAAAAATCTTCCCTAGTACTGTTCATCGATGATACCAGCAAATTTTTCAAAGACACAAGCCTTTAACTTCTTGATTAAACTGTGAACAATTAGCCAAATTACATTTTAACCGGTTCACCCCTAATTAATTTTCTCTTAACTTAAAAAAACAAACTTAATGGCCTTCAACGTGCCACCTAGTCAAAAGCATTATTTTAATATTGTTATTAATAATGATGAGCCCAATGCTTCTTCAAGTGTTACATTTTTCAGAGCTCACGAAATATCAAAGGAATTGGTACAATCGGTAGACTAAAACATATCTGTCCTAAAAATTATCTCCGTTCATTGTATCTTTTTCGTACTGTAGCCTTTCCTGGTCTAGCTCAAGTAATATTTTACTGAATATGTTAACCGTTCAGCTAAAGAAAGCCACCAGATATATATATATTTCTATTGCTGCCCCAAGTGACCATACAAGCGTATTATTGAAGTCACTGAACTTGTTAAAATTAAACGACATTATCAAAGTAAACACAATAACATTCACTTATCCTTTCGTTTATAACTCCCTTCCTCCAGGATTTTCTTACCTTTTCAGTCAAACAGTCTAGTCTACAACTACAATTCTCAACACAGTAATTGCCTTCGTCTTCCAGAAACAAGATGAAGTTCTCTAAGACCGGTTTATGTTTTCATGCTATCAACATTTGGAATTCTTAACCAGATTCTGGACCAGAAAGTCTAATAATTTAGCGCCCTGTATCCTACTTTAGACATCGCTTAAGCAGATTTCTTGTCAATTAATATTAATTGATTATACAACAGCATTTGCTTGTTCATAACTTAGATTGTATCAGCCCTGTAACCATTCACTTTGAATATTATTCCTTGAAGAGACGTTTCGGTGGGGGTGGGGGGGGGGGTGAAATGAATTGTGTGCGGTCTGGGTAACGTATTGTGTGAAGGAAGGGTTGGGTGGGGTACAAGTAGGGTACGTGGGGCAAGGGTGAGGTAGGATGGGTGGTAACTAGTGAGTGATCTAGGGTGTGTTATCGGGCGGTTATTCTAGTTCGTTTATTACCTGTCCTCATGTAATTTTTTAGTTTGTACTATGCTATAGTCCTTTTTCTTTTTTCTTTTGACTTACTTAGGAGCACTTTACTAGACAAACCTTATAGGTTTTTTAGAGTGCTCCCCTTCACAAAGTTTTGACATCATGTAATATTCTACTCTTATTTCTTTACATTGTACCAATCACTCTCAAATATTGTAGAAAAACAAATAAATAAAATAAAATGATTAAATAAAGGGAAAGCTACTTTCAACTTGTGGTGCACGGAGATGACGCAACTTCTTCCGATATGTTGACTTATATGAAAATTAGTTTTAGAGACGTTCGCGTGAAACAAAACTTCCTACCGTTGTTTTAAGGAGAAAATTGACTTAAGTCGATGTAAAAACCTCTATAAGATTGTCTTTTGCTAAAAGAAATTTTTCTGTTCAATTGAAGTTAGTTCAGTATTCGGCTATAAAGAATAGCCTTAAACAGAAAGTAGGCGGCACTTAATCAAAGGCTTTTATACCACTGTTATATTTTGTATCCTATATTTCCATGCAGTATAGCTACTCTATGAGGAAACAGGAAATGCAAATGGTGTTGAGTCTCAGGTGGAGAGGTACAGACGTTTATCTTGACGGAAGTTTTATGGGTAAGTTTTGGAGAATCTTTTTTACATGTGCTTTAATCTTCAATTTTGATTTAAGGAACATTCATTAAACAAAAGACAACACATATAAACACACGTTCTGTTTATATTGTCCCTACAGTAACCTTTTACAAGTGCGACATTGATCGACCTGATTGCAGTCGTTGCCTGTCAAACATAACAAGTCGTCCAGAATTAGAATGTGGATGGTGTAATGCTCCTCAAGGATATTGCGCTGTGGAAGAAAGTTGCTCATTTAACCTCTTTCGTCAATGTAGTACCCCACCCAAGATCTTGTCGGTATGCATACACACTAAAATTCTTGATTTCTACTCAAATTCAGCACACGAAGTAGAATGACGTCACTTTTTTCTGTTAGTAAAAGCGTTAATCATACAACCCTTAAATCAGCAAAGGGAGAGACCTCGTGGTAGACATAACCTCATATCCGATCTTATCGCTCACTATCAAAAAATAAAAGTTGATGGATTCTTTAATTATCGCATTAAAGCTACATACTACTCTACGTTCCGGACACGTATGCAACCTTAGTTTCCTGTTAAGCATGATGATCAACTCGCAACAACTATATCAGGTTCATGTTATGCTGAGTCACCGAGCTGGACAAAGTTGGTTGGTTGAGTCTGCAAAAATATAGACATCTATATTGAATGCACATACTATAAATAGTTGTGCCTGATAAAGATCCCCCTATGCATGAAATACTATATGATCGTGATGTGGTCAACTTTGTCGTTGCAATGCAGACAGGCAAATCGATTGATATCAATGTTTGCCCAAGGTGGTATGATGATAGCTGGAGCGTAAGGATAGTAGTGGAGTTCAAGAAAAACGTTGGAGAAATCAAAGGAATGCTTTGTGCTTTCTTATTGTCACATTTGTTCAGATATAAGGTTTTTCATTATTCAAATTAAAAGCAAAATTTCAAAGGATCAGGAATGTTACAAGGACGATCATTCAAACGTGCCTTAAATAATACATGAAAGGAGATTGAGTAGAAAAACATAACGAAGCCTAATAAAGCTCTCAATCGGTGCATTTCCCCGCAATGTCGAGGTAAGGCTTAACGTAAGACACTGTTTTAAAATAAGTCAATTAGTTACGCACCGTTGGAAACGATTGAATGAACATTTGGCTTAAAGGACGGTTGCTCTTGTATTGTCTACATAATTCATTTGTTCAGATTTGGTGGTGGAAATGTTTTATTCAATGTATTTCAATCATTCGATAGTAAGTCTAAGATCATTCCTATTCTCAGAATTATTGTATTTTGTAATAATGCCAATTTTTTTTATGATTCTTGCCTCTTATTTCTGCGGTTCATTTACATACTCGTTATGAAACAAAGGTATCTTTCAACGGACATAATTTGAAATGCTTGTCTTAAATCAACAAAAGGTGACAAACATTGACAAGAACAGTTCAATATTCCAATTCCTTCATTTTGTTGGCAAATTTTAGTTGTTTTAATTTAAATGAAGTCATGTTTTCAATAGGTATAAATACATATCATCTTCACCTAGTGTAAGTTGGTCATGCTTTGATATTTTATTTCAAGGTCTCACCAACGAGCAGTCCCGTTGAAGGAGGAACAATTATACAGATAAACGGAACTGACCTTGGACAAAGATTCAGTGACATTGTTAATGTATCTCTTGCTGGAGTGTTGTGTCAACACCAGAACTTTTCTGACAACTATCAAGTCGGTGCAAGGTAATGTTGATTAAATAGGTGTTGGAAAAACAACAAACCTTATTATTAACGAAGGGTGATGCATTGTTTCATTTCGTTAGCTACTTAGTAAGTAAGTTAGCTCGGCTCTCAGTTTATTTGGAGGAGAAACCTGTAAACCTCGTATTACTGTTTTAGTGTAAAAAATAAAGCTGCAAATATAGTTGCTTCTCAAAACCAGGTTTGCTTAATTTGTGTACTGTTTTTTTCTTTCATAGTTTGATTTGCGAAGCAGGAATTTCATCCTACCCAACACGGGGAAAAGTGTCCGTAATATTAGTGCATAACAATATACCAACGGAATATGAAGAGGATCAGTTTTCATATAATGTGAGTAATACTACTGCAGTCGTATTTGCTAGAGACGTAATGCTATCATTACAAGATTTGAACAAGGACGATTGTTGAATGTTGATAGTGATTATTTGTTGTCTTGTGCAAGTTAACGATGAAAAATAAGTATAGATGCTTAAGCAACTTCCAATACTTCACATTTACACCCCCTACAGTTAAATCTAGCATAAATCAACAAACTATGTGCATTCCTTTTGCACCAAAAAATCTTTTATGGAAAAAGTAAGACTGCATCGTGTCTTGCCAAAGTTAGGAAATCGTATTTAATCAAAACTTTATTTAAACTATATCATTACATTAAAGATTTAAAAGGAAATTTGGTTTGGCCTGTTTAGAAAAAAGCGGTGATACCTTATAACAGACTCTGCGGTAAAATTCAATCTCAAGACGTATCATAATCGTAAATGGTAAAAGGTACGTTCATGAAAACACATTTCTCTCATAGGATCCAAAAATCTTTTCCTTTCATCCAATGGTTGGACCTCAAGCTGGTGGCACGTTAATCAAGATTAATGGGACTCACTTTCAGACTGGACGTGATGTACGAGTCGAAGTTGGAGAAACTAGCTGCACTGTTGTTGAGTGAGTTCTTTTCAGCCACTGAACAACAGTTTGTATTATGTGGAAGGAAAGTTCTTTAGTCTTGACTTAGTTCACGTGTTGTTAGCATAAAAGTCTATTACTGATTATTGGTTAAGTAAACATTCGTAGAAGTGGCGTATGCTCATGAAATAATTATAGCCTAACAATAGCATTACCCGTACATTGAGCTTTACACAAACAGTTTGTTAAGGGTAATTTTGTTAGTTATTCAGATGCACGAATGTGTTAAACAGAGTCAACTGGATAAGGCAAAGCTCAAATTCGGTTTGAAACAAGCTTCAAGTTTGGTTTCGAATACAGCTCACATACTGTGCGATTCCTTTAGTCGCTTCGTTCTATCGTCAAGGAAGAAAATATTGTGGGCGTATTTTGCAACCACGACCACACATGACTGGCCCAATCATGGAGAGGACTCTCCGGTTGGCGCCAACAACCCGCCGGTCGTGGGATGGGTAATAAGCTAAGGGGGCTATGTGTGCTTTTTACAGGTGAAAGTTGGGGATAAACTACTAACAACACGTGACCTATTTACCCCACCTGGGTGCAGGCTACTGTCATACCCTCCAGGGTCACATGTTGCGCTATGGTGACTACCCGCTTAGAGGAGGACAGGACGAAAGCGTAACAAATAATGAAGAGGTCTCGGGTATTATAAGACAGCTACAATATATTTTTTGAAATACAAAACAACTTTGATAGCCCGTTGACGCTAACTGTACATCTACCTTTAACATTAGTGCGCAAGAACCAGTAAGCTGAAAGGGGGCAGTGAAAGAAGCTGGAAACGATGTCATGAAAGAAAAGGAAAACAGATGTAGACAAAAGGTTAATCGATAGACTTTGTACACAGTATTTCCCTCATAAGATAGTAAAGAGTTACTGCTCACGGCGTTTTTAAACTACACATTTTACTCAATTTGGAAGACTCGTACCAAACTACCGATAAATATATTTCAAATTAAAAAAACGTACGCTCTGACTTGATAGTCTTTGATGAGCGAAGTTGATGGTATTTGTAGCTAGTACGTAAAAGACTTTCCATAAATATTGCATTTTTTTTTCAAATTTCACATCAGACTTTCATCATCAACTATTTTATGCCGAAACAAAGGTTTAACTAAACTTGAAAGTTCTACTGGAAACCAAACTGTTTCCATAACGTTTGATGGTCATAGACGGTTTGCTACGGAGAGATTTACGTATCACCTAGATCCAATAGTAGCAGAAATTACACCGTCAAGAGCCATCAAATCGTGAGTATTAATTAATTGTACATGTAGTGTATTGTGAGCTGTGGAAATGATGAACCTTGTTTGTTATTCAACTTATCACTCTACAATTCATACGTACTGTTAGAATAAATAAGAATATAGGACTATGAACTAACAAAAGCTGTTGTGGAAATAATTCAAAGCCAGAAAGAGTTTTGACTAGTCGGGTAGAAAATTCTAGCGGTTTGCAGTGCATTAAACAGGACAAATTCCTCACGTTACAAACTGTTAAATACGAGTAATTATGTAAGATGATGTTGCAATTAGCTTTGATATTCATCTAACTAGTCGGGCAAAGCCCCATACGAAGTTGATGGCTTGCTCATTACAAACAGTTGTTCATGATCAGTTCAAACTCTTGATGCAATTATCTCTCTGCTTAAAATTATTATCTGTTTTCAATAGAGGAGGAAACTTGTTATCTGTTACTGGAGAAAGGTTTTATTTGATTCAGAATCCAAAGATACGGTTTACTGTTGATGGTAACAGTGCTGAAAGGGTAAGCACAACAGTATAAGGCTATTTGGGTTAAGTAGGGTCGTGTTTAAACCAAACGTAACGTAAAATAAAAAAAGGAAATTATGCCATAGAAAAGGGTTATAAATGGGCTCATGTTAAATATGGGATAGACGTCAAAGAACTTGATTCTATTTTTTCACATGCTATGTATTGTGGACCCATGTGAGGGCGCTCTTGTGAATTGATTATATTTGCAAGTGGATTAAATTATTGGTTCTACAAAATCATGTGACAGTTTGTTTTTTCTTCAAAATGTAAAATTGACTTTGAGTAACTGTTTGGTTTATGTTGAGTATGAGATATTGAAGTCCTAAAACTTTATGAAATTAAAACTAAGAAGAAAATTGTTAGATTTAGGTGTTGCTTCAAAATCAATATGGGGCGACTGCCCTTTGTCGGGTTATTGGAAACATTAGGCATTGAGGGCGGAAGGGTGTTTTCCTTAACGCTTCCATTAGTTTGGCAAATTGACTAAAAGATCACTCACCTGCCATACAGACGACAATTTTTGGATGAGCGGAGATGGAGAGAGGTTCTAACCGACTACCCAATTGAAGCTAGTTAGTTAGATTGAATTTTACGGCCCAGTTTTTAACCAATTGGTTCAAGTCAATCCGGCCAAGACTTTTTCCAGTTGTGGCTCAGTGGTATGACTCGGCCAAGACTCGAACTACAGACCCCCCAATTGCAAGCCGGATGCTATAACCATGCCGTCAATCCTTGATAAGCGCGCTACCTATAATTTCAAGTTTTACTTGAGGGCGAAATAGAGAAGGGAAATAATCATTGTGTTCCTCTACCACTTGTGAAATTTATTTCATCCTATTGCCAGACTCACACTGTAAAACACTATCGTTAACTATGCCCGATCTCAAGCTATGGTAAATGTTAACCAAAACCATGGTTAAATGTTATCAAGTTCTGGTCATGCTTGACCATACATTGATGAAAAGTGAGCAGAGCTTAGGTCAGCAATTTTCCATAGTTTGGGTCGGTACATACTTGACCAAATTTATGGTCAAATTGACCACAGTGTCGTAAAGTACATTGCAATTAACTTTATTGTCTCATTCGTTTATCGCACAGGATTGTATCCATTACAATGGAATGGAAATGATATGCACATCTCCTAGTATACGCGAACTAGTCCAACAAAGAAAGAGATCAGTCGTGGAAGACGTGGAAGGATATGTTGCTGTTGGGTTTATAATGGATGGTGTGACTAATCTGTTGCATTGGTCTCAAAATAATTCCGTCGCATTTCAGTATTTCAGAGATCCTCAGTATGAGACTTTTGATGTTCGTGATCACCCAAATACCGCAAATCACTTATTAACATTGAGGGTAGGCCATCATTTTTTAGTAGAATGTAAGTTCGCGAAAGTGCCTATTTATTAATATATAGAAAAATTGCACCAAAAAAAGTGCAAAGAAATTGGACTTTTAAATAAGGAGCATTATTAATAACTGATAACAAGTTATTAGAGAATTTTATGTGAGCTTTTTCATTTCCGTGGCAATGATCTAGGTTTTATATTTTATTCAATAAAATCGTCAGTGCATGGTTCAATATTGGTTTTTAAAATGGTTCAGGAGACTAAGTAGACTGGCGCCAACAACACAGCAGTGAAATTCATCTTCATTATCTTTTTAAATCCACATTAATTATCTAAACGAGTTGCCGTGATCTCACTACACCCAAAACGTTCATATTATAATTCTAGGCGTGCATTCGCCCAAGAGTTTCAGAGTTAATGGGGTTGCCAAATGGTTTGTGGTTTAGCTGCATGGTCAGTATCTGACGCTGTCAGGTTAACATGAACGTCATTTCCGCTTTGAGTTCATTGTTTTTACCATGTTTAATTTTGATTTTAAGTTACCTAGTTCAATATTTAGCCAAATCAATGACAGAAACCTTTCTCGAAAAATGACAAATGAATAAGTGCGATAAGAAGGAGGTATCCATGATGTCTATCTTTATGTATCACCTTTACATTTAAAGCATCAAAACACACATGCAGATACACGTTAGCATATACAAACGTTCATACTTCATTCAACAAATTTTGCCTTTGGAAAATACAAAAACAAAGAAAAAAAGAAAAAAACAAAAAAAAGAGAAAGTTCCATGTTATGACTGCGCGTACATTGGTGCAAGACACAGGAAGACAAAAACACAATAAATTCCTTCTGATACAATATTTTACCTTATAACTTTCATTACTTATATCATATATGTGACTGAACTTATTTTTTAAAGGGAGTGGGTCTTGGTTTGGCTAGTTCGAAAGAAGACGTGACTGTATATATTGGAAACGAACTTTGCGAGGTCAAGGTTTTAGAAGCAACTACACTAATATGCCAGCTTCCGACGGAACAACCGGGACCAGGTGACATTTATGGAGATAGAATGTCAAAGAAACTACCTTTTGTTATTGTGAGTAAATATTGAACACGCAAGATCTATTTTTACTGGAATCTCCACCTGATTCGCCAGCAAAATATTTAAATGGTACTGTAATGCACGGTTAGTTCAATGTATTGAACAATTCAGATTCTATGGAGTATTCACACTCTTCGTATAATAAAGTTTGTAAAGTTATATTCTCAAATCTTACAAGAGCAAAAGAAACATTAAACATGAGATTACAATAACTTTCACCTTCACACCATACATATTTATAACTAGACGGATGAACAGCTGATGAGTTTCATTTGATCAGCAAGACCTTGAGTCTACTGAATCCTACCGATGAAAACCGTCTCACCAAAAAAAAAAAAAAAAAATCAAAAAAAAAAAAAAAAAGGACAAGAAGACAAAATAGAAAAAAAGCATTAAGCCCGTTCATTTGATAACAGGCCTTTCCAGTATTCAACAGTGATTTATCATTTAAATCTACTCGTTTCTTCTTCAGCGTTCTAGGCTAGCCTGATATTTAATGGAAGAAAAGTTGCACAATCCTTACCATTATAAAACCCCGAAACACCTTTTTAAGATTAAAATGTACCTCTTCTTACTCCTACTTGTTAAAACATTACAGAAGTTTTGCCTTATGCTTTTTTTACTTTCTGTTTCAGGTCAAGCATGCTAATTTAGAATTCGCCATCGGCTATATTAGATATGTAGGTAGCAATAACCCATCTTTAATTGTGATCGTAACTGTAATGGTTGTATTAGCTGCCCTCATCGTGATAGTCGTTTTCTTCACGATTTTGCATATTTGGAGGAAGAATACAAGGAAAATTAGAGATTTGGAGATGGAAGTACAAACTGCTGAAGAATCAGTACATGCCAATCTGATAGTCCGTGAGTATATCAAACGTCTTTATAAAATTTTAAAGTAGAAAATTTTTCCCCATGAAACTGTGCGTCATGATCTGGCCTAAAGAGTCATGACTTAGCCGATTTTTCAACCATAGAAAACCGCAAATACCAACCTGAAATGTGTATTACTACCAGATGCTAATAACACAAACAAAGAAAAGGGCTGTCACTTACTGATAACAATAAAAGGAAAAATGTTCTTTTGTAATTATAAACAGGCTTTTGTTGATTTTGAAACACGAAGTACCTATTTGATATGGTTGTTTGCCGCAAATAGCAATAATTTGACAAATAGGTTTCGGTACTTGAAATTCTATTTTGGCATTTTTTAATTTATTTTTCTTTCGTACCTTCACAAAATGTAACCGTTTTATGGTCACAATTTCATTTGATAACTTTTTAAGTCACTGAATTCGATTCTATAGTTACATTTTAGGTGGGGATGCAAACGAGTTTTTTGAAAGTAGATGCCCAGTATCATAACAGAAAAAATACGTCAATGCACTGATGGTTTCGGGAAGTCAAGTTATAAATGTCATGCGTTCAAGTCACAGATTTTCATAGTGATATAAAAGCAATGAACGCTGAGTTGATCGTTGATGATTAAAGTACTCTAGTACTCTACTACATATCGTCCTTGTGGGAATAAAATATTACGGTATTTATTTTGTGATGAATTTCAAACGTAGAAACCGCTAGGAAATGAAGAGGAGTGGTTCTTCAGGGGTTTCAGCCTCTCTTTTTGGCTATATTCCTGTTGAAATACTAAATATATTTCCTTCCTGACCCAATTCTATAACTGTTGTTTTAAGCTCTTACCTCGAAGGGGGCAAGTAACTTAACTGATATGTTAATTAATTAAGTTAAGGTAGTATAGATTGGTAAGTTAAAACAAACTATCCGGTAGCTATTCCAAATGTAGGCAATGGTCAGGTGGAAATCAAATGTTTTGTTTCTTGAAAAGTGTCAATAGTCAACCATTTCATGGACATTTTTCACTTTCATTTCTTAACTTTCTAATAGTCGAGTGTCTTTTCAAACTCTTAGCAATATCATCTCAAACAGATCATAAGCACAAGGCTCTGTTTTTTAAATTGTGTTACGCAATTTGGATGATGTTGAACATTAAAGATCCGAAAAGCAGTTTATTTATGATGCCCGAACCGAAGAAAAAACTCCTTCGGTTCTTTATCTACTATCTGATAGTTGAAGATATATTGCAAAGGTAGAACTCCAAAATGGGCTCTCAGACGGTTGTACTCCGATCGATCTGAAATAGAATTAAATTTAAACCCGAATCTCTAAAGCCATGGTTAAAGTTTCAGATGTATACATTTTTTCCGTAGTATTTGCAACTTTGAAATCAACGATGCTAGACTTCGAAATTGCAATACGAGAGCAGACAGAGATTCCTCTTCTTGAAAAAAGGCACTACCTTATGAACATGATGTTTCATGGGTTAAAGGTCTTTCCATCCGTATTGTCAACACAGGTACGAACCTTTCTCTTGCAGCGAACGTATGAAACATCAAATATTGCAAGTTAATGTAAATACAAACGACCCATTTCTAGACAACCGTTAGAGGGATACTTCATACATGAATTGATGTATGAAAATATTTTATACTTGAAAAAACAAGCATTTTGTTGATCCGTATTTTGGTAAATATTTTCTCAGGGAAATGTGTATTATAGTCGTATTTTGCTCTGAAAATCTGAATACGAGTATCAGATTACGGACATAAGTTTAAACCATTTTATTTGTTGTCCAGAAAACTTTCAACGACCCAAACCAGGCGATTGCGATGGAAGAATCTTCTGGAATTCTTTATCACAAACATTTTCTGAAATTTTTCATCACAACGTTGGATAAATCAACAAGCCTAAGTTCAGTGAAAAAGTATGTTATGTATGTGAATAAATATTATAAATTTTCAATAAGTAATCATGATCTATCAGGGAAAGGTAGACTTTTCCACTATGAGCTTGGCCCCACAGCAGTGGCGTCACCAAGGTGGGGGAGGGGGCAGGGTTCATGTGTTACCATGAAAAATTGTGTGCCCCCCCCCCCCGTGAGCCCCCTAATGGAGATTTGGAATTTTTAAAAGGATACGCCCTCTTTAGTCAGAGTGTGACTATGAAAATTTTTAAAATTCGATTCCTCTTTTGACAAGGAAAGGCAGTAATTTCACATATTTCTAACTGAAAATATCGCAAAAACACCTGGAAAATGCCATTTCCGGTCGTCAAAAATTAAATTTCTGCACACTTCCGACATCGCAATCTGAAGGTCGCGCACATCTCAGGTTACAGTTGAAGCAGGATGAGGCTTACTTTTTTCCTAAAGAGGATCACATAACCGACCATCAACTGCTTTCTATTAATTATTAAAGTTCAGGTCTCCATCTTCAAAATGTGAGCCGGATTCGCTCTTGGTAGATGAATCACTGGGTTTTTTTTACCAAAAGTCTTACTGGAAGTTACCCCGGAGGTAATTTTTATACCAGTATTAAGTCAATGGAAGAACACTTAAATAGCGACTATAATACCTCACAAACAGACTTGGGCCCAGGAGCTTCGCCTTCTGGACCCTACCGGGGCTTTGCCCCTGGACCCCACCAGGGGCCCTGAACCCCACCCGCTGAACGTCGCGCTTCGCGCTCGATGACTCATTCGGCGCCATGGGTGAAGTGTAGCAGTTCTCCCTGCAAAATTGTTGTGTCCCCAGTCCCCCTAGAATGAAATGTCTGGTGACACCACTGCCCCACAGGACGAAAGAACATTTAAATTAGACCCGCCGTTACTTACTAAAACTGCAAATGAACCATTTTGAATTAATCCATTTAAGTGAGAACTTTAAAATACAGAAAACATTGTGTATGAGATAATGCTGCGGTAACAAATTCATAAGCTTACAAAAGATCGTGGTGCGCTTGTGAAATAACTAAGACTAACAATGCCAGAAAAATCCCTGTTATCACAAATTAGTCAAAACAGTGCCTGAATAAGCTTATCACGAAAGTCAACAATATTGACTTATTTTTGGTAAGTTTTTAATAAATATCAGTCCTCTTTGAATAAGTTTTAAATGATATTCGTTAGTCCATTACTACCATATAAGTCTCATATCACTACAAATTTGTCAAATATGAGTAACTAAAGTGGTTACTCGACCCAGACATGACTTTGACGAATTTGTGTTAACATAGTTTTTCATTTGTTTCTTAAATGTATTTCCCACGTTCCCATGGACCTTTAACTTCAATTGAATGTAAAAAGTGTAATTGAGATCATATGAACAGTCAAGAGCAAAGACAGGTTTTGCAGAAATGAGAAAAATATCAATGACAATAAGACTTTTCTGGAAGCCAATGTGCACAGGGAGAAAATTGTTCCCTGGTGGTTCCCGCCGCTGTGGACAGAAAATAATACTCTGTAGGCCTACGTCTTTAGATGGGTAGGTCAAAGATAAGAAAACTTTTAGAATCTGTATAATGATCATCGTCAACGTATTATGTTTCTTTTTCCACAAAGAGCAAATGTCGCGTCGTTACTAGCCATCTGTTTGCTGAAAAACGGAAAACTGGAACTTTTTACAGAGTAAGCTCAGTACAAACTTGTTCATTGATAATATGTTTGAGACTGATGTTCCGACATAAAGAAGAACATTTATTTGAGTTTGCCATTTTGAAAGCCTTTTCGAACTGTCAAATGTCTTTTATGTAAAGAAAAAGTACTGCACAAAATTCCCTTACCGGATTTCACAATCAAAAACAATATGACATTTACTTTATTGTTACTTAATTGGACCATCGGTGGGATGTGCTTAGTCTGTTTTTCGTCTTTTAAAACGCCACCCCTCAAGACATTTTAGAGCAAAATAATAGAGTAGCATGAAATGGAAAAGAAAAGCTTTTTGATGAACAAAAGTGATTTCTGGTAATTACCCGTTTCAATTCATGTGTATTTTCATACATCGTGTTTCATGTTCCCAACATAAACTCGTATTATAATGCTACAATTATTGTTTCTCCGTCCCTTCGTTTAGCTTGTTAATGGATCTGATGCAGGAGCAAATCAAAGAATGCAAAAACAAAGAAAAGCTACATGATCTTTTTAACAGGTATTTTGCCTTATCATATAATACCAAAATATGGGTATTGTCCTAAGGACCACATTGCAAATATACTGCAGTTTAAAAAATGTCTGTAAAATTGCAGTTAAAAAAAGCAATGCACTGATAAGAATCCCTGCTGCATTTGCAGCCGGGATTCACATGCATTTCTTTGTTTTTGTTACTGTCATTTTACAGGCATTTTTAACAGTGTATGTTCCAATCGTGGTCCCCAGCAGAAAACATGTTTTGTGTAAAGTTATTGCCGGAAATAACTGATTTATCATTTGCGCTCATTTTGAACACATACGCTTAACAACGAAAACAATTGCATGACAACGTATAAAATGAAACCTTAAACATAACTCTGCAACTCCATAATATCTCTAAGATCTATAAGACTGCATTCGTATGCTGCATGTATCACTTAATCATTTACGTTTCACTGAGCGAGGTATTGTTAGTTTAAATTAAACTTGTTCTTCAAACAATGCTAATGTTTCAATCTAAGTATCTCGATGTCGTAAAGCATTAAAGATTTTCCACATTGGACGTATACATCCAATACGAAAAGAAAAGTGCCATTCGTATCCTTTGCTAATAGCTTCTCATGACCGTGCATAAATTATAAAGAGTGCCTCACGTGATGTTATAATAAGTTAAATACACTCACTGCAGAGCCAATATTCCCAGTAAACACGTAGATAGTCGACTGCCTCTCAGCAAGCTACTGTACAGTATACGTACTACACACAACTTTTGCGTGGTAATCAGCGAAAGGAACGGGGCTTGTTACCTCAGTGAAAGCAATCACATCGATCTTAAAGAATTGATTTGCACTTCAATTTCAATGCTCGAGACATAGTGTTTTGTAGAAACCAATGTCTTTCGAGAAGTTTTCGATTAAGCAAAGCTATGACTGCAGTACCAAGAATTTAAATTTTCCACCGAAAAAATATCATGATTCGTGGTCTTACTGTTTCACTAAACTCAATAGTGATAATCGTCATAAGATGTTATTTATATAGTTTTTTTTTATATTTTAGTAGTGATACCATGGTGTCAAAGCTCACTTCAAATTGGGCTTCTATTTTTCTCTACGGATTCCTGAAGGTAGGCCAAAAAATTTAGTTACATTACATCATTTCGTCGCATTAACTTAGTCAAATGCTTATTTCTTGTTTAACTTTAGACTAATCTCCACTTATGAGTGTTTTCTTTGAAGTTGCCAAACGGTCTATTTGGAGCTGCAAATTGTTTCGATGGTCTTACATATACGTTGTAACTGTACAATTACTTCATGGTAGTATCGAAGGAATATGGACAATATGTTGCCACTTATGGTAAAGATGTGTATTTAAATATGGGTTATTGCTATATTTTGAAAAAGGGCCCACCAAAATCAAAAAAATCTCAACATTTTCTCATTACAATAGCAACAGGCTGCGCATGAGGTCTACCAGCTTTATGAAGCTATTAAGCACGTCTGTGAGATGGGACCTATTGATGCAATATCCGGAAAATCTCAGTTCTCCTTGAACGATGAACAGATTCTTCAAACACACATAAAATTCAAAGAAGTGGTGAGTGAAACTATATAATAAAGCCAATATCAATACGCTTTTACCATTTTCACCTTAGGGTATTGAAATGCCATGTAATTAAATTCACGTTTTGGAACGTAACTTTTGAAGCTTCTAAAATAGAGGCTTTGAACCCAAATCTGCCTAATTTTTAGGTAGCATCGGTTTTACGAATATGGCTTTTTCAGAAAATGCTTCATTTTGTGACTCATAATCATTACCGGTGCCTGTCTTTTTACAGAAACTAGATTTCGTCACCAAAAGCGGGCAACATAAACCTGTGAAAGTCTTAGACGTCAATTCTATTACCCAGGTTAAAGACACTATAATATCACAGAACTATCGGTACCTTCCATACTCACAGAGGCCATCACCATTTGCACTTGACTTGAGTAAGTCTACTTTATCCCGCTAGTTCAAGTGATATAGAAAAAAATTACCGTTTACTGTTTTGAATGTATGAACAATATATCAACAATCAACTTGGTAACACCTCAGTGCCGTTTTGCATTAGAACATTTTTAAATGGCTGAAATAGTTCACTCACATTAGAATTGGCATATCTTAATTAGTGACAATTTCCTGAATACATTTTGGGGAAATAATACACATCATAGTTTCAAAGTCTCAACTTATCGACACATTCCTTTCGAAATTTTATACGAAATTCTAGATTTTATTTTAAAGTGTGAGTTAAAACTATGCGGCGTGCAACGAGGGCGGAAATGTTTATTTTTTAAAGATATATTGACAAATACGGAGCTTGTTTGCAACAGAATTCCGAATAGAGTGAGTCTAAGTCTTCCCGTTTTCAATTCTTAATTCCTACGTTTTTCTATCCCCAGACAGCCTGTCTAAATCTTTTAAAAGCAAAAATGTAGCTTTTGCAAGCACACTGTGTATAAAGTTTTGACGTGTAATCAGAGCACTCTTTGCTACTCATTAACTGCTACCCATTGGCTGTAAAATTCTGAATCATTGAAGTTTAATGTCCATCACAGAGAAGTGTTTATTGAGACTTTTGCACTTAATTTTAAAAGTTTTCGGCACAATAACTAGTGTGTGTCTTAAATGCGTCTTCTATTCAATATTGTAGTAAGTTACTCCGTAAAATGATTTATGACGTAAAGAGGCCCCTATCTTTAGTTTGCAATACAGGTGAATCTGGTTTAATGGTATTGAGAGATGATGAGAGCCCATCTTCAAGTTTGGAGAAAGGATGGCGGAAAATAAATGCCCTAACCGACTTTCATGTAAGTAAATTTTATGAAAGAAACAATATGTGAGGTTTCAGGATATTTCTTTTGCTATTGTATATGGAAACTGTTAGTAACCTGCGAACGGAATTTGTCAATACTGGTGTTGCATGCCTCATGTTTTCAGAAAGGCTCCAACTTTTCATGGTTCAGTATTAAACAAGGTTCATTAAAGACTAAGTTTATTCAGAAATGTATTCAAGTCTATCGCTGGTTAGGTCTGTCAGTCAGGGTAACTATATAGTTTGCATACTGGGTTGAAGCGGGAACGTAACTTAAATACTCGAGGTTTCACCTGGCATTCAAACATAGATGAAAATATTCATTGTTGACTTGATTTTTTCTAATTTCCAAACCCCTGCTTAATATTGTTTATAACTGCGGACGATCTTCATGGTTTGGATCTGATCATTGTAGTGTAACGTTATGTATCATTCCGCTTTCAAACGAAAGGTTCTTGGAAATTGAATTGATCCCTTTTGAATGACCCGGACTACCGTGACCCTTAAGGATGTGGCAAATGAAACTGCTTGAACCTTTGCTCATCTTGATAACTGTAGCTTTTAGGAGCTCTTAAAGTTTAAAATTCGTAACGAGTCGATCCATAATTCAAAAAGAAAGGCAAGGGAACGTATTGATCGTGAAAGATGTTTAGTGAGGCATTTGGTTTCGCCGAACGGCCTTTTTCCAGAGGGTCGGGAGGACTTTGGAAAAAGTAGATGTTTAGTGAGGCGTATAACCGTTTTAGAGCAGCTTTGCTGTGTCCAGGATTCTAGGTACAACCGTCATTTATTAAATGAGGCAAGGAATGAGTTAAATGCTATCTACGAAAACAAACTCCAAGGTATTTATATCCGGTCATGAGTTCGTTGGACTGAAGAAGGCGAAAGGAACTCAAAATATTTCTTAGGTTTAGAGAAAAGGAATAAGCAGCGTAACAGCTTATGTAAACTTTTAACAGCAGACGGGAAAACGTTAGGTGACCCTGGTGAAATTCTTAACGAAGCATAATTATTTTATGAAAATCTTTACTCCTTAAAATGTAATAGGATGGGTTTAAGATTTTATTTTAATGACATCAGAATTGAGAGTGATTTTGTTGAAGAGGAAAGACCTTATTACCGAGGAAGAGAGTAAAAGGACAGTTTTCTCAATGGCAAACAATAAGTCCCCAGGTTCCGACGGTTTGCGTGCCGAATTCAATAAAACATTTTGGGATTTTCGTGGACCGTTTGTTGTTAATTCTCTGACTGCTGGGTATAAAAGGGCTGTCTCTCTGATGAACAAGGCCAAGCCATTATATCTCTTATTCCCAAACCATCTAATGACCTTAATTTAATCAAGAATTGGTGGCCAATTGCCCTTTTGAATGTTGATTATAAAATTGCCTCTAAGTGTATTTCCTCTCGCATCAAAAGACATGTAAATGATTTAATACGTAATAATTAAACGGGGTTTCTCAAGGGCCGTTTCACTGGAGAATATTCGACTTATTTTAGACCTTATTAGCTACACCTCTCGATGACATATTCGTAGTTTTTATACTTTATAGATTTTGAAAAAGCGTTTGATACATTATAGTGGAATTCTTTTCAATGAATCGCTTTCCTTTTTCGGTTTTGGGCCGTCAATTATTCACTGGGTCAACACTTTTTACTCAAATGTTACAACTTGCCTCTCAAACAATGGCCATCTATCAAAACCTTTTCGAGTATTAAGAGGAGTTAGACAGGGTTGCCCTCAAAACCCCTACATCTTCATTCTTTGTGCGGAAATTCTTTATCTTAAAATCTCCCAAGATGATTCTACTAAAAGTATTAAAATCTCAGGTTTTTCTACCAAACTTTATTTTTATGCTGATGACACCGTATTTATAACTGATGGCTCTGAGGAATGTTAAAGTAACATAATTCGTCAACTGAAGGGCTTTGCCAAGGTGTCTGGTTTATCTATAAACTTGAAAAGTGCTCACATTTTCCATTAGGATCTTTTATAAAGTCTATACCGCGGTATGCTGAAATGTTGAATCTTAATGTGACATGTGGTCCTATGACATACCTAGGTATCACCTTTACTCTTAATGATGAAGATTTTTTCAAATCAAATTATCAACCGAAATTTTCCAGACTGAAAGGATTGTTGTATCTGTGGAGCATGATGTAACTCCTTATGGTAAAATTGTCATTTTGAAAACATTTGTCATCTCTCAACTTGTTCTTTGTTAACTGCTTTACCAAATCCTCCAAAGGCTTTTTCAAGACACTCCAATCAATGTTTTTCAAATTTATTTGGAGTAGCAAGCAAGAAAAAGTGAAACGTTCGGTTATTAAAAATACAAAGATGTACCGTGGGCTTAATATGATTGATTTGGAAGTTTTTTCTCAAAGTTTGAAAGTGAAATGCATCAGCATGTATTGTAACGGTATTTTTTCGGGCTGGAAATTTTTCTTTGATCATGCTTTACTAAATTATTGGGGCCTTTTTTTGTTTTAATGTAACTTTTCACCAAATGACAAGAATAATAGTGAAAATACATTTATCAGAGAGGTTTGTAAATGCTGGACCAGTTTTACTCATACTTGATCTGTAAAATAGTTTGCAAATCAGATTATTTTTAATAATTCTTCCGTTTAGAAAAACGGAAAACTTGTTTATTTTGAGAGATCGATAAATCGAAAGCTATTTATGTAAAAGATAACCTCGATGAGCACGGGAAGCCCCTTGAATTCATTGTTTTTTGTAGAAAGTATGGTATCCGTCACTTCCCTTTTACTTCATATTATGGGGTCATCGATGCCATGCCAAGAGTTTGGAAAGGTTGTTTTCGAAATAATGGTGAAAATACTTGTAAATCAGAATGTGAATTGTTCTTTTTGAAATTTATAGAGCACCGTAAAGGAAATCGTTTGTTTTATAGTTCGGCCATCTCAAAAAGAACCCAAAGCCCAAAATGCCTCCAAAATGGCAAACTGAATTTCCATCTACACCCCTTAGCTGGCCCACTATTTGGATAATTTTTCTTTCCAAAAATTGGGATGCTAAATTTTGTTACTTTTAGTTTCGTCTTCTCTGCAGAATTGTGGGCTTAAATAATTATCTTTAACAGCAAGGAATGGATTAGTTGAATTCCCTATGTGTACCTTTTGTAATTCAAGTGAAGAAAACATACAACATTTTATCTTTCAATGTCAATGCGTAAAGTACGTTTGGTCCCAGGTTCAAAGCATGATCCCTCAGGACAGTCACATCTCCTTAGATCATAAAACAATTTGTATTGGGCATACCGATGACAAGAAAAACCCCGTTAACCTCCTTATAGTCCATGCAAAGTATTATTCACACATGTAGGCAAAATGACACAGGCCCTGATTTTAGGGGGGCTGGGGTCCCAAGGCCCTCCAGATTTTCCCCCGGATTTTTGCTTCCTAATAAAGTAATTGAGAAAAAATAAAATGTTTAAACTGATATAAACTTTGAAGTGTTTCCTTCAAAAACAGTAAATAAATAAAACGTGCAACAATAAAGAAAACATGCATGAATGTCAAACACATTTTGTGGGCACGTATGAAATCAAGTTAAAACTTCAAAACGGCTACTTTCACTAAATTAGATACCGTACATAATCTGCAATATTGTTTATTGCATTTCACTTCGAAGATGAAACGAACGTCTCGACGACAAACTTGAATGTGACTTTGTTAGGTAAAGACCCTTTCTGCCTTTCGGATGGCTTGTTCATTTACTGAAAACAATGCAATCATATACTGGAGACCATTCTAACACGACCTTACACTTCCCATTCACACACAAAATACGCCGTAAGGGTAAGGTACTGCCTTCGAATTATTCTTCTCTTCCATCCTTAACAAGTAGGCCTATGTCGTGCCTCACTCCTGCCCATGACAAGTGCCTCTGTAGAGCGATTTTTCGACAAGTTCTCTTTTAACTAGTTGACACTATCATCCGGGCGGATTTGTAAAATGTCCACAAGGTCCGGATTTCATGTGTTTCCCACATGATCCATACTTCTGCTTTGCGGTTTAAGTAGTTCGAGAGATTAACTCGTATTGTTGTAATTTTTACTACGTATTGTACCGATGACTGAACAAATACTGCACCATTTTGCATCTAGACACCACTGAAAATCGGAAAACATTGTTTCTTTGGCAGTATGTATGTCACTTGTAAAATCTCTACAAAGACTTATTATGAGTATTTTGAAATTTGTCATGCTCCCCAAAAAGGAAAATCCTTTAACGTAGACCTATAATCAGTTCAAAGTTTTGCCAAACATAGCAACATTTTGCCACTAGGAAATCTAACGCAAACAAATTCTCAGAGGGGGACACAACTACTTTTGGTTTTCCTATTAAAGCTAAAATCCATTGAAATATTGCCGAATTTGCGGTGTACATCCTGAAGTTTACAATTTTCCCAAGGGAACTTCCCACTCAAGGGAAAGGAATGTATCGGTTCCCTTTAGTCTCATCCCCCAGGCCACAGATCAGAAATGCCCAGTTTTGGGGTTACTAAAAAGTTTATTACCATTTTCCATAGATTGATTTTTTATTCTCATTATTTGAGACATGAGATTCGTATTTTAAGGCTGGGTACATCCAGCTTTAAACACGTGGGAAGTGCGTTTATCAAAGTTCATTAAAATTTGATCACTCTGCGATTTTTCTGATTTGCACACATGTTGCATAATTCATGAGCTAAATTGATAAATCTCGCAAAAGTGCGCTAACTAAACCGTTAACTTTCTGATGAGTAATTACGAGATAAATTACTAGGGTTAAACAAGAAAAAACGCCATCACTGTGAAACAATCCCCATGATTATTTTGCAAAACCAACAAATTTATTAAAAAACATTAGCATTTCATTTCTAAGAGGTTTATCTTGAGAACTGTAAAAGATATTAATAGCCAAGAAAAAAACGGACCTTCTGCTGGCATGTAATCATATCTTTAAAGTCGGAATTACAATAATTGGTCGAAATATTAACGAATGAGCAGAACTCCTTGCTTTCTGAATAAGTGGATGTGAACATTGTCATCTTTGTTTACTTCTATTAAAAGGTACCAAGTGATTCTAGTTTTGAACTGATACCGAAGGAAGAGTTTGCAAAAGATTTCGAAAGACAACCAGAAAATGCAGGTAACTTCACGTTAGATGGAAAAGCTACAAAAGGCAAATATTTTCAAATCATCTGAAATATTATCTTAGAAGAATATTTGGAATCAACGTCAGGAGCTTGGCGGTAATGGTATCGAATACATACTTGAATTGAAAATGGTTGAAACTAAAGCAAGCATTTTCACACACTCAATAAAAAAATTTATCACTAGCTATTATATTTTGCACTTGTAAAATTATAAAGAGGCCCCGAACGTCTTGATATATAACTGTACGTAACCCATTTTTTTTTATAGACGAAATTGTTCATCATACATATCACGGTGAAAACCGGGATTATTTTGAAATTTTTCCAGAGCATTCAAGGGAAAAGAGCGATAACATGAACATGAAGGAACTTGCAAGAAAGGTCAGTATATGTAAAACTGCCTCAAACGGAGAGGAGGGGCACAGATCTTTACAATCTTTTCGCCAATCTTAAATTCTACATCACGTTTTCCCAACAGAATTGTTTCCAAACAGAGATGTTTTTGCGATTGCATGACTAGTTATTTAGTTTGTTAGAACAAACGTAATTACTAATGCAGTCAAACGTGGATTAGGATGACATTGGAGAGCATGTCAAACTTATAAGCATGATACCAGTTAGTAACGCCTGTGGGATATTTACCTTTGGTACGGACGAACGTTAGTACTTAGGTTACTAGTGTAAATCCCTCCCTGCATTTTTTAATGTCCTCGTGATCCCTTTTTTCATGTTGACAAAATGGGTTTTACAAAGATTATGGTTTTATTCGATTTGTTTTATTGTTCTCGGTACAATTGATGATCATATGGCATACCATTTGTGTCATATGCTAAAATTTGAAACAGAATACGAAGGGGTGAAGAATTACTCTATATTGTTTGCTGGATTTTCAGTTCGGTAAGTTAAGTTTTTTCTTATCATTGAGATTCCCTGGAATCAGAAGCAGTTAACCAACAATCTTTTTTCCCAAATAGCTACCATACGATTCGAATTTTGGAAAGATGATCAAAGATAAAGGTCCGGCGCTCTCTACAAACGAGTCTGTGGAAAAAGGTGACAGTTCAGGTAGCCTAAACTTATCCACAACAATTGTTATTTTCTTAGCACTGGAAATAAGAGAGTTTACAATTGACTAAGCTTACGAGTGTTTAGATTCGTCATGATTTCCAAAGTGTGGAGTTAACAAGTGAAAATGCAATCTAAATGTGGACGCTTTCCAACAAGTACTTCCAAATGATTTTACATCAGTTTAAAATTTCGTTTTGCAAAACCACTAAAAATATTTTAAAATATCTCAGGTATGATATATTGTTTTATGCAGAAGGCTGTTACATTAACATAATGTTTTTGTGATGTGTCTTGATGTAGAGAAAACAACTAGACATAACTGTAAATAAGTTCAGGCTACATAAAGCTTCCAGCGTAATAGTGAATACAAAATGTATACGATCCGTGACCATAGGTAATGTATACTTTCATTATGTTCTCACTGCATGAAAAACAATTAACAAATCCTTGACTGGCAT
This sequence comes from Holothuria scabra, assembly GCA_037179385.1. Taxonomy (NCBI): domain Eukaryota; kingdom Metazoa; phylum Echinodermata; class Holothuroidea; order Aspidochirotida; family Holothuriidae; genus Holothuria; species Holothuria scabra. Next base: position 62,032,831 of record CM074181.1, read on the forward strand.
ATTAGCTAACACGAAATGTTACGAAACCTTTTTGTGTTTTGGTTTTCGTTTATCTGGTAAGGTCAATCCATTAATCAGATCTGATTGCATCAAGTTCTATAAATAGTATGTTTCATTTCTTCCGTGAGGCGTTAAGATATGATGTAACCAGGCAAAGAGGAATGATGTTTCAAAAAGCAAGAAAGAAAGTTTCATCTTGTAATATCGAATAACCATGTTTTTTCTTTCAATTTTAACTTTTCTTCAATATAGACTATTCTCATCGCCTCTACGGTTCTGACGATCCCCAGTATGAAGATATTGCTCGGGAAATGTATAATGTAGCAAAAAATGGTGATTTGCAACAATTCAATGGAATGGGCTATGACGTCAAAATGACCAAAGGAGTTAAATTATGGCATCTGGTAAATATCGAGCATATCTGCGTTTTTGACATCATAGCACTAACTTCATGTTGTAACATTGCTGTTTAAAAGTAAAACGAAGACACCCCAGAGTATAAAAAAGGTCGCGTGGGTGTAAATTGTTGGCCTTTCTGAGTTTATCACATGATCTGTGCCTCTCTTTGCGTTCACACTCCGTTAAAGCAAGTAACACACACTAGCCTGTTGGGTGCCCTAAATGTTACGTACCTTTTTGCGCATTTGTTATTTATGGAGCTGTCAATAAATTACACAGATGTGAGATCTGACTACTTAAAGTGTGTATGTAGTGTGTCCCATGTTCTTCCCTCAAGTAATAAGATATCATCAAGCAGAGAAAGAAGATGCTTCAAAAAGTAAGAAGGTAAGTTTCATCATGTTTCTCTGCAATAGGCCTAAGAACATGGGTGATTATAAGTATAAACGGGTTACATGTTATTATTTTCAATTGCAGATCCTTTGTTTCCAAATTGCTAAATTGATATCATTTATTTAAAAGAACCAGTCCATGCTGAGAATCAAAGGGCATGTGAGATGTTGCATAGACTGCTACCTCTACCCTTAAAATTAAAACTACTTGCCCTCTCACTCCGCACACTTTGTTGTCTAGATTACTGCATAGAGATCGATTTGATAAACCTTTCTCGGTAGGAACCACTTTCATGGTAGTTGTGTGTTTATACTCATTTTCTCATTTTTTTTTTTTTTTTAATTTTGCCAGAATCACAAATTTTAAGTCTGAAAAAGTTATTTGCAACGTGTGTAGCGAATATCTACTGTACCCTAAAGATAAACATATGTTCTATAAAATTGTAAGTCGTTTACCATTGTCTCCCCGTCAGCGAGAGGAACAACAAATGGTTTTTATATAGGCGATAGGCGTTCACTGTCCCTCACAATGGGTTGTGCATAATGAGTATACAATGCCCCTTTTGGGCATATTGTTACAGATTTAAGAAAAGTTTCTTTGAAAGGTGACCTTCCTAACTCAAATGTTAAATAAGGGTAAATTTGATCTATAGACCACCATCTGAGAGTACTAAACCACTTGTCAACAGGTTGACTATAATAAAGAACCTACAGATTTTGAAGTGCATAAAGCGTGGGGCGTTACTCTAATCACATTACCAATTTCCTTCTTCTTTTATTAAGCATAAATAAGCCATGCATGCTGTCGAACTGACTTTGAGTTTTGCCTTGTTGTGCACTTTACAAACAAACACAGAACTTGGAAAAATACCAAGAAATTAAATTTGGATATGTGAAGAAACATAATATTGTCCATTTTGTTTTCCTTTGAATTCTTTGAAATATGTTATGAATGTGGCTTTTTATCAGGCATCGCTGACATGACTGAATGCGGTTCGGATGACGTCCGCCTTGCACAGTTGCCGATTGACCTAAATTAACCCTTGTGGGTGTGCATACTGACACACCGTGGATATGTGGCTAAATTTAGCCCACATTCTTTTAGTACGTGCTGTACCATAAATGCATTAGGTACAGGCATGCAGTACTTTCTTACTGTTAAAGCTAGGATAATTAGGCAGTAACTGACCATGGGCAGTATTTGTTTTTCGGTGCGATTGGTTATACAAACATGAATCTTTTCCACTTCCCTTTAACATTGTAATTTCAAAAGGAAGCAAAAATCAGGTAATGTATGTTTACAGGAAGACAAAAAAGTATTGCGCAATCAGTTATTTCCACCAAAGTAATGGATTAAATGTCTACACTGAGCCTTACAATGATATATAATTCAGCATTTTAAAATGTATTCTTGAATTTATGGACACTTAAAAGTCTTAAATTTGATGTAGGTAGCTGCCATATTAAGTCAAATATTTTAATTAATGAATGCTCAAGATATCTTTTCTGCATTGCTTCCAGCTCAAGGAGGACAAAGGAGATACAGGAGATTACGAAGATGTTCCTGATCCTCGATTACGTAATGACGTTGAAGACCCGGTTTTATCGTTCCTTCCTGTAACAGTGGTAATGCATTCAACACCTAAAATCATGCAATTATCAATCATTCAGTAAACGACTGGCAATTTAAAAAAAAAACATTTACTGTAAAATTTTGGGTTGGTGATTACTCCAAGAAGTTGTTGGATAAAGATGCATCATAACATTTACTTCATGCTTTACATCGACCTCAGAGTGGATATGAAGTCCTTTAATCGGGGATGATTGAACTAAACGGGATTGAAACCCTTTGCATTACATCTAAGCATCCTGTTTCATACCTACATTGATTCGGACAAAAGAATTACATGTAACTATGCTAATATTAAAAAAGTTGAAAAACGGCAAAGTATCAAAGTACTGTGTCAATTCTTCAAATGAGTGTTCATTACCTAAGAAACTGGAAAAAACAAATTCTAATTTCTATAACATATATTGAATCCATATTTGTTTTTATGATCTGAGAGGCACATCCAATATTGACTAAGATCTAAGAAATTGGGCATGTAGGTTGTTATGAGTATCCCAACGCGCCCAAACCTTCAGATTAATTACATCATTCAGCGGCTGTTAACGTAAAGGTGGAGGAACATTTTCCCGATTTGCTGCTTGGGATCTAGCTAAGACTTGCCTTCCTTTTATTCAATTTCTAGCACCTTTTTAGGCCTATTTAGTCTTAAAGGACGACACATGAAAGGGAACAATGCACACTGTTTAAAAAAAAATTTCCTAACTTTCTAACGACAGCGCTAATCCCCAACCTAATCCCTAACCCTAAAAGAATATAATCGGGCAATGCAATACTATCACAACAGAAACATGAAGGAATTCCTTGTTTTACAGTGCGCATTATTCCCACAAAAAAGGGATAACATTTCCGATGGATCTCCATCTAGTCACATCTCCATGCTCATTTTGTCTGATTCATCTTTGTTCAAAAGCCATGTAAAGAACATTTAACGTGTTTAATTTTTTTCAGTTCAGAGAAGAACATGATAAAAGGATGAAGACACCTAAAATATAACTTCTGAATAACAATTCTCACAACTTTGTTTGTATAAAAAGTGTATTCTCTAAATTTAACTTTGATATGTTCATTTTTTAAACATTTCCCCCCTTTTTAATTTTTAAATCGTCTTCCAAGGCCGTTTTCAAAACAAAACCTTCAAAGATTTTTAAATCTTAAAAAACTGGAAATTCGATGCTGTATTTTTTCCTACCAAAGAAACTAAATGGACATTTTTTATATTAGTGGAAAGATTAAGAGTTAAAGCCTTAAACGATCTCACTCTTCAGAGGAAACTGCGTATATTTATTCCATTTTGAAATACCTAAGCCGAAGGCAAAACACAATTGGAGCAGGAAAATTTTGTCAATAATGATTCTTGTAATATTCTCACAATGATGTCTTGTGCCAAAACCAAAATGTATAATAAGAATAATGGATAATAGGTTTATCTAAGGACGTTGCCCTATGAGGTCGATGGAACAACTCACCAGAACGACCATGAATAAAGGAAACGCCTAGACGACCTCCTTAAATTACAATTTCAAATCGGTTTGTTTGAAAGATCAATATAAATGGAATGGTTAATACGTTGTTACGCGATATTGCTTTTAATACCCCCCCCCCCTCCCCCAAGAAGTTAGAAATGGAATAACCAAATTGGATACACCACGATTAGAAAATCAGAACATCGTCGTTTGGAAGTTATGGAGAAAATAAATAAATAAAGCAGCGCTTGGTACTACCCTAGGTCTCTGTAAAGATGCATTCTTATTCTCAATCTCTCTATTTTCTCTTGTTTCAGAACAACGTTCAAAAGTTCGTGGATAACCTTATCAATACAATGTTTGCGTCTTATACTAGGACCGAAGTGCCTATCTCCATCAAGCTTATGTTTCAGTTTTTTGACAGGGAAGCAAAAAAAGCTGGCAAACCTGAACTTGCAAAGGACTGGAAAAACAATTTGTAAGTTTTTTTCACTTGAAGGTTTACAAAGTCTTCGACAGCAGAAGATTCAGTTTGAAAATTTTCATAGAGAAACATTTTAAAAAGCGTGCTCAACATCAATTGCTTATGCCTCATACATTGGACTTTTAATCAAATTGCCATTTTACTATCTAAACCGTAGAGGGAATTACATGCGAAATATCCAAAGAAAGATTGAAAGCAAGGTTACAGCACCCATCCAATCGCCCATGTGCATAATATACAGTCACCTCAAAATTACTTCGAAGAATAAATTATGGGCAGTGGTGTTCTGCTAATCATTATGGTAGCAGTTTATGAAGGAATATACTCAAAATCTGAAAGCATAGGCATCGATTATGGGGGCATGGGGGACATGTCCCCCCACTTTTTTGAGTGGAGGGGACACTAACGTAAGTCCTCCACTTTTGGTGACCTGAAATTTAAGTTAGGTACTACCAAAAATACTTTACATGTAGGTTATGAAAGATGTGCTCTACCGATTTCGATCGATTTCTGTATCAATAATTACCCGTTTATACTTTGCCGAATCCCCAAAATTTTCGCGCGCTCCGCGCGCTTGTAGTTTTATTGATGGTCCTTTTTTTCACTTGCATATCAAACATACATGACTTATCTGTCGCTATAATTGTGTCGATTGTTCGAGTGCGTAGGGCAGCAGGTGTGCTTATGAAGGAGCACAACATTTAGGAACTTGAAGAAAAGGAATCAGTGTCCCCCACTATGTTTTAGTGAAATTTGTAATCTTTAGTGAATACCCAGCCTGGCAGGCTTTACACATTTTAGGAAAATGTGTCGGTGCCAAGTTTGCATGCAACTTTTTCAGAAAAATAAATGATTTCAAATGCAAAATTTCGACACGAGCACATCACACATTCTCATAGCGATTCGACCATTTCGTATTAAGACCATTATTAGAGAGGAAAAGTCACACTGAATTTCGCTAGATTAGAGACTTCAATCTGGAAAAAGAGGTCCGCCTCCATCCTCTGTCTGCAGATAGTGATGACGAGGTGTCGTTCTAAACTTCGAAAGGACATATTTTAATGTTTTTTGTATCAACAATCTTGCACAGGTAGGCCTATGCAACGGTGTCTCAGTGACACCACAAGTGGGTAACATCCCCTCGATCTGTGATTTTCCTGCAGTACATTGGAGTGTGCTTTGATCAGTTTATGGATTTTACCTTCTTTCATCAAAAATGGTTCCTTACTATTAGAATTTTTTTTACAAAGCCTTCGCAAACTCTCACAATTTTCGTTGTGATTCTATTTACTTATAAAGGAATACCCGGTATTTAGATTCACTGTGACCGTTTGGTCCGTTGAATTAATTATCCACACCTTCAAGACCATGTTTTGAAAATTTGGGAGTTTCCTAGTCACTCAATATGTTGAAACATTAAGCACCATTTTGCATCTGGGCCCTTTTCTTAGACACCCAGCTGCGTAGCTACAGGAGGCAGGCGGCTCTGAAGAAAAGAAGAATTCGGAAGTTTGCTTTTTGTGAATCCAGTCAACGATGTGGTTTTAACAAGTCCTAAAACTCTGAATAACAAATTCTCTCCAATAATAGCTCAATATTTTTCATTAGTTGTTTCAAAAAAGCAAAATTTTCCGCACGCTTCGCTCGCAAAATGCAATTCGTAAGCAGAGGTGCTCGCTCATACCTTCAGTTTAGTAAACTTTTTCGAGATCTGGAGATTACAAAATCAGAAATTTGCTACATGTGACACCAGATTATCAAGTGAAAACGGAAACTTCGGCGCTAATTTTATAGATTTTCTTTCATAAAATTCCAAATTTTCTCAAATATAAGCTCCTCACCTCAAAAAATTTCGTCGGAGAGCCTCATTTCGTAGGCGCTGGATAACAATATGAAGCAGCAACGATCTTTAGTTGCCGCTCTATCTCGGATTTGCCAACAGGATAAACAAATTCTTTATTTATACCCCAACTTTTCAAATTTCCTAAGTGGAAACTCAGAATCCAAACTTTGCTGCAATACAAGCTCCGTATTTTCAAATATTCGAAAAAGGACAAAAGTTTCAGCGCGCTTTGCTCGCAACAAATTATGCTCCTTGTACAGTGGTGTTCACACTTAAAAAGTCGTAAAATTTCGATGCTAACCCATCCTCTCCCCCAGCAAAATGTGTAGCTACGCCGCTGTGGACACCTTACCAGAACAGGAGAAGAAGTTAGACGAGATGTTCCCCCCACTTTGAAAATCAAATAGAGGCCCCAGCCTAAAACTAATCGGACAGAATCTGAATCCTCCACTTGTACAAGTGGACCATCATAGTTCAAGGTGGCGAGTGGTGGGTGAACTGGCTTAAGGATTAAATGGTGTTACCCTACCCCAAATGAACTAATGATGGTCTGGAAGATATCATCAGCATATTTTGCATCTTTGACAGGGCAAAAGTACTGAACTGCTGTCTATGAGAAGGGTGCTACACTCCCAACCTTTTAATCTGAAATGAAATTTTCACTAACTTAGTAATGTTTTTTTTTTAAATTAAAAACGGATGTTGAGGTGCCGTAGGCTGTTATTGAGGGATGTTTGGTAAATGTTGAACTAGTTGCATGCCGAGAATATTTATTAATAGAAGGGTAATTGTTGTGTTGGCACCTTACCACCTTCAAACCTGGAACCCGTTATGGAACATTTCCTTGTTGCCTATTACTAGGGGATTCTCTCGATATCGACACGAAGAGGAGCGTACGCCTTGTGACAAAATGATTGACTTTCTTATCGTTGATACACAAATGGAATCGGAGGTAATCGTAGGCTTATTTAGCAAAACATGCTAAGGCGGACTTAGGCACTAAGATGATGAGTTGGTATTGAAGGTATATTCTAGCGGTGCGTTTCTTAAATAAAGGACAACCGCAACAATTCCTCTCACCCCAAACTACAAATCTTGTAGGGGTTTACCGAATTTCTCAATTGGATCAGCTCTTTGATTGACAGCTCATTCAAACAATGCAAAGTAACAAAGCTTACATTACCCAGCATGAAATGCTCTGAAATTGTTTTGATTATACACATTGAGTTTTTTTGTACTCATCTCCTAACCCTGAAGCAATAGACTGAAATTGGTCTGGATGAGGATGAATTTCAGACAACTAAAGAAGGGGCTCAAGTAAGAACGTTAGGGGAATTGGTACTGATTGGGGTGAGAGAATTGGGCCTTTAAGGAGAAAAGGGATTCATCCGTAGCCTTATAAGATCGTTCGAGTCCCGTAGCCTTGCGGAAAATGAGTCAAAAATTGAATCATAATAAGAGCATTGAAATTTCTATTCTGTTCTCGATAAGGGCCCAAAATTACCCAAGAATTACTCTTGGCGTGGGTAGGTATTGGTCTGGTCCCTACAATCTAAGAATGCGACTATATAGACACAAAAGACATTGGAATAGGTATGAGCTAAATAACATGATTCAACGTCTGTCCACCAAAAGTGGAAGGAGGGGGTTGGAAGAAATTATTTGTATAAAAGCCGATAAACTAGACCCATTTCTTGGTTGGTATATGTCAGAACGCAAACCATGCTATGTCTAAGACTAAACTTTCACACGCTTTCGGAAGTGCCTTAAGTTCTCGAAGAAGCCATGCCCAGTTCTTTCTGTACCATGTCATGTTATTGAATGTCTTACTGGCTGATATGGTACACAAAAAACAGTCAATCAGTGAGGTGAGCCTTTGAAATACTGAAGACAATTTTTAAAAATTGTATTCAAGGAAATGTTCCCAAAAGGTGTGTTTTAGGGATGCTCAAATGCCACCTCTGCTATGATAAGAAAGTGATCAATTCTAAAATAAAAATATTTTTTTTCCAAAATTGCTACAAAATGTTTCATTTATTTTTCACTATTTTAGTTTACCGTTAGACTTCTGGATTACTATCATCGCTAACCCACATTTCGTCCTAGACGTAGGCAAATACACTTATACTCAAGAATCACTCAAGATAATAGCGCAAGTGATCAAAGATACATGTATCGGAAGTGATAAAACACACAAAGACCAGGTACGTACGGATCATAAGAACATTTTCTTTAAAACCGGAACAGCGCGTTCAGTTCACGTAAGGAGATACCTTACGTAGGCGTTTTATAACACAGTTTAGTGATGCATAAGAACTACAGACACGAGGTTTCATATTTACTCTTTGAACTAAGAACAAGGAATTTATTAATTTAATTGATTTTACTTATTTTTTGACATATTAGGTAGAGTAAAATGGTCATATAATTTCAAAATGTGATTGGGAATATCTTAAAATCTTAAAAACGATTTGGCTAAAAGGATATAAAGGAAGAAAGGAAAACTCTCCTCTGAAGTGTAGTTCATAATGAAAAAAACTGTGCAGTCATTCTCTCTAACTGTTTGTTGCCATTACTTCGCCATCCAACATCCCCATGTGTATTAGACCGGCAGCCCAGGGCCTTGGGGTAGATGACCTAGGTACCAATAACGAAGTAAATCAGCATGAAGAGAGTCACTTGGGATGTTCAGATATGTGAGTCTGCCGAGCACCATCCGTTGCAGTACTGTAGGTTTGGAGCCATGTTTAGGCCCAAATTTTTAGGCCCAAATACAACAATATTTAGAAAGCATCATTATGTTTGATAATAAAACTTTGACAAAACCTCCCATCAAAACGTATTAGATGTCATATCAAAGACAATTAAATTTCCTATCAAATGGTACAATATATCATGGGTGTTTTGCTGAATGAAATTAGATTTGGGGCAAAAAGTGTCATTTTTAGTCAATTTTTCCAGAAATTTATATTACATTAGTTTACATATTTCTTCATATTTTTACAAATCTTAAGATAATATATTGAAACTTACCTAAAAATGTTTCCTATACATAGGTACTACTGTGTCAAAATAACAAGGTCATTGCTTTTTAGAAACGAAAGTTACAGTCTTTCAAAGTTAACAATTTGAAATTTCAGGAAAAAGAATTTCGTACCTAAAATAGTATTTCGCCCTATTCTCACTTCCCATCAGCTCAGATGTTTAGGCCCAAATACAACAATATTGTACACCTTGAAATTCAAATGTATACATGCTTGTGTTGATTTTCAGACTCCTTGTATCAAATCCAAGATGGCCGCCATCGATCAACGCACTTTGGGCCCTTTTTCTTGAATTCCAGCATTTAAAGCTCATTTTCGATTAGAACAACTGCGATTTTTTTTTTTTTGATGCAATCTTGAGCAGTCCTAAACTTCTTTAAGTACATTTTGTATCTATTCTAAGGTGGTACTTAACCGTCAATTGATTTAGGCACTCCCATCACTCCACCACCTTACCCCTTACCTCGACAGTTACCCTATAGGGGTATTACTAGTGAAACCAATGAAAGTGCTCACTTCAACGGCTTTCAGGTATATTCTTAGTGTGTGGACAAAATATGGGCAATTACAGGATAAATCCGACATGAATAGGACACAGTGTTAATATATTGTTTCCGTGCCAAGATGGTTGCTAGGGTCAATGCACTTCTTACTATTCCTCATTTCTATTGAATTTGAAATAGTCGGGTATCATTTACTGTACTCTATCACGTGATGTTGCCATTTTGAATTTCAAAATGACAGACTTGTTTCCTTTCCCCTTACAGTCATACATGTTGCAATGTTAGTTTCAAACTTTTTATCACTGTATTTGACCAATTTTAAGATAGATTAACTTATAGGCTAAAGGAGATTGAAAATTTTCAATTACTCTTGGACGCCATTTGGGGTCCCAGACTGTTAGATGGGCTAGAGCTGAATATACAGAAGTGAAAACTTCGGAGGAACTATAGCATTAATGCAAAGGGGGGTTCCATTATTACTCTTATTATTATGATTTCGCAAAATATTATTTCTGCAATACACAGCGGTGCACATATGGGAATGCGCTACGTAACACAATTCAGAAAATCCAAATCGTCCGCCAAAAGAATGTTAGCTTGATGGTTTCTATTACATTTATACAGTTAGATTTGGTTTAATACCCCTAAATATATTAAAGGTAGATGGAGCCATGTTCCCAAAAAATTATACGAACTTTTTAATGCCTTTTGAAGCTAGGAATGTCTTGCTAGTGGTTTCAGTGTTCAGGTGTTACCATAACTATATTATAGACCTAATTTGTCTTAATTTTGACTTTAAATGCAAAGGTGTTAATTAAAATTTCACTAAATGACTTTCCATCGTTACCTTTTACAAAGAAAGTACATTTTGGGGAGTCATAAAACTGGATAGAATTCACAGTATGCTGACTTACCATTTCATTTTGTGCAATTAAATGTCAACTGTAGAATATTCATTTTACTACGTTTGCATTTGATCTTAATGTTCCAAGTTTTTGTATCCATTGTTTAATTTTAATGGCATTATCCAAGCTTGAAATTAAAAAAGAGACTTTTCCATGCCTTAAACTTCAGATTCCATTTTATAATTTCATAGAAAACTTCTACATTAACTTTTCTTTCCTATAAATATTTTATTTACTGTGACTGTAGGTAGTGATAAACGTTTGGGTTTAAATTTAACTTATTTCACTTCAAAAATGTGATTCAAGTACTTAGTCGAAATTTGACTTTCCAGATTTTGACATTAAAAGTCATCGTTTTGAAGTTTAAGTTCCTTATTTAGACCTGTTTATGACTTTCTATACTTACCTTTTACATAGAAAGTACAGATTTGGTGGTATTTCTGGTGTTTAAAATCATTATTTTGAGTCATAAAACTGAATAGAATTTAGAGTATGCTGACTTACCATTTTGTGACATTAAATGTCAACTGTAGAATATTCATTTTACTGCGTTTGCATTTTATCTTCTTATTTCAAGTTTTTGTATCCATTTTCTAATTTTAATGTCATTATCCACTCTTGAAATTCAAAAAGAGACTTTTTAACGCCTTGAAGTTCAGATTCCATTTTATAATTTCATAGAAAACTTCTACATTAACCTTCCTTTCCTATATTTGATTTACTGTGACTGTAGTGATACACGATTGAGTTTAATATCTTGCTGGTCAAACAAATTACTTAAAAGTTAGTTGAACAAGTTGGATTTCTTAAAACTGTCACTCTTAATGTGTAAAATATAACAAAAAAAGTAAAATAAACGTGTTATTTAGAGCCCGACTTTCCCTAAATTACTATAAAAATTTATTCTCTTATTGAATCCGAAATACAATCTTACGTTAAAAGAAGCATTAAATTAAAAAAGCAGGGAGTTTTTATATTTTTAACTGAAAGGTGTGAAGATATTGACATTCAAAATAAAAAAACAACCTATTAAGTTAAAGTAATAAAATAAAATAACTATTTTGAAAAAAGGATTTTTCTACAGCTAACTTAAGAAGCTACATGAACAAGATTTTCTAAGTCATCATATTATGAAGTTAACTTTAACGTCAGCTTTTAACTAAGACAGGAATACTTTTTTGTGTCAAAATAATGTGTGTTTAAACACCAATAATGACATAACAACCACCCTGAATCAATACTTTCTATATTAAGGGTAAGGAATCATGCAAAAGTCAAGTAATAAAATGTTAGTAACCACACTTGCTCTAAAGGCAAAATTACGAAAAATCAGGTCTTTAATATAGTTTCGATGACACCTCATGATGGAGAATACATTGCTGGGTTCACATGGCATTTATCAAGCCCATACATGTTTCTTCCTCAGTATAGTAACAGTGACGACAGATTAGGTCTCTTATATAGTTACGGTGACACAGAAATGGCTAACAAGACATTTTTAGATTCAAAGCATGTAATGAGCTCTAGGGATTGTTTTAGAACATGTTTCTATCTGCCCGTAATATTTTTAGTGGTATTAAACCACCTACCATCAGGATGCCATTTTTGGAGGGCGATTTGGATTTTCCCAGTTGAGTTAATTAGCTCATTTCCACATGTGAACCTATGCTTATTGTAGAAATTATACTTTATGGAATCGTAATAAAACCCTTCTTTTCCGTAATTTCTATAGTTCTTCGGAACTTTTCACTTCTGTGTAATTTCCCATATTTTGTCCAAACACTACGAATGTATCAGTGGCGGGGCTGCCATATGGTCGGGGGCGGTCCAGGGGTGGCGCCAGGATTTCCCCGACAGGGGGGCCAGCATTTCAAGGCCCCGACAAAGGCTTGGAGTTAGTCCAGGGGGGACGTGACTTAACATTTTGAGGCGCGCGTAGCGCGCGAAATTTCTGGCCTTCTTTTCAACAAAAACGTTAAAATCTGGAGTTTATTTTGAAGACAAAATTTAAAATTTTTTAAAGAAATTTTGCTTTTGTGAGGATCATTAAAACGTTGGGGTGTTTATTGAAGGATCTGTCCTTAATATGGGAAAAATAAAAAACGTTACATAGGCGACAGCTGTAAATATTTTCGGGTTACGCATTTAAACGTACTAGGCCTACGTACTTAGGCTTCAACACGAGAATGGGTTGCCCGAAAAGGTTTTACCTTTTTTGAACGAAGATTTGAAAATTAAGAGCTTATTTTATTGGAGAAATTTTCGAATTTAATTGAAGAAAATTTGGTGTGCAGTACATATATTTGGGTTTTTTATTGAGTGATATGACTTTCAAGAGCAAAATTAGGTAGAATGTTAGGGTGATTTACAGAGTTGGTTTTGGTTATTTATTGTACGGAGTATCCATCGAGATTGGAAACTTTTGCCACTTTCAACAATCTGAAACTTACACTGGAGAAAACTTGTATATTATGACGGATTTCAGGGTTTTATGAAAGAATCTAATCTTCTAACAAGAAAATCAAGTAGGGTGTGATCTGTAGTTTGGTTGGGGATACTGAATATCATCATGCAGATTAAGGCCCTCGGACCATATTGGGAAAATTCTCCCGCGGAAACAGTTTGGCTTCCCATACATTTGAAGTTTTATATTTTACATATTGACGTAGACGTACGGGAACGACGTTTCAGTTTCGGAGGTGTAGAGTTGTCCCTTTTGTTCGAAAAATGTAATTTTGCCTGAACGACTATCAAAGTGCAGAGCACAGAAATTTTTTAAAAATTGAGAACCTCCAGACAGCAGGAAACGGCATTTCCCCGGGCTCGTACCTAAAGAAAAATGAGTCATTATTTTGCGCTTTCTTTCGCAATAAAATTTTCACTTCATAATATTGTCCCAAAACGAAGAACAATTTGGAAGCTTGCAATGTTCTGTTAAGTAATCTGTTCGACCAAAACACTCTATCTATAAGCGGAGCGCCACCATTAGTTGGCGCGGAGGGTACAGAAAATTGTTAAAAAATCTAACCCTTCAGACAGCCGGAACAGGCATTTCCCAGACTTGTTACAAGAAATGAAGCAGTCGTTATTTTGAGCTTTCCTTTAAAATGAAAGTTTCACTTCAATAGAAAAAAACGAACTTGCTAAGTGATCAGAAAATTACCAGATAAAAGGGTACTGCTGCAATTTATTAGATGTAATGTTCTTGTCTCTTTTCGGGGGAAAACTCTGTAAAGGAATGGTCGTTGGTGTCCATTGCCAGGCCCGCTAAAAAGATGAGATTTTCTACGTGACTTCACGAACTCCAGACTATTAATGATTTTTTTCCTATGTATTTGAATTTTTGAAAACATGCCACGTTACAAGGTGGCTTCAAATGAATTTTCAGTCAGACGTATTGGGAGACATTTTCACACTACTGTTTATCATCAGCCTATGTGTAGCTGAAAAAAACCTGTCTGATTTTCATTACCGTTGCTAGAATTCGGCTGTAGAGGCAGACCAGGTGGCAGAACATTTTGGGCACTGCATGCACTTGAACAACCTCTCGTCTGTTTTTGTCAGGAAAATTAAGAATTGTGAGTGCATGCCCCCGACGGGGGCATGACCTTGAGGACTGAAGATGGGATAAGGGATAACAGAGCTAGTAAGAAGTGATTAAAATAGATTCAGATAGGCATTAAAATACCGTTACAAAAGAATAAAATAGTTCAAAAAGGGAAAAAAAGTTCATTATCATCCTTTTAGTAACTTCAGTCCGACGTGGGAGGAGATAGGACAAGGTACATGAAATGAGGATTAACCGAGCAAAGAAATAGCGATTGAAAATCAATTCCGATATGTATTTCAAATAGCATTTCAACACAAAAAATATGTTCCCCCATGCAGTAATTTCACTCCTTGTACGTTTTTTCCTTTTCTTTTCTTTATTTTTTTTTATTTTTTAGGCCTCCCCGACGAAATTGCCGACCTTCCCCAAGGGGGGGGGGGGGGGGCAGTGGTCCACGACGGGGGGCCATGGCCCCCGCCCCCCCCCCTCGCTGGCGCCACCCCTGGGGCGGTCGCTCCCCCCCCCCCCGACGGACCAAAATCGTCTGCTGGCCCCCTTTTTAGGTTTTTAATATACTTTACCCTTGAACATTTTTGGCAAAGTACATAATTTAAAGGCGTTGTTTTAAGGTTCCGATGACAAAATGCTCAAATTTAAACAGCCACCAGTATATTATCTTTTCCTGTTTTATACGCACAAATGAATGTTGTCGTTGTGCTAAGGTAATGCTTCCACACCAAGCGTGATTATAAGCTTACAAAATACGCAGACTGACATCAAATTCACCCTCCCGGCCAGTAAAAGATGTTGCAAAGGGCGCAACAATAACTGCAGCGCCAATAGCCATCTTCGTGTCGGGGATAATTGTAAACATAGACAATAAAAAGAGTTTATAAAAATACCAAAATAGCTTCCACAACATTTAAAAAAATCACAAAATTTTTAAAACTGTTATAGTGGTAATGGTTTAAGAGTTTTAATGAACAGTTTCAGTCCACTTTGCTTTTCTTCTCATGATAAATGGCTTTTTCTAACACTGCACGATAATCCCATGAAAATGCTCATTTCTGTACTTTCGTGGTCTCAAAAGCCAGAAAATTGCATCTAATAGGCCTAGGTTTAGGCTACTTTTATTTATTATTAATTCGGTATGTAGAGAGCCAAGCAGACCTTTTTTCTTGGCTACTTCTTCCAGTGTAGTTAATTAATGGCTTCTTCAGAGTGGTCACATGATGTAAAATACGTTAATTAATGTTTCTTCGTGTACTAAATACCAAAATGTATACCTAACGGTGATTTATTTCCATAACTGTTTCTCCTGTAGGATTGCTTGCTATTTGGCTCTAGCAGGTTTAATCTTCATCTTCACAAAGTGACCCATTATTACATTAAAATCTTAAATTGAGACCTGACAATTGCACAAAATAATGACCGCCTTCTTACTAGAATGTGAAAGAGAACGATAGAAACATGGGTGTCCACATGGGGGAACTACCCTCCCATGGAAAATAAAAAACCTAAAAAACGAATTGAAGAAAACACAAAGAAAAAAAGGAGAAAATTTTCATCAACATTTCTTAACAGTTCACTCAGTGTTTTCCCTATTGATATGCGGTAAATAGGTTTTATAAGAAATGCTATTTCCGGCGATCTGAGAGGCATTTTGAGCGAAAATTTTCTTGCGCTCCGCGCCAACTCATGGTGGCGTCGAGCTTTCACTCTAAAAGAAATTTCCACTCCCCCCCCCCCCCCCCCCGAATTTTCTTCTGCGGAGGCCCATGGATTGAAAATTTAAACTTGTTTTAATAGAAAAACTTGCAGAGGAGAAATGGCAAAGTAGTCTTCTACCAGGTGCTGAAATTCAACTGGAAAGTCTGATAATCCGTGGCTTCGATCCTGCTGAGGTTAAGGGTATTTACTCCTTCGAAGCGCCCCTGTAGACCATTTTCGCCCCCTCTGACGGAAACCCCTCGCTCCGCCAGTGGAATGTATCTAAAAGTCGTCGAAGTGAGAAATACAATTGGTTTAGCTCGTAATGCCCCTATAGGGTAACTGTCGAGGTAAGGGGTAAGGTGGTGGAGTGATGAGAGTGCCTAAATCAATTGACCGTTAAGTACTACCTTAGAATAGATCCAAAATGTAATTAACAAAGTTTAGGACTGCTGAAGATTGCATCCCAGTGCACAAACAAACGAGTCGTCATTTCTTTCTTGATCGAATATTCTGAATCAAAGATAGATATCAGGAGATAATAGTACATTGACCCCTAGCAACCATCTTGGTTCACAAGCTATGTGTATGAAAAAAAGAGTGCCCTTGTCCTGGGTTGTATCTTCTGGTGCCATAACACCAAATATCCCAGTTGTTCTAATCGAAAATGAGCATTAAATACTTGAAGTCAAGAAAAATATGGGCCAAAAATGCATTGACCGATCTCGGCCATTTTTAATTTGATACAAAATGTCTGAATATCAATTCAAGCATGTATCTTTTAATCAGAGTCCTGAATGTTATGTTTAAAACCCAAGGTACACAATACTGGTTTTATTTGGGCGTAATAAGTTGTACTATTTGAGCTGATACGAAGTGAGAACAGGGCGAAAAACTATTTAAGGTACAAAATTCTATTTCCTGAAATTTCAAATTGTTAACTTTGAAAGACTGTAACTTTCGTTTCTAAAAAGCAATAACCTTGTTACTTTGACACAATAGTACCTATGTATAGGAAACACTTTTAGGAAAGTTGCAATATACTATCCTACGATTTGTAAAAAATATGAAGAAATATGTAAAGTAATGTAATTGAAATTTCTGGAAAAATTGGCTAAAAAATACACTTTTTGTCCCAAAATGTAATTTAATTCAGCATCATATATGGTATCATTTGATAGGCAATTTAATCGTCTTTGATATGACACCTTACACGTTTTGATAGGGGGTTCTATCAAAGTTGTAACATCAAGCATAACGATGCCTACTAAAACATGGCCGCCATTTTGAAGAACGGCCACCAAACCTAATAGCAACGGATGGTGCATGGCAGACACACATATCTGAACATCCCAGGTGACTCCCTTCATCCTGATATACTTCGTTATTGGCACCTAGTTCATCTACCCCCAAAGCCCTGGGCTACCGGTCTATATAATGCAAAATAATTTGTTCGTAATGAAATTGTAAAATAATAAAAAGTTGTCAATATATGATTATCCAAGTTAGCTCAAGTGCTAGTGTTAAATGTATCAGAAATTTATGACAGTTTGTGCAATACTTGGCATATTTACCTTTTGATTATTTCAGGCTGTTTCTCCAAGCCGTCTCCTGTATTCACATTTTCTGAAAGGGTACACCTCAAAGCTGGATAAATACTACTTGTTTATCAATAATTTGGAGGTAGTCGAATCTGAAGATTTTAGAAGAGAATGCGTAAAAGTGGAACAGGTTCGTTATGTAAACTTTTTCTGGTGATAATTTAAGGTTAGAAAATTAATACGTCAGTGCTAATGGAAATCTTCACTCAACGAATAGTCGTAAACGTATTAACTGTTCTTAGGTTTCAAACACAAGAGTTGCATTACATTTTATTAGACACAGATCTCCTAAGAGACTCATTCAGTGTTTCGAAACAAATGCCGTCAGGGCCGGGTGTCAAAAGAGTTGGCAAGGCGCCCATTCAGTGTCGTCACAATGAAAAGAAGATTCAAATTGGTCTATTTTCTGAGTGCAATCGCGCATGTGTTAATACGCGCAACAAGTAACACACGCATAGGCATGTGTTCTTGCGACTATTCTATGCCAACCGGCCCATTGCCAATCATTGATGTTAGCCTGAACACCTAAATTTGATGTAGAGTTCTTTATGGTTGCAATAAAGCTAGCTTCCCGATATTACAAAAACCTAGATCTTGTGGCCAATTTCCGATGTATTTCTGCTTCATTAACTGTGCATTAAGATCATGTCTCCTTGACCCAGTGGACCATGAAATTGCTTATAGGATGCCAGGAGACTTCTTTAGGAAACTTTTTCTGTGAATACACATGGAAGCATTGTGCTGTTTGTCGGCTATTGTTTCATTAAAGGCATATTTTCATCATCCCAAACAGTTCCAATTCTCCCAACCTACTTACCTCTAGCCCCTCCCACTTTTATCTAAAACTCATCTTCATCCAGAAAACAACCCTAGTTTATTGCTTCATGGCTTGTCCCAGTGGCCATACAAGTCCATAATGTGTAATCAAGACACTCTCAGTGCCCATGCTGTGTAATTTAGCAATGATGCATTGTTTGAATGTGATTCCAATCAAAGAGCTGTACCAGTAATTGAGAGTTTTGATATATGCATACTGAAACTGTAGTTTAGGGTGACGAATGACTGCCTTTAAAGTCAAGCCAAGAGCAGTGTGATCAAAGAGATGAAGAGATTATTCAAAGTTAACTTAGACAACCATGAAGATAGGGTACATGCGCACTGTTAAACAAGAAATTTTCTAACTGGCTAACGATAATCCTAATCCCTTACTTAATCCCTAACCCTAATAAAGAATACAATCGGTACAATACAATGGCAACAGCCAATCAAGAAATACCTTGTTAAAAAGTGCGCATCTACCGCCTGAAGATCCTATATGAGCCGGCTCGAGACGTCTTTCTCATGGAAAAAACACTGAGACAGAAATTTCTTATAGCCAACAGTACTAAGGTATTCAAATCTGACGTATTAAATTAGTTCAGTACCCTCAGTTGCAGCAAAGTTCAGTTAATGAGTTATTGGCTACATGACACGAATGGATAATATCATTACATCTTACATCTTATTCTTGTGTTGCAAGACTTCAGTTTTATTTGGTTGTTTGCATTGAATTCACAATCTTTTCAAATAAGGTGGTTAATGAGTGGCAAATAATTTATTTCAAACAGGAATTCCAAGAAACGTTTGACTTAATGAGTACCCAGCAGGAATTATTCAGTTTCATGGCAGACCATGAAAAAGAGGTAACTTAAGACTTTTACTCCATTTTACTACTGCAAGAAGGTTTGGCAGTAAGAAATTTGCTTCGGAAGAGGGGTATAACATACTCAAAATTATTACTCTAATCTGTATAAATACTAATCCAGGATTCAAGTAGGGCATTGGATATTAACTCTCTGAGACAGGATCATTTTTGTCTGAACTAAGATGTATTGTGAATATGGATTAATAATCTTTCTTTCCACATTTCAGCTAACTTCAGGACACTGTAATTATTGCCTCAGATTTTATCAAAACATTTTCGTTCTCTACCTTTAAGACAAGCTGTTTCTTAGCAGTACGAAGAAGTTAAAGTAAGAGACGGGAAGTATTATTGGAGAGTTATTACTGGGGAAAGAGAGTGGACAATGTATATAACAAAACATTTTGAAAAATGCTATGCAACCTAGGAACTATCTCTTTCAACTTTCATGAATATTGAGTCGTTCAAACGCTTTTTAATGTTTGTATTTCTAGCTCACTGAAGCCCTGGAAGAAGACAAATTCTGCAAGGAACTTTCATATGCAACAGCACTGCGACGATTGACCGAGAAAATGAATTACTAATTGATAATAAAGTATTTGCTTTCACATTTTAGAAAAGCAAAAACGCTTGAAATAGTACCAAGATTTACTGAGATTTTTAAGGAGTAATATATCAACTCTCATGGTTTTAAGTACAAAAATTTTTGGACAATTTGGAATGACGACTTTATGAGCACGTGCTCATCTTTTATATGACTCTCACTCCAACACGTATTCGTATAACATATGCCTATTCAGTACTTGATTCAGTTTTTTCCTTTTCTGTCATTATTACTTACTTGGTAAGAGTGGTAAAGAAAATTTCGATTTATAGATGAAGATTCAAAGAAATATTGACTTTGAAGATATCAAAGCAATTCATTTGAACGGATCGATCCCTGGTGTAGTTGCCTTATGTTTGTGACTTGTGTGATTTCGGTCTAGAGGGATCTCCTCCCCTTAGAAATGTCGCTCTAAAAATTGCATGTCCAATCTAGTGGCACATATGGTGCCTTTGAATGAAATTTTGTGTTAAAATGGATAAGAAAGTAGAAACAGTTTCAGCGAGGAAGACATGCCTCCAGCACTACGCCAGCGGTGACACCAACTTTCGTCTAGTGTCAAACGTGTTGTTATAGTATCACATATTGCGATAAAATGACAAGTGCGGTAAATGATTTTGAGATGGTCACACGGTTCAATGGTTTTCTTTTAAATAAAGTATTGTAAAGCTTTCGCTAAAACTTTTCTTTAAATTGCTTTACTAAAAATGTTATAGCAATTTGTTCATTTTGCCGCAATAACCAGATAACAATATACACAGGTCAATAAGAGGTAGTGAGGAGCGAAATAGACTGTACATTTTCCCGTAATTGATTTGTTGCGTATTATAATGAAAGAAGCTCAGCGATCCTTTTCCTTTCACTGAAAGATTGCAGCAAATTAAAAAAAAATAAATTAAAGCTGCATCGATATATCTGCAGGACACGAAGGAACAAAAGTAGTTTTTTTGTGACTTAAACATGCAATCTTGAAAAGGGGCAAATAATGTGGGCGGGGTGAGATTATTTTAGCAACAAGTTATACTGCTTTCTTTGGTTTTGTAGCAGTCCTAAGGGACACATTTTGCAAGAAGCTGTGCAAGATCATGATGACTGTCAACCTTGTACAATATCGTTTCGTCGATCTGTTGATCGAATGACTAATTTTCTTCTTCAAGATCAAAATTGTATATAAGCACATTCCTTCGCATAGCACTTAGACTAAATGTAATTATAAGGACGGTACGTTGTTTTTTGAAGTTAAGCAAGTGTGATATGACTGGAGACATAATGTAGCTACAATATATTGATTGGAAGATTCGGTATTAACACCCAAGCTTTCTCTTATCTTGTTACTATAGTTTATTTGACAGCAACATTTATAAGATTAAAACGATACTATTTTGTACAAAAAGTTGTGTGAGGTGATATTATTCGTCATACATGCAAAGCGTGACGTGACGTGTGTTTAACAATGATGACTGTGCCTGCAAGTGTTCGACACTGCACAAGGGTTTGTCATGTTCGAGGAATGTTCCCAGAATAGGGTGTCGCATTCAGCCCACACGTAGAAAATGGAGTATCCACAGGTCGGAGTATACGTAATCTCAGAAATTCAGATTCATACTTCGTTGGTACTTGAGCTCTGCTTCAGTGATTTCAGGGTGGGGACGGTTTCTGGCGGGACCTCTCTACGACTAGTAGGTACCTCACATGTGAAATTTCAGGATGTTGTGACGCATCCTTTTTAAGTAGTGTGCTCTTCAGATACAACTGTAGGAGTCTGGCAAATGTCGGTTCCGACAATCAAGTATGTTTAGAGTTTTCAAACTACCGAAAAACCATCCGATGAAGGCGCAACACTTCGATGCCACTTAAGTTATTATCAGCTCTTTCCTAGAATTTTGGACTTTGTTCTCGAGGTAGGGGTTCCAAACATTGTTTACCCTGGGCCTTGTCCTTGGGTAGCGATCTGCACCGAATATTAACTGCATCGTCAAGCGGATAGTACATCAAGCTCGCGAACGGGAGGTTGGGAGTTCAAGTCCTGACCGGATCATACCAACGACGAATAGTGTAATAGTAATATTTATAGTAATAGTAATTATTGTAATAGTTGTGTTTGTTGTTACTGGATGGCTAACCAAAGCTCCGTTTAAAAAAATAGTTACTTTTGGTCAGTGGCGTAAATAGGATTTCTCTTAAGGAGGAGGGGCATGCAGTTTGCTGAGATATCGCTGTCCTGGCGAAGGGGCTCAAGGGGAGATGGTGACCCCTCCCCTTTAAAACTTTTTGAAAATTGGGGTGTCCTTAAATGCAATCTGGTGCTATGTACGGTACCCTTTGGAGTAAAATTTATTACAGAACGAATTAGCGCACTTTGGGGGACTAAAACAAAAGACCATGGTCAGCCTGTGTGAGAGGTTAAGGGGAGGACGTGTTTTGAGAAGTTGGGTATCCTTACATTAAATCTGGAACTATGCATACTACCTTTTGAAGTAAAATTTGGAGTGTTACAAAAATGTGGGTGTTAACCGCAATTAAAAAAATGACATGCAGTGATGGGACCTTCGGTAGACAATTTTCCCTCCCCTTCAAATTTTTTGAAAAGTTGTGTGTCCCTACATGCAATTTGGTGCTAAATATGCTACCTTTTGAAGTAAAATTTGCGTGATTATGGGATGCATTTTAGGATTTGAGGAATTTTTAAGACAAAAATGGAATGGCATCAGTGAGAGGGAGCAATGTCCTACTGTACGCTGCGTACGCCACTGCTTTTGGTCCTCTGTTGATCTGTCTCTCATGCAATCGTCATACTTAAATCAAACTTCAGATCAATCTTAATATTTTATGAAACAGGGTCACTAAAGTGTGAAAAGGGAAAACAAGGCACCAAACACAACACAAGTATTGAGACGGAATTTGTTTTATTCTTCGGTTAAACGGTGGTAACAATTCCAAAGGTAACGCAGAAATGTTTCTGGTTACTCCAGTTGCAGAGTAAATTACTTTACTGAGGATTTCACAACATCTGACAAGTATATCTTCTAACTTACCAAAACCAGGCAAAATGAAATTACTTTTTTATCATCAGTCAATTTCCTACTTCGACCCGTAGTTTAAGTTTATGAATGCCCCAAATAGGTCAAACGTGTAATGGTACGAACAAAAGCACCAAAAGGACATGTGGAACACATCCTCAGGTGATACATAAAGTAATGAATATCCCAAGTAATGTACTACCAATGTCAGCTTGCAGGAACATGACATTTACATTTAAAAAGAAAGCATCGGGGTGCACAGTAAACATAGATGTGCAATCAGGTAGGATCAAAGTGCACGCATTATTTGGATCATTAACTGGCCCACATTCATGACATTCTGCTGTCACGATTCAAGACAATATTGTCGTCAGTAATTGATCATAAAAGTGCAATTCTATGTCACACGTTTTCAAAAGCTTCTTCCCCAAATGAACAGGATAAATTTAAGGGATACAAAAATGACGAAACTACTACCCTTCCCTCTTTCTCCGTGTCCTTACCTGAACATACTAAATAAAAATTTGCATAATGATTTCAATGGTTATTGGTTCAATGAAAATACAATAGCTAACGTCTCTCTACTTTGACAAACCATCTTGGTCATTGGTGGTTTGTCATTATTAATATATGCTATGATGTAATAAAATATTTCCTTTTGAATTTATGTATAAAAATTTATCTATTTACAAAGCATTTAGATGACAAGTAATGAAAAGATTGTTTTAATGGAAAACAAAGTCGAAACTTTAACTATATGATATGTCCATTACTTTGTCTTCTGTATTACTATGGCCTTGTATTAAAAACAGAATGTGCAGTTCTACCTGTCCTCATTTTGTAAACTTATGCAAAATCGAATTTTAATTTGAGTATTCAGAACATAGAATTATAAAAGAGCATTTTCTGCAATCACTTTTTATATAAATCTTTACACCGTACAGTGATGCAAAAAGAATAATGGAAATAAAATGTTAGCAGGCAGCATATTTACCATGCTTTCGTAAGAACTTTTTTAAAATGATTCATGCTTGTTAGATAAAAAAGCAACAATAGATGGGAATTTACAAAAAAGTGTGCAACATTCTCAAGTACCTGTACATTCATCTATTTGCTTGTAATAATGTAAAAGAACAATCGTCATTTTATGAACACATTCACCAAGGATCTTTCGGACTTGGCTTTTAATCACTTCATGGAAGATTATTTGGCAAACGAGGAATGCTATGCGTTGATAAATCTAATGGTCTCATTTACCTGGAAATAAATTCTATGGAAATGTAATTAGTGCTGAGCAGGACAACAAAGCACATGCGGACACTTGGAATTAGAAAACTACATGCCTGTCTTCATATTGACAAAAGGAAAATTTAACACTGACAAATGCACTTCTCTTTCTCAAGTACTAGAGAGCATTTAGGCAGGATCAAATAGTAATGAACAATGAAACACAAGCTCTCTCTAAAAAGCATGATTGTGAATCAAAAGGCAACAAGAATGGCAATTAAAAACAAACAATTAAGAGAATGCAAAATTACGACTCAACAGCCAGCAAAGAACGAATCTTACAGCAATTCTCTTATATGTAAATCAGCTTGTCTGATATTTGTTTGTTTTTGGTTGTAAAGACTGCTCTGCTGAGTTGGTACAGACAGAGGAATCTGCACATCTAAGCAAAGGAAAAGCATACAATGATTACAATGAGCTCAGGGAAAAATCTTTGGCACACAGTCTATCCAAGAGAAGAAGACCCCACTTTCTGTAAATGCTTCAAGAGGTTAAAACAAGTGTTATTCATAATGGCAAGTGTCAAAACATGCAAACAAACTATTATTAAATTAAATAGTCTTAGATAGGAGATAAAATAGCTTTAAATATTTAACCCCAAAACAAAAACAGAATGTGACAAAGACAATGCAAAACAAAGAAACCATGACAAACTAAACCAGCCTCTAAGACACTCTTACACTACGTAAGGTACTTAATTTTAAGGTTGGAATTATATGAGATCATTTAACATGCATGCTACCAAACTATTTGTATTGAAAGGTAAAATCCTCAGCCACAATGTCACCTCGTCGTAACCCTTTCCATCTTAGTCCCAATAGCAACGGGACAGGGTTCTGTAAATAGCTAAAATCTACAAAGTATTCAATAGAGCTGCACAATCCCAATGTAGGCCAATTCGATAAAAAATGCAGCTTTAATTGTGCAAGAGGAGGAGAATTTCTTACAAAACTGGACAGATATTTCCAGAGCTTGGGCCCATCTGTCAGAAAGGAATCAACATCATAAGTTTCCCAATCAGTTCTGGGAACAGTGAGTGTATGTGTATTGCTTGAACGCAAAGTATAGCGAAGATTGACCTGAAAAGTCAAGTTATCAGACAATAGGAAGGTGCCACATCATGTATGCATTTAAACAAAATGAGTAGTACTTTACACTTGGATTAAAGTTCTAGCACTTAAAGACCTAACTGCTATTAATACTGCTTTTTATTTTTGTAACAAAACTTTAAACAATATTTCAAACAATGGGAGGGGAAAGATTGGATCCCCACTATACAGCTTTTTCTTTATGACTTAATTAAGGAATGTCAGTGTCATATCTTCATAGAATATTATTCTGGCTGTCAGGCGTACCATCAAAAATAATGTCCAAAGAGAAAGAAAAATACCACTAAAACTAGAAAGAATTAAAGAGAACCTCTAGCAGGGAAATAAATACTTTTTTAAGGAATACTACAGCACATGTAAAAAGTACAAAACATAACAGGAGAAAGGCCATTGCACAAATTAAATTGCATTACAAAAATTCCATCTAAACATATGGAGGCATAAGTTCCCTTGTACTTATTACCCGTGCAACATTGTTTATGAAGATTAAAGACAGCACCTCAAACTCAAGTGTATGAGCCAAACACTCTGTACACAATTTTTCATAACGAAAATAGACAGAGGAATTGTATCATAATTCTCCCTGTAGAAATAATACAATACTGATATGACTTCCGTCACATTAAGTAATGGATGACTCTACTGCAAACGTGTTGTTACTCTAATATCAACATATGGAATCATATGTTCCTTGTACAAAAAAAAGGCTCTGAGTTAATCAAACTATATTTTAATACTAAATGTTGAACAACTACAAAAGACCAGTTGACTTAATACTTGACAGCCCAATGGAATTAATTCATAATAGAAGTATCTCATCACCATTAATGACATGTCATATGCAGCATACTACTGGAACATGTAATGATACATCGTAAGTCAATGTTTTGCAGATATGGCAAAATATTAATACCCATACTCCCTCATATATTGATATGTACAGCACCATGTGTGTATATCAACTAACAATCATGTCACTTCCAAGAGGTTAATTGTTGTGATATGCAGTCAAATTGCAACCAGAGAGATATTATTAGATGGAGGTCCATCGCAAACTTTTTTCATCTTTAACCCTGGTAGTTGCTGGCAATAATTTCCTTTGTATACATTACCCTTTGTGATTATAAAGGCTTAACAAGAGTAAGGAACTAAGTTTAAGGAGGGTAAGCCATTAGCTACATCTCAAATAGCAGCTAGGGAAATTTGTCCTTTGCCTCAAAATTGCCAGTCAATTAAAGATGTAAATAAATTTGAGGGTTTTAATGCATAAGTCTACTGCCACAAACTTCATAACTACCCTTCATTTTGCTCAATATAGGTGTATCTTAAGGAGCATTCAAGTGAATGAAAGTATGAATGAAAATCCCATAAAAAATATTTAGTCTTATTCCTAGATTACTCATTTGCTTGAATCATTAGCACTGGTTTATTGCAAGTAACATTAGGTTCCATAAGTTCCTTCGGACAGAATATTTTCAAATAATCCTTTTTGTTGGAGTTGCAGTAGGTATAAATGAGTTAGGTTGTTGAAATATTACACAAAACAATCTGTTGCCTTTAGTTCAATAATCCCCTCTAAAAGGATTACTGTCCATGCTTAGGTCAATCTAAATGTATTACCCTAACTAACAGGCTTCCATAGATCTGCTTCTAATAAACCTTCCTGATACAACAATGTAACAAGCTAAGTATAAAAGGAAAAATATGTGTTCTGTAGATGAGGAATGTCTGCAGATGTTACTATGGAATCAAAATGGTCTGTCCACATTAAAAATTGAACCTTTGGTTAAATGAAATCTTATACATATATTTAAAATTAAAATTCTTTAGTCCTAAATGATATTGTCAATAATGGCATGATTTAAAGTAGACAAAAAAATAATGGAATGTCTTTCTCCTAAAGAGTTGGCATGATTGATTAAAATACTTAAAAGCTGATTAAATGTTTGCTTCAAAAATCTGGATTGATATACTAAATACTTCAATGTTAGAATGACTAAATTCAAGCAAACCAATATAGGCAGCACACACTCATAGTAAGTATCAACAACCAGCTTCAGCAATGGAATCTTCCACTCTCAGTGACACAGTGTTTATTCCATAATTCTCCTGAGGGTGAGCCTAACGTAAGAAAAAAAAGTAAGTCTTGATAAGTTGGATGTAGTACAGAGTTTGCATTGAAAAGATGGGTTTAAGGCAACATCAAGTTTTGACATATTAGAGAGCTAATATGGAAGCAAGTAAAAATGTCACATTTTCAACAAAAAGTGAACTTAAAGAAAGCACATATGACATCATATCTTCAGATAAACAGACAGTCTTTTGCTCTTCCTTGAACTTCACAGCATATATTCCCTTCACAATAATCCCATATTATCAGAATGTGATTACATAATGGCATGAAAACTTTACAAACTTTGCATTCCCCACAAGGAGGTACTATTCTTATTAACTTCTAGGTCAACACAACAGACTGAAAAAAAAAGAAAACTGAAGGATTCCTTGACAGAAAAATAAGGAAACTAAAGCATTCCTTGTCCATGTAAAGAAGTGATATAACCTCTGTTGCCCTCAAGCACACTTTGGAACTCAAATCTGGTGAATTCATTTACTGATATCTTGAGAAATACATGTCTGATTTGAATGGAAGTTTCACCACACTGTGTAGATTTGGTTCCTCTTTCACATATGAAAATTAAATTTTTGCTTAAACTTCTTCAAAATGAAAGGAATTTTTTTATTTGTACAGCTGTTCTATGAATACCTCAAAAACAAATGCAAGGTGGAATGCCGATTTTTCATTTCTATGAAAATATTAAAAATTGCCCCTTGGCTAAATAAATACAACATAGTGAGTGACCATCCTTTGAATGGTTTCTGAATGAACAGACTTGAAAATCTGTACACAGTTTTAACAGTATATAGCAGATCTTGCACACCAGCCATTGTTAATGAAAAGGCAGAGCAATGAAGAGATTGGATGCTGCAATAACAGACCCATGCTACATGCTTGCCACAGACTTAATTGAAATTTGGAAATCCCCCTTTAAAGCTGCAAATTCTCTCATCACAAAAGTAAAGTAAATGGATATGTCCTCCCAAATCCCAATTCAATACCATGTGTGAACACTGACCAAGCATTTGCAATTTAATGAATAACAGTTGTGTGACAAAAGATGGTACCACACACCAAACTGAATTAGAAAATCCCCCTTTCAAATGGCAATTCCCTTCTCCTCCCCCTTCCCCCATTAGGAAATTCCCCCTTCTTACCCCCCATTGAAATTCCTGGGGCCAATACTAATGGGTTATGTCATAAATTAGGATTAATGATAAACATTTGTTAAACAAGAGTTGGTACTAGAGAACAGTTTAGAAAACATGATGACCCCATTATCTTAGAAATTTGAAAAAAGGAAGAAAAAACAAAGAAAAAACAGACCCCCTAACATCTTCCTGACATCTGCTTATGTTTTTTTTTTTCTGATAAATCACACTTCCACAATTGGTCTTATGTGAGAATTTTGCAGAGTAGTTAAAAAAGAAGATTAGCATAGGTAATATACTTAACAGGTGCTTTAGAGGATGCTATCAAATGTTTTCCCAATCCTAAAACATCCTTTTCTCACATGAAAGCTATATAACAAATGGGCTACATTAGAGCCCAAGCAAAATCATGTCATTAAACATTTAACAGATAAGTGTTTCTTTTAGACTATTGAGCAAATCCCATATGCACTGACTTTCTTAAAATTATCCCAAGTAATTTACATGACAATCATTTGGTATACAGGAATTATATTAGTTTATTTAAGAAAAGGCAATCAGAAACCTCCAACCTTTCTATACTTATTCCATCTCAAGTGATATAGTATAGCACTGCATTGTGCATTTGGGATACAATTTATGGGAAATAGAATGGTAGCAACTTCTTCCAATACGGTCGGTATTCATCTCAGGAAACCTGGTTATAATGGTTTAGTTAAATGTGACTTGTCCTAGAAGTTTCCTGAAAAGGATTGTGGAATTTACAATTTCTGAACTGAACTTAATTCATTTTGTGCCAGTACATCATGACTAGTACATCAGTCTTAAGACATTTTGTAAACAAACTCCTACCTCAGGGTTCGTCCCTTGATCTTGTGAGAGAATAAACAGAACTGCATCATGAACAGATAGGAAAATCTGATCCAAGTCAATAGACTTGACAAGCCCACTTTTGAATATCATCTCCTGGACAGAACCTGTTAGGATAAAAGCAACACCTTGATTTTTCTTAAGTGACAAGAAATGGGAGAAGTCTATCGAGGGTGAACCTTGAGTATGCTGTTGAGTCCTCATTGTATACAAAACGTTTGATTCATGTGTTGCTCCAAGTACAATAAAATTTAAATAACTGACTGGTATAAGCTACAGTAAATAATCCTTGAAACTTGCTTGCCACAGAATATAACAAAGTTGTTTCACAATCGATGAGCACTTGAAATCAAGGTTAACAAGAACCCTTACAAAATTCAAATCAACACCAAGATGTGAACTACTGTGGGGATTTGCAATGTTAACACAGAAAACCAGAAAGCCAAAAGGCTCAGTGATTCCTTGCCCCTGAAATGTAAGGCCCTTTTTCACATTGACATTGCTTTGCAATGTTTTTCAATTAACAGGGCTCCATATAATGTGCCCACAAAGTACACATGCAAGGCATCCAATCTTCCTACATTGAGATCCCCCTTGCCCGTTGTGAACCCAAATGACATTTGACCTCCACCAAAAACTTCTGGGACCATGTATTCAATATGTGCCATCTACATGACATGTTACAGGACCCTACAAGTGACCTTTCTTGAAAGAATGTGCAGGAAAGCTTGTCAGGCTTTGAACATGCTGACTCCAAATGAACTTTGACCTTTGGAATCAATAGGGATCACCTACTCAATATGACAAATCCACACACTACATGTGAGCACAGTCACATGTACCATTCTTGAGATATCGTGTTTACAAAGTTTTGACCTCTCATGACCCCAAATGACCTTTGACCTCCATCAAAAACAATAGGGTTCATCTACTCAATATGGCCAACACACTCACCAAATATGAGCACAGTCACATGTACCTTTCTTGAGATATCATGTTTATGTAGTTTTGACCTTTTGACCTCTCGTGACCCCAAATGACCTTTGATCTCCACCAAAAACAATAGGTATCATCTACTCAATATGGCCAATGCACACACCAAATATGAGAGTAGTCACACTTACTCTTCTTCAGATACCGTGTTTACAAGCAATTTCTAAGGAATTTACCTATTGACCTCTCGTGACCCCAAATGACCTTTGACCTCCACGAAAATAAATAGAGATTATCTAATCAATAGAACCAACCCACACACCAAATATGAGCACAGTCACATGTACCATAATTCTTGAGATATCGTGTTTACGAAGTTTTGACCTTTTGACCTCTCATGACCCCAAATGACCTTTGACCTCCACCAAAAACAAAAGGGACCATCTAATCAATATGGCCAACACACTCACCAAATATGAGCATAGCCACATGTACCGTTCTCGAGGTATTGTGTTTACAAGGTTTTGACCTTTTGACCTCTCGTGACCCCAAATGACCTTTGATCTCCACCAAAAATTATAGGGATCATCTACTCAATATGACCAACCCACACACCAAATATGAGGTTAGTCACACTTACCCTTCTTGAGATATCGTGTTTACAAGCCAAAGCGTCACATACACACACACACACACACATACAGGGCATACCAGTATTCAATGCCTTGGGGGTACACAGAACTGTTCCCCGTAAGGAAATGGTCTGAATTCCCCTTTAGCTGTTTATGTCACACGGCACGTGAATGCTGCGAGTGAAGGCGGGCTCTTGCATATCACATGACAGAGCTCATTGCAGTGTCCGAATTTTCGGGTAGCTATGCCAGTTACGAGCTCCGCGTGAGCGAGGAAAGACATGTGAGGCCTTAGCTCTTGTGAGCGGCTTGTACCCGGCAACGTATCGTTTACAAGCTCATGCACGCATATAAATTGGCGTGTACACACTACGAGTACACACATACACACACACACACACACGACATCACCATCGCATAGATTCCTTGCCTGCCTTCGGCAAGGAATCAAAGAACTGTGCCTAATCAGAGAAATATATAATTTAGATAGAACAATGTCTCACCATATGGATGGAAGCCATACTTTCAGTTGTTTGGCATTCAGTACAAGCATTAGGTCTTTAATATTGGCCTGAAAATTAGCACAGTTTAAAGTTAAGAGTTACCAGTCCCAGTCTAAGGACTGATTTCTGCTGCGAAAATTGGTTCAGCCTTTAAAAAATAGGTTAATGTGACCTTACACTTTGAAGTTTGGAATGAATAGAGATACACAAGTTTTCTTTTTTCAAGGTTTGCTTTCTGCTGTAGAGTAAAAGTGGCCTTTCTTCTTGGCATAACTTGTGAAACAATAATTCACTATGTTTAATAGTCTTTTTCTGATTACTTTAGTTTCTATGGCAAGAACATATCAACATAACAAGGAGGATATTTATAGAGAAAAGATGTTTATAGAGAGAGTCACTTACTTTCTCCCAAAACCTTGCACAGTGTCACATGTGATAATTATCAATGGATTTGATTGGAGAAATCAGGGTCAATTGAAGAAACTACTGGATAAATCACAATAAAGTCTTTTTCTCACAGACTATACATAAAAAACTGACTGATAAAAAAGGACCTACCTCTACATTCTGCTAAGTACAATTTCATGTTGTCAGATGCATAATCTTCAGCAATCGTCTGCAGGGTGTTGAGAGCCACAGTGTCCACAAAACTGACTGCACTGAAGTCCAATATTATTGAATGGACAACCTTTTGATTTCTATTCTGACTGGATCCATCCAATGAATGATGATTACCTGTTGCATGATTTCCACTGGCAGTGTTGTTGGACTGATGGTTTATCAACTGAAAAATTACAATGAAACAAGACTATTACATATCTAGCGTGAAAATTTATTAACAGAGCTAGACAAAGTAATGGTAAAAGGGCAAGTGCAGTGATCCTAAACAAATATTGAAACATTAGCCATATTCTACTGATTTCTTTTTAATTCACTTCCAACACCACACACTGTCTTTTATTAACATAAAGAGCCCATGAAATGATAACGATTTGGAGTCATTCTCTGACACTATCTATTAAAAAAAAAACATATATTTTAAAAAATTTTGCCCCACAAAAGAGAAATGCTCAAGCAAAATGGCACCCCTTTCCACACAACAGCTGAAAAATGTGAAAGATGTAAAAATGCATTAAACCAACAATTACATCAACACAGGAACCCAACCTCACAGTGTGTGTATTATAATGCTATGTTTAAGTAAAATTTTGCTCACAGATTGCGTAGCATGAGACCGGTACTGGCCAAATAATTTCTGAATTATATCCTTAAGAATGTCCCAGTATAAAGCCAAAAATATATCAATCAAAATTTGAAATTCTCACCCCAATTTCTCAAAACAGGGATTTTGGCATTATTCACTCAAGCTGTCACATTCATGTTAGGCCAAACAGTTTGAATTTTTGGTCCCAGCAATCTAGTCGATCTGTGACTAGACAGCAATTCTTTCAACCAGAAAAAGAAAATATTTCAACTCACATTTGATCAGATCGATTAATAAGAAGACTGATACCTCACCTGGATTCCTTTGAAAGACATACCTTCCCAGTAAATTTGTTACAAACATTAATGTGGAAGTCACACAATGAATCTTGTACTAGCATAGCCTTCAAAATGCATGAAGTTGAAATAGAAACTTCATGCCAACTTTTGATGAAAGTACAGAAAACTTCCTCAAATAACCAAAATATCACATAGTCTCCTTTCCCACTATAAATACTGTTCCTTTTCTTTGCACCAACTCAAATTGCAGCATTAGCACATGCATCCAAAACAACACAGAGAATTTGTTGGTAGTATATAAGCCACTGTGCAGAATGGTATACAGTATTGCATATGGGCCTGTGTAATGAGAGAATCACTGCTTCCTCCCCAATAAAAATAATAGTTACATAACACTGGAGGACAAATGGATGCAGTTACATCCCCAGGAGCCTGAAGTATTTTTCTGTGTATAATCTCTTACCAGGGAACTTCCAAACACTTCTATGATGTATACCAAACAATTTTCCATGCTAGTTGGCTCAAGGAATATTGAAAAGTTACAAAACTCCATCTGTTTAACATGGGTATTCCTAGGTGTTGAAACCTCTTTTTTCACTAGTTTTGTGAAGCAAACATAGGTTTAGGTTTTGTAATGATAACTTTTTGATTATATCAATCATTTTAGGCCATCTATACATGCAAGATTCTGTAACATCAACAGAGCAGGGTATACTCCAAGTGCACTATAGTACACACACTGTGAAGTTGGGTTCCTGTGATGATGTCATTCTTGGTTCAACACACTTTTACATTTTTCAGCTGTTGTGCTGGAATGGATACCATTTCACTTGAGCATTCCTCTTCCATGAGGTGGGATTTTTAAAATAAATGCTATTTTTTGTTGAATAGATAGTGTCAGAGAATGACCCCAAATCATTGTTACTAAGTTGTGTCATGGGCTCTTTGAACATTGCATATGCAAGGTAAAAAAATGGGTCCTCTCCTAAATTTCATAATGCAGTGAGAAAAATATTGTCACATGACTCTCAAGAGCCAATCATAAAACATGACAGGCAACTAACTAATCTAGATTCAGGTGACTGCACTTCCCCTTTAATAATTGGCTCCTGTTACAAAATCTAAGACGTGGTACCCTTGAGGAACTGATCTTATTTGGGATGAGGAAGGGGAGGGGGACAGTAGGAATGTTTACAATGAATATCTGCATGAAAATGACACTGTATAGAGACTGTGCAGAGCTTTTAATGATGTAGTTTTGTTTCATAAGCCCACTGGACATCTTCCTAACACCTTCCTAACACCTAAGTCAAATTCACAAAGAGTCATACCTACAATATATATTTTAAACTTCCCTGGAATTGGGAAACTGATTCAAGTGAGGTTAAGGCCGGGAATGGCTTCCAGATAGAGGAGGCAAGACCACGTGTTATAGTTTCCTTTATAACTTCAACTGGATACGGAACATCGGTAAACACCGGCAAGTGCACTTGGCCAAATCATGTTGATCCGATCGGATGAGACTTTGTGGAAAAGGTAATTACTTAATTTCACCCCCTTCACTAAGAATGGATGAGTGAAAGGTAATAGGAGGAAGCTCATTTCAGACTGAAATTTTTGAAGAATAATCACTTTAATTGGCTGACAAGTTTACGGAGAGTACGGTAACTTTTAATTTGTACTCTCCTAACAAAATTTGCGCTATTGCAGTTATTTGCAGTTTTTGAGGTGTTTTATTGTCTCAGTATTTGCACCCCTATTTCAAAATGTGTATTTCATTGCTACCACATGTTAAATCATAATTTATATAAGCTGTACTTTGTGAAATATTGTGTACAAACAGCTCCAAGTATGCAATGAACTATCAGCGGTCCCCCTGGCATTTTGCTAGAGAGTTGGGAAGACTTTTCCGATCGTTATTTAGTGCTCTGAAAAGCTACCTTCGTGCTTATATCGATGATGAATGAATTCTAATACCGTCGCTGCAATGCGTCGGCATTTGCTTTGTGTTCAATTGGATTAGTGTGTACAGCACGGCCACAAAAGGGCGGCAGAGCAGCGCGCTGGAATTAAGGAATGGCTATTGTTCGAGGTTGTGGAACTGCCAGCAGCGGTGAACAATGGGCGTTGCGACGCCCCTAGATTAAGATGCATTCCAACGGGATGCATCGAAACGCATAAGAGAATTTCAGTGGCATCCCTAACACTAAAATCATGACCTTAGCAAAGAGAAAATCCTAAGCAGGCAAGAAGTATTACATGCAGAGCATGAAGAGTAAACCTGGACATACCAGTAATACACTGCAGTCTCGTTTTTGAACATAACATGTAGAGATATGACATTTTTGAAAAATCTGCAACATCTTCCAATCAATTAGCCTCAAAACTATGCATTACATTACATTCAGTAAAGGTCACAAATTTTCCTCCTTTTCCCTACTTCATTTCATAATTTTACAAATAAACAAAAGTTAAATTAGCTCCAATTTCCCTGCGCTACCATGTTGTGGAAAATTTTGAATCTCAAGATACATTCACAAACATTGGCAGACATGTGGTTGATACAATACATCTTGTTTAGAGTTCACCATAAATTAAATAACTATAGCAGGACTTTAATTTAAAAAAGTCATCCTGTCCAATAAGGTCAACTCATTGGATATTGCAATCTACTGATCAAAATATATGCCCACCATACCAGTTTGTTGATATTACCAACATGACCGTATTTTATTAATATTCAGAGATTTGGAGGTTTCAGATTTGATTCTGGCTTAAACTACCGTGTTCTCATTTGAGGACATTCAACAATTTTCTTAACTGAAATAAACTCCAAATTGGAAAATGAAAATCTAGTTTTGAGGCACAAATGTTGGATAAGGAGCTATCGGACATAAGGGATTGAAGTCACGTAGAGTTAGGGCAAGGGCTAGTAAAGGATTTTTATTTATTTTAGGTATATGAATGGATGGAATAATTAAATTTACTTTAAAAACATGTTGCAGCTTATGCCATACATTTTGATAAAGTGCACCTCACCTCTTCCACAGGAGGTTACTCAATTCAAGGACCATAAAATTTTCCCCTTCTCCTCACAAAAAATAAATTTCAATGTCACCTCCCCAAGATATGATGTGACACATAAATCTCTGCCAACTTCCTCCATCCGGAAATGTGATTTGCCTGGTGCAGAAGCTCAGAGATTGTCTAGGGACATTGGTAAGAATGAGGGGGGGGGGGGTTAAGAACAACTTGATACTTGCAGACTTGTTACTGTTTAACCCTTTCCAACTTAAAGCATTCCAACTTAAAACATTGTCAGAATAAATATAGTCATCACAAAATCTTATCCATGTACAACAAAAGTTAAAAAAGGATTACCTCTAAAGAAGCGTATCTATTGTTGTGATCACCAACAATCGAATAGAGATTACCAACAATCAAATCATCTCCTCCTTCATGGTTTGGTGCATGACTCACGATTTCTTCAGCTGCATTTCCATCCATTTTTAATGAATTTTTGATGAAGGCAGCATTGGCAAAGTAAAATGGCGACTGTATTCTAATTATTCTGATGCCAGGTATCTGTTTTGCCTGTGTAAAAATTTAAGAAGATGTTTCAATGTTTGCAGAGGATAAGAAAATCCCTCTTTATAGCCATTTCTCCCCCTGTGGCCTGGGATTACCAACTGCCACCCACTGACATTGTGTGTGGAGCTCAGCATAGGGAATGGAGTGGGGAAAACAAGCAAGTGGGCAGCAACTGGAAAAAAGGTTGTCACCAGCTTGACTTAAAGCCATTTGCATAAAAACTGGGCTGTAAAACTTTTATCTAACTCAACCTTGTTCTTTGGCTGGGTTTGTAGAATATGTCCCTGGAATTTAAGGCCTGCTGTAAGGGGCAACTAAAGGGGCTTGAAAAGGACTGGTACTAATTTTGACTTCAGCAATCTTTGGAATCTTTCAAGAACTTCACTTTTTCATCTAGATAATGTTATTATGACACATTTGTGTTTGTGTGTCCTTAAATCAATCTAAAGAGCAACTCCACTAAAGTGCTTCTCTTGTGTTTCTCATCATGAACCCAAAAAGTACACAAAAGCCAACAGAACTTCTCAAAATGGGATATACAAATATTACTTTTAAAGGTCTCCACTTGCAAAATGTAGTGAAATATTCAGTACGGTGATTTAATTTTTCAACAAAACTATGGCATTCTAACTTAAAACTATTTCCACATTTTTCAATCAGTCACAGTATAACCTAATGTATCCAAAATATTGTTCATGCTCATGGAATGTGTAGAGTTGTTCATTCTGAAAATACAAATTGCATCAACTTTCAAATGAGCTCATCTCAAAAAATATCAACATTAACCAGTTTCAGGCACAACCATTTTTCATGCCTCATATCCATATAGCCTGATGGAAAAATAAGCTTCCAAGGTGTGCTGCTGATCCCCCCCCCCCCTCTCAAAATTCTTGGATCCATGCTTGAGTTCTTCCCCTTACCATCAGACATTTGTTTGGCAGTTACCTAAAGTGGTCTAACATCAAAGCTTAAAACTTATTTGTGTAATGTTCCTCCACTCCATTCAGGCACAATTGTGGCATGGAGAATACAAAATTTGTGTTTATTTTGGGATGTAGAAAGGCAGTGGGAGTACCTGTTGTTTGCTGCAATCAAGCACTTGCAGTAGCTTTGAAACAACTTCAGCAAATTTCACAACTTTGGTAGCTTAATGATAGTTTGTTCTTGGCGTAAAATAACACACGTCAATTGATTAAGGTCATTTTGAAATTTCATGTTTATAAGACATGTGAAGGAGTGGATTACAAGGACTTTCTGTGAAGAGTGGCAGGGTTAATATGTGCACATGGTCATGCTATGGGGTTCCAGTACCAGTGTTAATCAAATACTCCTATGACTTTAGTTTTATATTAAATTGAATCATTATTATACTACTTCTGGCCATCTCCTCCTTGTATATTGATTTGTGCATTATGTACACACCTGAGTTACAAAACTTTGTAGCAGAGCAGATGCTAGTGTAAAAATATCACACTGAGTAAAGCACTGCTTCAAGTTGAGAATTCTGGTCAGTAGAGCTTACGGGGCTCACAAATTCCCTTCAAAACACTCTCAGTGCAAATACAGCAAAGCCTCACTCCCCATAAGTAAAGGCCAAAAGAAGTATGCATGAGCCAATGGAAATAATATTCATACTGTACTCAAAAAATTCATATGAACAGTTCTTCATTTGCCAACAACAGTATTCTTTACCATGATGAAAGTATATTCATTCATATCAACAACCAATCTTTACAGAAGACTTATTACTTACATCTTGAAATGTCTTCACATCACCGTACAGTCCGGTCTGACCAAACTGTCCAAGTGTTGTACAGCGCGGTCTCTGAGAACGGAGAACAACTGTGAAGACCGAGAAACCAACTCCGATGGCTAGACCAAAATCAAGGCCAAGAAGGATGGTTGAAACAAGAGTCACCAACCAAATTGTCTAGAAAAGTATTAATTAAGAAAAAAGAATTAATGTGACTATGTCAAAATGTTAATGTGAGTTTTATGCTAGTGTACAACTTGTTTATGTAACAGATATGATCTAGTTAAGGGCATTGCAATGGCAGGACTAAGCACTACTCCTCAAAAGAGAATGGATTCACAAACAATTCTTTGTACTTAAAGGCAGCAGGCAAAGGGTCAACACATTGCTCGCAAAATCAGGAAACTTTTGCAAACCTCTTATTTACCTTTCAGGTACTTGGGAAGATATTCTTGAACATAACTCTCATTGCAAACAAGTAAAGCAGGGAGTTTTTCTCCTGAGGTGCATATATAGTAATTAACATGAGAAACAACAAGTCAGTGAGTTAGATTAAGTTTTACGGCCCAGTTTCCAACCAATTGGGTAAAGTCAACCTGGCCATTGCCTTCTTCCCAGTTGTGGCTCACTGACTTGTTTTCCCTACTCCACTGTTTATGCTGAGCACCAACTACATAGGCAGTTGGTTCCAGTTTTAAATGTCCTTTGTATGACCAGGCCAGGCCCCAACTGAGATTAGCACACTCCAACCACTTGACCATACAGTCTGTCGTAATTTGTAAGAGAAACACTTAATTAAAAAAATGGGAGGGGGTGGGGGAAGAACTGCATTTTCCTTTTAACCTCCCTATGCATAAAGTATATGTAATACAAAAATTTATTTGTACTTGAAGCTCCATTTACTTTAATAACTTGCTGGGTTACCAGCACTTCATTTCATGTAAAGGTTGGTTGCCTGATATTATGTAAATAGGATTAATGTTCATTGATAAACCAGCATAATAATATGTGTACAAGGTTATCACACTTTGCCAAAAACAAACTAGAGACTGGTTAGAACTAACACTGTAAATGAGATAATTATTCAAAGGATGAAAGTTTCATGACTGATGACAAGGAACAAGTGTATTTTACAAGCACACTTCATTAACACACTTTGTGACTTAGTCTGATTTGAGGAATTACCTTAAAATAAATCACACTGGTGTCATACAGTATTTCATTTGAAGGGCCCTTCCAGAAAAAAAAAAGTTATGAACTTTTCAATGTACGCAGAAAAATTTTTCCTTCAGGAAGTGAAATAACATTAACATAGCATTCAGTAGATCCATTCAGTGAAATAACAATAACGTAGCATTCAGTAGATCTTAATTTTTGAAGTACTGTAATGCAACTTTTTCATAAGATTTAGCACATTATGGGAATTATTAATAACAAAGGGGAATTACAACAGAGTTTGAAGGACATGGCCTGGAATAATTTTGTCATTCTTGCAGAACCATAGTGAAAAGCTTATGCCATAAGCCTTTGAGTTTACAATGAGCATGTCTATGTATCAGTCTATTGTATGATGAATGTAGACCTTTGGACATTCCAATATATCTACTAGAAAGCATTTTTAGTTTAGCATTTTTGAAGCCTAATACGTAAAGTTTCCCCTAGCACTCTTTATGTGAGGCAGCCATTTCACAGCTTGGCAACCATGCATGTCACTTGCAGAAAATTTCTCCACTTGCCACCTGCATTGCTACAAAAGTAGAAATAATTCTACGTCCTGTTCGGGGCCAAATTTGCTGACATCATTTTATGTCCATGGACAAGTGCTACCTTTACAACTTCTAAAAGCCAGGGCAAAACCATGCACATTATGAGAAATAGACATTCACCACCACTACACTCTCTTAGTGAAATACTGCCAATGTATAACTTTATCAATCCTGTTTCATGTATATCATGGAGGTCCTAAAATCCTCATGATGGTTCCTAATGTAACATGTACATTCACATGAAAACTTACCATATCCATCTTGGAGTACCTCCAAAGGACCTTGATGTCGAGCAGTTGTCGAAACATGCCTCTCAGGGCAACCACGATAATAGCTGCCAGACAACACTGATGAGAAATAACAAAAAATTAAACAGGACAAATTAACCAGAAAGCAAAAAGGCTTGGTGATTCCTTTAACACTGAAAAGCAAGTGTTTTTTTTTTTTTTAAATTGACAAGTGTTTCATAAAGTATCCACATGAAAAAGCATCCAAGCGTCCAACATTGAAATCATTAGAAAAAACACCCGCATGAAATTTGGACAACTTTAGCAAGCCAACAGATGAATTGGTCATCTGACCCCAAGAAATTAAATGACCTAGGCTGGCGTAAAGTAGTAAACTCTTGTAAAAGCAGACTGGGTGTCCACCAAATCGCTACAACCTTTCTGAAAAAAAGAAACATTACCTCTCAGTCATTTACTATGCAAATATAAAATCTCTGGAATTTGCAGCACCATTTTGATCTGTTTCCCATCTTGATATGTACAAAAATGACAAAATGAGGGGGACTTAAAAGAAAAGAAGAATAAGTCTGACCAAGTCATCTGTTGGCTTACAGATTTTGCTTTGAAATATGATCGATATTTTCACTGGATGTTGACCAATGTTTTGGTTTCAAAGTTTAAATTAGTGTTAATTTGTTACCAGATTTTGGTTTCTATGAGTAAAAATGCACCACTGGAAGATTTTAGGTCAACTCTATCGGGCAAAGTAATATTCACTCTGACCATGTAAACCACAAGAATTCACCAAGGTCAGGCTTTCATGTCAGTCTCTGAACCAAGAAGTTTGTTCAAATTTCATGCCAGCATTATTTCCAATTCCAAATATGAGCAAACTCACATGTACATTTCTTGAGATTTCATGCTAACAAGGTTTTGACCTTTTGACCTCAAATGACCTTTGAACTGTACTAAAAAATAGCAATCATCTACTTAAAATTGCCAACCCACACACCTAATATGAGATTAGTTACACTTACCCTTATGAGATACCATGTTTAAAAGCACATACCAGCACTCAAAGCCTACAGTGAACAAGGTACAGAGAACAGTTCCCCATAAGCAAATGATTCGAATTGCTCATAGCCGGTTAAGTCATGCAGCATGTGAATGCCATGACCAAGGGCAGGATCTTGCATATCATGTGATAGAACTCACTGCAGTACCAGAATTTTCCAGTAGCTACACCAGTTATGAGCTCTGCATGAGCGAGGAAAGACGTGAGAGTCTTGAGCCCGGGGAAGGGGGGAGGGTGACCTGTACCCACTAGGCATTGTTTACATGTGCACACCCACACACACATGCCATCACCACTGCATAGATTCCTCTGACTATCAAAAGAATAAAAAATACTATGTCTGGAAGATTGAGCGATGCTGTGGTGCAAGTCACAATTACAATTATGGGATAGTGGGGGGGGGAGGGTGGAGTGATTTTATATACACAAAATTTTGCATTTGGAATGAGCATAAGCGTATCTTGTAACAATGGGGATAAATATCAACCCTACTGTACTTAAATATAACTGCAATTACTTTAGAAGATACTGATATCTTAACTTTGAAATCATCCTTGGGTGTTACAAGGGTTCTTAGAAGTTTTTGTGTCTTGAAAGAGTGTGGTGCATATCATTCCTGCATTACACAACTCCTCTTGACAATTACAATTAAAAATTGCTTCTCCATGAAGAAGGCTGTGTTTTGTTGTTTTTTATTTCACTTGATTATATCAGAAAATAGGAGAAAACTGAATCATCAAACCAAAGGAAAATTAGGAAAACAAATCAAAGTTGAATTATGTATTGGTTAAAATGTGCTCACAGTTGAATTAAACTAAAATGAAAATGTAATGATTTTATCTGCTATTTTGGGGGGAGCTCCAGACACTGATACTGACTGATTTCCATTTTTTCAAGTTGGCATAGATTTAAGTACTCAAGATATCAGTTTTACCGTAAAACCTTCTTTCAATAAATTCAAGTTTGCATTAAAGCATACAATACTCAGGAAACTCAATCTCAGAGGAAGATTATTGTTGAGTATACTGATGATAGTACTGTACTTGAGCTGTTTAAACATTCTTATGACAACACAATGTAATTTTTTTCTTTCTTTATCCTATTTAGATGTATTTGTTGCCTATTGCAGAAGGTCTTCTTGTTTAT
This sequence comes from Holothuria scabra, assembly GCA_037179385.1. NCBI lineage: Eukaryota > Metazoa > Echinodermata > Holothuroidea > Aspidochirotida > Holothuriidae > Holothuria > Holothuria scabra. The sequence goes on from CM074181.1 coordinate 62,075,322, forward strand.
AAACTTTATTTTAACTGTGCTGAGCTTCTTCTAGGTACTACCTGGTCAGTTAACTCCATATTTATATGTACATATTGAATTATGCTTAAAGTAACCAAAATAAAGTTTGGTGAAACTGAACTAAAATGAAATTCGGCTATATTCTCAACCTTGAATGCTTTAGGGAGCGGTTCGCCCATTTAAAGTTTTTAGAGACAATTGCATAAAGTCACTTTGGTATGTAACTCAATACTTACCACTGGTAAACGTTCTAGATACTTTCCTAATACAAGGACCACCAAAAGAACTAACAAGGTTGATACAACTCCTGCAATCTGTTGACCAATCACAAACATAAGAAGCTGCATGTGAATCTATTGAAAGCAATAATCTTGTAACATTTTGAATTTGCAGGATTAGTCTCATGAAATGAAGGCTGGAATGCATTTAATAAGATATTCCACTCAAAATGAAAGGTTGGCAGTATGATATAGTCAAATGAGGTGCCAACACAAATGTCTTATACAGGTTAGCTCAGTTCAGTAAGGTTCAATTCAGTTCCAAACAGTTCAAAAATAGCTCAAGTCATCCCATTTAGCCGTCTCTCATGGCAGGAGGGGAACACTATAGGAATGTTCTCCAACCCCCAGACTAATGCGGGAAGCAAGTATGATATTTATTAAAATAAAAGTTTGTTGCAACTGAACTGACATGCACAGGTGATATAATTGAACTTGTCTTGCAGCATTGTATATTTACAGGGTTAGTGTCATGAAAGAAAGGCTGCAATGCATCATAAAAATGTTTAGTCCAATTTATCTGTCACCTTCCTCTTCTCGCAAAAATAACACATAATTTTTATAATTTTGAGGCTGCAAATGATTGCTAGTAAAACTTTCCATGACTTCACACAATATCCTTGAAATCAGGACTTTTTGTAGTCTTGAAAAAAACATTTTTCCAAATTTCCATCATGACTTTTCCATGATCACAAGAACCCAGATAAACATCTGCCCATTCTTCAAATTCTATCCCTTGCCTTCCCAATCCAAGACCCCAATCCATTAACTTGTGTGTGATGTTCCACATTAGCAATGGAGTAGGGATAACAACCTAGTGTCCAGCCACTGGGATAAAAGCTGAGGGTGCGCTAGATTTAACCAGAAACTCCAGGCTGAACATCTATCTTAAACTTGCACAACTCACCCCTTAACTTTAAACTACAGTACTAGTATTAAAGTGGGTACCTACCATTGACTTTCCCCCTGCAATGTCTTTCACTAGGGTTCTTGACAGAGATGACGTGGTAGGGTAGCAAAATACTAATGAAGACAGAACATGGGAAGCACCAAATGCAAATAATTCCTGCAAAAATAATTGTAAAATAGTAAAACAGTTGAGTTTCTTACCTAGGCTACAATGTTTGCTAAAGTACATTAACCTTTTGACTGAACAAATCTTTTTAGGAGTAAAGACCTTTCTTAGGGATGTTTGGGTGAGGATGAGGACACAGGGATAGAGTGGACAGGGAAAGGAATATCCTTTTGACACTTTGTTTTCCAAAAAAAACTAAAAATGACATCTAAAATGCAGGCGCTTACTGTAGTCTTTGTTAGAGGGTATTTAGCAAAAGGAAGATACAAAATACTTTAGCACAGTGCACACTGCTCATGAAGTGGATGGGTACAAAACATTTATCAAACACACTTCCTGAATTGAGAATAAGAAACTACCCATATTTTTATAATTTGGTCTTTTCTCCCATATAAATATGTGGTTCAACTGTGTACATGTATAACCCTAACTTATTAAACAGTTTTCCAGTATAAGAACCACTTCTATGAAACCTCGACTCAGTGTAAGGGAGTGGTGTAGCCACAGGGGTGGTTTTGCGGGTTCGAAACCCCCATGGCCCAACCTTGCAATGAAAAAAATACCTAAAATAGCATTTTTTTTTATCTCTCTATCCTTAGACTTTCCCCTCATGCCATGTTCCCCCCTCCCCATGTCACAATCCTGGCTACATTACTGGTGTGAGGGCAGGTTTAAGTAATGCCTAACCTGTAAAATATCCAGTGTTATGTCACATTGTAAAGAAGTTTTACAGAACAAGAGGGACACCATTCTGTTAATGATGATACTAGCAAAGTATAAACTGCCTTAGCCATCTCTACCTGACCACTATTAATCCAAAACTTATCAGTGAGCTTCCTGTTCAAATATCTAGAATTTGATAAAGTTTATTACAGGATGTTGTTGTACAGTGTTGTAGTGAGATATAAATTTTAGAGAAAAACTTTATCATTAGACAACAGCTTTTAACAAAGGCATGGTTCTAAACCAGGGAAAGGATCTTCTGTCAAGTTAATTCTGAATATAAGCTCCTCTCAAATCCTAACATCATGTATGTAGGATTGCAGGGTAATGTTGAAGTACCTCATACCCATCAATTTGGGACACTGCACACAACATCTAATCTACCTGGTTCCTAAATTCTTTGTCCCCATATACTTGAATATTCATTTATTGCATGGTATTTTCAGCCTGAAGCTCTTACTACAGAGCATAAGATATTTTGTGCAACAAAACACACTTGCCAAGGCAGAGTGTACCTCTTATGGCACAGTCACACGTTTGTTTGTACTTTTTAAGCAAAGCGATCAAATAAGCACCTATTTTTTGGCTGTTTTCTCCATGCATTATTATAATTTTTATTTATTTATTTTTTTTTTACTAGCTTCTTTGTATACTGAGAACAATTTCTTACAACAGATACCAAGAGGATGATTATTCAAGTTTTTATTAGCATGTCATCTTATTTGCCAATGGTAGTAATTTATGAGAAACTGTAAAAAGCAGAAGGTTTACAGGAAAAACAAGCCTCTTGAAAGTGCTTGCCTTTCAATCATAAATTTAAAGACCCTCTTAGGAGCCATGACATTCATAATTTCGAACATCAACCAAATAGTCTTTTTCCCCTGAGAGGGTGTTATATAGTATCTTCTAATAGCTGTTGGAGCACCACCAAAGATAAAAATTTGCAGCTGTTACTGCAAAATCCCTGCTTATGGACAAACTTTGACCTCATCATCTTTACAGAAGCAACTTTAATAAATTATTTTCCTGAGTGATGATGGACTTATACAAAGCAAACACACAGTAGCTGCTCCTAAATGTTGGAATTCTGCAGAGTCTGTGTGCTTTAGTATTACTTTTTCTTTTTCAGAAACCACGATTGTTTGTCCAGTTCCACTCAGCTGCTTCTTAAAACTATTCATTCTAATCAATGCAAGTCTCACTTTTCATAAAATTTTATGGCTGTTTTAAAGGCATCTGTTTCATAATATTTTTTAAAGTCTTCAGCAAGGAAATTGGGTTGTTCAAAACATATTTTATTAAATGTTCCAGTACAACTGAAAGAGTGTATTTTTCAGGTACTGTACTGAATTGTTGCTGGAATTCTGCAGGGTATGTGTGCTTTGGTATTACTTTTTTTCAGAATAAAAAAAGGATGCTTACAAGACAAAAAATGTATAAATACTGAAGTCTGTAGCATGACAATATAAGTTGAGTTGACCAGAATAAAAGCTTTGAATCAGATAAAAGTAAACCTCTTTTGAAATCTCACTGAGAAAAAAATGGTTCTCCATCACACAACAACTGTTCACTTTTTGTTGTATGTATGGAAGTTTAGTTGTTCAAGTAAATCTGCCACCACAAAAATCTATCCCTGCGTTGTACATGCTGCTATGAAAATATATATCTCTTCCTCCTGATTGCACATACAGGTGTTGTGTATTACACTGCCATGACTGTCATGTAGGCAAACAACATTTCCTATGTACACATATACACTAGGGATAACAAGCCAGTGAGCCACAACTGGCAAAAAGGCCATGGCCGGCTCGACTTGAACCAATAGGTTGGAAACTGGGCCGCAAAACTCTAACTTCTTAACTAACTACACTTTAAGTACACGCATGTACTATATATGCAATAATCAACTTTGTATGATATCAAAGCAAATATTTGATTTCAAGGATAATGATAACTTGCCTGATTGGCGTAGACTTCATACTTGTGCTTCTTGGCGAAGATATTTGCTAATGAGATGACTAAAGCATATGATACAATGGAAAGTATAATGGCATCGATCAACAAAACTGATGCATATGAGAAACAAGGGATATGAACGGGAGGTAACCTGAGTGAATTGAAGCAAAAATATATACGCATATTAACAAAATTACTTGAATTTATAGTTGATGATGGTAATGCATGCATTTTGGGTGTTACATGTGAGCTGAAATTTAATTATTATGTGATATTTACTGTAGGCAGCATATTGTAACAATGACCAACAAATCACTTTTTGTGTGATGTTGAAAAAAAGATTGGGATGGCATCAACTAGGTAGTTAACACACTAAATTGCAATCAACATTTTCCAATTTACATGGCTATTCAGCATGTACATGTATTAACACTTTCTCGAACCCATCCCCAATTCCCCACCTGTTTAGATGTACACTTTTATTGCTTATTGGTTGGCTAATCATGGAACAAAATTCACACAATCAATATCTTGCTTTATTCTTGGTGAATCATTGCAAATTTAAGCACTTTTTTATATATATATATATATTTATATACCATCATGGTATTGAGCAGACTTTATGTAATTCACAAAGCAAACAAGCGGAAGCTGTGCCTTTCTCTTGCTGGTATTACTTGATATATGCTGGTACCAAATGGAGGGAGCAACGCAACATCAAAATTTATAGGTAGAATTTATAATATGCAGACATTAGGATAGTACAATTGCACTGTCATTTTGTAGTATCGCATATGATTAAAGGACTGCATCTTTCAATACAATCTCAGAACAAAGAAATTCTGAATGAAGAATAAGCAATATTTCAAAATGTACAAGTACCTGTGGCAACAGGAAATGGAAATAGAACACTTGCTGGATGTCATTTTGAACCAAGATTAAAAGATATCATAGCCAAAAAAAGATTGAGTAAATAAAATTTTTTAATGCAAAAGGCACTTTTTTTTATTGACTTTGGAAACAAAATAAACTTTTGATGATTTTTGAGAATACTTGTGAAATATGGAAATGATTACAAATGACAAATTCTTCAGGGATGGAGTGGATTTAAAACATTTGACCATTTCCCTCCATCTCAATACATAGCACAGTCTACACAACAATGCCCTAGACAATGGTCTTGTCATTGCATTTTTGTACAAAGAATCATCTTAAAAAGAGACATACAAATGTTCCAGACATGTCTCTATTAAAGTAAGAATTTATGCCTTAAACAGTAGTGTGTTTAAAGGGGGGGCCGGGTGCACAGGCCTCCGCCTTTGAAGTCAGTCGAGGGAAAATCACTCAGTCACGGATTTACTGGTTTGAGAGGAAGGTGAAAAGTTTGAAGTTTGGAGGGATACACTAAGCATTCAAACCTTTACCAGCAGAAAAATGGTTGTCAAAGCAGAAAAAAAAATAGGTCATCAAAATCCGTGCCAGTTGGGGGAATCACAGGTTGTGCCCCCTGCCTTCGAAATCCTGCATACGCCACTGGCCTTAAAGAGGCCAAAGATGTGGAAACGCCACTGGCCTTAAAGAGGCCAAAGATGTGGAACAAGTGAACATTACATAACTTGTATGAACATACACCTACAGTAGAAGACACTACAGCAGCTTTCTGAAGAGATGTGAAAAGAACACACTTCTTTTTGGTTGGCTAAAGCATTTTTGCCAGGGAATTTTAAGCCATACAACAATAAGGGTAAAATACTCACCCACTCGGAATTTCTCCCACAACTGCAACTTTCTTCTCACGAAGTTTAAAAATATAGGAAGCAACAGCACCAAATGCTACCTAAAAAACAATGCATCAGGATATTTTTAAAGGGAGATATTATGTTTAAAATGCTCCAACAAAGAGTAAAAAGAAAATAGCTCAGGCACTATCCAACAGTTCAGTCTTTATTATAAATCCCAGCAAAAGAGCTACATCTCTTCAAAAAACTATGTGCAAGAAACGCCAAGGACATTGCATCATTTGAAATTTTGAAAGTTTGGGTGAAAAATTTATGCTTCAGAAACAAACATCTGAATATCTATCCAGGCCTCGATTTTCAGAAAAATTTATGGTTGTCCTTCGGGCAACCATTTCACTAATTTAGTTGTCCACAAGTAAAATTTGGTTGTCCGAAACAAAACACTGATTGCGTTCATGTACTTATAGTCTTGAAGAATAAAAAGATGTGACGTTTGAGAGACAGAAACACTTGAAGTCTGAAATATGGTACGATGCAAAAAGTCAAAAGAGTTGGTCAGTCAGCAGTATTCGCTTTCTGTCCTACAGAAAAATGGTTGTCCATTGGACAACCAACCTTTAACTTTTGGTTGCCCATATGAAATTTTAGTTGTCCCGGACAATCGGACAACCACGAAAATCGAGCCCTGCTATTCGTTGGAAAATTATTTCTTGAAAAGAAGGCTATACTGCTTTATTTTTGATAATCTATCACCCTGTACCAATAAATATTACTGGTTTTAAAAGAATGAATTTTTCTTGCAAAACAAACACAATATTTCCCTTGAAGTTTTTGATCTGTACCCCAAGTTATCACTTAAACTTATGAAGGTTTCTACAATGCTACTGTAACACTTCTCATGAAGAGCAAAAAGAACTGAAGGCACATTACAGAATACAGACTGAAAAACAGGCATGGCATTTTCACATCCTCCACATATAACTCAAGATGAACAGGGTTTTGTACTCTAACAAGTGGCAAGTATAGGGTTGGGGTTTAAGAATATGACAACATACCTTTCTTCCTTAACTGTCGATTTAACTACAGTAACTGCTTGGTTTAAGGTTAACATGTATTATTTAGGTCCTGAGTTATCATGAAAGATATTTAAATAACAAATACTGAACAGTATAAGAAGAAACTTGTGAGATTAAGCTTTTGTATCAAAAAATAATGGGGCAACTGCTTTTTCCCTCTAAATATCTGGATTTTACTGCACTTACCACAAACATTTCAATAGGGAACTGCCACTTGAAGCGATCCTTAAAATGATCCTGAACTTCTTTCACAACAACAAGTACTACCAGTACTACTAATGAAAGCACTAAAGTTGTGGGATTAGTGCCACGGAGCTTACGGAAGAAGGGTTCATAGGACTATGAAATAGATCAAAAAGAAACAAAGGCTGTAATTTTTTGGCCTGTTTACCATTCGTGATCACACAGTACATAAACATCATCTTACAAATATTTGAACACTTTGCGAAAAATATGAAAATAGCAGCAGAAAGTTTGGAAACCTTCTTACATGTTGCACATTGTTAAAAATTCTAGAACAAGCAGTTTATTGTAATAACAAGTTTGCAGTCCCAGTCCCGAAACACTTCTTTATTTCCTGCCGGCAACTCAAATTTGCCCCAGTTTTAAATAATGTCCTGTACAGAAAAAGCCAAATTTCCCTAAGTACTTCACTGCAAGGGGCTTAAAAATTTGCTGGATTTTACAACCTACAGTATGTGTTTGGCGATAATTTTAACAATGTATCATTGTGCATACAGATTTTAACCTTGAACAGAGCAGAAGCTTCATTAATACTGCACTGCTTTGAATTGCAAATTCAAACCTTCCATATGAACACAAAACAGACAATTGATTTCCTCCATAGTGTACATAAAGTAGTTTCACAGCACATCGTGCACAGGCTAACATGTGCAGAATACTTTCATAATTGATACAATTATACTCAGAGAGAAACCAGTGTCTCAGTGATTAAAAAGGAAAATATATGCAGTAAATGATTGTAACATGAATAAAATTCACCCTGTCACTGAAAAGTAAATGTGCACGTTTATTTTCTACTTTTCAAACAAGAGGACACCTACAGTATTTCATTGACAATGACAATGATGACAGGGTATAGCACATGCAAGAATTACATATACTGTAGGTTACAAGATGAGTTACAAAATACAGACGATGACAATTAATTATAAGTAAGATGGGATTTAATGACAAACCAACACAAATGTGTTATAACAAAAGTTGCGCTTAAATTACCTAATGACAGTACAAAATAAGGTCAATTTTTACAAAATTGTTTGGGAAAGAGCAAGACGGGAAGAGGCGAGACAGTAAAAAATTCCTATAAAGTCCACTTTTCCTGAGAAATCCAAGGACAAGGGAAGAACCTGTCTTTTCAAACAAGGTTTTTTAGGCCAGGCATTGCATAGTATTTCTGACAAGTATGGAAGTATTCATGACAGTCGTCGAGAATGTGACTGACAGTGGCAGCACAGTCACAGGATATACAACTATACAATATATTGCAAGATGGAAGTAGAGCAACAAGTTTTAACTGTTCCGGTCTGCTGGTCCCTAGGCCTTGAATTTTGAGGCACGCCAGTGCAATCACACACCATCAACCACCTAAAATCACTGACTTTTTGCATACCTAGATGAAGAATGAATCTTATTTAAGTTAAATAAAACAGCACACCTATGGCACATTCCTCAAATTTGCGAGGAGTATTATTTGTAGCACACCTGGAAAAATTCAAAACTCAAGGCCTGCATCCCTTAGACTTTTGGCACTAATTGCTCCTGATGATGTTTTGTATTATGCATGTACACTTGATACAATTACGGCATTCTGACAGACAGAGAGAAAACAATGATTTCAAAGGATTTATTGTACATGCAAGAGTAAGTGCATGTAAACAGTAAGGAGGGGTACAGTAGCAAGATATGTTTTAAAAAAAAATAGCTCATCATAAAGTGTAAGATGGAAACAGAAATAAATTTAAACCTTGCTGGTCTGGTACCTTACACCACTGGCACCGACTTCTCCATCTCATGTTTTGTATGTTTCATACACGGCTTCTTTTTCTCAATGAGAAATAAATACCATTTGATCGAATACTGTAAAGGTCATTATTCATGACAATATGTCTGCAGTACATAAAAATCATGTTAAGCTTACAACTAAGTACCTGTGATAACTGTACTGTACATGTGGGTTTTCACATTGATACTATACTCCGGTTGCAGATTGGATCTGTGAATTTATCAGCAAATGAACTTTACACTTAATGAAGGTCAACTCTGCAGCTACAGTAAAATAACTCATTTTTAATGAAAGAAAAGATACCTACCTTGATCAATGAAAATGGTCCAGTATATCTATCAAGGTCAATTCCAAATAGGTGATTAAACTGACTTGCAAATACATGACATGCAGCACCTGTTGTAAAACCCCTGACAAGGGGCTCTGGAAGATAATTGGTGATGACACCAACTTGAAGGAAGCACATGACAAACTGCATGAAAAAAATGGAAAGTATCAACTAAATACTAACGATGCACCGATTTTAGAGACAATATTAGCCCCCAATTGAAATAAACACACAGTAGCGTATTATCCTACTGTAAGCAAAGACTACTAATTGAAGAATCTCTAAAAACAGACATAAAGCCTGCCTCTATTTCTGATTTATTCATTCCATCCCTTACCTTGTTTTAACCAACAAAAATTTTGGTGAGGTATGTTGGGAATTTATGTCTCAACTTCTAACCTTGTGGTTAATGCTGCCAACACCCATGCGGTGAATTGTGAGGGGTGCATGTACAGTAGGATCGCACACACTCACTCACCTCAAATTACTGTGAAGAACAGTACACCTAACACACTCCTCCATTATCTATGGTGAGTGATTTGTAGGCCTTAAAACACATCAGCTTTTTGCAGTTGTGCGTTGGACTGTTCTCCCTTATCTATTCTGACCATGTTTTTGGTCTAGTTGAAGAACACTTCACACTTACACAGGAAGCCCAGGTTCGATTCCAAGGTTAAGTGTATGAAAAACTTGAAAAACGGACCTACTGTACTCAGTCATGACTGATGCCCTGCATACAGTATGAGTAATGAAGCAGGAAAATTGCAATTCAGTGCCCAACAACTGAAAAAGAGACCATGACAGCTATAAGACCAAAACAGACATATATAAGCCAATACACCACCCATGTCTTTTCTATTTTAAAACAAAACTCCCAAAATCATATTCTGAAAACATCATTAGATCACAGCTATGAGTCTATCTTGTCATCTTGTCGGTGAGTTGGAAACTGTTGGCAAGATCGGTTCTTCTTTACGAAACATATTTTTAGATTTTCATCTTACTCCTCTTTGAGTAAAAATTGAGTAACTCCTAAACTCACTTGAATTAATCCCACCATTATGCTCAAGGAAGATGCTATTTTAGCTCTCTCTACTGCCTCATTTGCTGGTAGGGACTCTCCCTTACAAACTTCATTGTATGCTTTCTCAGTTGCATCCCCCACCATTATGCTGATGACTGCCATTGTTCCTGAAAAAGTAAATATAAAAGTTTTGTACTTGTTCAAGATGAAGCATTCTTTACCAAGGTATTTAGCAATCTTGAATTTTAGTGTTTTTAGTATGTTTTGAATGACATAATTTGTACTGGTTTAAACTATTCAACAATGTTCAAGCAGATGACCTGGGTATGACATAAACTGTATTAAAAGTGCTGTGATTACACAATAATAGCTACAGCACTGTAACAAGTGAAATTGTGAGGTCAGTTCCCATGACTTTGCCAATTCCTTGTAACAGCAGGTGTGACCAGGCTGGACAGGACTTTGAAATGTCACCCCTCCAGGGATATTGTGTAACAACTTTTTGCCTGCTTTGCTACTCTCACATTTCCTTTTTCTTTTTGACCTCTAATATTTCTTCCAGGGTTGAGAGAAACACACATTAAATACAGTACACTTTTGGGACAATATTTTCAAGGATGTCTCACATTACAGTCCATATGGTAGTTACTGTACAGTAAAATAAAGGTTCACACATTTTGACTTTTGTTGACATCAATATAAACCATGAACCTCTAGGTACCAGTGTAAAAGGATAATATTACAGAAAAGCTTGTTTTACAAAACTCCCTCAGGTGATGGCATAAATTCATGATCTACTATATATAATTGATATACAACAAGTAAGTACCTACTGTATCATAACAGTGCAGGTTTTTCATGGAAAAATTATTAGCCTTACCACAGAAACAGATCAGAGAGGTACAATATCAAAATAGATCATGTGGTAAGTCTAATGGTAGAGCATTTGCCTCTCGTTCGGAAGGCCCAGGTTTGATTCCCAGTTCGAGTCATACCAAAGACTACAAAAATGGAACCTACTGCCATTGTGCGTGATACTCCGCATAAGCAGTAGAGTAGAGAGGAGAAGCCAGTGAGCTACAACTGGAAAAAAGGCTGTGACCAGCTTGGCTTAAACCAACAGGATGGAAATTAAACTGGGCTGTTAAATTCCATCTAACTATTGAAAAAAAACCCACCCTTGTTTCATTGCCAGAGGAATGACTCTGGACAAGATAGATTACTGTATGCTTGATAACAGTCCAATGTATACTCCACATCACATACAGGAACAGAAATTTTTGTGTAACATAGTACAACATACATGGTTGCAGACCTGGGACCTCACTTAGTTACAGCTTTCAAGAAACCTTTAAGCTGCAAAACTGGTGGAAATTTCAAGGATTAGAAGTGCAGTCATGTGACATCCAAAGAAGGTACTTCATCAGTCAAGCACAATCCTGTATATATGGTAATACTACCTTATGTAAGGAAAAAAAAAAGTAAAATTAACCAAACTTTCTGATAATACTCACCAATTGATATATGCCTACTCGTACCAAAGAAGGTGTATATCAACTGGGGAAAAATGTTTGTGTAAAGTCCATAGACCGGAGAGAGCGTAGCTAAAACTGCATGAGCCATTCCTATAGGAAAAAGAGACACGTAGGTGATGAGAGAATTTCACACAATCAAAGTACTCATGAATATGTTGTATAACATTTTTTGCACTACTCATAAAAACCACATACTGTTCCTAAAACAGTACATCACAGTACAGTTAGGTGCAGTACAAAACTGCACAGTGCTAAACAGTACTGTACTGTACCATGCATTACAGAGCAGTCCATGCAGTGCAATACAGTACAGTATTCTGTACCCTACCCTGCAGATGATTAAATTGTTCAAAGCTACAGTACTATAATTTCCATATTTTTCTTCACATTTATTATACTGTACACAAGGATTTTATGCAAAGAAACTGCCTGTGCAGCCGGTATGCAGTAACCTGCCCTCAATTACTGTAAATGTCTATACTATTGTATGACTAGAAATTTTTCTTTTCCATTTTATCTCTTCTCAAAGACAACTCCCTAAACAAACATTGATTTGCAATCAACAGTACACTCAACATACACTACTGGCACAAATCTACTGTATATTCCAAAGAACACAGTAGGATGGTGGCAAGAAAGAGGAAATGTGAGGGTGTACATGAAGAGATACTCTAAAGAATTGAATCTAATGGGACTACTGGGGAACTTCCCCTTCATTGATGTGGAGATGGTGGAGGGGAGGGGGAGAACTTAGATGCCCAATATGATGCACAATAGGGATGTTAATGTTTAGCAAAGTACAGTAACTCAGGGTTCAACCTAAAAACTCTGCGATCGTTTAGTGATTCAGGGCGATTACCTCATCACAAAGAAAATACGGTAATAATAGTTGTTATCTTGTATCGTAAAATCAAATTATTCTGAACCACCGAAGCCTACAAGGTTCAGATATGGCCAGAATGTTCCATTTAACAAGCACCAGGGATCATCAGAGTATAAATGGGTAAAAAAACTGTCAAAAATTAGTTTTTCATTTAATCACTTGTACCTTTGTACTACATGAATTTATTCCATATGCGATCTTTTAGCAACATTGCTAAAAGATCGCATGTGGAATTGCTGCACATTCACACCCTACTGGACAAATTTGCGATTTGTAAAATGTGGTCCCTTCTTTGACATTAGTAATGGCAAGAGCACAAGAACTGCAACATAGACATAAAATATAATAAACAGTAGTTAGATAAATCCTCAACTTTGTTAAGGTCAATTACTTTACATGGGTGGCCACTTATTTTTCTTTTTTTTTTTTGCCTTTAGCAGATACTACAACCAACTGTTGAGCTTTGCATGGAGCTGTACTGAATGAATGAATTTGTAATTTTATTTTCCAAAAGAAAGGAGGAATTTTGAAAACAGCTGGAAAAATCTGGCAATTCCACACCTTCATGTCATAGGTGTATAGCACTGCGCCATGTTCAAATGGCATGCTTCTTATTGGTACTGTACATGTAACAACACAAATGTTCAGAGTGATTTTACTGTACTTGACATTCTGTGCAGTACAGTATATTTTACCAACTGCCTGGCATTTGAGCATTAATGGCTACTCTTTCTCCTACTGTAAGTTCTAAACATACTGTATCATGAATACCAGAATTTATTACACGTACGTATGTTGAGGGAAGGGGCATACAGTAGGCCTATCTAACCAGACAGCATGGGCAGCTGGGCACAGGATATACATAACTTAGCAATGACTGTCAGTTAGAGAATGTAAGTACAATACTCTACCTTTAAAGTATTGTGCAATATAAACAAATTGAAACTAAGCTTCAAGCAATGAACTGCATTGTGACAAGCAGGTCAAAATAACATGTACAGTAAAGTACCAACCCTGCTTTTCTGCTTTGATATAATTTACAAGTTGCATGAACTACTAAAAGGTTTAGACTACAGTAAGTCTGAATGTCTGATGAGTTCATGTAGTGAGATTTTAAACTTGATCTTCAAATTGTGGCTAGTGGTCTAGTGTACTGAATGGAGTATTCTCAATGATGATTGTGTGTCTGCCTACAAGTACTGCAGCATCACTGTTTAAACAGTATTGTGTTGTTGACTACTGTATCATACATGCCTATTACCTATATTCTGAACTACTGTATGATATATGCTACTGTTACTCAGATAATGGCAAAAGATCCTGCAAAATAGTTAGTGGTATGACTTAAATTACTGCACTTTACTAAACTTAGGTTTGATCCTGGGTATTCCAGTGGTCTATGCAAATGAAAGGCAAACAGTTAAGAAGTGTTAAAATGAAACCTACATGTTGTAAATACTGTACAGAAGGGCCAAGGCAGTTAAACTGCCAACTAACCGATCTGTTGGTTAAACAGGCATCTTTTAGGGTTGCGTTTAACAGTTTTTAAGCTATCAATTACTGTCACATGACTGAAAGGGTCTTCTAGTCAACTGATTAAATTAACATTAACATATACACATGATCAGTGACTGGTGGGCCTTGTATTGTTAATTTCTGTGGCTGAACTTTGCATGTATGCCTCCTGATCCCTTAAGTAAGTAAATAGGGTAGGCAGTACACTACCTGACATTACCCTTAGTAGGTGAACCTTGTAAGTTTTTAGGGAAGGCAGCAGATAATCATTTAGGATCTCATGCAAAAGATTTATTTTGGATGTAAATTTTATGCCAGGTGTGCGTATTTTGAAGGTCAAGTTGGTTCTTACGACTAACATAAACATACTGTTGGTATTGCACTTATTGGTTTAATGTATACCATACATCAATTTCCTTCATACAGTATACTTGGTATTAAATAAATATGTAGTAACCTGTCACATTTAACCAGTTAAAGGAACAATGGACCCTTTGAACAGCTCCTGGTTCAATCAAATGTTCAAAGGTAAGGAGCAGTCCCCCCAAACTTAGTTTGAAGAAAAAGCTAAATAACACAATTTTCATCTTATTCCCCTTCACAGTATCTTTCATTACATTTTATGACTTCACTATTGCTTATTCATGGTAAATCAAGCAGTTACTTCAAGTAAATTCCACATCTGAAGAGGAAAAACATAGTCACATGACTCCCAACAGCCAATCATGAAATTGGACAGTCTACTACTCTACAGTGCTTCAATTTGGGATGACTGCTCTTGTCCTTTAAGATTCCCCCTCCCTTCCCCCCTCCCCCCAAAGTTAATCATTCTCTTCCACATGTTGAGTTTTGATATGTTTAATCCCAATCAATGTTCATCATTTGCAGTGTTTTCTTAGCTACTCTAGAATTTGAAAACACTGCAGTACATAAAACTATACTGTAGCTACAGACCAAACTGGCGTGCTGTACTCACCATGAGGAATTCTGAGAATACCAACAGTAAATCCAGCTATGCAGTCTTCTAACAGGTAGGATTTCAAGTTGTATTTTGGTAACCAATACAAAATTGGTACTGCATGGTATATAAACTCTTTAAGGTTCTTAAGGTTCAAACCCTTACATTTAGCTAAATTTTGAATGTTGCGTCTGGAATTGGTAGATATATTTTTCTCTGGAAAAGTATCTTTGAAAGTCCTTTCATTGTAAATTGGTCTGTTTAGCATTAGCTCATGATTTAAAAGGTGTTGCTGGGGCAGTTCAGTGAACTCTCCTCTGGCAAGATCATCTTGAGTTCTTTGTCGAAGTTGACTTGAAGGTAATTGGTCCATAATGAAAATGGAATGTTTAGAGTTTGCAGCTGTAAAAAATACAAAAGAAAAAGAAAATGAAACACATATCAAGACAGCATTTTCTTTCTTAAAGAGCCCCCCCCCCCCACCTTACTGGTGGGTGCATTTAGGAGCAATCACAGTTTACAGTACCCCTTCCTTCTTCTAAGTTGCATGGGGTTTTCAGCTACAGTAACCAGTACTGTGAAGTGCTCAGGAGAGCCTGATGAAAACTAAAGGCTTACACATACAGAAGCAAGGGCTGAGTACACTAATTGCATGTCGGTGAAGTGAATTGAACAGTATGAATTAGTACTATATTTCATGTACTGCACATGTACAATGATGGTAAATTTATTCATGAGTGAAGCACTTTCATCAAAACTGAACAGAAGATACTGTTATTCTGTGCATATTTTCACAGTAGTAGAGTACTGTTATTTCAACCCATATTTACATTCAGTAAGCTTTCAGCTTGAAAGTCCTTTAAGAATGCTTCCAGGCTTTTGGGGGAGATAATTTCCATTTCCAATGCCGATTTCTGTGTGTACAGTATGGGTACAGGGATATTTAAAACATTTCACTGTACAAGACCAGCACAAAGTGTATTGAAGCCATGCATCTATCATACACAGCTGTAAAGTAGAAGGCTGCAGACTGAAGGCTGAGGGCATGTAAATCAACTCTTCATGATATTCTGGACTGCTCTGGGAAAACAGCCTGAGGGTTTAAATTGTCTATGACATACAGCACTTTGAAATCATAAATCACAGGAAATCTTATTTTACAAAAAGTGAGTTATGATTCTGTCTATAATGTAGAGTATTTCAGCTTGAATGGTACAGGATTATATTAAACAATGACAACTTCCTACAACAAAAATAGCCTAAAGAAGTACGGTAGAAGAGTATACACTTTGCCCCTAGTGTATAAACATGGAAGTACTACCTCGGATGGTATAAACCTACTGCACAGGGTGCACACTACAATACAACATCTATTCACTCCCAATGCTCTAACATACTGTTCTGTTGTAAAGTACAATAATCAGTCCAGTTCTGTACATGTACAGTACAGTATATACTGTAGTACATGTATAATACAGTATGTTTGGTTAGTCAGAGTTTAATGGGCCAGTTTGGGCAGTATGTTTGGGTTTCAATAGTCTGGACACTACCTTTTCTTTGAAAAAGGCCAAGGAAAGTAATGAGAAGGCAAAAAGTGGGGTAGGGGACACTGATGGAAATAGCTTTCAGAAATTTCCAAAATTTCACAAGGAAAGTATTGTTACTTTCAATGATTGGAAATTTTTGGAATTTTCAGGAATTTTTAATTTTTGTCAAAAATAAAATTTCACATTTTTCTAAGAAGAAAACACAAAGTTAATGTTTCACAAAACTTCAAGTAATTTCATCATACAATATGTAGGTTTGAGAGCTTCCATGGCTTCCAAAATAATGACTTCCAAGATATAGCATACTGTAAGCGATTGGACTTGAAAGCATTCACAGCCTACAAGATATGGTTTCCAAGATACTGTACTGTATATACGTCATTTGTTTTGAGGGAATCCATTGCTTCCAAGATATGGTATTGTCTAAAGCCTAGGCGTGTACTGTAGTATACTGTACATGGTACCATACAGTATGAAGGAATAACTTTATATTTGGCCAACTAGAACGCAATCAGTCTGAACCTGAGGTTAACCCGCACAGGCGCCACTTGTGATGTTATACTGTACATGTACTATATAAGCACGGAAAGGAAAGTTGTACATCTTCCAGCTCTGAAGATTAAATTGAAGTGTCCGGCATAATTACTGTACAGTACCACCCTTTTCTAACCTAATTTGTCTGTGTAGAGACTTTTCGTCATTACAGTGGGAACACCAAGGCAGTCCTCTTTTCTGAATTTTTTTTCACATATCGCTGTCAAAATGAAAAAAAAAATTGATTAAGTAACAGTTCTGTATTGGTAGCTGCTGTCAGGAACAATTCACAAAGTTCTGTACATACAACACTGCTATCAATTCCTATGTAACTTCCAGTTGAGTCAACTGCCATAGCTGCTTGGTTCAAACCCTTCCAATTTTGTGAAAGGATTTAAGTCTTGTTGATCATTAACATTCAACATTTATTTGGCTCTGGTTTTTTTTAACTTATACCATTTGGCTTAATGAGGGTTCTAGGCAATGCACAATTCAACAGCAAGGTGTTCTCTTATGTTTTGCGGTCTGAGTTTATAATATCAATCTAGCTTGAGCTCCCATAGCTTAACTGGACCAGTATTTTGCTTCTAAGTATCTACCTGATATGATATACAAGCAAATTGTTGACAGAAAATATGGCCAAAATTCCAAGGTCAATTTTTAATTAAGTGTACTGAACAATACAAAAACTAACCCCCTCCTGGTTTTTGGTACCAACATTAGTTGGCAAGGTGTCAACATGCTAATACATATCAAACTTTGTGAGCATTGATGGCTGTGCCAGGGTGTTGAAGTAAAGTCACCGTTTCGGACGTAACATTTTCCGTCAACATCTGTAGCTACAGACCTGAAGCTTACAGAGCTTATGCAAAACAAAGAATTGGAAGTCAATCACTATAGTAGAATGGTACAGTAGTGACTGTCAGTATAAATACGTAATAAGGGCATTTGCATAGTTTATCTCTAGTACTTAAAAAAATATGAAAAATTGAAAAAAAAAAACTAAATTTTCCGTCAACACTTTTGTTACGTCCGAAACACTCTTTTGTGGTTAATATGACCAATGCAACAAAATAAATTTGATGTCTGGTTGCATTTGTTAAATTGACATAACTACAAAGCTAGTATCTCCAGTAGGTCAACTTATTCAAAATGTTTCCTCTTGCCATCATCAACATAAAGAAGATTCCGTCAACACATGTTACGTCCGAAACCACTGTTACGTCCAAAACAAGTATTTGAATAAAAGCTACCTGAATTATTTATAAGGGTTTACTAGTAGGGTAAAAGAGTTCTTATGCATTTCTGTCTTTGAAAAATCATGCTCTTCAGTTTGTCATTCCCTCAATTTTGTGATCTTTTACACAATATGGGCAGAAACTTGTTTCGGACATAACAGCTCCAGGTGTTGACGGAAATTCCAACAATTTATATTTGCTGTTTAATATTCTTAAAATGAACTGACCATTCCTTTGTTATGTAATTATGTCAGTAGGCATATTATGTGAATAAATTGTAACCACCTTGGTAGGGAATGGTTTCCAAACATGAGGTGCACTTGTTTGGTCAAAAATGGGAATGGTTGCTGTAATTCTGTTGTTTTGGTGTAACTTTTAATAAATAGGATAAATGTGTCTTTTGAGACCTCAACAAAGTCACTTTTCATTCTTTCCACACCTTTGAATACGATTCTTTGCAGTTATTAAACTCTACATGTCTTACTTGTACCACAATCTGAGTATCATATTGTGTACACTACTTTGTTTGTTTGGGACGTAACACAAAATGTTGACAATTGTCACAAGAGTGCTTGAATTCAAGTAGTGAATATTACTGAATGCAGGAATAATGTGGGCTTGAAATGAGAACTACGAACATGGTGACAATTGATAGGGGTGATAGTCCACAAAATGTGAATAATATGGATGATGATAGTTCAATTAGAACATAGATTATAAAAGTTCTGAAACAATAAGGTTTATGATGACCAGTAAAGTTGGTGATAATCATGATGAAATCCTCTTGTCCATGAATGCTGCTCCTTGCTGATAATCTAACCCTTAAATGATTTTGATGCATAGACATTACAGAGTGTAGGTGCATATTTGTGTGCTTGGGAAGGGGTTGGGAGGGTGATTAGATAAATTTTTATGGGGTGTGGAGGGTTAAGGAAGTACAAATGAGATCATAGGCAAATGTATGCGTTCAAAATTGGAAAAGGTTTCTTTCAATATTGGACTAAAGTACTTAGCATTTAGGTGAGGTAGAGGAGGATTCAATAAGGTATTAAGGACCAATGACTATTAAACTGTACATGCCACCTCGCCTGTTACCAAATGAAGTTGACAGTGAATTACTGTAGTGATGCAACTATACAATTCTTTGTTCAGAATTCTTTTTGTGCCAGTTTTTCATACAGTAATGAGGAGGTGATGTTCCTCACATTGAGTAGTGGACTGTGTGTTGAATGCACATTGTGTTACTTTATACCAAAACAAGTTAATTGTCACATGAATCGCATACAATCTGTGAAAATTTTCCTTCATATGGGTACAGCAGAGGGGTGTGCACTACATGCACCTGGTAAGACCAGATACAAATAAATTGCAAAATACAGTAAAGCACCTGACCCTAAAATCAAAAAGGTACTGTTCAGCAGATGATGAGTTGGTTGAAATGTTACTATTTAGAATCAAAGATAATATTACTTTTGTCATCGTCTCGACATGAGTGAAACATCTGCAGTTTAGGAAGATTGCTCATTTCAAAGTAGACTAAAATTATGGGATGGATGGCATTATCATGATTAATGTCCAGTCTGTCACAGTTACTGAAATTTCTACAGGAATTCGTTCTGCAGCCTACACCTTCATACATTAAAAAGAGGTATATTTAATTGCCATTTTCCCCTGAGTATAGTAAGGATTCGACACTACAGTTACAGTCTAACTTAGTTCAATTGGCTTTATAACTTGCTCATTGCCATTTCATCACATTGCAAAAATTAGCAGCCCACATGTAGATGTTACTGTAAAGTTTTCTTCCAAACATTTCTTGTTGTTTTCTAAGTTATGGTAAATTTACTACACTCTGCAAGAAAAAAGTAAATTTTTAAAGGCTAGAGACCATGCAGGCCAGTAAGGCAACTACACAGCCAATTTGTGACCTTTGTCCAAAATGACAATAAATTTTGCCCCTTATTGTGTCTGTACCATAATACTACTTAAGCAGAAGCTTTTTACGTAGGGCCATCTTTAAAATTTTTAATGAATTTCTCAAGGTACCATTCCATACCTTATGTACAAGAATGATGTTCACTCTGCACAGGAGGCTACATCTTCTGTAGTACCATACAGTATATACTGCATGCCTAGAAGTACAGTTCTAATGATAATTGATACAACCCACTTAAAGCAGGTCTTTGATAGAGAGTGACATAACTTGAAATAAAGATCTTTGACCCTTTACTGTTGTGCTCCGATCAGGGCATATTTGCGCGCCTCAGGAGTGGGCGGAAAAGCGGACGTAGCCCGCCCCGTATCGGCTTCCGTAGGCCACTGACCCCGTGACCTTAATCTATTTTCTCTCTCGTTGTTGTGGCCGAATTTTCGGGTAGCTACTCGCAGTTTCGAGCTCCGCGTGAAACAGTAAAGATGGGTGACAGCCGAGTTCTCCGCATGGGTCCAAAAGGCCCCACACAATGGTAAAGGGTTAAATTGGTTGTAAAATTATATTCAAAACAGTAAAAAAGAAAACAATCTACTGTACCAAGAAAAACAAAAAAAAGAATGCAGAGTTTATATCAACTATTGTACATGAATTTTTCTGAAATAATTTCATGAATACAACTTGAAATATAACATTCTCCAAACTATGTCGAGTTGATATTATTTAACTCCAAAAAAACTTTTGTCTAGTGCACACTCTGATCAGGCACAAGAGGGAATTAAGCTGTTTCAAGAATTGTTTCAAGAAATTTTGAACAAGTACTTTGTGCATAAAACAGTTGGATCTGGTCCCCTTCATTGCAAAGTATATAACTGGGCATGATCTCTGCCCCTCAAGTACAACTGTGGCCCAAACTTTAATACTGGAAGTGCAAAAATGCATTTTGCATGGTGATATAGTTTAGTATTGAGAGATTCATATAGTTTCTTTAAACACTTCAAGTTTGCTATTCAAAAATGAAAGAGCTAAATGGATATTTTTGAGAGGGAGGACAGCTAATTGAACATAAAGATTTAGAGAAATTAGAAGTAATTTTTGACAGTCTTTACCTGGATCTGTGACTCTAAAACAATCTGCACAAATTTTCTATTCCAGGTGAACTTTGTAGGAAGTTTTTTTGCTCTTAATGCAAATGAAGGGGTTTTAAAAAAGATAACTGTTGACAAAGTGTTACGTCCGAAACAAGTATGATCTGACACCATTATGTGGGCTTCTTAATGCTGTTAATACTGCAGTAACAAGCTATAGCACATTCAGCATTTTAGAAGAACTGGGCAAGATTTTTTTTCAATAAAATCTTTCTATGAAGACATAGTTTTCACAAGTATGAACAGATCCATGTAAAGTATCGAGAAGTTGCCTAGCATTGCAGCAGTATGGGACATTCTTAACACTACATTTAATTACAATTTTGTAACTTTGCGCTTCATTTCTTAGTAAAACTGTAAAATTGTTTAACTTTTATTTCAACAGGCATGTTAATTTACCTTACAGACATGGCAGAAGTTTTGAACTAAGTCAAATTGTTGACAACTTACATCCGAAACAAAATTAGTGTTAGGTGAAAAATTCAAGACTCTGCAAGCCATTCCAATTTTTTGTGTTCTGTTATATGGAGGACTCCTTCATTATTACAAAGTAAGGAAACAATCAATATTAACTGATTCCTGTGGTTTTAATGAAACCTTTTTGATGCAGAATATCTAAAATCAAGGCAATTTGAGCATATTTTTGCTGTACATTTTTTCTCGTCAATATCACGAGTGAAAAAGGTCACTTGCATTTTTTGCCAAACTGTCTACTATTACATCAGTGAATGCAAAGATGTTTCTGATTAGCTTTTAGCAAAGTAGGCCAGCCTCACTTAGTTAAGGTTATTGCTCTAGGAATTGGTATCTAGTGGAAATCCTGTACCTATGAGGGAAAAATAGAAATGATTTAAGCTACAGGTATGAACTTTTCTGTTTCTTAAAATTTAGTGTTTTTACTTTCCAAAAACACCACTTTTGAGATGACAGTTAGACTTTTAAATTTTGACCCAAATTGGGAAGAACTGGTATAAGTTGAAAAAAACCAGTGCCATTTATAGGCCTATTTATGTTGATTTATGTCTATTTACCAATGTCTATTGAAAACTGAACTAATCACAATGAATTAAACAGTACTCTTTCAACTTTTGACAACTTTGAGTAACATTGCAAAAACATTTACTTAAGTGTGGCAGAGTGGAATTCTTGCTGGCTGCAGCTGCTAAAGTCAAAATGTTACTGTACTTAACAGAAATTTTGTCATTTTAAACAGAGATATGTGAAAATTAAAAAAAAAAGGACTGACTTGACATACTCATAACAAAAAGTCTCAACACAGACCAATTTGGTCAGAAAATTCAGGTAAAATAATTATGCCAGAAACTTCAATTTCATAAGGAGTGCCCATGGGTGCATATAATGGAATTTGAAAAGGAAAGTGAGTAAAAGTGCTCACTATAAATTATGGATGTTCAATGACTGTTCATTAAGCTTAGCTACAGCTCAGTCTGAAAGTCCAACCAATGAAGTTATTTTTCAAATGGACAGTTCACTGTAATGTAGACTGTACGGTACTTCAAAATATTTTACATTGTCCGCGTATTTACTATTTTACCACAATTTACACTGTACCTTCATTCCCCAAAACCTCCATTCAAGGCACAGTTACCTAATACCATTTATATTTTATAATGCCATCATGCATATGTGTGTGCAGCACATGTGTTCATAAACTTGCATGATTTTTTTTTCCATTTGGTGACTTTTTTCCAAAGAGTGCAGTTACAGAAATATGTATCTGGACTCATTGCAGTATTTGTGAGGCCAGGGCAATATTTGCCAGAATGTAAAAGGTGGCCAAAGGTTATATTGAAAACTTGTACTGTACACAGTAGCCAGCTACAAATATACAGTATGAACAAGGTTGCATGTACCTGATTCTGCTGTAGTACAGTTTGTCTTTATGGTTGCATTCCTTTGCTGGATACACTGGTCACTTTTACCCACATTTGGCATAAAAAGAACTTTGCCATGTTAATTCTTGATGATAATAAAATATAGTATCCATATTAAATACTTGAGCTTGACAGTTTGAACAATTTAGTGTACAGTATACACTACAGGATTCTAGCATGCTACAGTACCTAGGATTGATGAACTAAGCTTTTACACATTCTGTAATTTAGAATTGTTGCAGCACACTGACCATGTCTTCAAATAAAATTCATTCAGGTTTTTTAATGCATTTATTTCCATCAAACGGATCACACATGTTTGATGCTCTTACAGTATATATGATTTAGGGTTGTCCTAGATCTATGTTATATTACGTGCATACTCTATAATAATTCTTGAGTTAACCACTGTATTATGCTGTACAGTACACATACAGTATTTAAAGGCCCAATTCTATCACCCCAAACAGTACCAATTCTCCTTAACTTCTTACTTAAGCCCCTCCTACAATTTTCTGAAATTCATCCTCGCCCACACACAAACTCAGTTTATTGCTTCAGGGTGAATATAAAAAAGCTCAGTGTATAATCAAGACACCCTCAGTACAGTTCATGCTGCACAATAGAAGCTTTGGTACTCTGCATTGTTTAAATAAGCTGTCAATCCAGAATTTTGGTAAACTCCTACTTGCAGTTTGGGGTGACAGGACTGGTCCTTTAAGCATTGACAGTTAGTACTACATGTTCTTCATGATTTAAACGAAGGGCCAATGAGATGTATGGTACTGTATGTTGAACAAACTTAACTGATGAAAGCACAATTCTGTGAAAGATATGCCATAATTTAGTTTTGCACGAAGAACAGATCAGGTAACCGTAGATTACAGTAGGTTACTGATACTTGTGATATGCCTCAAACTTCATTACAGGTGTATTTCCTTCTGGTTTAATTGACAGCCTTTTTCCACTACTGTAGTTGTGGGACACTGGACGGTAATCCCTTCACTATTGCTTGTGTAAACACCACACACAACAGCAGTATGTTCCATTTATTTAATTCTGAGGTACAGTATGACCTGGCCAGGGGAATAAACCCTGGACCTTCTGGGTACTGTGTAAGTTGGATGCTCCACCAACTACATTACTGTTCTTTACTACTGTAAAAACCACACATTTGGTCAAGACACAATAAGACACCTTGTCATTATATAAGGCACTTTTGTACGGTCTGTACAACACCCAGTGCAATACAATTGCATAGAACATGTACAGTATACAGTGCAGAACAACAGTCTACAGAATTTTTCTTCCTGCACAGCAACTGACGAAATTTTCAAAGTGGACCTACAGTTGTACAGTACTGTACATTATTTCAGATCCCCGGCCTCTCCCTTTTTGAATTCAGTATCAGCTTGTCAACCACCATTACACTATACTACACATATATGCAGCATTCCAAGTTTTTACAGAATTGTTAATTGATAAAGGTCACTGTTAGTAAATATTGAATGATACTAGTTTAATCAGCATTACTGTATAGAAGATGATCAGCAAAATGTTTTCAAAGGATACTGATGTATGAAATACCTAAAACACATACAGTACAGCATAGAACTCACTTTTGATTACTCGTTTCATCCTTGCAGTGTAAACGTGCAAAGTGTGTGGTACAGTACAACTAGTGTACAGGTACATTTTGGATTTCCATTTTATTATCATGGTGAACAGTACATGTGTCATGTGTGTCTGGTAGATGAAACTATACAGTCTTCAATGGAGCAATTTTTCATTTAAAATCCTTTAAGCCTATTGGGTATTTGTTTGTCTGTTTCAGTAAGTCGTCCATTTCAGAAAGTTGTCCGACTCAGGAAGTTGTCAGCTTGCTCAGTTCAGCTGTTGAGCAGTGGTGCAGAGCAAGTAACCTCCAACCCCACCCAGCCTTTGGAAAAGTGGCTAAAGACTGGGGATACTCTCACGTCCGTCAGACGGGGACGTTAAATGGTGGTCCCAGGAACAGGATTTGATGCCATTTGTACACGCCTGCCTCTTTAAGTCTGAGCACTAGTCAAAAAGAGTAAACGAATTTCGCCAGTGTTCATCCATGCTCACTCTGGCATAGGATCCTTGATGAGCCAAATGGCCTCCTGACCCTCAAAATGTTACATTAAAATTGAATTAAAATACTTTGAAACCCATTTCTTAAAGTCTGCATAGTATTTACACCACCTGCTTTAGAAAGAAGGCCTTTACCAATGTCATAACCATACAGTATATCAAAAAAGTATTGAACTTGAGCATCGTTTGAAATGGACTTTCCACAAATACCATACCAGCTTTTTTTTAATTTGCTATTAACTGCTTAAGTACAGTACCGTATAGTGTTCACTTGCCTGTACTGCAGGCAAGTTTGGGCAGACATTAAAAAAAGGGTTTTAGTTACACATGTTACAGTATTTTTCTTGTTTTTTTTTTCCTTTTGTTGACTCATCCATTAACTGCAATGGTATATTTTTACTGCATTTACTGCACAGAACAGTGCGAGTGGTCAGGATTTCTGTTTAGGGAGAAGGGGGGAAGGGGGTTTTCTCCTTTCCATAAAAAGTAAAACATGTTAGTATCTTGGTTTTTTTACTTAAGATTTTATTTTCTAACTTTAGATATTATTTTCTCTGTAAAGGAAAGTGAAATCAATTCCAATTGTTTAAGCATAGCTATGGTGAAAGTACCTGACAAATGAGTTATTTATGATTTGATCAATTTTCCTCTTAAAGGCAGTCATTCACCACCCCAAACTACAGTTTCAGTATTGTGTCTGGATAAAGATGAGTTCTAGATAAATGTGGGAGGGGCTAGAAGTAAGAAGGTTGGGAAAATTGGAACTGTTTGGGATGATGAAAATACTGTATGCCTTTAAGTCCTGATATTGGGATCATGGCTTATACATGTCCTGTTGTTATATGAGGGGAAATATAAACTTTAATTTCACATTTTCATGATAAATGGTGTGTCCTTCTCAAAATAAATATTTTTTGGACAATTTTAAAAACAACGATAAACAGTACAATCATTAGCATTTTGAGAATGACTCTCCTTTAAACTGTTATTCCTTTAAGAAAAGTGTATCAAAACTTATCTTTCCTGGATTTGGACTGTACTATTCTGGGGCACATGTAGTGGCCAAGATGATAGATCCTGACATTGCAACAGCTGGGTTTGTAGAGCACTGAGGCCAAGAAATCTACTAGGCCTACTATACAATTGTCACGTTAGCCTAGTGTGAAGTAAAACCAAGTGGTCTTAGCAAAGGCTGGCGTAGGTCTAACATTAGGGTTACAGTTAGTCTCTGCCCTCGCTCCTTTCTGCCCCTCACAAAGATTTTTTTCCGCTCCTTTTATTTTTAGCAGAAACATCTTTTTGAGAGTCTGAGAGTAATGGAATGGAATTCATTGTCTTCTTGTTCTTGGATTTGAAATTTGAAGTTAACAAATAACAGTTATTTTTAACACATGTACTGTAGCCTAAGTTCAAATATTACTTTCCGCCCCAAGATTTTTAGGGGCGGAAAGTAATGGGCGGAACTATCGAGGGCGGAAACTAGTAATGGACCACTAACGTTAGGCTAGCCTAGGGCTTAAGGTTAGAATTTACACTACTGTTTCAAAGTAATTTTGGGGGACTTATTTATTTCTGTCCGAAGTTACGTTAGTTTAACTTTTATTTCTACATATGAGTGTTAGGCCAAGGGCCTAGCCTAGACTTAATACAATGTTAAACGGATTTACGGATGTCAGTAATTAAGTAGTAAGTTTTAGTATGCTGTACCGTAGCCTAACTGTGTAGTGACTTGTTTCTTCGTCGTTCGCGAAACTAGTACATATTGCGAATGAATGCGACTTCCGTTGCAGTTCAAAATTGGTTTGAAACTCTGCTACTCTTTTCACACCAAGGAAATTCAAAATGAGGCTTTTGGTCTGATGAAAGGCACAGACACTTCACTTCAAAATAAGAAACTTTTCACAATTGTACTTCCAGATTAAGGACACCAGATAAGAGAAAAATTAAGTCTGACTGTCTGCACATTCACAAAGTACGTGGCGACAGTCTCGGCTACTTGTGAGATGTGCTTGCGAATTGCTCTGATAAAACTTTTATCAGACCTTTTATTAAAAGGATAAATGGTGTGCATGTACCGTACATGTACCGTACCGTAATGGTCATACTAAATGTAGCCCGGGTCGCCCGTGGTCTAAATGTCGCCCGGCTGTACAAGGGAGCATATCCCAATTAGCAGGTGTATTACTGCGTCCGTTTGTTCGCCCTCTGATAGAGTCCCTAAAAGGAGCACTTTTTTGATATGTTATGGAATGAGCTGGGGTTTTCTATAAGTTTCTTCTGAAAGTATATCAAATGAAGTACCATTGGTGAAAAAATGGGCTTAATTGAAGCAATTTTGTGGAAATTATGGGCCTTAGAAGCTGGCGGAGGCATACCGAGATTTTAGTGAAAAACAAGGCTTGGAAAAGGTGGTTTGAACTTTGAGGTGAAATAGCAAAAAATCTTCACGGTCATGATATGGTAAATTGAAAGTGCCATGAATGGCCAACTTGTCAGCTTTCATATGAGGGATAGCTTGACCCTGGCGAAAACTTCGACAAGCTTTTAGAGGCCCGTTTACTTTTTGAATTTAGTGTGTAAGTCAATGGAGGAATTAATGGGGATATGCTCCCACAATTTACACTTTCTGCCTTTGCTGATGATATACAACACCGCATTATTGAAAAGGTGGCTTTGTGCTCTTTTGGGTTTTGGCATTGACAATTATGCGTACTCACCAAATTGAAGTAGGATGGTCACACTTGTGGTAATCCGCGATGTTGCGGTTATCCTGATGAGATAAAGGAATTACTGTCAATTGTAACTAACACATGTTTAAGCGTTTCAATCAGTGGCGTAACCAACGGGGGAGGGGGGGGCAGGGGATGGGGACACCCCCTCAGTGAAATGCCTCCCCCCCCCCGCTTGCCCCTCAAATGAAATTCGTACGTCGAAAAAATGAGGGGAAATGGGTAAGCGTGGGCATTACCTGATACTACGTATCAGGTGGGGTAGGGTGGGAGTAAAAGTTTTTTACGGTACTATTAGTCAAGATCATAGGCGTACGGGAGAATTTCAGTTTAGGGGGCAGAGGATTCTCTGCCCGAAAAATGTAATTCTGCCCGAAAGACTATCTAAGCGGAGCGCCACCATCAGTTGGCGCGGAGCGTACAGAAAATTTTGAAAAATCGCAACCCCTCAGACAGCCGGAAATGGCCTTTCCCAGGCTTATAAGCAGAATCAAAGCCGTCGATATTTGAACTTTCGTTTACAATAAAATTTTCAAAAAAATGAGCAAATCTACAAAAAGGTCAGAAAACTCCCAGATGAAATGTACCACTACCATTGGACGACTACATTAAGCTATAATAAGTAATTAGTGCTTAGTAAAGAACAGTTTACTTTGACCTACCGTTACTACTAGGGAGGACTACTCGTATGTTAGGCTATACGTACACCAGCACAGCGGTATGTTGCGCAATTAGGGAGTTTTGTAATCATTCTCTTAACATTTATTTTTACACTTGGGCGAATTGACTTCGTATAACAGAATAACAATTCAAATATACCACATAAGCCAACCTACGTAAAAAATCAAGGGGAAAGGGCGTTGACAAGGGACTTTTCTTCCCCGATCCAGCAATCGGTAACTGAGGTTCGTCCTTAAAAACATTTGAGATGTGAAAAAACATAATATAATGATATACCGCACCTGGGAATGTATAAAACATTACCTGGTCTTGTATCTTTTCCGGGGAAAACTGTAGAACGGAATTAAAAACATGAGTACAGGGGCGGAATTTGATCTCTGAAATTGGGGGCCAAATTAGGGCAGAACAGCAAACGGCGCCGAAGGTGCCGCGGGAGCGCGGAGCGTGGGGTCCAGGGGCCTGCCTCAGGGCCCCTGGTGGGGCACAGGGGCAAAGCCTCGGTAGAAGTCCAGGGGTCCAAGCCCCCGGAAGCTCCTGGGTATTTACGAAATTGCAGGTATTAAAATGATTATTATATTATATTATATATAATATATTATATATTATATCTTCAACTTTAAAATACATTAGATGGGCACTTAACAGAACACAAATATCACAATTTGACTTTCTTCAATTATATCCTTACTCCGTATGATTAAAGTCGACTGGAATCGACAATGTAGAGTGTGCGGGGAGGTAGAATGGATTAATTAAAATTGAGATTTTTCTGGGGCTCCCTCCTTAGTGCCCCAGATCTTCTTTTCAGAAAGTT
Organism: Holothuria scabra; assembly: GCA_037179385.1. Classification (NCBI taxonomy): domain Eukaryota; kingdom Metazoa; phylum Echinodermata; class Holothuroidea; order Aspidochirotida; family Holothuriidae; genus Holothuria; species Holothuria scabra. The sequence goes on from CM074181.1 coordinate 62,105,069, forward strand.
AGGGGGCTTTTCATGTGATGTGAATTCAGCCTTTGTCTACAATGAGGCGCGCGAAGCGCGCCGAAAAATTTTTTGCTTAAGACATCTCAATAATGAAACTGAATGAAAATTAAAAATTAGAGAAAGTATGGGCCGCTTTTAACCTTAGCTGAATAACGGTGCCATCCTAAAACATTCTTACTGAAGCACAGACATACTCTAGTTTTCTATATAGTCTTTTCAGGTGACTTTCACAGAGTCGTTACCTGTAAAGGGGGCGCGCGGAGCGCGCCGAAAAATTGAATTTTTACTTCATCTCAAGAGTGAAATTGAAATAAAATTAGACAAAAAGTGGTCCCTTTTCACTTATACCGAATAAGGGTGTCCCCTGAGGATATTTGTGCTAAGCAAAAACGTACCTTTTCGTTAGATTTTTATAGAGTCCTTATCTGTGATGGGAAGCGCAGAGCACGCCAAAAAAGGACTAGTTTTGAGACATCTCAAAAGAGAAATTAGTGGAAATTAGAGAAAGAGTGGCCCCTTTTCACCTCAGCCGAAAAAGAGCTCCGGATTAGGGTCAAATAAGATCATCGTCCTTTCAGAAAGCTTGGGGGTACTTGGTCAGAAAAGGGACCAGAAGATGCCTCCTGCTCCCCTTTTCACTAGCTACGGTAGAGCTTCAGCTACGGCCCGGGCACTGGTGATAAGCCTCAGTGACAATGGAGGAGTTGTTCTACAACTTTCAATCTGAATATTTAAAACGGGTGCACACGAAGCGTGTCGAAAAAAGGAGCGTTGAGACATTTATTGAAAGGATGTTGTTTTTGTTCAGTTTTCAATGCAGTAAATGACTTGTTCAAACATTATGCAACTTAATTAAGTATCACTCGCGTAGCTCTGTCAGTTCCAGTTTGTATTTTTGCAGCAAAAGCAACCAAAGACGTAAAAAAAACTAAGTTCTGGAAAAAAGTGGGGGCAAGTGCCCCCTTGCCCCCCCCCCCCCCCATAATCCCGCCTATGCATGAGTACCGTATGTCTGTGACTCTGTTGCGACTCTTGCCCGAATTCCAGTTCCACTGAATGTAAGACAACTGTCTATATGACTCGGCCCGAACTCCCGACTATATATAAATGATTTTTCTACTAACGACGTTTGAGAAAAACTCGGCTTGTCACGTTGCTAGAAGTTTTACATGAATTTGTGGGCAGACTTACTTGCAGATTTGTTCACACTAAAGTCGGATGAGTGAGCAAACAAGCTACGCTGATTTGTTTACCATTGCCCGAATTTCGGTTCAACAGCACTGCAGGTTAAAAAGTTTCGCACAATTTTAAGAGGATCATTTTGAAAAGTGCAAAATCGTCATCTCATTCATATGCTGCCCAAATACCTCTCGACCAAGCACGTTTCAGCCTTCTTGTGACTATTGGTGATTGTCATTTAGTAAAACGGTGCGTCACAAGATAGCTTTCGATTGATTTGTTCGGGAAAAATTTTGGGGACTGTATACATCCTCTCTCCCCTTGTAATCTGGCAATTAAAAATATCCCAGAACTTTTTTGCAACTTTTGCCCAAATATTGTGTCTTTTTGGGCAAAGGTTCGCCCAATAATATGAAGTGAGACTGATGATAAATTGTTTTTTCATAAGCTGCCCGAATGTGTCGCGAATTTTAGTATCTTTTAGAGTTTTCATGAAAATTGTACCGTGACTATGATTTTTGTTTTTTATGTTTTTTTATTATTTTTTCGGCCAAGTGTTTGAAGGAATTCGGGCGCGCCTAGGAGTTTTCTGTGTAAGTAGAAACAAACCAGGTTTTAAGACTCAAACGGCTGCCCGAATTTTCCCAGATCCCTGCCCGAATTTTAGGTCTTAACAAATTTTTTTTTTTTGGGGGGGGCAGTCTGCCCCCCCCCCCCGCCTCGTACGCCTATGGTGAAGATATTGTACAACAGTTACTGAAATCTTCTTGTTTTCATTCCAACTAATATATTCTTTCTTAAAACAGAAAAAATAGTACTCGCTTAATTTATATTGAAGAAAAGTCACGATCAAAAATTAGAGAGTAAAAACAAACAATTGATTTTAAAAGCAAACAAATTGTTTAGGTCCCCACACAATAGCATTTTTGATAGAGAGAGTGGCAAATCGTGATTCCAATTAGGCATAAATCAAACTTGATACAAATGAAACACAGCAGTCATTTAATTGAGAAATTTTGCATGTGCTTTTCTTGAAATGTGTGATGATTAATTAAATAAAGTTCATGTGCAGTTTCAGATTTTCACAGTTTAAATTAAGGCATGCCTATTTCTATATGTACAAAACAGTAAAATGGTCAACTTGTGCAATAAACGGAGGAACAAGCGATGCTTTGACGCAGTGGAGAAACTTTTCGGAACCTATTAAGATCTCTAGCAGGTCCCTCGTTGTCACAAAGCAAACATTCATAGCGGAAGTATGAATTTCCAAACCTGTGTTTTAAAAAATTAGGGATATTTAGCTGAAATTCAAAGGGCCAAAGACACTGGAAAGTGTCATTTCCGACAATCTCAGAGGCATTTCTAGCCAAAATTTTCTCTGTACGCTACGCGCCAATCGATGGTGGCGTTCCGCTTTGATAGTGTTATTTGTGCTAGCCCCCCATATCAATCTTTGCCCCCCCCCCTCAGCCCCCAAATGAAAAAGTCTGGTTACGCCACTGGTTTCAGTGTTAGATAATTGCTCTAACAAGTGATGCAAATCGGATCTTATGAGAGTTTTTGATGATTGCATGTGCACATGATTGATTGTTCTTAGCTTTGGAGGTTTATTGTGAGACTCGGGGACATTGGATGTCTAAAGACAGTATACTGTTGGATTCGAACCAAATACCAGCCAACCAATAAAAACGTCGTATAAATATCAACAGGGACAATTTTCCTGTGTGAGTGGGGTCGTCGAAAGGCAGCTCATTGGAAGCGGGGGAGTTGTCAGAGCTGACAACTCCATGCTCGAAGTGACCAAGGAAGAAAATGGGGGCGATCCTCGATGTGGGGATGGGGTGGGGGACATATCCCCCATGGAAAAAACGTAAAAGATTCGGAAACTATGTAAAAAATAAGTATGCTATTATGAATACAATAGAACAAAAAACTAAAAAAATACAAAAATCCGCTTTAAAATGTATCACAAAACCGTTTCACAGTTCTGTACACACTCCCTTGGATTAACTAAAACGTGAACATTTAACAGATACACACTACTTTCCTCGATCGCTTTCCACCTTCGAATGTGATTATCCATAAGTTAATTTCTTTGCTAAACATAGAAGGTAAATATCCATCTATTACATATATAGTCTGATGAAGTGACTTTAACATATTTAAATGCCATCAAAATCAGATCTTACGAGATTTTTTGATTAATGCACCCGTTAGACGATTGATTGTTCCAAGCTTTGGAAAAAAAATATTGTGAGACCCTAGGACATTGGATTTTTGAAGACATTGAACTTTTGGATACGAACTGAATACCAGAAAACCAATGAAGTATAATACTAATAATAGTTCGACCATTTCCTGTATTAGTATCATAGTTGGGTAGAAGAGAGGCAACTCACTGGAGGTAGACAAGGGAGATGAGAACTTCGGAGGACACTAGATACTGTTCAAAAAATGTAGTCATCAAAATGAAAAGTTAAAGATTTTTAAAAAATGAAATTGGATGCCTACTAAGTAAGCAACAAAAGCATGATTTAACTATCCTGTCTTTAATTAATTTGCAATTTTTTGAGGTATATGCGCGCGACGCGCCCGAAAAATAGCAATTTAAAGACAGCGCTAATTGTTTTACGTTTTCCTGCTCTTTCTAAGTTACCCAAGTTCCATTGAGATGTCCTACTCGTTTCTCCGTACATGGCCCGACATATGCATGAAAGCAGTCATCAGAAAACCTGCTAAAGGGTCCCCACACAAAGGGACCGGCAAAATTATATATCATATTCCTTAAGGTCATTAGGAGCGACTGTCATACCACTCACGTCTTATTGAAGTGGTCCCATACTGTAATTTCAGTCCTGCTAGATCCACCCTAATTCCCTGTCAAACCCGCCACTAGCGCCGACGGCATTACCCGTGGTGGTTCGATTTGGATAGGCTATTTGGAGTCGCATGGGCATTGTAGAATAATCGAGCTCAAGCTAACTTATAATGGACGGAGAAGAATGATCATGTGAGTGAGCGAACCCCGCCCAATAGCATTGTTGTAGCCATTTTACGTTTATAGGCTAAGAAGTTATCAATTTGATAACCGATTTAACTGACTGTTATCCTAATACATATAATTCATGATATTGTACTACTTTTGAAATGGGATGGAAGCATGGACCGTCCACCGTCCTGGTGAAGAAAGGGCTCTCGATAGAATGGTCATGGGTATGACATTGGGGTTGTCGGCCTTTAAACAATTACGTCGTATGAAATATTCCAAAAGTGTAAAGGCAATTTGCGATATGCAAAACGAAGACTTGGATATAACCCTTTTCTAATTAAGAAACACAAAAGAACGTAACAGGAAAAAAGCTTTTTTTGGCCTTGATTCTCAAAACGAAGACTACTGCAACAACAGGGGCTGTGCCAGGGTATTTTGATAGGTTAACGGGGACAAAACATGAGCTGAATGCTTCTTCTCCTTCTTTTCAGGCTTCTTTTCCTTCTGTTTTCATATTGTTTTGCTAATATAGGAGACGGTCCCCACCCCCACCATTCCGTACCAATACCCCTGTACAAAAACACCTCGTAAGTACCCTTTTATTGTAATTGCGAAAACGAATATTGAACCATCAAAATTTCATTTCAGAGATGTTTCTATCAATTCCAAACACCTTTTCAGACAATGCGAGTGATAGCCTTACTTACACAAAATACATTTCGGCGTGGTTTCATGAAATCTTTCAATGTGAAAACGCAATTCCTGATATACAAAACGAAGCCCGGCTTGGATTTTCTGCCCTTTCTCAGATACGAAACAGTACAATATTTCCTGCGAGTAACATAGGAGGCAGAAGATGTTTTTATTGGGAGTCCAAATTTTCGCAGCTGGCATAAAGGTGACGCCGTAAAGCGTCCGGTTTTGCACGAAGAGCAAAACCCCATCGGCGTGGCCTCCGGGGGCCAGCATAAGGGCCCCTGTTGAGGTGGAGCAAAGTCCCGGTGGGGGTCCACGGGGCGAAGTCCCCGGAAGCTCAGCGAATTAAGTGATTTGAGAGGCTCCAAAATGGTTGAAAAACATATTCAAATTATATACTATATTCAAATAAGGATTCTAAACTATGAATCTAACGTCAGGAGTGGGGTGGGTAAGGGACGAGAATGGAATCGACTATGGCATTTGATTAAGGAGAAACATACTTTACAGTTATTTTAGGGGGATAAGCCAAAATGTTGAAGCTATTCAAAATTGAACATGTGATTGATAATTTGAGACAAGGCATTTTTAAGAGATCCAAAGTGGTTGGTGGCATTTTTATCAAGAGTGAGTTCTATTTAAAATCTCGAGGCAATATGTGTGAGGACCATGGGCCCGCAACAGGGCCCCAGAAGCTCTAACATTTTAGGCTAATTCTTAGTGGATTTAATGGAAGCAGTAAAATACCTTTGTTTAGACATTAAGAATAATCCTAAAAGGGACATTATTTCTGGGGCTAAGTGTGTCGTTGGGGCCAATAAGAGGACTGGGGACATGCCCCTCGCTCAGTATGTTTAAAAGTTCCCGATTTGAGAAGAAAACAGATAATTTGAAAAAGAAAAAAGCCGGGCTTGCAAATTTTTTTGTTTTTAACTGTTTGAAAGGTGAAAGAAAACTCTCCTTCAGGTTATCATAAATGTGGGGGTCCGGGGGGTGAAGCGTTGGGAAGCTTTTAAACTTGTGCATTCTGAAAAGTAACAGTTGAGCCAAAGAATAGCCGAAATGTAATAAAAGCAACTTAAAAATTTATTTTGCGACATTTAGCTATTGGGGGCAATGCCCCCAAAATCCCATAAAAAAATTTTTAGGGGGAGGGGAGAACCAGGCCGCCTATGATTAATATTCCTTTTAAGTTATGCCAAGGATCGACGGTATTAAAATTTATGTCAATCTGAGATTCTACGAATACCGAAGGAAAACATCAGTGAAAGGAACATACTACTTTGTTCATTGGTTTTAATTGGTAATTTGGTTTTAACTGTAGCAAGCCATCTGCTCCATTTTTCTGCACCACTTTTTATGTAAAGACTCTCTCATTAACTATCAAACGCTTTCTTTCAAAGGTTATGTGGTTTTTCCGGTTAGACATAGGCCGAGTTTTCACATATTCATATGAAAGATACACAAAAGTTCGCTTAGTGGACAGCCCAACCTTGGATATTGCTACTAGTGCAATAAAGACACAATTGTAAGTACGCCCTCTATATAGACTACACGCATTGCATAGTCAGACAACATTTAGGTAAGCCGGGCGACCCGGGCTACTTTTAAATTGACCGTACCGTACCGCCTCAATTATTAGGACAATTACTGTACGGAAGTACGCAATCGTATAAGGAACATATTATTGTCGACTTAACGTACATGACAAAAGTGACAATAGTCTGCAAATTAACGGGTTGCAGGGACGGAAATTATATGACAAAATTTTGGAAAAATTGACCGTCATCTCCACTAGATATCCGATCTCGTAAATGCAACAATTTGCTGGAAAGTTGTTACTGTTATTACTGTATCGTAAAAATAACAAAATTCAGAAATTTGCGATTGCAACTTTGTACGGAAACGTAATAGTGCCAAAATTATTGCAAAGAAATAACCGGGCAACTTAATTTGTAATTATTTGTTACATTAGTCAGATATTCCTCATAAAAATGCAGGGAATTGTATATTTACTGCAATGTACCAAAATATTGCTTAAAGCTTCATCACAGAGGTACAGGGATTCACCTTTTTTTTGGGGGGGGGGGGGAGTACGCATGATGCTATCGGTCCGCTGGCGATATATGGCGGAATAACGCTGGCGGTTTAACGCTAACGGCCCGCTAGCACACCAACGGACGCTTTTGTACAGTTGTGTCTTGACGGAAAACCGCCAGCGGACCAATAGCGGACCGCTGGTGAAATTTTTAGAACAAAGTGCATGCTTCTGTTCTTAGGAAGTCTATCAAACTACCCACTTCAGAAGACTTTTAATAAAAGTGATACTTTTAGGCCTACTTCGGGTAGGAATTGTTCTATTTAAACAGGTCAACTTGCCTACATCCTTAGCTGTTACTTCATGCACTGAGCTCATGCATTAACAATAATATCCAGGAAGACCACTGTGATTGGTCAGTGAAATTGTGTGTACAACAGAAAGGGGCTTTCAAATGGAAGCCCATTGTACGGTGTAGCTGCTGAGTGTATGGATTTACCATATGCTGACGGTCACTGTGCAAGTATAGCAACTTCTGTCCACAGTTGTTTAAAGCAGTCAGTGCAAAGAACATCACTTTAAATATTTGTAAGTATTATATTTATTTTCCAACCTATGTTTTATATATATGTACATATGTATATATTTTCAAGATGGGAATAAAGTTCTTCCTTAAAGAAAAAAAAAAAAAAAGGACATCACTTTTGTCAAGCGATATATTAGCAGCCATCATTGTAGAGTGTTGATGGTACTAGGTCTCATATTGTTCTTGGAACTTACCTCATATGGGAACGATCAGTGAGTTCTCTACTGCTGGCCAGACAAGTTATTTGTGACACTTAGGGCATGGCCGTAAAACGGCCTCATTATAGCCCGTTGCTGAAGGCCTAACCACTGCTGAAGAATAACATTGGTTTTGGAAGGAAAACAAAACATGCAGGATTAACACTTCTTTTTTTTTTACTTGTGGACATTTAGAATACTTTCAAGAGCTGTTACTTGATCAGGGTCTTATCCCTACAACTAAATTCTGCTGACTGAACTTTTGGACTGTAATAAACCTGACCAGTTTGAAATGAAGGCCATTTTGCACTATTCCCAGTTACAATTTAAAGGCATTTTAATTCTGTACTGACATAGTGGACACTTTGTTGTTTGAATCGGTCATAACCTCCTTTTGGGCCTATAAGCAATCTGTGTTCAGCTAACTCACTTTCAAAATGGACAATGAAGGAAATGAATGAAATATCATGATGAATGAAAATCATTCTCTTTAAAATTATGGAATAACCCTTTGCTACAAGTCTGTTACAGCTGGTAATCCGCCAGTGGACCACTGGCGTTCTCTAGCGTTTTTCCGCCGAAAGACCACCGTAGAAAGCTGACCATTTCGGCGGCGATGCGCCGGCGTTTTACGCTAGCAGCCCGCCAGGGTCACTTTTGACGGACCGCCTGTGGACCGCTAGCATGTTGCTAAGTTTGTTTATGTTTACTTTGTATAATGTTTGTTTGTGTAATAATTTTTTTTTCTAAGTTGGGTCAATAGCTTAGATAAAAGGTCTTTTCTGTCTTTTCTGTTTTCTAGTGTCCTTCATATCAGTGGCGTAGCCAGGATGCGATTGGGGGGGGGGGGCCTAGGTAACAAATGGGGGGGGGGCTGGTACCTCCGAGGGTCAGACACGGCAAGACTATCTAAGCGGAGCGCCACCATCGGTTGGCGTGGAGCGTACAAGAAAATTTTGGACTTTAAAACCGGTCCATATGGCCGGAAACGGCACTTCCCATGTGTTTTAAGCTGGATGTATCCAGCCTTGAAATACGAATCTCATGTCTGCGACTTCTCAAATAATGAGAGTAAAAAATCAATCTATGAAAAATGGTAATACATACACTTTTTAGGGCCCCCGAAACTGGGCACTTCTGATCTGTGGCCTGGGGGGATGAGACTGAAAGGAAACGGTATCTCCCTTTCCCTTGGGAAAATTGTAAATTTCAGGACGTAGATTACAAATGCGGCAATATTTGAATCTAAGCGGAGCGCCACCATCGGTTGGCGCGGAGCGTACAAGAAAATTTTGGGCTTTAAAACCCCTCCAGATGGCCGGAAACGGCACTTCCCACGTGTTTTAAACTGGATGTACCCAGCCGCAAATGCGCCAATATTTAAATGGATTTCAGCTTAACTCAGGCAGTACCTTACCCTTTAACAGGAAAACCAAAAGTAGTTGTGTCCCCCTCTGAGAAACTTTCTTTATAGATGCAAAATGGTGCTATGCTTGGCAAAACTTTGAACTGATTACAGGCCTAAGTTTTAGGATTTTCCCTTTTTGGGAAGCATGAAAAACATCAAAATATTTTTAGTTTTTGTCGGTAGAGATTTTACAAGAGACATACATACTGCCAAAGAAACAATTTGCAAAATGGTGCAGTATTTAATCATCGGTACATTACATAGTCAAAATTAAAATACTACGAATAAATCTCTCAGAATAATTGAACCGCAAAGCAGAAGGAAACACATGAAATCCGGACCTTGTGGACATTTTACAAATCCCCCGGACGCCAGTGCCAACTAGTAAAAAGATGACTTGTCGAAAAAATCGTCCTACAGTGGCACTTGTCATGGGCAGGAGTGAGGCACGAGGTAGGCCTACATGTTAAGGATGGAAGGGAAGAATTATCCGAAGGCAGTACCGTACCCTTACCTGCTTACGGCATATTTTGTGTATGATAAAGTATAGGAATGGTCGTGTAAGAGTGGTCTCCAGTGTACGATTGCCTTATTTTCAGTAAATCAATCAGCAATCCGAAAGGCAGAAAGGGTCTTAACCTAACAAAGTCACATTAAAGTTTATCGTCGAGACTTTCGTTTCATCTTCGAAGTGAAATGCAATAAACGACAGTGCAGATCACAAACGGTATCCAATTTAGTGAAAGTAGGCATTTTGAAGTTATTACTTGATTTCATACGTGCGCACAAAATGTGTTTTACACACATTCATCCATGTTTTTTTTTTTTTTTTTTTACACATTTTATTCATTTACTGTTTTGAAGGATATACTTCAAAGTTTATTTCCGTTCAAACATTTTATTTTTTTTTCAATTACTTTATCAGGATGCAAAAAATCTGGGGGGCCTGGAGAAAATCTGGGGGGCCTAGGCCCCCCCAGGCCCCCCCGTGGCTACGCCACTGCTTCATATGTTTGCTTTCATATATGTTCGTTTCAACTTGTTATTTTGTAAATTATATGAAAAATAAATTTGAATTGAATTGAATTAACTAGGCCGGCCGGGGTAGCTGGTTTTCTGCCCGAAAAAACATGGTACTGCCTAAAAGGCTAATTATCGGAATGCGCCATCAGTTTGCGCGCATCATACAGAAATCTGTTAAAATTGTGATCCTTCAGACGGTCAAAAATGGCTAAACTGCATTCCCCAGGCTTTTGATCAGAATCGAAGCAGTCAATATTTTTAACCACTCCCGTATGATTATTCAAGCGGATCGCTACCATATCACTTGACTCGGAGAGTAGAAAAAATTTGAAAAACATCACAACCCCTCAGGCATCTAGAAATGGTGACTCACAGACATGTAGGCAGAATAATAAAAGCAGCCGTTATTTAGATTTTTTTCCTTTCAATAAAATGTTCAGTTTGAATCATTTGAAAAATCAGAAGTGTCCGGGGGTGGTCATTGGTGATGTGAAGAAGGAACAAATTCATAATCTTCACTCTTGAAATGGGTTCTCGGGGAGGGTTGTCATAACAAAATATGACACGTCACAAGATGGTTTTTCCGCCCAAACTGTGGGCACCCATGTACACCCTCCCGTCTGTCAGTGTGGTCACAGGGGTAGCAGATAATGTTCCCTAATATGTGCATGGAGTTAAACCGGGACGCGTAAAAGAAATGGAAAAAGAGGTAAAGGAAGGGTACAGGAGAAGACAGAAGAAAGACAGAAAACAAAAGTATATAAAAAAGGAAAAAGGAACTTAAAGAATTGAATGAGAATTTTTGCCGACAAAAGGGGAGAATGCATGGGGAAAGAAAGAGGGCTCGAAATAAGTACAAACCGACTAGTGTAAACATGGCGAAGCTTTACAACTGAGTTTAAATAGAAACTAGACTTGTACTGAAATGATCACGTAAAAAGGGACGGCGAGAAAGCAGAAAGGGCTTGAGAAAATGAATGACTGGGAAGGCCAGAAAACTGAGAAAGCGAAGGAAGCATTAGAAGGCTTGTTGAAAAAGTCGTAGAAGGACGTGGCAGGAAGAGTTAGAGCAGTGGTTCTCAAACTTTTTCAAAATACCGCCCCATAAGGCATCCATGACTGATCCAATGCCCCCTCCCACCCAACATGCCATCATGTTTATATAAGTCTATGACTTTGAGCTTTCAACTTTCAATTTCCCGCACCAAAATGAACCAGATAGGTTTTATATTGGGCAAATTTTTGTCAATAGTTGCTAAACCTTTTGGAGAAGACAGTCATTTTCAACCACTCTGCAACTTCCTAGGTTCCTTTATTGCATGAATGTATGAGAACCTCCAGGGACCCCTTAGTCAATGCCAACGCCCCCCCCCCTTATGCTTGCAAACTCCTCAGCGCCCCTTGAAACTTTTCAACGCCCCCAGGGGTGGTAGGGACCATTTTGTGAGCCACTGAGTTAGAGAGTGAAAGCTACGCAGAAGAGAAAGGAAAAACTTCAATAAAGTGGTAAATCAAAGCTGTGACCATCAGTCGCATAGTAACAAACACGGAAACTTTGCATCCAGACGGAGATTTTCATTAGAAGTCACAGACCGTGTGGACTTGCGTTGTTACGGAATGTGGTTTGATGTCAGAGATCGGGTAAGCGGAAGAAGAAAATTTTAAAAGCGTAAGAGTGATTTAGACTTGTGTACGTTTTGGGAGACATATATTGAGAGTATGACAGAACATATTTTCTGGGAATGTAGTATTGCGGTCAGTTTTATTTTAGATGTAGAAAACCGATTCTTAAGAAAGCAGTTCTTTTTTTCAAAACAAGATATTTTCTTTGCTCATGGGGAGGACTTGTTCCAGCTATATAACTTTTTTATTTTACATTATTATTTTTTTTTTCATTTTTGAGTGTAAGAGACTTGGTCGAAAACCCACAATAGAGGATTTCTTCTTTTAGTTCGCCATAAGCATAAAAAGATACAACAATTCAAGATTATTCCCCCGTAAAAGGAACAAAACTAATTATATGGATCTTTACTGGGTCTTCAGCGGGTGCAGTGAGCTATTTCAATGATGTTCTATTGTTCGTGTACCGTATCCGATATGCCCGGTTATTCTTATTCTCATTCTTGTTAGCCTGTATAAGTCAGTAATTGCATGATGTTTCCCTTAACTGTGTGTTTTTCGTTGTTACATCATATAGCAATGTAAACAATTCATGACTTGCATACCGTGTGTGATGTTTTTTAGCTTTGTGAATGTACAGTTCATCAAAGGTATAAACAATAGCCTATATATTAATCTATACGTTACTTGTATTATCTAAACTATGTTATTTATATTGTTTTGTATACGACGGGAAACTGTGTTAAAATGTAAAATAATCAAAATTGTGGAAAACGAGATAAATGGAGGGAAAAAAGAAAATTAAAACAAACAATCAAGAAGCGTGGATGCACGGAAATAAAGCACGTAGACGTACGAGGAGAAGGACAAGGAGCACACTGTCCCCTTCCCCCAAACAATGCAAAATCTGAAATTCGGACAGAGATCTAGAAAAAATGAGACACCATTTAAAATCAAAGAGCCAAAAGGCTAAGTGATACCTTGTCGAAAGGAAAATTTAGGGAATAAATTTGCATTTTGACCTCTGGTGACATCAGATAATATAATTTGGAAATCCTCGAGAAATTCTACGCTTTATTGGCTGCTTATACCAGATGAATTCTCACCTCTCCTTAAACAATTAGGTTTCTTTTGTTAACCGTATTTCATCAACATAAAAATAATTCTTTCATAATATTCCTACTAGAAGGTATCTTGTTAACAATATTTGTAACCCCTGGTGATCTCATACGACACTTGACCTATGGTGTCTGGCTACTGGCCTCTGGTGACCTCGCTGATCTCCACCAAATCTAAAGCTGTTCCTCTCATTGTGTTTTACAAGGCTTTCATTTTTTTCTTCTAGGGAAATCAAATGTCATTCGACCTCTTTCCAAAACAATAGGCTTCTCCCTCTCAATATAACAAACCTTCATACTAAAAGTGAAAAGCCTGTCGGCTATTGCTATCCTGAGATATCGTGTTTACAAGCAAATATGTCACAAAACATATACAAACATACAGACATACTAAAAAAAGTATCCAAGCAATTGAAAATACCCCAAAACTTTCGCTTTAACATTTTTAACGTTCAGGGCAAAGTTTTGTTCAAGGCATAGAGCAATAGGTTAGGTTAGGTTAGGTTAGACTAGATGGTGTTTTACAGCCCACTGGCAGTTTCCGACCAATTGGTTCAAGTCGAGCGGACCACAGCCCCTTTTCCAGTTGTGGCTCACCGGCATGTGGCCTTACTATATTGCTTACGCTGAGCACCAAGCACAATGGCAGTAGGCTAAGTGTTAATTGTTTATAGTCAGTCTTGTAGTAGTGACACCATGTGACTTCGACTTTGCAGCAGTGGCGTAGATCTGGTTTGTTGAGGAAATTTCCCGACACTCCACACCCGGAACCTCAGACCGTGTCCGAACTCGTCTGTAAGCAATCCACCCACACAAACGCGAGTATATACACACCCGCCTTATACACACACGAACACACATGCATACTCACATTGGCACCTATAAACACAAAACACATATAGATAGCGCTTTAAACGCGTTGGTAGTGAGCTTTAGATTTTACGACGCGGACGTCAGCTGCAACGTAATGACGTCACCACGAGCGTTTCCTGTCATTTAACAACTGAGTGTAGCGTTATTTCGCGTTGCGTTCGAAATGGCATAGGTATAAATGATGTCATTTCGTTGTAGATGAGGTCCGCGCCGTGAAATCTAAAACTCCCTATTATTGCTTTCAAACAGGCTCAAGCTGACGTTTTGTCGAAGCCCTAAAGTCATCTGTACACTGTGCACCACAATGTTCCGTTTTGTTCTGCCTGATGTTCTGCCCAACGGACTTATATAGGCCTACATCGACAGAGCATGTAACGTGTTCGTCCTATCCGTAGATGGTCGCCGCTGACTGGGACAAACAAGGCGCACCAAGATGGCCGCCGTGAGGCTATAAATCGTCTGTTTTGACAACGACACTGCAATATATTGCAGTGTCGTTGTCAAAACATATATATTTTAAACAAAAGTTTAACTTGAATGGGAAACAATACCATATTCCTGCAAATACGTGTAGTGATTTTGAACTTACCTTGCTATATTTCAAAAATATTTCAACTTTTCTTGCAAAAAGGGTGATATACTTGAGCAAGTACAAACTTTCACACAAAATCATTGCAGATGGCCGTCTTGGTGTGCTTTTCTCTCACAATCAGTAGCGACAATCTACCGTAGAGTATGCTCTGTCCATGTATAGAAAGTCCGTGGTCTGCCCGAATTATCCGAAGTTAAACGATATGTTAGTTTGACCCCCAATATTTTCATAGTGGGACAATTGCCCCCTGTCCACCAGGATCGACAGCATATTCTGCTCTACCTCACAAAGTTAAATTGTAAAGTTTAGGAACGACAAAGGTAGGCAGACCTGATTAAAAAAACCAAGGACAAAGAAGGCTAGGGGGCGGGGCAAATGTGGCAAGCTTATTTCATGCAGCAGTCTGCAAACCATGCAGCATAACATAAATTTACTGAATGTTGCCATCATCAGCAAGATATAATATAATGTATATAGTTTAGTGAGATTTACATGTCCATAACAATAAACGTAAACATCCATCTCCAACCTTACCCTCTCCTCTCTCACTCGTGTATCTCTGCACAATTATAACATATTGTCCATATTTGCCATGTCCTTTTTTTATTTTAAGATGGAGAAGTTGTTTGCAGAAGCTTTAGATGAAGTTGGCAACCTCGGTTCCACTATGCTCTTCCATTTCACAAAACTGAATGGTAGCAACTTCTCTGAAGAAGTCAAGTGATGAAGATGGGAATTCAAAAATGATTACAGTACACCCATCCTTAAGTGAGGCTGTCCCACAGATTCTTGGCTCATTATGAAGTTAATATTTTCATGATTTAATGTTATCCTTGTTTCTTTTCTATGTCTTTACATGTAACCTTTAATGGTATTTAGCTTGAAAGTACCAACTCATAAATTTTGTCTTTGATACAAACCTTACCAAGTGATTTCCTTTGGGAAAAAGGAAAATTGCTCTATACTATGATCCTATTTTAAAATTTTTGTAAAATTTATTTATGTTGTTATCCCTTCCTTCTACTTTTCTACTTCCTTTGTCGATTTTTCTGTTGCCTTATTAAAGTTGAAGTTTTCGTATTTTCTTCAAAAATTGTAAGAACCTAAAAATAAAAGACTGTATTAACATTTTTGTTAAATTTATTCATGTCGCAACCCCTTGTTCCTAATTTCAATTATCAAGTTTTGCTATCATTTTTGAAAAGTTAAAGTGTTTGTTTTTCCTTAATAGTTTAATAATCTGAAAATTTAAAAAAAAAAATTGTAATAGACAAACACTAGCCTTGTTTTGTTGCATTCAGTCAGATATGAAGTTGCTGTAGTTTCATTCTTTGTGTTTCTCTTTGTCTTTGGTTTGGTCTTTACACAACCCTCTCCAAAATTGTAAGCATTTTAGTTAAGTTTGAATTATTTAGTCCAAAAGGTTGTACCAGGTACTCTTGCCAGATGTAGAGGTTGCTGCTTTTTGTACTTTATTAATGAGGCTACTACTTTCTGGTTCTTATTTTCCCTTTTCTTTTTAGTGTTGGTTTCACCAAGATATTATCAAGGGCAATCATGAGAACAGGAAGACCTGGGAAAAGACACAAAACTATATTAAAACATAATTTGGGTAGAGGGAAATTTTGGAGAAGTGCGTGTGAAGGGCGGGAGAGTGGGTGTAAAGGCAGAAAATATTGTGTAATGCTCCATTAGAGTTTCTGTCACTTGCAGTATTACCAATGATTTCCTGGAGTTTAAGGGATAAGGGTGATTTGAAGGAAAAAGCAAATATTTATTAACAGATTGTGGAAGAAATTGTTCCACTGATTCTTCAACAAACATTTCCCAAGGTACTATTGGTTGATCATGTACACTTGATTGTTACTTCTGAATAGCTTGTGCTTTGAACTTTGAACGGATCGGAAATGCAACATTTAAGTGCATTTGTTTGTGTGTGTAATTCAAAATTGTCAGGGAGATATGGGAGAAAAAAATAAGGGTAAGTGGGAGTTACATGGCAGGTGTATTGTTTATTAGATGAGGTAGGTTAAACTAGCTGACACAATTTATATTTGCCTTCTTGTGGACTGGAATTTTCCAATTTTGTAGGTGACTAATGAATAATGTATACCCAAAAGCAGTCATTTGCCTAGATGGCTTTGCGTAGTTTGCTCTCAGAGGATGTAGATTTTTCAAAAAAAAAATCCCCCACATTTTTCAATTTTCTTCATTTTCCCTCCAAAATCAAATTCTAATGGAAATTGAGATTTTTCAAAGGTTCATTAGAAAATGCAAATGTTTTGAACAAAACCCATAAACTTAAAAGTTTGGAGGATCCCCAAATTTTTGCACCACAAATTTTGTGTAGCTTTGAGTTGTCTTCAAGCAAAACTTTGTGCCATTGGTCCTGTTGGAAGCTAAGGTTATACTGAATTTCTAGAACAAGATTAACATTTAATGAAAATAGTTCTAGTAGAGCTAGACCTTCTTGTCATTATTGAAGGAGGTTGACCTTTGTTGGTATGTTGACACAACGGTTATTTGAAATCTTTCATGATTTACATGAATCAATTTTATTTTTTCAATAAAAGAGTTAAATACAGACTTGTTTAATGATTGCACATGCATGTTATTATGCTGATGTCATTGAAGCTCATTAATTTTTGTTATTGGTGCCTGCCTGATGCTCCTGGTGCCCAGTGTTCCCAATTAGGTTTGATGTTCCCCGTTTTCTCATTTCACAGATTACCGATGATTACAAGGTTTGTTATTCCTTGGTTGGAAGTTATCAGAAATGTTTAATGTCCTCAAGGTTCAGTGTCCCAGCTTGGGAAGCTTGAACACCTGGTAAGATGAATCCTTGGATTCATTGACAAAGTCCCTTGCTGTTATTTAATTACACTTAATCTGATGTAATCCAAATGAAATAGCTTTTCCTTATTTTGTTAAATATTTTTTAAGAAAAGGGTTGTTATCTTACTTTGTGTACACAAAGTTGTTCACATGATTGGTACATAAGTTACAGCAATTCATCTTTATAACGCAATTCATAGTATATATAGTTATTAATAGGGCGGGCTATGCCTCTGGCTTAGTACCAGATTGTTCGTCTTCTTGCCGCTTCGTCCTCTGGAATAAATTCGTTATCAACTCGTCTATCACTTTGGAGTGGCCTTACAGACAAATTTTACAAATTGCATATTTAAGATTCAATAACAATAAATTCATTCCTAGTTCAAATGATATTTAAACTTGAAAGACAAGGCTGCAACTTCTTTTACATTTTCAAACACTGACAGGTTCACAGACTATGAACCTTGACGAATAGAGTGTTTTCACTGGGGTCACAACCCCTGCCCCTCTTGACTGCTAGCCAAAACCTGTAGTGTAATTCGTATAGTTAACTCAGAAGCAGCTCTCAATTAATGTTATTACTGATTATTAATTTTAAACAGTCGTCCCAAACTTTTTTTTAAACAACTGCCAAAGTTCACATTTTTTTATATTTGTACTTAAATGTTGCATATATTCAGGTAAAGTAAGCAATTACTCCTAGAAAATTTCACAATTTAGGAGGAAATCTATCGTCACATGATTCTCAAGAAACATTCATGATATGTGAAAGACTAGCACTCTGATTCAAATTGAGGTGACTGCAATTTCCGTTTAATCTTTACAAAAGGTTTTCGAAGCAATCTGTTGGTATCAAATATGTAAGAATTCACAAAATTTCATGATATCATGAAAATTATTGCAAAGTTATTGGGAAATTCATTTTGCCAGACAGACAGTTGAGCTGTGGTCGTCATGGTTGGAATGGTAAAGGGTGGGGAGAAGTTATGGGGCTTAAGAAATATTTTCACATAAATGTAAGTTTTACTTCATGATTATGCTTGAAAACACAAAAAGAAAGCACCATTTGGCACTCCATCTACCTGATGTGAAAAGTTTCTTTCCCCTTCCCCCTTAGACCCCCTCCCCCAGTCTTGGCAAGCTGATGATGTGGGGTTTGAAGGCCATATAATGAAAAGATATTCTTTTATTTGAGATCTCATTATTGACAGAAAATTTTACTGTCTTTTAAAGATGAAGTAAAATGGTAGTGTCAAACTGTTACACAGTGTTCTCCGGAAGTAGGTAAGATAACGTTAGATGGAGTTTTACAGCCCAGTTTCCAACCAATTGGTTCAAGTCGAACCGACAGCTACGACATTAGGGAAAATGTAAGAGGTCTTCAGTCCTGTCATGGTCTTTGAAGTTCATGGATTGAAATAGTTTGGTGTAAAAAATTGCCTTATGACCTTGAATTTTGGAAACTTTCACTTTCGGTGATGAAGATCATGTTTAGTATGTGTCAATGCTGGAAAAACATGAAAAAAGTTCAGGCCATTTTATATGAAATTCTTTATTTTTGAGCGCTAAATATTCACATTACGTTCTTCAAAAGTTTTGGAAGAGTCTTGAATATCAGTAGCTCAACTGCGTCGGGACTTAGATTGCAATTCTGCAGGCCTAGAGAGGCAGTTGTCTTTAAGAGGGGAAGCAAGTGTGGGTCATGCTTATGACAAAGTAATACAAGTTCATGTCAGGTGTCTGTAAACTAACTCAACAGTATAGGCCAAATTTCAGTTCTTTTGAAAGATCAGCGTTTCAGATCATAAAGTTTATCCACGCACAACGAATTTTTAAGTTCTTCTATCAAAAGAGACCGAACGAATCATCTTCATTTTTCTTTTCATTTCCTTAATGGGCTATGTTGAAGCCTTCGAGATGGGGCATGGATATTTAACACTGAACGTTTTATTTTTTTTTTTTTTTTTTCGCGACGTTATAAATTCGGTCTTTGGTGTCTATAAACACATGAACAGTTACCATCCCACTCCCCATGTGCAAACGAGCAGTACTACACCAATTTCCATAAGTAAAATAAAACAAGAAATGTCGTTTAAAATATTATCCAACAAGTCTCTATTAAATCGGAATTTGTATTGTGACTTCACATGCGGGAATGAGATATTTGGAAGTAGGACAGCTACGCATCATTTAAACAAACCTGTGAATAGAGAGGGAATTAAAATGTCTTCTCCGAAGGTTACAACCACAAAGAGCTTCATTCCGAATTTAATTACCGCTACCGGGAGCAATCTTTAATAAGACTGTGGTCATACATTTTTCCACGTCAACCTGAATCTTTAGCGAAGATACGTACAAACAGCGAATACCAATAAATACTAAAGAAAAAGGTACCAACTGAAATTGACAGGTACTGCACAAAATCTTTCAATCGTTTTTTTTTTAGAATAGAATCCAAATATTTCCTCGCACCTACGCCTCATGTACAAAAGACTTCACTTTCTTGACAAAAAACCCACTTTCTGGTATGTTGAGATAATTAATCTGCCATTCGTCGCTCAATTCTCCACAAGGATTTTTTGATAAAGGGGGCGCTGATGTTAAACTATCCATAATAATTCCTTGTTCTGGAATTTTGTATGGTAAAGAATATTTTATCCAAAAGCAAAAAGTTTTCCATATTTTCGATGGAAAATCTAGAATGTTTTCTTTAACCACTCGTCCTCATCGATCCCACCGGCCAACTTTTGTCCAAAGTGTTCAATTCGCTCCGAAATAAGACTGATCATCGTATACATTTCTCTTATCTGGTTTCGCCACTGAACATATTTTATTCCAGCCAAATGGTTTGTATAAATTTATTCTATTCGTGAATATTACCACATTCAAATATCCAAGGAGGGATGGGAATTTTTATTCACATTCCCATGAGGAGATATTAAAAAAAGGAAAATAGTGTTCCAAAAAGTACGCTTTGAAAGTTGCGGTTAGTTTTTGATAAAACTTTGGCCAGATTGCCCACTAATGTCCGGCTTTTAATCTACGTCAAAGCGTCAACTTGGACTCTTCGATTCGTAGGGGGGTAACACAAGATTACTGTTGCGCTGCAAAAATCTTCTAAATTTTCTGATGTTTGCATCGATCGTTTTATTAATTTCAGCTGTGAAAGGATTAATTTCCAAGTCTTTGTGTTCACGCTTGAATTTTCCAACAGTGTTCCTCATTAGACATGCAATTCGACTCTCGTTATGTGTCACCTGGAGGAAATCCAACATACGTCGAAGCTCGTATTCAGTGTTTTCAACCAGATTTTCATAAAACACAACAAGTTTGTTGCGGACTCCCATTCCTTTTTTATTTCTTTCCATCCACATTCTTGAACGCGATTCAGTAAACTTCTTCCACTCTGGAAAAGAACAAGAACACGTTGTTAGGTTCAAATTGGCAGGCCTCGGTTTGGGCCAATTTTTCGTCGAGGCATAAATTCAGTTTGATTTATTCTTATTATAAATTATTCTAAAAAATATAAATAAATAAATATATATATGCATTGCTATCGACCAAAACGATACATGGACCGACAAAGGTAGAAAAGCTAAAGATAATTTCTGGGAACTCAATCTCAAACCCCCGTCGCCTTTCGGCTTGAACATCAGAAGCGACTTACCAGCTTGCTGATGATACATACCCAAATAATCCCATCAGGCCATTCCGGCCTAACAATTTCTCTAATTGCTTTAAAGAGGATTTTCCTAGTGTTGATGGGTTACACCCGAGCAATCCGATCAGACCCTCCCGCTCAATCAACCTGCATAATTGCCTTAAGAAGGATTATCCCGTCATAATAGAGGTGAGACCATTGTCAACACCTTTAAAAGCTTCCAAAATTTCTCACTCTGAAGAACAACCAAAAGTCGAACTAGAAGATATGGGATATGGAATTGAAAACATTAAAAGATATATTTCAAAAGCCACTGGTAACCCAACCTGGAAAGTAAAAGTATTTCTTACCCATGAAAAAGAAGAGAAATAACTCATTTCTGAAGGTGTCTTCATATGCTACACAAATCATAGAGTTGAAGTCACCAAGAACTGCCCGAGGTTACCCAATGTTATAGATGTCAGGGTTTTGGGCATACTGGGAACCATAACCACAAGCAAGGTGACAAAATGAGAGAGAACAAAAAATGTGCAAATTGCGGGGGAGAGCGTATTGCTCTTTACAAGGGCTGCCCTAAATTTAGGGAAGCTAGAGTAGAGGCCCAAAGGGCCAAACAAGAAAATCAAAACAGACCCCAAACTTATGCTCAGGTTACCAAAGAATCAAAATTAGAAGTCAATGCAAAAATAGATATTGCACTCTTTTGTTCGGAACTAGTACGTGTATGCTTAACTAAAATGAACTTGACAATCAAAACCTCTGATGTTCCCTCATATGCTTCTAAGCTGGCACTCAATCATTTAAACATAACAATTCCAGGAAAACAACTATTTGAATCATTAAAACAACTACAAATGGGGCAAAGGTCCAAACAGTCGTTAGGAAACTGTCAGGGGATGCAGACGAGGATGGCTGATATCTTTAAAATACTCCACTTAAACATCAATGGCGCCCGCCATAAAACCGATTTATTATACACCCATATCCAAAATATCAACCCAAATGTTATTTTGTTAAATGAAACTGAACTAAATTAGATAGTCATATCCCCTTTGAAATTAATAATTATAAAATATACAGGAACGATGTTACCAGCTGTAAGGGAGGGATAGCCATTGGCATCAGAAATGATACAATAGCCAATACGAGTGATATTAATATTGATCGAGCTCAGGCTTAAAGAACCACTGTTGCTATGAAAAATAACCCCCATCCATTCCAAATCATTTCCTACTATAACCCGCCCAGCAACTATGCAAATGAAAACATCTTCAACATGTTCAATAGGTGTACTATACTGATTGGCGATTTAAATGCCCCTCATACCCACTATGGGTGTAACCGTACTTCCCCAAATGGTAATAAATTATGTAGGCTCTTAGATGAGCAAAATCTCATTTTACTTAATCCCAACATGCATACTAGACGAAACCCTATTAATGATACCCTTGCACTCCTTGATTTAGTAATTTGTACCCATGACCTAAATTCAAAACATATCTCTACTTATACCATCAATGACCCTCTTATTAATGATTATTTTTTGATCTGCACCACTCTGGCTTTTAAGCATATCCCAAGTTACACGGTGAAATTCTATAGGAACCCCCCAAATTGTAACTGGGATAATTTCAAGGAGGAAATTGACTCAAATATAGGTACCTTAATTGGGCAATTAAATTCTACCAACCATAACGATCAAAGTCTTGATATTATATCAAATAATATATCCAACACTATTCTAAATAGCTATAATAATAATTTCCCTCTAAAACGCAAGATGAATTGTTAATGGGAATAGACTACGTACATAATGAATGTGATCAAACTAAAAAGGAAATTGAGAAGGGACTATATTAAAAACCGTAACCATAATATCAAGCATCAAATTAATCCACTTAAATACCAAATCAAAAAGGAAATAAAACTTCAAATTATTAGAAAATGGAATAAAACATGTGAAAACATTAATTATGAAAACAATTCTCCTAAATTCTGGAAGAATGTCTCTAAAATTACCAACCCTGGTAAACATTCTCAATCTACTTAGTCTAATCTAATGTCCGATAGAGGTGCGGAGGTTATAACACCCCAGGACCAAGCCAATCGTTTTGCTAGCTATTTCTCGAGTATTTTAATACCCCCTGTCAGGAAAAATTTGACAACGAATTTATGGAATATACAGATTCTTTTATCCAAAATCATGTTAATCTCTTCACTCCTGACTCTTCCTCCAAGGATCTCAACCATCCGCTGACTGTAACTATTTCAGTTGATGAGGTCTATAAAAACCTCGAGCTCACTCCAAATTATTCTGCTCCTGGTCCTGATAAAGTAACTTACCGTATGCTTAAGAACTGTTCCTATTCCTTCATTCAACTTTTAGCCACTTTTTATTCCCTTCTGGTTAATTTTGGGTATTTCCCCAAGCCCTGGAAATCCTCGCGTACCACTGTTATCCTCAAACCCCAAAAAGATTCTACCAAACTTGCAAATTACAGACCCATCAGTTCGCTATCCTGTGTAGGCAAACTTTTTGAAAGAATTATAACTAAAAGGCTAAAAGGTTACCTTGAAAATTTGAATTTTTTTCTCTAACAACCAATGTGGCTTTAGGAAAGGCAAGAGTACCCTCAATCATCTTTTTAAAATCTCCCAGCATATCAAAACCAGCTTCAGGAACCAGAAGTCTACGCCGGCTATTTTTCTAGATGCCGAAAAAGCCTTCTATTAAACATGGCACAATGGTCTTACATATAAATTATACACCCTAGGTTTACCTATTAGTACCCTTAGACTCCTATCTTCTTTCTTGAGTAACAGAGAAATGTATATTAACTATAGAGGGGAAAATCTGAAAAAAATCTTCTCAATGCTGGTACCCTCAAGGTTCGGTCCTTAGCCCATTGCTCTATGTTAATGACCTCCCTACTTGCCCTGAGTTTGGGTGTCATATAGCCCAATTTGCTGATGACATAGTTATCTGGAAAACCTCCATTACCAACAAAGTTAATGTTAATATTGTCAAAAATACCCTAAATGAGATAGAAAAATGGTGTTTTAAATGGAGAGTTAAAATTAATCCGACCAAATCTAGTTATGTAGTTTTTAAATGTAAATCAAAACCAACCGATCCACCCCCTCCACCTATAACGTTATTCGGTCTAGAAATTTCTCCTGTAAAAAAACTAAATTTTTAGGCATAACCCTTGACGAGAACTTCACACTAACTGACCACATTAACGAAATTACACACCATGCCTGGTGGAAACTCAAGTGCCTACAAAAGCTTTTTTTGAACAGTAATATGTCCCCTCAAACTAACATACGTATTTACAATACCCTCCTCAGGCCAGTTTTTTACTACGGAAGCTTTGCTTTTCTATCAACTTCACGAACCAAGTTAGTTTAACTTGAAAATATAGATACCAAGGCTCTCCGCCTGGCTCAAAAAATTCCCAGGTATATCTCTGGAATCTGGTTCTTGAAGCTACTAACTCCCCCACTCTATTCGATAGGCTTAAACAATTAAACACAAAAGGGATTAAAGAGATTATTTCCAGTGACTACAATGCAGAAAGCGTAGTTATAAACCTCCTCACCTTCTCTTCTACCGGGAACACTATTAAGACACCCTTGGACATTCTAAATTATCACGAATGGGATAAAGTGAGGATTCTGGCAGAGGGAGGGGGCGAGAGCCAATAAGGGTAGGTCTAAGTATCCTTCGGATAGAGCCCTTCTGAATTAATACCAGTTGTCTGGGAAAAGGGCGGCTGAGGGAGTTTTGCCCCTTTAGGTTTAGTTACGGTTTCTTCCCAACTAAATTCCAGCCAGACTCCCTCTTCCGTTCCCCATAAACCCTTACTTTGTGATCACGGTTCGGGTCGATCGCGATTATAAATAATGTTACACTTAAAGGCCACAGAATTTAATAGGTAATTAGCTGAAGGGGCTACAATTTAGTAGCCCGAGCAGCTTCATAACCCCTCACCTCACTCCTTGTCATCCTCTGACCAAGTATTGATAAAGAGATAGTATTACTCGAGAGCTCTACTTCAAACCTTTGGGCTGTTTAATATATCTAAATACTAGCCTTCCGCTAGTTTGTATCTCCCCGGAGATCCCAGCCTTTCAATTCTTGAAATCTGAATCCATTTGGTTTCTGCAATACGACGGGTCTGTTGAGTTTAATTCGATGAGCTCAATAGAACTGCGCTTAAGTTTGTTGAGGTTGTGATGGGGTAAGCAAATTTTCACTTCTACTGCAGATATATAGACATTTTTCATCTTGACAAAAGGTTTGGACTCCCTACATGACTTCAATAAGTTCGTTAATGATTTTTATCAAAGTATCAAATTTAGGTTAGAGCATTCTATCAGTAGGCCTATTAAAAATACAAACATAGCCATTTGCCGGGCGGGGCCTTTACCGGTGCACCCCTTTCATATCAGAGTTCCTGGTAACCCGTCTGATGTTGTTCGTGAATGACCACCGCCTCAATAATTGATGCAAATCGCCGCTTTTTGAAAAAATAAAATAAATTAGAATATATACCCGCTTGCGTTTTGAGATGTACAAACGTGTTATTTCAATGGCTCCTAATGCATTTGCGTTAACGGATACTGGGATAGATGTACACAAGTTGGTGTATATTGAAGTAATTTCATGCACTACGTATGCTGTACAGGTCATTACAATAGTTTTACGTATTCCCTTTGCAAATGTGTGCAAAAGCGGTTTCTAGAAGGAATCACAGAATTCCAGCTGAGAACGAATGTAACTTGCATGAAAAATCAGAAAAACAACTGAAAACTCAGACATGACGCAATACGTCCTTGAACCGAGTTCGAAACCTGCAGCTCTAAATGCAGTCGTACTTTCTGAATTTGAAGTTGTCTTACTCCTCGTTATGTTGGGCCTTTAAGCTAGGTTTTGGAATCTATTTAGAGTATAGGCATTTTATTTGTTACTCTAAGTTGTTTACTCGTCTTATTCACTTAACTCTTTTATGTAGCTGGTTTTTAAAATGTACTCTTGCTTTGGACCTTTAACTTGTTTGTAGCCATTTTAGAATGCCTTAAGTTGAGAAGTTTTACACCAAGACAGTGGCCAAGCCAGGAATGTGACATGGGGGTGGTGTTAGTAGGTGTTCTTTGCATTGCAAGGCTGAACCATGGGGGTTCTATCTCCCCCAACCCCCCACCCCCACCCCTTTGGCTACGCCACTGCTCTGAGGTCTTTAAATTTGCATTATTCGAGCCACTTAGGATGGGGACCTAGCCACAAGCTTCTGCACAATAACGTTTTGAGTAGCGTTTTAAAGTTAACATTAAATTATTAGAAAGGATGCAAGCTCAGAAAATGAATATTCCCCTTTCGTGGTTGGTTGTGCAGCAAACTTAGTCGAATTCTTCTATGAACTTAAGGCAACCCCTCCCTTGCTGTTACAAAGGTACTGTCATATGGTCAAAATTAAAAACACTTACCAAACATCACCTAATATATCTCATTCTTCGCATAACAAATGAATACCTTCTTGCGTTACCTCGTGCATGGTATTTCAGGAGAGTGCTCCATTATAACCGACTAGACTATATTACCCATATTGTTTTGAAATATGTGGAATTGAATACCCTTTTGCCACTCTTAGACGGGAACCCACCCTTTTCTGAAGTCCGCTATGCTCTCAAGATTTATGGTTGGTTAAGCTCAATTTTCAGTTCTAGATTGTCAACAAGTAGGGTCAAAAGGAAGGAAATTGCACGGAAATTGCTGGAAATCTTTAATATATATTCTGACACTCGTTCTGGTTCAAAATTTTCTGTTAAAAAAAAGCAACATGATAGGTCCAAGCTCTCATAGTTCCTTTATATAGTACCGCCCTACACACTCGGTCTCCTTCCGTTTGAACTAGAAAGCGTATAACCGCTATCAGAATACAACATTTGCAAACCCATTTTCCCACGTTCACAACATTGGTTCCCGTTTTAAGAACATTTTAATGAATCACTTACTGACACTTAAGAAGTCTGAAACGGATGCAGTGCCTGTTTTGCCTTGTTTCACACGATTGAAGTTTGCAAGGATTGCACCATACGGGTTTCTTATAACAAGAATAGCTCCTTCAACTTTGCATATTTTTCCACCAGCTTTTATACGGTTAAAGTCCTCCCATCCGTGACTCTTTACAACCAGAGTTTTCTTGGAGCAAGGATTGCTTTCCCGCCAAACAGATGTATCTATAGAAGAGAAAAATCAAATACAGATAATACATTAGTGTTGAAAAAATTCTTCAAACGTTAATGATTCCCATATAAATTATTCCGATGATTTTTTAATGATTAGGCAGATAATCTGTATTGACTTCTCCGAAAGGCTATCACAAAGTATTGTAAGATATGGTTTTTTATCCACGTCCTTTTTGTGAACGATGATTATTGTAAAATGAAATAATTTCACACAACCTTATCTAATTATTGCTTGGAAAATGGTGGATCCCGTCTAAGACAGTCTCTCACTAAGCTCCCGACTCTTCGTCAACATCTTTACGTACCAAATTTAATGGGCGTGAAGTGAAGAAGAAGTTACTCAACACTATCACCAAACGTTACAAACTTCGATCATAGCAAGTGTCTTGTGATATGGTTTAGGACGGAAATGTGTATTTTGCATAAACAAAAAATAGTTCAGTTACAGGAATATCGTCACATGACTGGAAAGAGCAGCAAATCCGTGGTTTAGGCCTACAGTATCATTTTTATTGTGCAATTCAATTTGTGGTGACTTAAGTTGTCTTTACAGGTATGTGAACACTTGACAAAAAGACTTGGCCTACTCATTAGACATTTACAGACTAATCCACAGTTCCGTATCGGATCACAAGACCCCAACATGCATGGCGGCATCCTTACCAGTCTCAACTGAATCCTGGGGGCTCCTTCGCAGTTAGGAAACTAGAGTGTATAAACACAATGTATTTCTAATTTTGAAAGGGTTAGTTCCTGTGTCAGCAAAAAAGTGTTTTTCAGTTGCAAAAGATTTAATCGATTCACACAAGTTTGCCTTTAGCCTTAATAGGGCCTACAACTCGGCGAACACGAAAGCCGTGTTCCCACTTGATCTCCCTATGTTGATCGCCCCAAGCTCAATCACTGACTGAAAAATTTGGTGAGAAAACCGTGTGAGTGTTCCCATTTGATCGCCTGCGCGAGATCTGATCCCCTCCACCGGTTCAAGTAACAGGAAGTTGTTTCATCGAAATTATGTGTGCAGGTCAGGTTTGTTTACACGCGTTTGTGATGAGTTTCACTGCGGAAGTACGTCATTGATCTCGGGTCACCTTGATCCCCCGTTGTGTTCCCACTTGTTGTCTTGATCACCTTCGCGTGGTCTGATCCTCCCCGAAGGGGCGATCAAGCTCTCGGGATCTGAGTGATCCGGGGAACGAGAGCGTTCCCACTTGCAAATTGATCGCCTGCGCGGGATCTGAACCGGATCTGATCGCCTGGTCGTTCTCAAGTGGGAACACAATCGAAGTGTCAGCATGCAAAGCTTCTTGCTTTAAACACGAAGAAGCGACGAAATGAGATAGCTGGAAGGAGATGGTAATCAGTAGTATCGCAGTAAGATACGTCTCAGAACTGGTACAAAAGTTTCCCTCAGAGGAGTTTACGAATGCATTTCAAAAAATACCTATATCTACACTACGTTTCAATATGAATTGTCTTAGCTCTAGCCGTATTTAAACACGGAATGAAGTCAGTCTATACCTTGACGTTAAATTTTGCTTCTATGACAAATGGGTCCCGCCGTTAAAAGCTAAAAATTAACCCAGGACGAAAAACGTTTAACCATGTATGAGAAATAGATCGCTGACCCGGACGGTCAGCACGTTCCTTGCAGAGCGTCCAGCCAGTGGCAGGCACGTAGCCACGGGGGCACAGGGGGAACGTGCCCCCAAAATTTTTCAACAAAAGGTCTTGGACTGAAGGAGAAAAAAATTTGTCCCCATTAAATCACCACAACTTCAAAATACTATAGACTGAATTCTGTCAAAATATCTCCCACTTTCGAACAAAACATACACTTTAACTCGGCTAAGGAGCGTATGAACGACGTACACAACTATTACTGTCAATTATTAGTAATCGATGGCGCGTGGAGATCCCTTCCCTTAAGGTCGAGGGGGTTACGTTAAGTATTGTTTCGAGCCTAATTTCGCACGTCAATGTATCATTCAGCTGTCATATAAGTTCTTAAGTGCGAGTAATGTACATTTTACCTGGTTTCTGGGCCGGCGTTGTAGGCAGTGCAAAAAGAGAGACTTCAGACATAAAATAATTTAATGAGGTTATCATAAAGCTTTAGGAAAAAGTGTCTGGAATTACCATATACCGCAAAATAAAAGAAAGCAGTTAAATACAAGTAAAATCAACGTCTTTCTGATTTAGGAGTAATTTATGTGTCTGGGGAACGGAGTAAGCAAATGCAGATCAACCCAGTTGAAGTTGTTACGAAATTTTCTAACCGAGAAAAAAACCAGAATCAAACTCTTTTAAGCAAGAAAATACTTGATAAAGCTACAGGTAAGATTAATTTTCATAATTTGTTTAAGTTAAGTTTGACATCACCAATTAGCTCTGACAACCTCGTTGGCAGCTTGTTTTTTATAATATCCATATTTTTCTATTTCATTTTCCCTTTTTAGTGTAAAAAGGGGCAGTTTTGTTATGAGACCAGCTTTTTCGGTACAAATATATCAAAGAAAAATGCAAAATTTCGCACCATTTTGCATCTAGAGTCCTTGAAATAGGCACAAATTTTTCAAAGGGGAGGGGGACACCCTCTTCCTTTAAAACCCTCCCCCAGACCGGCGAAACTCCACTATTGATGTGCCCCAAGTCGATTATTCTGGCTACGGGCCTGGCCGGGGGGGGGGGGGGCGTTGCTCAAACAATACCTCTACACAGAAAGTACTTTTCACGCGCCTCATATTACTACATGCCCAGACTGCCAGAATTGCCACCGCCTTGAGTGTATCAAATATTACATACATTATACCAAAGGTTTGCGTCGGTCTGTTTTTTCGATGCAGGGACCACCAGATCGTTTGCTTGAACTTTCCAAGACCACCCAACGCTTCCTGCTCAGACCACACGAAACCAAACCGATGTCGGCTTAGGAATTGCAAAAACCCTGCAATAGCATTAGTGTCAGGCGCGATTCTAGACTTTGTTATTTGGGGAGGGATCTTAGAGAGGGCACTGAAAGACTGAAGGTCTTGATGAATAAATGCAGTATCACACCATACATGATACATTTAGAGTCATTTTTATGAGATAAATATAACGTAAGTAAGAGACTTCGAACAACTGGTCCTGTTCACCGGCAGTCATGGGAGAAATGCTTCAACTGAGGTAGCCTACATCTGACTATAGGGACTGCCGGTAAAAAAAGACTCGTTTTTAACTTCCAATAAATACGCTACCATGGGTGTCACTTTCGTCATCTGTCCCAAATTTTCATAGTGACACAATTAACTTATATGATATGGAAACTTGGACGACAGTTTTATTTAGCCATGGTTCATTCAACAGAAGTCACGACGTGAAAGGCGAGAATCACTAAATATTGTGTCCAGTACGCAAACAGTTGTATACTTTCCTGTTTTGTTTCAAACCGATGCACATTTTTTCATTAGTATAGGCACGCATTTTTTTACTTTTAAACAATCGTTTTCAAAATATAGTTATAATGCCGACAATGCTGGATTTGAGTGTTTTTTTTACAACAGCAAGAGCACATCATGCTCTTAACAGTTTACAGTTCAGGTAGTAGTGAACCATTAAAAGGGGTAATATGGACGTGATGTGATACCAGAAGCGAGCCCAAAAGTTTGGGAACGGATATTAAAAATATGGAACTTTCATTACATAACATTTTGCATTATGGGTTTCCTGAAGAAAATTTGAAACATTTTTGGATTATTGGAGAATCTGCCCTCCCTTTTAGCAAAACTGAGATTCCACGGCGCCCAAAGAATGCGACTGCGACATAAAGTTGTCTTATGCCCTTGGACTTTAAAATGTTTTCGAAACTTTGTTGTCTTCTGCAAACAATTTTTCGAAAATCAAAAGCTCATCTTAGAGAAAATTTGGAATTTATAAATTAAAAATTTAGGAATATGACTCATGACACTGTAGTTTACCAGTGTCTTTGATAATAAGTGGTTACATATGTCATTTTTTTCGATATTTTCAAGTCCCGAATTTGTGTGGAAAGTTTCCCAAACTTTGATTTCTTTTGCTAAAGTGTAAGTGTAAAGTGTCCCATTTTTGTACTAGGGGTTGCAATGTGGGGCGTCCAAAGCGCACCACATATCCGATTTCTTTAAAGAAATATTTAAAAAATGTGCTTGCATTGGATTGGGTGAAGTAAGATGGAGTTGTACGGCCCAGTTTGCAACCAATCGGTTCAAGTCGAGCCTGGCCGGTCACGGCCTTCTCTCCAGTTGAGTCTCACTGGCTTGTTTTCCCTACCCCACTGCTTATGCAGAGCCCCAAGCACAATGGCAGTAGGTTCCGTTTATAAATTCTTGGGTATGACCCGGCCAGGACTCGAACTCCCAACCTCGTAGCTGCAAGTTTAATGCTCTAACCACTTGACCGTGATCGCGTAGTGAACAAGTCACGAAATCCCGGTACTATCTGGCATAACGCATTGGGGGATATCCATATATGTTACGACGTATAGAGACGTAACCACCATCGTCGCATTGCATGAGATCTCTCCTAAATTGAAGAGAAAGCATGCAAATGGTTTTCGCGAACAAGACTTAACCCACTTGTGACCTGGAGAAAATGAGGCCGGGGGTATGAGGGCAAGCAGCCTGTACGTAATAGATCTTTAGGGCTTTTTCAATATACGCAAATACAGCTGTAAATTATACACAACCCCGGACATTTTTGGGAAAGGGAAATGGGCTTGAGTAGATTGGGGTCTCAGGAGTCCCCATAGCCCCCTGTACAACCGCGCCTGATTAGTATAGTTGAATGCTTCTTTAGAATCAAGTGACAATATTTTCCTCCTTAATTGTGAAATTTACAAGGAGAAATTGTTTAGTTAGTAATTTTGCAAGTTTCAAGTCTTGAAATTTCACGAAAGATACTTGAAAGAGATAATTCGAGAAGAGAATTTTAAAAATTAGTCACACCAACGAATACCAACAGATGAGCTGTGTTCCCTGATTATATACACAACCGAAATCATTCGTAATCGCTTCCGACATCTACATACTTGGTGCATGTAATGAGTTTCGATGTTTGCCTCCAAATTAATTAACGTTGCCTGACGCCAATACATGAGCCTGAGGCACATTTAAAATTTCAAAAAGGTGAGAAAAAAGAGAGAAGTTTCTGTAATGGAACAAACAAGAGGCAATTCCGGAGTATTTGTGAGAAGATGTTTCGGTATTCCTTCATTTGCGGAGATGATTTTATTCACACCTTAAATTTTGCTAAAATCGAATTTTGACACTTTCTTCGCTTTCACACAAATTCACTCAAACTCCAACATCCAACTCAATTTAACTTACAACACAAACAGTGGTATACAGGTACGTTTTAAGTGTAAAAGTTTACCTCATTTTTAAAACGTACACAGAAACAGGCACGTAGAAACAAATGGACAACTCAAACCGGCCGAACAAAAACACAAACGCAAATCATCAACCATCCACACACAACACACTAACCCCACCCTAACACTCTAACACCCAAACAACCCGCAGACCCACCCACAACCGCCCTCAGCGCCAACCGCCCTCAGCGCCAACCGCCCGACACCAACCCCCGCCACACCAAACCCCAAGGCAACAAATATCAAGAACATCCTAAATCACGCCACCACACGCCCGGGAGCAACACCGAGCCCTCAGGCTACCTAACGCCCGAAGGCAACACCACGGCCGAAAGTAACAATACGCACGAAGGCAACAACACTTACAAAGCACTGGGCAAATACAGGTACACCTTGCCCAAGGGTGCACGGAGGCATTTGTCAGGTTGTGGCAAAGTGTAACCTCATTATCCCCACCGTTGAAACAAACTCCACAACCGGATGCAGTTTAACGTCTTACCAAGGTTACCTTTTTCTGAAGTTCTCCCGACCCTCTGGAAGAGCCGTTCGGCGAAACCAAACTGTAAACTGCTTTCTAAAGAAGCTATACGTCCACTGAATGACAACATTTGACCAACCTGACGACCCTCGGACCATTTCATCATTGGTCTGTCATGTACGGTTCCATTCAACCCAGGTTACCATCCCTTTTCTAAAGTCCTCCCAACCCCCTGGCAAAGAGCCGTTCGGTGAAACCTAAACTTTCACTGTTTCTCGAGGAAGCTATTACGTCCCCTCAAGGACAATACGTGACCAACCTCACGGCCCTCAGACCCCTTTACATTATTGGTCCGCCGTGTATGGCCCAATTCTAGACTGGATGAAAAGAACAGACACTACACATGATCTTAACCAAAAGGCAGAGAAGTGATACCAAAACAGATACCATGACATAGTGGACGAAAAGGCTCCATCAATTGTTAAATTATGCGCCTTTAAAAGGTCTACCCTGAAGCTTGTTACACCAAAATTTGATACTACCAATTTGTATAGATTCCTTTACAGTCAACAACTTTGGAGGTGTTTATATCAAGCGGAATCATGTTTTTCATTTAAATACTTCATTTTCATGAAATGTATCCCTGTATCATTAAGAGGATACGCAGTTGTACCAGTCGTATACTTGGAATTATCGGCCAGCCAAATGCTAGTCCTCTATCCACTAATTTTCGTGATACAGCACTTTCGCATTATGTTCAGAAAAAAAATACAGATTTTGTATGCATATTTCTATCCAGTAAATAAAGTATCAAAGATAGTTACCATCATGGCCTGTCCCGATGTCGTGGTAAAGGCTTCCTGAATAAATTCCAGTCGATCTTTCGATTAAATATCTCACCCATGTATTGCCCGATCCAGGGAAGCTGAGCAGTAATAGTAGCGGTCTGCTTCCTTCAGGCAGGAACTTCCTATCCAGGTTACACTCCCCTAAAAAGAAGAGAAATGGTAAAATAACAAAAACGTGTCCTATTTTGTTCAAAAATTGGCCGTTTTATATACCTTTTCAAAACTCCCTGCAAATTTACAGGCAAAATATAAAGACTTACGAAAAGATTGTAGAAACAATATGACAAATACGCACAATGAGTTATTTTTAATGTTTTCCTAAAATCTTCAGTGCCTACCGGTAATGGAAGTCGAATTCTTCAAGAAGCGAGTTGCAATACCATTACCTGTCGTTTTTATTATTTTTGAATAACAATTAATAAACACTGTGCTAAATATGAGATAAACAATGCACACTGTTTAGAAATGTTTATCCTTAAACTTATTGAAAGAAATGGATAGTGGCGTACTTCTAAAATAAGCATCCCATACAAAACGAGATGATTACCCTCTGTGTGGGGCTAATTCTAGAAATATTAGCCCAAATCCGTTTATATTCTCATTTAAAATAATTTGAAATAACTTCCTTACATCATTTTTAGTTATACAATACTTGAATTTACGCTTGCAAGATATGTTATACTTAAATTTATTGGGTTTTTTAATTTTTTGTTATGAATTTCTTGTTCGGTACTTCTTATTCTATGAGCAATTTTGAATCGGTTATGGCTGACCCAGGGCACATAACCCACAACGTACCGTGACGCACGTGTGTAGTACATAGGCGCTGCACGTTTTAGTGCGATACTAGTGGCACGACACTCGCCTTATAGCACATCCTACGTAGGTTCACGAACAACAATGTCTTTTCTGCACTCAGCCATTGAAATTGTTTTTTCGATCGATGGATGTGCTTCTGCAGCTAAGATATAGGTAACAACACAAGCATAAGTTATACTGAATTTGTTTTCTGTAACACGATAAACACAGCATGCATGAGTTTGGTAAGCATCGGACCTGATCGATCATCAAGATATGCGCAACCCGAGATGAGGTACGGTAACGAAGTCCGAGGGTCCCAGAATTTACAATTTGGTTGCTACGCAACTCCTTTAAATGTTTCTATAAGAATGCCCCAGGCTACTTTCGATTGAAAATTACCAATTAAAATTGAGATGTATGTGGCGTATCTGTACTGAAAATTGACCTTCAAAACTGCATACGTCAAAGAATCTAAAATATAACATTCAAATCATGTTAGTAAAAAAGATAGAAGAAAGTGTATAAACGTTTGATCATGTGATTTCATGAAATCATAGGTCTATTAGTCTACTATGGGGCAGTACTGCCCGAAAAGCCTGTACCGTTTTGACTTTATTCAGCTTTACAGGAAGACAATGACCTGCAATCATTCCAGGCACGCAGCAGCGCATAATACAGAGGAGTTTGAAGCATGGAAGTACTACCTCATGCCAAATCGGTAAAAATGTCACTCACTGATCATGAGGTAGTACTTCCATGTTTGAAGGTAGGATTTGTATATATCCTGTATATAGTGTAAATACTGACAGTTCACATAATTTGTAATGTTCCAGTAGAGTACATGATTCATGTATTACTATCTTTAACATTACTTTCATTATTGTTAATCTCACATTGTATATATGATGTATATAATGTAAATAAAGTCAATGCGGTGAACCAGTGGGTTCATCGTGTAAACAAAAAACAAAACAAAAAAAGGAGTTTTGACGGTACTTCAAAGTGTTGTGATGGAAAATTCTTCTCACCCAAACGAGTTCTATTCTCTCAACCAATTTCCTTCTAGCACCTTCTAGGTGCTAGGGAGTAACTAAACAGATCCCACCAACAACTTTCTGGTCCGAAAACTGTATAAACCTCATCCTTGTGCAAACACAACCAGTAGCTAAAGGCGTATATTCAGCCTCATATTAAGCCCTACATTATGAATCTAGCACAGGATTCGGTCCTCATAATAGTACAAGATTCGTTGCAGATATGCAGTGCATATCTACAACGAATCCTGTGCTAGCACAAGATTCGCCTAGCACAAGATGCTAGCACAAGATTCGCCTATCACAGGATTCGGCCCCACATTCAGGGAGCACACCACCATTAGCAGAACGGCCTTGCCGGGAAAAGTAGTTCCAAAGTACACCGTCAATTTTAGGTCCTCTTTAAATGTGAATTGCTCAAGTTAAGTTAATCAGATGTGGTTGTTTTGTTTTGGATATGAAAGAGGACGTGTAAATGTGTGAGTGTTGCCAAATTGGGAAGAATTGAAGGTGATTTAGACTGTTTAAAAATTTGGTGTGAAAAAGACGCAATTTCCGTCACCTTGCGGATTAATAGGGTAGGGTTTACAGACCCCAAACTTCCTCCCCTTTTATCTCAAAATCTAAACGGTCATGCTATGGTGAATTTGTGATGCCATGATTGGCCAACTCACTGGCTTTCATGTGAGGGGTAGCTTTAGTGGGGTGTGAACTTTGACTGGGCTGCGGGGGGCATTTAATGAAGGCAAAATAGTGTGTAAGTCAATGGAGAAATTAATGGTGGTGTGCTCCCTTAACTTAGCACAGTTCGTTATTGAGGGTTCAGCCTCACATTCTGAAGCTAGCACAGGATTCGGCCTCACATTCGCCGAATCCTGTTCTAAGCGAATCCTGTGCTCGCACGTGCACAGGATTCGATGTTGATGTGCACTGCATAAGTGCATATCTACAACGAATCATGTGCTAGGAGAAAGCCGAATCCTGTGCTAGCTTCAGAATGTGAGGTTGAATCCTGTGTCTGCTTCAGACTGGTGGGCGGACGTATGCTGGTGAGCATACAAGGCTTAATTTGTAATCAAGACATTTTCTGTGCATGATGGGCATAGGCGTGCGAGGGTAGTATTTTGAGGGAGCAAGAACAATTTTTGCCCAAATAATGGCACCATTTCTGCCCGGATGAACCAGCTGTTTTTGCCCGAATCGTGCTCTCCTCCCATGCACCCCGTGTTGTACGTCTATGATGTTGGGTAACATGAGCCACCGTACTCTGCTCCTTTAAAGTTTGATGGCAATTAAAGAGCAGAATTTATTGAGAATTTACTAAAAATATCGTCGTAGCAAGTGACTCTAATTATTTCAGCACTATACGTTGTTGCTGATGCGCAGAAGTTGTGTAGTGATAAGCGCGTATGAAAAGTCATTGAATTATTATTATTGGAGCAGTCACACCAACATGAAGTAGAGAAGTAGATGGACTGTCCTGTTTCTTGATTGGCTGTTGAGAGCAATGTGACAAAATTTAATATTCCCTTTCAAATGTGAAAAGTATTTGAAGTAACTGCTTGTTTTACATTGAATATGCAAAACTGAAGTCATAAAATATGATTAAGAATATACTTTCAAGAGAAATAAGAGAAAAATTGTGAGATTAAGGTGTTGCTTCAAAATAAGTTTGGGAGCTGCTCTTGACATTTCACTTTAATGATACCATAAGATAAAAAATGCATAGTAAAATGCCTTTTCCTAAGCTCACTGCATAAAATTGGTGTGATACAATGAACACCTGAACTTCACAAATAGCCTTTAATGAAAACTTTCAACTTTTAAACATAGGATTGGCACTGTATACCTAGAGGATGTCGCAACAGTATAAACGTGGAAACGAGTAAAATTACGTGGAAATGCTTTATTGATGATTGGGTCATGATCATATTCGGACTCATAAAAACCACGACGTTTTTTTTTTTGCATGAAAACCATATAAGGACAAATGTTTACGACGGTTATTGCGCGGGCCAGTGGGCTACATGCACACCATAAGCATCCGCTGACCATTGGCTGACTGTACTAACATAATAGCCAAATCGAACCCTTGACGTGCCACATGTGAAGCTGTGAATGTTACAGCAGATTATACAGAAATCTATTGCACTCTTCTTCGATTGGGCTCTCACTATGTTGATAAGGGTTTAAGCTTTATTACCCGTCTCTTTTCGATCGGGAACTTTTCCGCTGATATCCCGCACAATGCCGTAACTATCTAGGCCTATTTCTGTAATCCATGGCTGACCTCTGATCGGCTTGCTTGAAACGAAAGCTAATCGAACCAATTTTACTGATGCTTTATTGCCTTTAAACTTCCACCTCTGCTTATCAATACAGTTCAACAGTTCAACTTCGTTTAAGAATGCAAGCTACAAGCAGTTCCGTAAAGCAAATTTCAGAGGTGTCCTGTTTTATCGAAAAAAGGCCAACTTTGCGTGCTTTATCTCATGAAAAAGGTCGCCCAAATCAAGCAATGTGTACTTACTTGACGGTTCTGTTCTCCAACTAATCAATACATTCCGAGAGCAAAACTTCAGTACGGTGAACATAAACATGCATTGGTATTGATTTTTAAGAAAGTAGTGGATCTATTGAATCGAAATGTCAAGAACTATGAGATGACGGTATATGACAAAGAACTACCTCTCAAAAATGAAAGGATTGCTTAGGATGCTGTCCATGATGACATGGACATCATGGCCGTATGGGACAGGAGGGTTGGAGACTGCAGTCCCCAATTGGAAAAGCCTTGCTGACTTTGGCACACTTCGAAACCTCAGTCGGGCAGAGGTCGTGTTCCGAGGTGGGATCTAAGGTCCGGCAGAAAGTCACACCCCCGGGAAAAAAAGTCTCGTACTGTCATGATTTTCAGTACCAATGAAGAAAACGAATTGCAGGGTTAATGTAACTAAAGATAAGTCGGATGTGCAGTAAGAAAACATTTCCGTTCCTATCAAAACTTCTAGTATCCATGGACACGAGGTGGACGGCATACCCAACCCTACCAGACCTTCACCAAGTTAAACTGTAAACGATATAGAATTTGATCCACACTGCTGGGTATGGTGCCTAGTTATGTAACCTAACTATCGGTAACTTACTTTCTTCATACTATTAGATTTTAATCACTCTAGACGAATCCGGACGGATTGTGGTGGTCTGATTACTGGGGTCCATCACCTTCAATCTTTAAATTACCTTCCTTACCTGTTCCACGGATGGTTGCACACTGAAGTGTATCTTGATTTTCTCAACTTCACTGAATATGAGGATTTGAAATTCACGTAGACAATAAATGAAGACGATGAAAGGCTGATGGACCTCACAAATGGCTGCCTACAATCACTAAACACAAACGCTAATCGGATTCATCTATACGTAAACCCATCCGTAAATTAATCATTACCCCTTGGTGATCACTTTCCTGGAAACACACTAGCTGAAAGCATCCAAAACACTGACACGAGAGGATCCCCTTGAAATTTCAAAACCGGAAGTAAAATGCCGTCAATTTGACTGGCCTTTATTGAAACTTAAAGGTCAGAAACAGTCCCCCAAACTTAGTCATAGCAACTTACACCTAAATATCACAATTTTCTTCGTTTTCTCTTCGCCATCATACTTTATAACTTCGTTATTGCGCATTCAAGACAAACCAAGCAGTTACTTCTTGTAAATTTCACATTCGAAGAGAAAAATTAGTGTCACATGACTCTCAACAGCCAATAATGAAAAAGGACAGTCTGCTACTATACTACACTGCTTCAAGTTGGGATGACTGCTCTTGCCCTTTTAAGTGGCCATGTAGTCAGACGAGGTATTGATTTTTTTTCTCGAATTTGGAGTTTTTCAGTTTGTGGGCAATCGGATACTTCAACCTTGCTGAAGTGGTAAAAAATTCAGCTCTTGGTTTAATTTTTCAAAACTGATTGCCAACATTATGAGAACATTATGCAAGGCCTAGCTTCTAATCCTTTTTTATTTCGTAGCGTTTAAACAAACTATCATGGTAGTAATTACTTCATCCTTTTTCCGATTCCATCGGGTTGCATGGATTTCACAAGTGAAATCCCCCCCCCCCCCAATTTGAAAAATAGTGAAAGATTTTACGTGTTAAAAACTGCAAAGTGTTCCACTGAAACTCAAAATGTCTCACAGTATTATGAGTATGTCGGTATTATTTCAAAACATATGGAGTCACTCTTCAATAAATTCCCCCTGCAGGAAGCAATTCATTTCTTCTTCGCTGCCTTGCATGACCAAAATTACACTCATTGGCGTACTACAGGCAGTTGGCTGTGGCCTATTTCCGAATTCGCCCAAAGTCTGAAATTTGGGGAGGGGTCTGTAAAAATTTGCCAGCAATTGAACCTAAAAAGTTTGACATGTTTTAACCACACAAAAAACTCATAATTTTGGCCAAATGTTTAAAATTTTGCCCGAAAAATATAGCCTCGGAGACTCTCTCCTTAAAAAATCTTAAAGATAACAAACATTGACGTTATTAAGTTCACGGACTATAGTCACGCCTTCTTTTCCCGAAGACGCCAAATATTTTTAAATTCGTCCGAAAACAAAATAGGCATCATAGTCAAAGGTAAACTTTTTTCAAAAGATCAATTAAAATATTACAAGAACTCGTGACCAATTCGGGCAGCTTATGGTAAAGGACCTTTCTTCACCATCATTTTCTAATCTTTTTTTAATAACTTGTAGGCC
Source organism: Holothuria scabra (assembly GCA_037179385.1). Lineage (NCBI taxonomy): Eukaryota > Metazoa > Echinodermata > Holothuroidea > Aspidochirotida > Holothuriidae > Holothuria > Holothuria scabra. Next base: position 62,145,453 of record CM074181.1, read on the forward strand.
TAATCTTAAAAAACATTTTGCTCGAAATGATGGGATATTCGGGCAAAGGTTAAAAAAGGTTAGGGATTTTTGTAGGTGTCAGATGATATTAACAGACAGGATGATGGACAGTTAGTTAGATGAGGTTTCACGACTTAAAGCGGCTCATTGAGTTGGTTTACGAAATTCACCACTATTTTCCAAACCTTATAAGTTTTCTTCACATACCAATGACAAATGGTCAATCTTAGACAATCCTAATATCCTACAAACAAATAACTGTTTTATGAGCGAGTATTTAACGGTTCAAGTTGCTTTTCAAAAATTCGTGACCAGACACTTTTTCAAATTATGTATAAAACCGTTACAAGTAAGGACACTAGAAAATTCAAAATTTTAACGTTTTCTGTGACTTCTTGGCTTGAAGCTTGACTTTTTGTGCTAACTGTAGTCATTGTTATGGGGTATTGACCATTTGAGACTCTCATTAAGTTATCGATATCAACTCAATGAGCCTCTTTAAGTTTCTAACCAATCGGTTCCAGTCCGGGCAGGCATGACCTTTTCTCCAGCTGTGGCTCGTGGCTTGTTGTCTCTACTTTATTACCTATGCCGAGCACCAAGGACAATGGCAGTATGACTCGACCAGGAGTCGATATCCACACGACTGCAAGTCAAGTGACCCAACTACTTTGCCACGTTGTACAAGTGTATACCTGTATACAGCGCCCAAACTATTTACCGGGAAATTCAATCACCCAATCAAAGCCCATCTTTGTAGCGTTTCTTATTTGTTAATAACAATACTACCAATAACAGCCACAAGTCTTAGAGTCAGGACGTATTCGAGCAGCCTACATAGTAGGTTCAGGGAGTTGTAACAGTTACAACTCCCTGGTAGGTTCAGGGAGTCTGGTGTTACACCTCCGTGGTAGTTCGCCAATATTTTTCGGTGTAAATACGAACCACCGTACATTGTTGGAAACTTGTCCGCAGCACTGCGACCAGGGAGGTGTTACACCTCCCGGGTTTCTATTTCGTCTGTTGACAATAACGTAATATCGTTCAAAGATTACATTTGACAGCATTTCCCATCTAGGACTCTTAAACTTGGCAAAAAATGGACAAAGGGGAAAGTTTTGGAAAATGATACGATACCTGCCTCCTCTTCCCACTCACTCGCAACACAACGTGCATGTGCATGTCGCATTTACCAAAAATTTATCCAATATGGTTGAAACGACACGACAAAGTATGCGTTGCAATAGCCGTTATTTCCATGGGCGTCCTCAGGTATGGACAAAGGGGGACACTTGCCCCCCCCCCCCCCGGAAAATCAAAAATTTGAAAAAAACGTATAAAAACCAAGGCAAAAACCCGAACAAAACGTGTTTTCCAAGTTTCCATGCGGAAAATAGGCCATAGAAATGCCATTTCCGGCCATCTGGAAGGCATTTAGGGCTGAAATTTTCGCATGCTTTGTGTCAATTCATGGTGACTTGGAGGTTTTGCCCTCCTAGAAATTCTGCCCCCCTGATTTTTTCTGCTGACGCCCATGGTTATTTCATATGCACGCCCGGCTTGCAAGGTTATACACACTGCCAGACTTCAACAAATTTTCTCGTGAACCGCGCGAAAAACTGTGGTCACTTTTTTCGGGAAACAGCTCCCGCAGCACGACTTAGACCTACGCTTATATATTCAAAAAATTCTTGCTGGGAAGGGACACCTTAGACCCCTTCCCCAGGCCGGCAGTTGAACACCCCTTATAAAAAATTCTGGCTAAGTTTGAAGAGCAACCCAATGAAAAATATAGCTACGAGACTTCTCTATCAGTGGCGTACTCATGGGGAGGGGGTTTGGGCTATGAACCCCTCAAGGATGTCATGTTTTTGATATCTTTCAGAGACGTACTTTAATAACACGATTTTGACTTCAAAAAGTAGCACATGTGGCACCAGATTGCACATAAGGACACCCAACTTCTCAATAATTTTCAAAGGGGAGTGATGCCACTTTTTTAATTCCGAAAAATACGAAAATGTTGTCAAATTCCAAATTTTACTTCAAGAGGTAGCATTTGTGGTACTAAATTGCACGTAAGGATTTACTTATTTAAAAATTTTTGAACAAATAGACTCCCTCCCCGGCTGGCCGACACAGACGTAACTGACGGGGGCAGGGGAGCTGAGGGGGTTCAGGTGCGGTGAGCAATATTTTGCCATTTATCCTGCAAAGTTAGGAGGAAAATCATTCATAGTCGGAAGTTTGGAAAGTTATATAGACAATTTCATCAATTCAGTGGATCTTGAATTTATTCAATAGTCACAATAGAGAAATATAACCCCCCCCCCCCCCCGAAAAGATTCAAGACCATTTAATCGAAGGTAGTTGCACATTTTGTGATTTCTTGAAAAGTTGCTGATTATGGTAATATTGAAAACGAAAGATAAAAATTAAGACTGTTAAAATTTTCTTTACAAGCATGAAAATGCATTTTATGTCATCTTTTTTCAAAAGTTACTCTACGCTCCGCACCAACTAATGGTGGAGCTCCGTTTAGATAGTCTTCTTGGCAAAATTACATTCTTCGAACTCAAAATATTTTTTAATAACTTTCTGATCAATTTGAAGTTTGCAAACTTATTCTGAAGTGAGCATTTTATTGCTAACGACAAAGAAGATAACCTGCTTAATTTCTATGTGCAAGTTTGGTAAATGCTATTTCTGGCCATCTGGGTCCGGTTTTTCGAAAATTTCTGCACGCTTCGTGCCAACTGATGGAAGCGCTAAGAGAGTATTTGGCAAAATTAAGTTTTGTGGGCAAAGATAAACCTCAAACTGAAATATTCAGGTACGCCTATATGTCGATCCCAGATGATCTTTCATTTTAGGTCCCTAAGAGTGCACAAATTGAAATAAAACCAACCTTTACTTCGAAAGATAGCGTACATGACATTGAGTTGCATGAAAAGACGATATTTATTTCATTTTCACCCCCGTTAACCACCACAAGTCAACGGTCAACACTGTTCCTGTCAAGGTCAAAAATCTTTCACCATTTTGCATCTAGGCTCCTTAAAAAAACCCAAAATGTTCAAACGGGAGGGGGACACCGTCTCCCCTTAGACCCCTCCCCAGGCCAGTGACCAGTCAACATACTGCCCCCTTCCCATCCTTGAGAGAAAACCTGTGTATACGCCACTGCTTTCGATACCCGCTTGCAATTGAAACATCTTGTCCTTATTGAGTATATACATTTTACATGTTCTAAAAAATGCCAGCCATATGATCTGCGTGAAAGAGCTTTTTTCAAAAACCAATGGGATAAAGGAAAACAAGCCAGTGAACGGGTGAAACAGGAAAACAGGAAACTGCATGGAAAAAGGACGTGACATGTTCCACGTAAACCATTTGGGTTGGAAACTGAACCGTGAAACCTCATGTAACTAACAAGTACAGAGATGTAAGATGTAAGGGGAGACCCATTTTCGGAAACTTTATTACCTTGGACTGTCGAACTGGAGGAGCTTTAGAGGAGGTTTTCCCTTTGAGATAATTTTTTGCATCAGGAGGTGGAAGTGCAAAGGAGGGTTTTCTATTTGGGTTTTTTTTTCAATTACGTTAATGCAGCCTAAAAATACAACAAACATAAAACCTACCGAGGTCTGTCTTTGTCATTATCTCATTGTTCTTGTTGTCTGAAAACAAATGTTCAGCCCTCATCCACGTGTCTGAAGCTGCAAGGAGGGGTGGTAGTTCATCAACTTTGTAGGTCATCGAGGTGAGAGACAATATTATAAAACCTGCTACCACGAAGAAAACAACAAACGCATTGCGTCGATTTAGTCCTGCAGTCGCCGATGCCATTTGTTATTCTTCTGTAAGAAATCAATGCGATTACAGGACACGCGATTATTTGTAAAAACAGTGTAACAATATATTTCGCTCCTTTTAATACCTTCTCTTATAATCAAGGAGCTGTCATCAGTACAGCAAGTTCATTACCTTGTTGAGTTTATCAAGTAACGTTGATATGAGTTTTTAATGTCTCTCTTTACTTTCTTTGCACAACAAGCTGACAATAGATACACAACTTTTCGTTCAATACACGGCAAGTCAAATGTGTTTTCACACAATTCTTAAAGCGTCCAGTTAAGTCTTCATTAACATTACCATCTCTAACGCTTAAAAGCCTCATCCCATTCAGACGCAGATCCAAGGGAGGGAGGAGGACTTTTACGGCCTCAGCCGTCCCCCCTTTTCGCCACATCAGCAATATAGAACAAACGTGAAATTAGCAGTGAACTCCGTCACACCTCTGTTTTCGCTTAGGTCCAGCCCCCCCCCCCCCCTTTGGAATGTCTAAACCAGCGCCTGCTATTCCGACCCTAATGTCAATACACATAGGGTAGTTCCAACGGCACATTGCCCCAATGCCAATTCACCTGGGAAAATACCGTACACACCCAGTTCCGGGAAGAGTTGGTCATATACTGACTTAATTGTTCCTACCCAGTGACGAACGAGGGTTGATAAAATGAGGGCTAAACTGACTGTGATGTTTTTTTTTATAACTGAATGCCCTCTGTTGCGATTTGGTGCAAGAAAAGTTTGCAGTAGTGATGTTGATTTCCAATTCTTTTTTTTTTTTTGTTTTTGTTTCTAACAAAAAAAAGTCTTACTGAAAATGAAATATTCGTAAACGATATTTAGCATTATCTCTTTCTCAATAATATTTTTATTTTTATCTCCCATATGTCTAAAAGGATTTTATTTTTCAAACTATAGTACGGAAATTTTGGAATATATTTTTGGCCTCCTCTGGGTGGGGAGGACCTTGATCCATCAGTGACCCTTAACCATAATGTAGCTACCTGCCAATTTTCTTGAACTCTTAATTTGGTCCATGGTCTCTGCTAGTGACTTGGTACCAAAAGTGGGGAGAAACAAAAATGAAGGTAAAATGTACCAAATAGAATGAGCCCACACTTCAACGTGGTATCACTTGACAAGGCAGCTCCGTATCGATGTGCACTCTAAAAAGGTATTTAGGAATGAAGCTCTTTCAAAATACCTTTTACCTCCACTTCATAAACACGTTTAGATGATAAATGCACTAGTTTAATTCCTAAACATTATGCTTTAAACCCTTTAAATAGCTAAATGTTTATGTTTAAGAGATAAACATGTTAAGAATATATGCGTGTTTAAAAAGCGAGGGCAAACTAATTGCTTAGCATTTTTTAAGTTGGGTTGTGAACCCCAATTATGACGTATGGGAGGGTGGAAGGGAGCAAATACCCCTACGGAGAAATCTTTTTGGATAAGGATGCAATTTTTCCGGCCGAGATCAGTACCGTTTCATTAATTTTTTATATCAATTCCAAATTCTGTCACGGTGATGACGGTGTTACTATCATCTCGGGTCACCGGTGACAATTCTCAGATTTTTCTCATTTTTCAGAGACAGGAGCGATCGCCTTTACCACTATCTCAAAGTACGTAACTATCAAGAATAAAGTCAACTGCAGGAAAACCACTCTGACGTGGCACGGCAATTAACTCTGAGCCTTTCCCTAGTGTTGGATGATGGTTCACTGAAATCTTTGTCTCAAACTCTCCACAAGTGACGCTAAGTAGGGAGCCGGAAGACAGCAGAAGCAGGGAGCTGTACAGCGACAGTAACGGTTGTTGGAAAATCCAAACCCTCCCCCTCCTTCCAAATTTCAGGGCACCCCTATTGACCTTGCATTGCATCCTAGCTCGAAAAGTTATCAGAACGCGATCAGTGCATGTTGCATTATGTGAGCCTAGTTCGTTGCGCCTGCGGAGTATCTACTTTGGTGTCGAAGCCAAAACTCTAGTTCAAATGTGCTCATGATGCATTATATTATGAACACTCCACACATAAGGTAACTCCCTGCGCACAGTAACAAAAGGAAAACAGAACTTCTTATTGATTCAATTTCGTGTTTTTAGAAACATGCCTTAACGGGAGCACAATACCTTAGTGTAGAACATATACCTTTATACAAACAACATACCATTCAGTTCCCTGCTTAAACTAACGGTATTAACCACTTAGTCAAGTGTAACTGAAGATGAAAGTTAGTTAGTTAGTTAGTTAGTTAGTTAGTTAGTTAGTTAGTTAGTTAGTTAGTTAGTTAGTTAGTTAGTTAGTTAGTTAGTTAGTTAGTTAGTTAGTTAGTTAGTTAGTTAGTTAGTTAGTTAGTTAGTTAGTTAGTTAGTTAGTTAGTTAGTTAGTTAGTTAGTTAGTTAGTTAGAGTCTTACGGCCCAGTTTCAATTGGTTCAAGTCGAGCCGGCTACGGCCTTTTTCAGTTGTAGCTCACTGGCTTGTCTTCCCTACTCCATTGCTTACGGCGGAGCAATCACGAACAACGGCAGTAGGTTCCATTTTTAGATTCTTTGGTGTGACTCGACATGGGAATAGAACCCAGGCCTTACGGGGGAGAGGCGGATCAGCTTTTACCGTTAGACCAAACACGAGGTATGAAAGCGCAAGTAGTTTCTACTTTAAACAACGCACAAAGTAAGACATCACCCTTTTGTGAGATGACAAAAAAATTATAACAAAAACGGTTTGTAAATGGGCTAAAGCAGACACTCCACACTTATTAAAAAAACAATTACCGTAAATCTTACAACTGTCTGTTTCTCCTCATATCTCTTTAACTACTAAGGTGTTGCATATTCAAGGCATAGAAACAGTGACTTCTAGTCATTTTTTATTCATTACAAATGAGGCAAAATAATCTCTGCATGATTCTCAAGAGCCTTTCGTGAAACAAAATAGTCTGCTATACTAATTCAAGTTGAGGGGAGTACGTTTTTGCCTTTAAATATGAACGTGCAATATCGTCGGACAAATGGTTTACTACATTCGGTTTAAAACCTCAAACTCCCCATTAAACTGAATCCAGAGGTCAAATTTTGAACCACATCTTGGCAAATATATATTACAATTTACAAGATCCGCTTGGTGGTCCACATACCCTTCCAGTTAAAATTTGAGCCCGAGTTTTTTGAAGTGATAAGTGAAGGACCTTCTTTAAAGTTTGGGACAATTCTATTTATTGTTCCCGCATATACCAACCTTTTAATTCCAGCAGAAGTGATTCCTTCAAAGTTTTAAACGAATCCGGCAGTCAAGTTATTGTGATATTGCTGGTAATAATGATGGAGAGAGCTTCACGAGCAAAATGTTGAGATACCTTCAGTAAGTTTTATCCCCGCTTTTCAACTTTCAATGACAACTTGAATTTGCATTTTGCAATTTCTCTCTATAAACGAAGAAGACGCAGCTTAACGATCAGTAGATCCAGACTGGACGTTTAGTGCCAAAGTTATTACCTACTGTGCGAGACTTTCTCTTTTATAAGACTGCTAGCATTGATCGGAAAAAGGTATCAACAGGGCCCCAAATATGTAACGGCAGTTGCAGTTTTCTCCTGCATTAACGAAGGGATGTATGCAAGCAAACAAAATCAATACCTGTGTCGGTTTTGGGTAAGACAGTGAGCTGGTTTAAGCTCTCTAGTTAGTACAGCACTTGCGAACCTTATCACTACATGGACAAGATAGTTAGACCCTCCGACTTGCAGCCGGGAGTTTGGGAGTTCTGGAGTTCGATTCATGGGCGGGTAACACCGAATACTTTAAAAGTAAAACCTTTTTCCATTGTGCCTGGTGTTCGCCATACGAAGCGGAGTAAGGCAACCAAGCTAATGATCCACATAACTAGTGGGAAAAAAGGCCTTGGCTGTACCATGGAAGTACTTCCTCGGAGGCAGTACTTCCATGGCTGTACCAACTTTTAAACCAGTTGCCATAGGTTAGAAACCGAGCCTTAAAACCTCATTAAACTAACTAGCTCGTGAGTGCGTCCTCTTTTTCTTACATTTTTTTCTGTAGTCCACTAAAGGTTTGCGTTGGTCTGGGTGTTAACGTCGGGTCCCCACTCACTCAATCACCTGTTTAGACTCAATAATTGACCAGAGCACATCAAACCGACAAAGATTTTCTTCCCAGACCAACTGAGACAAAACCGATGTCTATTTAAGATCAATCAAGACGTCTCTAAGGTCTCACTACTCCAATAGAGTAGTGTTCTAGAGCGTCAAGTGCAGAGCCTCAAAGAAGTAGTCCTTTTAGCTCTGGTTTTGACCAAATTTTGTCAAGATAACCTGCCAGCTGGGTGATGAGAGTCCATGAATGTGAAAGAGTACTTGCTACAGTGTAGATGTTGAAAATTTTGGTAAGATTGATGGTGATTTTGACTGTTTAAAAAATTGCTGTCAAATGGCGGAGATTTTCCGTTTTTGTGAAGAGGCTAGGGGTGGGTGTATCCTACAAAAAATTTAAGTCCTTCTAGCTCAAAATCTAAACGGTCATGGTGTGAAAATTTTGTAGTGCCATGATGGGAAAACTTGTCAGCTATCAAGTGATGGGTGTCTTTAAATTGCTATGAACTTTAACAAGGCTGCAGCGGCCTCGAAAGGGAGCTAATTTAGTGTGTAAGTCAATGGGGAAATTATTGGGGTGTGAGACCCTAACCGATAACGCTTTCATGATCATGACCACCCCAGACAACGCGGAAAAGCTGATTAGCCAAACAATGTTTCATGGGAAAAGTACAATTACTGAGATTTTCTGTGTTTACTATTTTACATTGATTACACAACCTGGAAATGTTCAAAAAGCATCAAATTCGTAATCAAAACGCCATGAAATTTTCATGAAATTAGAATTAAATTGTCATCTTCAGTATACAAGTTCCTTAATCAAAAAGAAATGTGATGGTGGGTAAGCAAATTCATCTCCAAATTAAGATAAACTCCATTATGACAAAGTAAATATTCGAAATCAATCCTGGGGCCTGTTCCACAAAGAGTTACGCACGATCTTAAGTTTGATTTACTGTTGGCTTAAGTATGGTGAATCAAACTTAAGATTGTGCGTAACTCTTTGTGGAACGGGCTCCTGATATCATAGGAGATTGAACCAAAGGAAGCATTTCAATCATACCGCTATGCACATTCGTACCGACAAATTATTTCCTTTAAACGACAATGAAATGTTAAAATGATTGCTGGAAGTATAGTATTTCGGAGTGAAACAAAATTCACATCAATCACATTCCAAAGGGCAAAATATTCGAGATATCCACGTCCTCTAGACATAATGACATCGATAATGTTCAATAACTCAGATAGACATTTTGTTCTTTCCGGTCCACCTTACTTATAAGGGACATGATATCTAAATTAGTTTAATAATCATAATAGTAGTACCGGTAGGCTAAATCTTGCAATTCCCAATATTATTTCAGGCAAACTGAATTGCTTCAGAAAGAGCCATAACTGTAAATCTATAAATAAGTTACCTTTTTAATGAGAGCGTATTGAGCGAATCATGACAAATCCTCATTAGACCAAAATACATTTCTAATGTCCTCGGCACACCTTATTTATGGTCCCTCTTTGATTGACTTACATTCAAAAGATGACTCACATTACAAATCATCCCACTGACATTACTTCCTTTACAGTCAAAGTGCGGTCATCACCTCTTCTTCAAACTCAAGGGCAAGTTCCTAAATATAACTCAGTGAGTTGCTCCCTAGTTTGCAGCAACGATGTATATCCCACTTACAGGCCGAATTCTCTCACCCCCAAAAGTTCTAATTCTCTAAACCCACTTACTTAAAGGGCAAGAGCAGTCATCCAAAATTGAAGAAGTGTAGTAGACTGTCCAGTTTCATGATTGGCTGTTGGGAGACATGTGACAATGATTTTTCTCTTCAAATGTGAAATTTACCAGAAGTATCTGCTTGGTCACCTTGAATATGCAATAGTTAAGTCATAAATTTAAAGATGCTTTGAAGTGAAATAAGATGAAAATTGAGCTATTTAGCTTTTTCTTCAAAATAAGTTTGGGGACTGCTCTTTACCTTTCAGTCCCTCAGCCAACCGTTTTAAACTCATCCTCGTAGACACAACATCAGTTTATTGGTTCAGGGTGGGCATATCACCCCCAATGTTTAATCAACACACTCCCAGGACAGTAAATGCTGTGTAATAAGAGCTACAGGCCTCGGCGATTTTTTTTAATTTGCTTTCAATCAATTAAAGACCTGTGCCAATTGAGAATTTCTGTAAAAAAATTATACTTCGGGGTGAAAATTGACTGCCTTTGAGTAGTCCCTTCATATGCCCCTGGCGTAGAATTGAACACGAAATTTGCTTCTCTTTTCGGTTTTCTCCGTTTGTGTCGAAAATTGTGGGACACCAGATACCGAAGAGATATCTATTCCATTACTGGTCAAACCACACAAGCAATGGTCCGAATGCTCTATAAGACTATCTTAGCGCAGGGCCACCATCGGAGCATACAGGAAATTTTGTTTTTAATATCGACCCCTTCAGATCATGACTGGAAACAGCATTTCACATTTTACTTTGAATACAGACCTAATTTTTCTCTGTTTTTTCGGCAACGGTTTGAAAGTATTCATAGGATAATTGGTTATTTCGGGCATTGTGCTGCTCAATATTTTCAAACAGGTTGAGAAATGATGAAGAACTTTAAAAATCAAGTTGCTACCCGATTTTTTTCCAAATCCATGAACGAATTTGTTCCAAATTCTTGCCGGAATTTTAGATTTTTCTGGATTGATTTGAGAAAACGTTCTCCCTCCGGTGCAACAGATTACATTTTGAGAGTAAAATTTAGAGTGCTACGAAATTTGCGTATTGTTAGGAACCTTAAAAAATGGCATCAGTAAATGACCTTAGGAGACAGTTACAGTTAGCATAATGTCAAGGTAGAATTTACGACGACTAACTGACCGTTCCTAGGCCCATAAAGAAAAGAATTTTTGATTTTTTGCTATTTTGTTTTTAATTTTAAATATCATTTCTTTTTATGGAGACTGGACAGTGTGAAAGGGGTCAAGGTCCAATGCTCCATGAGTCGGGTCAATGCATATTTAGCAACTATTTGGACTGCCCGAATCTGACTTGCCGGACCTCCATCCACTCAGATAAAAAAAACACCGTTTTTGACCTTCAAACCCATCCCCACCAAGCTAACACCGTAACTACAGCACTTAATACTCTTTTTAATTCTAGTGTTCAGTATTGCTAGCTTTGTTTCCTTCATCGAGTTCTCTAACTTAGTTGTGAATCGCTTCTCGGCCTTGCGGCTAATAAGTGACAATTATCGATGACCGTCAGACACCGTTTCTGCGACTTTAGCCAAAAGAAAGATAAGACAATATGCTTAGCAGTCATTCACCCTTCGACATTAAAACTTTCTTCGTACGCAAATTGTCTTTTACAAAGGATCACATTGCATTTTCTTTGGCTAAAGTCATTTTCGCTTTGACATTCTGGATTGTACTTCATATTTTTCACACTTCATCTTAAGTTACATTTTACTTTTAATTGCAAGTGCGGTTGAGAAATATTGCTATCTGATGCTAAAAGTTCTTCCATATGATTTGATATACTTTTAAAAAATAAATATATTAGGAACAAAGGGAAAAATTTTCAAAGACCACGAACTTATAAAGTTCAAAGTTTATAATTGACAAACACTTATATTCTTGATTGTTCTCACCATTTTCTTAGTATTAAAGCCTACCATGAACAGATTTTGGCACAGATTTTCGGCAAAACAAGTACAATTACATCACAAATCACCGCCCATTGACTATCTTCAGTTTTATTTTAAATGAATAAACTTCAACATTTTAAGCCCCAGCAAATGCCATTTGAAAACACAGTTGAATTAATTCATTTCCCTACCGTCAAAATATGTTTTCGAAATGTCAGACTTTAGGTACACTGTGAATGAGGTGCGCTATGCACATACACTGTTACCTATATAGTTAGGTCGCTTAAAAATAACTTGATTCAGGGAGTTGCTGCAACTCCCTGCATGGCCACGCATTGCTTGAAAACGTCTTATTTATCACAAAAAAAAAAAAAAAATACAGAGGATAATTTTCAGAGAACTGTCAAGGTTTAAATACATTACCGAATTCAATGAACCTTTGGTATGAATAATTCAAATATAGATACGACTGTGGAAGACTGCAAGGGGGGAAAAAGAAAGACTAGCAAACTTAACTAAAAGCAGATTAATCACTTTAGAAGAGTGTGTTAAGTGGGAATATAGAACCCCAATACCACAGACAGGAACAGTGTTTTCTTCGAAAAACTGCTTATATTACACGATCTTCGCGATGTTAGCAGATATTCTAAATAGGTATCCTCTAGGAACTGGGTTGACTTCAAACTTACCGTTGGTCAAAGCTATGGCAGCCTTAAAGTCATGGATGTGGTGATTTTAGTTTATGGAAAGTATTTCATGAAAAAATTACAGGGGCTGAGGTAAAGATATCATATATTTGTCGTAAGTCTAGGAACAGATAACGACCCTAGGTCTCAAAATGGACTAGGGATCTACTATCCCTGCTTTGAAAGAAATTCAAAGGCAGTTGTTACCCCAGTTCCAATTTTTAATTTTTTATTTTGAATTTCATGCCAATGAACGAGCTCTGCCACTTAAGAATTTCTGTATATAGACTAACGGTAAAATTGTTGTTTAGTATGACGAACTGACTGTATTTCAGCAAGTAAGTTCTTCTCCATTCCATATTGATTTATCTGTCGATTTTTGAGAGCGTGGTGGCCTATTGGTTAAGGTATTGGACTTGTGATCTAAGGATTGCCTGTTCGATTCCCACTTGGGTCATTATGTTGTGTCCTTGAGCAAGATGCTTTATCTCGATTGGTACCTGCGAGGAAACTTGTATAGTGGTGCGCTGTGTTGGGAAGTCCCCTAGAGGGACACGAAGAACAGCAAGGGACGTGCACTTTTATAGTGTGGGGTTTGACGAGTAACCAATGACCAGGGGTAATGGTTGTGAAGCGCCAGATGTTGAACATTACATATAAGGCGCTACATAAATCCAAACATTATTATTATTATTTATTTATTTTCGGTTGTGAAGCGCCAGATGTTGAACATTACATATAAGGCGCTACATAAATCCAAACATTATTATTATTATTTATTTATTTTCGTTACAGTACGCTAGTATACACGAACGAATTTAATTTATCATTGATCCACCGGTAAATTTCGTTCAAATGCAAACTTGTTGTTCTTCTTGCATGATAAATCAAATACAGTACCATCATTTTATGGTAAATAAGCTAAACATTAAGTCGTTCAGGTTCAAACAATTTTACTTATTTAGGAGAGGGGCAACCATCGTACGTAATCTCCATGAATCTCATTAAACATCATTGGTTTTAAGTGAGAATGGTATCGTGCTAACAGTCGAGCGAAGATACCTTTCTTCCCCCTGCAAAGCTTTGCAAGAGAGATTGAACGTGATCCCGGGCTGGATAGCAGTGATGCTCAATGGGGGACTAGGAGCATTGTCTTCTCCCAGTCATGACCTTTGCCTACCAGCCTGTTTTTGTACAACCTCATACGGTTACCATTTTAAAGAGAACTCACATTTGGGCTCCCAAGTACAGTCTGACCTGCAACTGCAGTTAAAGTTCCTCATACAGGCAGATGAGAGTATCCCCTAAAAGAGCCAAAATTTCCGCACACTACAGGCTGTCCTCACCATTTTATCAACTACTGTACGATACGCAAGAAATTAACTAATGTTACAACAAAAATCAAACGCTCCTTGATCGGTCTTCATCACTGCTTGAAGGACTTTTATGAAAACGGCATTTTGCTTGGCGACTTATTTACGCACCTTGTTTTACCATAGGGTCTAACGGTAATAAAGCGGAATGCAATAAAGAAGCATCTTTATATCCCTTAATTACAGTAGCTTGTTCCTGTATTGTTTTAAGATAAAACTTACAAACCAATCAACCGAAAAAAGAGTAATTGCTTTTTCTTATCCAGTAATGAGCTGCTGGGTGATACGTCATTAATAAGTCCATGGGATACCGTGATTCCTCTTTATCGATGCTTTTAACGTCATTCTCGATGCCTCCATGTTGTCCGCACATACTTGGGCTTCGGTTGACATTTACATACAGCTAGTGCATATAGACTGAAAAGAAGCCTACTCGGATATGAGCGACGGAAACTTGTGCGGAAAAAATTGTTTCCTTCGTTACTAAAAGGAAGAGCTGCTTGAACCCAAAGGGCACTTGTAATTACCAGATCAAATGGGTAGCCATACAACCAAAATGGTTGTTAAACTTAGCCACACGTTTTAATTTGATGGTTAATTTGTTTATAATTAAAGTAGCCACTTTTCATTGGCTATTGTCAAATCTATAGGGTTTAATAATAGTAACGTAGCCAAATCATTTTAGATACAAGGCACCATGAAAATGTTTAGTATAAGAAGAAATCATAGGCTTATGCTTATGAAAGAAGACTTTTTGCCCGAAAAATGTAATTCTGCCAGAAAGACCATCTAAACGAAGAGTTACCGTTAGTTGGCGCTGACCGTACAAAAAATTTTGAAAAATCGGATCCCTCGGAGAGTCGAAAATAGCATTTCCTAGACTTTTCAGTAAGATCGAGCAGTCGCTACTAAAAATAGATAATTTTCACAATAAAATTTACCGTTACTATTGGATGAAATGGTCTTGCACCTCTTCGGGCGAAAACTGTCAAAACAGAATTGAAAATATGATTATGTTATTAACTCTATTGTGACTCTTGGCTAAATTCATTTTACATTGAATTGATGAAATTGTTTTTGTGACTTCACAAACTCCCGACTAAAAATGTATTTACTTCTGTGAAACACCCTTGAATGAAACTTCATATTACGAGGTGGGCTTAAATGAATTTTCAGACTTATGAGAAGACATTCTCACACTGTCTTATAATAGTATTCAAAGACAAATTACACGTAAATGTAAAAAAAAAAGATGAACGATGTTGCCGCAGCTCGGCTTGTTTCATTCGCATTAGAGTCGACGTTTGAAAAGGTATGAAGATTGCCCCAATAGTAGCCACGGTGGGCAGGGGCGATCGCCTATATGGCTCTGTAAAATTAAAAAAAAAACGGACAGTCATTTGCTATATATAAAACCAGTTCATGCATGGTGATTCAGGCTACTGATAGGGTTAAGCTCCATTACCGATATGTAGTTTCAAACATCTGTTTTGAAAAAGGAAAATCATTCGGTGCGCTTTGCATACATTATGCAGTAAGTTATGGAGAAACAGACATTGAGCTCTCCTTTACAAAGTGCAAAATATAAACAAAATATTTATTAACCCGTTAATCTGTCTGGTTTATTGTTTTTGCTCCGGTTTTCTGGGCCCCGGACATGTCGTTCAGGCTTTGAACGGTTTGTTTTTTATTCATTTGCGGTAGTCATTGGCGTGTGCACCAGGTGATAAGTGTCCCGTACTGCTCAGCCATGCAATTTTAGAGGGCACAGTGTAAAGATTTATTGCAAATGAATACCCCAAAAATCGACTACATTGTATGTTATGTACAAGAGTAAGAAAATGCTATGTCCGGGTATAAGGGATCACGGTTCTTTTTTTTTTTTTCCTTTTTTCCAAAGGCTGGTAAAATGTGGAGAACCGATTAGAAAGTCCTTCGATCTTTCACTTGATATTTCGATCTTTGCAGGGTTAGGTATCGCACAAAGGTTCCTCTGCTCCAAGTTAACAATGCAAGATTATCTAGCATGTGATTAAATTTGATTTTGGGGGCAGATTTGGTCTTGTTCTATACAAAGCAAAGAAGTGCCCATATACCTTTGGCGAAAGTCGGTAAATGCCGACTTGACCTTATGGCTCTAAAGGTGATTACATTGGAAACAGGGGAGAACAGGGCTGGTGCTTTTCAAAGGATTTCTTCTAAGAATTTCAATTCGCAGGTCTTAGATTATATGTACCAGAAATGATCTTAAACATCAATGCAGTTTTTCAATAATACCCAAACTTTTCCAATTTCATTTAAGAGGCCCACTCTTCTTCGAAAAGTCCGAACTGCCCAATATTTTCAAATATTGGTTTGGAAACAGCAAAATTTCAAGCGCTCTTCGATAGCCGCAAAATGTGTTCCCTAATACCATAGAGTTCACTCCTTTAAAGAAAAAATTGCTGCTCGTCCCCCCCCCCCCTCCCGGAAATGGTCTAGCTACGCCACTTAATGTGCCACCATCTTTTTGGTTCAAAGCGTGATTCTAACTAAATTTACAGAGTAACTTATTATATATAACAAAACAGGTAGAGGCTCGATCTGCCGGGGTTCGATATCTGACTGGTCCGACCGTTAAAATTAGCTCATGGCAGCGGGTTGATAAAGGTAAAAAAGGAAAAAAAGGAAAGGGAGAAACAGAAAGGGGAAAGAAAAAGTGAAAGGGAAACATATGATTTAGCTGCAGACAGGCTTCCACTAATTGTTTTTTCGTTACTTGTACTTGAGCTCGCTGCTCTTTAAGTCTCCTTGTCTGCATGTATATCATTTTAAAGACTCTCTTAGGATACTTTCCCGACGGGCTACACGACATTGAGCAGTGTACTTGTCCGAGTAACTTCTAATTTGTCCCAGCCTTGGGACGTGGAATTGGCTAAATTCTGCTTCAGATAAGGGAGAACCGAGAAGTCATGACCCTTTTCTTAAAGCCCTTGGAAGTTTCAAGTGAAATCCCGCATGAATGACAGTAAGATTAAAGCAGAGAACTTCTTAACAGTTATGTTTTCTAGCAATTCCCATCGTTTTAATCTGTAACATAACGAAAGCACCGTATATATAGCACTGATATCATACTCCAGAGAATCAATAGTCATTTTCGCAAGACTTGAATTTCGGGCAAGAGCCTGGAAAAAAATTGGGCAGCCATTTTTGAGTCTTAAAAAATCTGGCAAGTCTTTAATTTACTCTGAAAACTACGAGTGCCTCAATTCTTTTAAAATTTTGAACAAAACAACGAATTTTAGTCACAGTAAAATTTTCTCGAAAAATCAAAACAATTACAAAAATCGGGACTCATTCGGGCAGCCTTCAAAACAATTATTCCTCAGCCTCACTTAAAGTCTTGGTCAACACTTTGCCCAAAGTTGTAGAAGATTCGGGAAAACTTGCAAAAATGTTCTCAGATGATTTCATACGGGAAGAAGGGATATTGGTATTTGTCAGTTTAAATCGGTATGAGTCAGTTTGAATTGGTATGTGTCGAATTAAATTGGTATGTGTCGATTTAAATTGATATGTGTCAATATAAATTTGTATGTGTCGAATTAAATTGGTATGTGTTGATTTAAACTGGTATGTGTCGATTTAACTTATTGACATGCTTCCCCATGATTTGATACCGATTGCTCGCCATAGAGGCCAGGGGAATTGCTACATTCAATTGTAGTGGTCGTCTCATGGAAATCAATGCCCTGCAAAGTATATGGAGTCTGAGATGCCACAGAGATGAGATCGTATACGAGCTTGCTAGTTGGGTACTGAACCTTTGCACACTGATTTAGCAAAACGCTTGTGTGCACTTGCCTGTATGAACTAGATGCGTCTCCATGTAAACCTGCTATATGCAGAAGGAAAGTCTGAAAAGAGGAATGATAGACATTTGGGTTTTTTCTTTCACAAACTTTTGACTGTTTGAAGACCTTCCCAAAGTTTCTTTAACTTCGGTCGTCGCTCTGCACTTTTGTTGGTAAGGTGTCCTCAGTCTTCAATAAGATTGATCCGCATGTAGGCATACTCAAACTCAAGTTAAATTCGCTATTTCTCAAAGGCGGTGGAGGATGTTTTTATTGGGGCACAAGTTTTCGGCAGCCGAAATAATGGTGAAGCCGGAGAGTGTCTGGTTTTGAAGCGCAAAACCCTATCGGCGTGGGGTTCAGGAGCCCGCTCAAGGGCCCCTGGTGGGGTCCAGGGGCAAAGCCCCGGTTAGAGCTTTCTAAGTATAGTGCTTACATCAAATTTCTAGACTTTGATTTGTAGACTTTGAATTGACGCCTTGTGACACAAGGGATTCGGATCATGTGCTTATTAGGCCTCGGCTACCCGTGGCCCTACAAGTCACTCCTCTTAAAGGACTGGCGGGGGCGACCACAGTGACGTCACAGCAACCTCAATTTCTCAATTGATACAGATTGATATGTGATTAATCTGAATCCCCCCCCCCCCCTCCCACGACAACATCCTGGCTACGCGCCTTGTGTAGTATAGTGAGGGATGTGTTTTCGACAGTAGCTGGATCTATTTCAATCATGATATATCACAAATACTTGTCAAACTATCAAAATTTTCTTATGCTTCGCTCGCTACCGTCCTTACCTCAACGTTGTCGTTTATAGGCAGACCTTCGGTAAACAACTTTATTGGAAGCAAAGCAGCAACAATTTAAAGGTTCGTAGGACTTATCACGTGAAGACTTACCTTGTGATTTGCAAATAGGTAATGTTTGGAAATTGAAACCGTGTCTTGATGGATGTCTTAGTGCAAGTTTTTTTTAAATGGAAAATGTGTGTGATGCTAAATTTCAGTGCGTTTCCCCCATCTACTGGCTTCATCACTCCACCTACTGACCTTGAAGATTATTTAATATATCATTTTTGTACAGTTCAACTGATTTTGTGAAGGTAATTTCATTTTGCATATAAGTCATCTAAACTTTAAAACCTGACACAAAACGTTTGTGTGTACATGTAACTAGTCCCGACGAACGTTACCAAAATGGAAGAAATAAACCACTAACCCAGTCAGGGGAATTTCGGCGATGTCCCCACTCACAGGTGAAATTTAATTGTTTATTCCAAAAAAGTAAAATATTTCAGCACCACATTGAAAGCAAATGTATCTTAAATGGCACCAGCTGGCATATAAGGACCTCCAGTGGCGATCCAGGATTTTTCAGAAGGGTGGAAGGTCACTTACAGCGGAAAGGATAAATATAGAGGGGCTGAACACGAGCAGGACTATCTGAGCGGCTGTCACCATTGGTTGGGGCGGAGCGTACAAACTTTTTCGCTTTACAAACCCTCCAGATGGCCGGAAAAGGCACTTCCCGAACGAAATTAATATGAAATATAGTGCAAATATTTTTTTACGTCGAATGACTATATAAAACTAGAAAGGAATGTCACGTTTTGAGAGTAGCACTCAAAGGCCCAATTCTCTCACCCCAAACAGAACCAATGCTCCTAACCTTCTTACTTAAGTCCCTCCCACAATTATCTGAAATTCATCCTCATCAAGAAACAATCTCAGTTTATTTTTTCAGGCAGAGTAAAGAAAAGCTCAATGTGCATAATCAAAGCACTCTCAGTACATTACATGCTGTGTAATATAAGCTTTGGTATTCTGTATTGTTTGAATTAGCTGTCAATCAAAGAGGTGAGCCAATTGAGAGTTTCGGTACCCCTACAAGAGCTGCAGTTTGGGGTGAGAGGAATGGCCCTCATAATAAAAAGGAAAAATGTCACTGACATTTAACACATATTTATACGTCTAAGGTAATGGACGATGTGTTCAGAAATTCGCCATAAAATGGTAAACACGGGCATAGGTGAATAGACGCGAGCATTTAGTTAGGGAAGGGTACAGAAGATTCTATGCCCGAAAATGCAATATTGTCTATAAGACTAAATAAGCGGATCGTCACTGTGACCATCAATTGACGCGGAGCGTTGAAAATTTTGAAAAACCGGGACCCCTCAGACAGTTGGGAAATGCCATTTCCTCGGGCTTGTTAGCAGAACCTAATCAGTCAATATATTGTAATTCTGAAGGAAAGACCACCCAAGTGGAGCACTTTTATCAGCTGATACACAGAAAAACTCACAACGCCTCAAACAGTCAGGAATGGTGTTGTCTCCGTTACAGCAAAGGTGTACAGGAGAATCTTTTGTTGGGGCAGATGGTTTTTCGCCAGAAAAATGTTGTTCTGTCCAAAAAACTATCCGGTTGGAGCGGACGGTACAGAAAATTTTGAAAATGACACCTCCTGCCCTCAGAACATCGAAAACGGCATTTCCCAGGCTTACGATGAGGATCTAGGCCTAAACAGTCGCTTTTTTGAGTGTTCGTTTGCGGAAAAACGTCCATTACAAATAAAATTCAGCCAGTATCTAAGTGGAGCGCCACCATTAGTTGGCGCAGAACGTACAGAAATTTTTGGTAAAATTTGGCCCAAAAGAAGGTCGAAAGAGGCATTTCCCAAGCTTATAAGGGGATCTAAGCAGTCGCCATTTTGATCAGAAAAGTACCAAATAAAATTTACCATAAACTGAAATGGTCTTTTATCTTTTCAGAGAAAAAACTACAACACGGAATTGAAAACGTGCTACTTTTTTACTCACTTGTGACTCTTTGCATAATTCAGTACATATTGAATTGATTATTTTGTCCATGTAACTGCCCGAACTCACGACTGTAAATGATGTTACTTCTATTAGTAATACCTTTTGAAAAAATGTCACGTTATGAAATGGGTTCAAATGAATTTTCAGGAAGACTTATGGGAAGAAATTCTTTCACTGTATCAGTATGAAATTGAAAAAACAACCTATAGAGTCTTTTTGCCCAAGTTTCAACTGTAGGGGTAGGATAAATGGCAAACTAGTAGACGATACAGCTGAATGCCCTCATGTCTGTCAGTATAATTAAATTTGACAATTGACAACATCCAAGAACTTTTTCAACCTTCTCCCGAGTATTTTAGCATTTCGGGTAATGATTTTGCAAGACGATAGTATAAAGTGGGGCAGAGGAGAAACTGTTTTCAAATCTACCCGAATGTGTCGCAAATCTTTGTTATCATTTCTACTCAATTTTCATAAAAAATTACTTTGAACATAACCGACGTTTTCTGATTTCGGGAAGAAATTTGAAAGTCTTTAAATAATCAGGCATTTCAGGCATTATGTTGCACAAGGTTTTCGATCAAAAAGAAGCTGAAGACTAATTTTGTTTCTTTTAACCCTTTACCGTTGTTTGGGTCCTTTTGGACTCATGCGGAGAGCTCGGCTGTCACCCATCTTTACTGTTTCACGCGGAGCTCGAAACTGCGAGTAGCTACCCGAAAATTCGGCCACAACAACGAGAGGGACAATGGTTTAAGGTCACGGGGTCAATGGCCTACGGAAGCTGAAGCGGGGCGTGCTACGTCCGCTTTTCCGCCCACTCCCGAGGCTCGAGGCCTCGATCGGAGCACAACGGTAAAGGGTTAAGTAACAGGCTTCCCAAATGTGTCGCGATTTATCAGTTTATTTATCTCCTTAATTTTAGTAAATATGTTACCTTGGCTATTATGCATTTTATTTTTCGGGCAAATGCTTAAAAGGAGTTGTAAATTGGATCATTTCTGTCATTGTGTTGTGTAAGACTGGGAATTTAAACTCACGAAAAAAAACTTTTTTGCGCTGCCCGAATGTGTTGCGATTTTTTTTATCGAATCTTGTTGCTTTTTATGGAAATTTTACCGCGGTTATGAGGTTTATTCCCTTTTTTGGCGATATAGACGGTCTTACAATGTTGGGTACGCTTAGAAATGTTCCGAATTACGTGTTTTTGAAACCAAGTGGCTGTCCGATTTTTTCCCCCGTTTTTTTCCAGATTCCTGGCCGAATTCTATCCCTGCCTGCCCGTCTATGCCTGAAAGACCATCTGAGCAAAGCGCGACCAACAGTCGACTCTTAGCATTCAAGAAATTTTGGAAGTCCCAACCCCTCGGAGAGTCTGAAATGACAATCCTCAGAACTTGTCAGCAGATTTTAAGCTGTCGTTATTTAGAGCTTTCTTTTTACAATGAAATCTTAAAATAATCGAAAAGAATGAAAAAGTGCAAAATGATCAGAAATTTGCCTCACAAACTGCATGGGTTATTTGTTGTGAGCATACGGGGGAAAGCCTAGGGATGTAAGGCGAGGCGTCCTAAAGCAAATATGACACATCACATAGGACGATTTTAGTTGGAATAGGGCCTTATAATTGTTTTTTGAAGTGAAAAAAGGGTGATTGAGGGAACCCGGGTCCCGCCACCCCCCCCCCCATAAACCCGCCCTACCCCTCAACTTTTCAAACAGTTTTAAAGTAGGTGTTGACAGGAACGAGGGACAGACAAACTCCATTTTCCACAAGATCTGAATTTGGCAGAGATATGAAAACATTCGGGCGGCCAGACTAGTTGTTAAAAGTCTGGTGTAGTTTCAAATACAAGGAAAACTTCTAAGCGTGCCGGAATCCTTTTAAAATTTTGCCCCAAAACTAACAGGGCATCAATAGTTACGGTAAAGTTCTCATGAATCCTCGAAAATCCGCGGCACATTCCGTCATAATAAAGAACGAATTACATCTGTTTTACATCACAATTCATTCAAAATTTTGCCCAGAATTGTAGCACATTTTAATTTTGCCAGATTATACAGGCGTACGGGAAGATACCAATGTGTATACAGTCGAAAGCTTTGGCCGACTGGTTCATTTGTGACTAGTAGTTTTCTAATCGTCTGCAAATTTGCTGATTCCATTTCGAGATTAACGTTTTATTGCAGCAAACGAAAGCTGAAAATAACGAGCTGCGTAGTCTACTTTAAAGCATACAGGGGAAATGCCAGTTCTTTGTGCCAGTCTGAAGTGGCGATTTTTCAAAAGTTTCTCTTCTCTGCCAAAATGGTCTTTAAAGCAGGATGAAAGTTTGACAGTCTGCCCTCCCGCCCGAACATGAATTTCACAATCAGTATTTCCACAAAAACACAGACACTCTCAAATTGTTGGGCAAATTTTGACCAACATTTAGCATGCTCACCGAGGTATGCCAAGAAACAATAAAATAGTATTTATTCTGGATAAAGATAAATTTTAGAAAGCTACAGGGGTGGTCCAGAAGTTATCTTGGGAGAATAAGAACTCCCTACGGTTATGAATTACTACTTTGAAGCAACACCTTTAACTTGCATTTTTCTAGGTTTTTGCTTTTCATTCAAGCGGCCCTCGGGCAACCATTGGCCTCAACCAAAAATCAGAATGCAAAAAAAAAAAAAAACCACTCAGATTTCGATGATACATGTTTGTTTTGTGTTTGGATGAGCTTTGTTCCTGAACAAAACATTTAAAATTAATTTGAAATTTCTGACTAGACTTTCAAACACATTTCTAGGGTTACTCAGAGGGCAGAACTTTTTAATTGTTCGGTTCGGGGAGGGGCGGTTTACGCCGAGAAATGTCTTTGATGCCACTCCACACATACTGAACTGTTAAGGATTTCAATTCTTAATCTATTACTGTTCGGAGAGTAGAATTCACATGGCTCTAAAATGTTGATCTAAGTTTTTGCAAGAGTATGGTTATCCAAGGGGTTCCCCACATCCCCAGCGTCCATAGGTGACCATGTACCAAGGGATCAAGATGGGAATGTACATACCAGGAAAAGGACAATCAACAGGTCTTTCACTTTGAGAAAAGCATATTTGTTATTTTGAATATAAAACAAGCATATAAAAAGGATAACTGAAGACTGACCTACGTTTTGTTCCTGTAATAAATATTAGGGTAAGTTAGGAAAACACTGAACAAGCTTTTGAATAAGTCAAAACCTTCCATATTTTAATACTGAATCAGTCAAAAGTAATACCTCCAAGCTCTACCCTAACAGCTCTGCATTACACCCACGTTCATGGAGTAAGAAAAATTGCTACTTCTTACACTCCACCACAACAGTGAATGAAGCAAAACGCCTTGTAATGTTGGCTACAGTTTAGTAGGGAACAACAACGAAAGGGGGTGAGGCGTTTCTAAGTTGAGTCTAAGGGATTATGAATGCATTTTGTTACTTTTACATATATTTGGTTTGATTTTTTTAGTTGGGGTAGGCAGGTGTAGAGGAGATCCTCAAATAATGCCACATTCAAATTTTGTTTGCTTCCTTCGTGTATAAGTTTTGTAAGGCTGGTAAATTAACCACAAACAAAAACACTGCTTGATAAGGGAAACCTGAACAGGGCAACACTTTTATGGGACACAAGGTCATGTACTGCAGGGCATTCCCTTTTCAGAACCATCTTCAGCTAGTATTTTAAAGATATTTTAGAGATATTTGTCCAAATAGCTAATTTGAGAATGTTGAAGTTACTAAAAGAATATACCTTGCAGTTAACATTTGCTTCCAAGGAATATGAACTCTAGGGACATGATTTCACTGGGATTAACTGCATTTTCTTATGAAAATAACATTGTAAGTTTTTATAAATTACATGAGTGAAATGAGCTTTCCCTTGCAAAAACTACATATTTTTGCAAGTGCCATACCTGTCACTATTCCCATCCCTTTCCTTACCCCATCCTTTCATGCTAAAGGCACAAACAATACTTGTAGACTTTTCTCCCTCAAAAATATCTGCCATACTGTACTCCCAACTTTTTTCAAAGAAAACCTACACATACCTCTGCTTTTCCTTTAGCAGAACACTGTATGTCTGAACAAAAAGCCATCATAAACGATTTTCATTCAAAATAATTATGACAATGCTTTACACTTAGCCAAGATACTACAGTATTTGACAAAGATTCTCTTTAAATGAACTTACCTCTAGACAGTGAAATTTTTTGTCATATTCCCACAAACTGTACTGTCCTCACCTTCTCTCCTTTTACTTCACATGACAGTAACATAATTCTTCCTGCATCTATGCAATAATTACTTCACATACCTACCTGTCTTTAGTAAACAAATGGTACATATCAATTCCACACACTAACTTTGTGCCCAGCATAATTTTGAATGAGATATCTTGTCCTTCACATTTAATATTTATGGTATCATATTACATTTTTATTAACTTGGTTGGTAAACAATAGAATTTCTTAAAAGGCACAACAGTAAAGGAAATACATGTAGTACAAACAGAGAGCTAAGCACACATATTGTTATGTACGTTAATGTACAGCATGATTGTTCATCAACACGAAGCATAGAAACACAGAGATCAAATAAATTTAAAAAATTCAGTTTAACCTACATATTGTTGATTTCATATCTTGAAGGAGTTATATATGTGCATTCCTTACAATTTACAACAAATTAAAAAAAAAAAAAACAAAGAATAGCAAACAAAATATTCACACATAATTTATCATTATTTACTACACAAGGTGCTAAAGAGAGTATTACATAATGGTTCCATCCTCACTTAGGTGAGCGTTTTCATAAGTAACTTCGTATTTAACTCAAATAGATCATTACAAAAAACAAACCTGTTTCCAAAACAATTAGAAAAGACTTGTTTTAAGGAAAACACTGCATCCAACAGAAAAAATAATGTTTCACTATTTGGGTAATTTTCCTTCTGTATACCCTATTGACAATTTTTTTTTAAAGTTTTTGTTTCTATCAAAGTTTTTACAGTAATACTCAGCTGCTACCCTCACCTCCCAAACACAAAAATGTGAATATCTTTTGTCTATGTAAATCTATCCACATTTCATAACAGGCATTAAGAATTTCAACATATTACATTATAGCTGATTATTTAAGTCCTCTAAACTTGATTGTAAGATTAGTGGTCACATGCTATGTGAGATTTGGTATTATCACAATGTTGTAATGCTCAACCAGAGTCGAGCATCACAAAGTCATGTGCAATACCATACTAACACAATGCAATGGATAAGGCAGCAATCAATGCAGCACAGTTTTATTAAATCACTGCAATATTGGAAATTGATCAATCCCTCAGTCACATTTGACTAGGAAGTCAGAAAAACTGTGTAAAAGAAAACAAATAAGGAATGTTTCATGGTTGCAATTGTGATTATGATTTTTCTCCATATAAACAATGTACTAGGGAAAACAGTCCAGTGCCACACAACTTGAAAATGACTGTGGAAACCCCTCTAGATTTAACCAGAAAGTTACTATTTGAGGTTTAATAAACTACATTTTGTTTTTCACATTTTCTTTTGCATATCTGTAGGTACAGTATACCTATAGAGAATGCTAAAGTTAGACAAAAAAAAGCTCTGAAGGTAATATGCTACATTTTTATGCAAATGGCACAAGTTGAAGATTAATTACTCAAAAGGGTAATATTACAAAACACGTACAACAAATTTTAAGCAAGCAAATACCAATGACGAATAATTGTACCAATCAGTGAATAGCTTTTCAGCAACAGAGATGAAAAATGGAAAAACTAACCTGAATACTGCGATATGACTGCTTTCATATTTTACAGTTAATATGATTTGAAAGAAACAACCATGTAAATATATGAAAAGATAATTTCATGTAGTTATCTACACTGGTACAGTATGCTCAAGGTGTTGACTTTTCAAAAAAAGTCAATGGGTTTGAGATATTGGTTATCATTCATGCATTAACTGAAATTTACAGAGCAATGGGGAACAAAATTAATGAAAATCGATTAATCACGTGGATTAACAGGCATGCACAGCAGCTTTTATTTAGCAAAATCACCTTCACTGTAATCACCTATGAAACTTTGATTGCCATAACTTTGCCATGGTAATTGATTACTATTGCAGTTTCTTTGCAATTTTCAGCAAAGTAATCAATTGCCATTACAATTACTTTAAAAAACGTAATTGATTCCAATCTATTGATGTTACTAATTACGATTACCCCTAGCAAGGCTATTAATTAGTCTTTCATATCTACAGCACTTTTCAAGATTTTGAAGGCTGCATCAAAATTTTGATAATAGAGGTAACGTGAAGTAAAAACTTCATGTGGAATCCAAATTTTCAAGTGTCAAAAGTTTTATTCCACAAACCTTCCTTTTTTGTCATTCAAAATCTAAGCTGCTTTGTTCCAGTTTACCATTGCATCACGACTGGAAAAAATAAAGATGAGTGTCCACGTACCCCAAGAAGATTCCAGACTCAACATGAGTGTCCACAACACGAAGATTCCAGGCTCAACATGAGTGATCATTCCAAGAGGTTTTCAGACTCAACATGAGTGTTCACCCAAGAGGATTTCAGACTCAACATGAGTGTTCACTCCAAAAAGATTCCAGGCTCCAAATTTTCTCACCTTGTAGAACATGGCTTTTGAATATCA
This sequence comes from Holothuria scabra, assembly GCA_037179385.1. Lineage (NCBI taxonomy): Eukaryota > Metazoa > Echinodermata > Holothuroidea > Aspidochirotida > Holothuriidae > Holothuria > Holothuria scabra. The sequence goes on from CM074181.1 coordinate 62,172,507, forward strand.
TTAAGTAAACCTAACAATTTGGCTTTGTTCTTACCTTTTTTGGTCTCTGTATTCAACATCATTCTCATGCATTTCCCATTTTCAATGGACACTTTGTAAAATTTTACAAAAGTTCCTGAAAACATAAAACAGTTGGATCTTTGAAGTTTCATGTATATTTTGCATTCAACAAAGCACTGTCTTGCTTCAAAATTGAAAAACGTTGATTTGTGAGACTAAGTAGGCACCAAAACTTCACCCCACAACAATAGCACTGTTCAGTTCTTTGTAAGACAATTATCATGTTGAGTAAACATACAGTTAAGCCATAAGCTCCTTCATAGTGTCAAAACCATATTGACCAGAGCAATAGGCACCTTCCACCTTCCCCTTGCAACTGTATCACAAGAAAAAGTAGACTGCACACTGAAACATACTGTGGAAGGCTTCAGCAACAAGAAATGTGACCACTCCCACAACCAACTCCTTCAGGAAAATGAGAAAGCCACTCCCAACCTTTCATTTCAAGAAAAGTAGACTTTAAATTGCACCTGAAAAAATAAAAATGTATCACTTGACACAACATGTAAGCTTAACAATGTCTCAAGAATAAATACAAATGTATTTATATACAATTAAAACTTTTGCCAACAGGCCATAAAATTTTCTTCAATTCAGTTTATCAATAGAATAATTAAACTGCTTTATCATGTAGGGTGATACCATAATTAAATACAAATCATGTGTCCTGTTTTCTAAATATTTGAGACAAATTCTGAAATGCAGTATTTAAAATCAGATGTGACCAACAAATCAATTGTAATGAAACCTTGGATAACAGAAAGGAACCTTATTGTATTACATCAGAATGTACATGACTTACTTTTTAGACTGCTAGAACTGATTAGACTGATAAATTTGAAAAAGTGGAAAAATTTGACTACCTTGAGCTACAGCTAAAACTCAATCTATTAAATCAGAATGTACAGGACTTTCTTTTTAGACTGCTAGAACTGCTTAGACTGATTACTTCAAAAAAGTGGAAAAGTTGGACTACACTTAGCTACAGCTAAAATTCAATCTACATGATCACACTTTTGGTCAATAACATCAGCACATATAACCTTGATTAAAGACTTAAATGCAAGGCCACTTTCCCAACAAATTTACATGTCCTAACATTTGTCAGAGTTAAGAGTTAGGATATGTTGGAATTCATTGTTATGTTTTCAGTTAAGTACTTGTTTAATGGTACCCAGGTCCTTTTGCCGTAGTGTCATGTTACATCCTCTTCTTTTGTTGTTTGTCAATCTAGGTTTGGTTTTCCTCCTGTGAGGGTGATGTGTGAAATATGTTTAGGTATAATAGATCACAAGGATAGTAATAGCCTTTTGTATGAAGCAGTTTTACCTGTCCCTCCCTAACTTGCTTCTCTAACCCTCCAGTCCACATACCTTTACATGCTACACTGCAAGTTTCTAAGCATTTTTTTTTCCTTTTTTTTATTGACATAGTGTAGACAGGTCTTAAGGAGAACTATCAAAAATTCAATTGACAGTAGGATTTCAACATTCTGCAAAACACCTTAAGAAATGTCATTTCATTATACAATTGATCAAATGATTTAGTGGCAACACATAAAACTAATAGCCCCTTTCCATCCCTACTCCTGAAACCACGTCACAGACCCCATAGACTTGCTATACACATGGACAAAGCATAGTGCACTATAAACATCATGTTTGTAGATTGTTACCACCATACATGTGAGTACAGGCTTCGCAGGATGACTGCATGCTATGATTTTGTGTGTGAAAGTTTGGACTTGCTCAAGTAGTCAAAATTGACAAGTTTTGCAGGAATTTTTTTTTTTTTTTCAAAATAATGCATAGTAAGCTCAAATCACTTTACAGATTGAACAAAAATGGTATTTTTTTTCCTGTTCAAGTCTTAATTAATACAAAATGTTACAGAGTTTCACAGTGGCAATCTTGGCACACCGTTTCTGGGTTCTCCTGATGGCGACTGTCTAGGTCACCATATCATCTGTCCATGTATAGGATGTCCGTGTTCAGACCCTTAAACTATTCTTACCTATTTTCTTCATTCTATTTGTGCTTTCAGTATCTTTGATTGTCTTCTTCTCATTAATCCAATCAGCTGCTTGTTTAGTCAATGACTTGGTTAATCTCTGGTGCTGAAGAAAAAAAAAAAAACATGAAAAATTGTTGACAAATATTCTGGTGAAAATACTAACCAATATAAAATTGAAAAGCATCTTCTTACAAAAAAAACTAGAGCGGCTATGCTGCAGAATCTCAATACTTTTATGTATGATCAATGAAGCAATGGATTAATTAGTTGAAGTTTTTCATGATACAACAGAATAGAGCAAACATCCTTTCTGGTACATGACAGGTACAGCATCATGCATAAAAATGAAATCGGAAACAGACTTCCCATATCATACACAGTACATTTTGGTTAAGCTTTTGTGGCACTGTGGTCATTGCAATACTGTTTTTATAGCAGAGATTTGTAATATCCTGATAATGTACATTTTATGCTACAAAGTTGAGATGAAAAAAAAAATCAATAATGACACTGCTATACTACAGAAATAATAATTGTAAAGCATATATTGAAACTACAAAGCACAAGCAATTATCCCGCTAGATGAAGATCAGTCTTATAAAATAATAACTGTTTCTAACCAGTTCCAACAAAACTAGTCTTCCTACAACTACTTTCCTACCTAGTTTTCCTAACAGCAACCTCCTATCTCTTATTATCTCATTGAAAGCTTAGGTGAAGAGCACAACATTTTAAGGTTGAGAGCTACTGCAACCATGGATATAATTCCATGCTATAACATCCTGTAAGGAAATTCAATCAACTGTAAATGAACTTCTCCATCACAAGACAATGGCTGGGCAAACATCTTGGTCAGACCAGGCAAGTTCATCTTAACAGTTACCTTGTGCTTGATTTAGCAGAGGCATGAACCAAAGACAAAATAGCAGACTAAATACACGCAATTGCATTGTGGGAAAAAAGGAGTAAAAGCAATGGGCTGAATAGAAACTTTTCTTCTGCACAACTTTTTGACCACTTTTCAAAGAAAAAATAACTGAGTTATCAACCTATCAGATTATCAAGTAAAAATTCTGACTGCACCAATTATTATACAATGGTATGCTCTACAAGATATTATTATCAAAATGTAAAACCAGCCTGTGGTGGAACTGCAGATGTTTGCTAAACAAGGAAAGGGTAGAAAGAGGCTACTAATGTACTTGCATGTAATTTATTCCCTCCAGGTTTTATTGTCTTTAAATGACAGTATTCTTGTTACTATTGTTTCCCTTTTTTGATTAAACCTTCCTCACTGTGACCTGTTCTTTTCATATCTATGTAAACAAAAGCCATTGTAAAGATATAACTTGATGAACAATTTGTCAATGACAATGGCAAAACTTTAATGCCTCGATTTTACATAAAATGACTATAGCCGAGTTCTGTAATTCCTTACTGTATGCAATTGTGGGGTACAGTGTGGGATATACAAACCGAGCACAGCAAGTACAGCGTTCCCTTGTTTTCATCAGTACCTGCATACAACACCAAGTGTCTAGCCAACTCAAACAAAAGTAGGGGTGTCCATCCTATTTTGAGGTAGGGTTGGGTGGTACCGTGAAAATATTGGTACCGGTATTGTTAAACAGACAGAACCAGTATTGAGGCAGTACCGGTTCTCAACTCCCTGGTAGGGAAGTCGGATGGGAAGGAACCTAAGCCAGGCATGGCCCCCATGTTATCCTGCACATTAATGCATATGGGTGTTTGACTGGGTTTCTTGCCATGCAGGAACCTCTGCTCTAGATGTTTGTGTAAATATTTCAATCATCCACACATCCTAACAGTTAGTTTTGTTAGCAGATATAATGAGTGCCAGTAATTTTTTTCAATTACCGGTATTTTCTCAAGAACCGCTACTAGTAACACACCAAATATCTTCAGTATTTTCATTATCTCTACCTCTAGTACCAGTTTTGACGTCAGTAACGGTATACCACCCAATGCTACTTTGAGGTAGACTCAAATGCAAATTTTTACCCAAAAAGACAATTTAGAGGCAACTCACTGAACAAAACCACAATTGAGCTCCCTCCTTATGTTATGAATGGATTAAATCGAATGATTTCATAAAATATTCATGTAAACTCAAATTTTGGAATATGTGTTGTAGGAGTGGGATTGGTTTGTTTATCCTGACCATTTTAAGGATGTATGCTTGTGCATGTAGCTACTGAAAGGAATTAGTGAACTGGCTTAGTAGGAATATATCAAATAAGTTTACTTGAAAATTTTGTGGAAACATTCTTTCTTAAAGAGCCTATTGCCAACATTCTTGAGATAATAAACTTTTCACTTTTAGTGCTGTTGTGCAGGACTGAACGGTCAAGTGGTAATTAAGAGCATCACACTTGCAGTCAAGAGACTGGGAGTTTGAATCCCAGCCGGGTCATATCGAAGAAGTTAGATAGATATGTAGGAACCTAGTGCCGTTGTGTGTGATGCTCCGCATAAACAACGGAGTAGGGAAAACAAGCCAGTGAGCCACAACTGGAAAAAAGGCCATGGCCGGCTCGACTTGAGCCAATAGGGTTGGTAACTGGGCTGTAAAACTCCATCTAACTAACTCATTTTACAACTGGTGGGATTTCAGACAAGTAACATGTAATAAATGTAGTACTTTATAAATACAATAGATACATCAAGTACTGAAGATTACTGAGATGAAAAAGTACTAAGTACCAAGTATGATAAGTTGAATCCCTGCCTGTTTACATAAACTGCAAATAGCATTGTACAAATGGCAATGCACCAAATGCTGGCATCATTGCCTTAGGCTACATGAGACCATTGCTGCCATCTCACTCTGCTTTGGCAAAAACTCACATGGTCTCTAGTTGAACATCATCCAATCTTGAACAAGATAAAATTGAATGGTCATGTTGGCTTAAATTTCTGTTTCAGGATTCAATATTGAATTACCACTTACATAATAGGAATCAGATGAACCATTGTACTTTTGGCTAAAGTGTAAATGCTGACAATACTTTGAAGTTTTTGAATACAGCACTGAGCAACTTGACATACCCTGTTACATGCTGTTTCGATTGTGGTAAAAAAGTTGATTTTCTAACCTCAGTAATCTATTGTTCAACTGAGGTATATCAAGTTTCCAAACCCTTTACTGGAGGTCAATTATCATCACTTCACCGAGCTTCTAGTCCACTTGGGTTGCAAAAAATTACACGGTACTTTGGGCAGGATTGTAAACAAAACCCCTTCTGTGTGCTCTGCATACTGTGGCTAGGGTTTTTTGACTTGGATTAAATGTCTTTGCATGTAGTATTACTGTCTGTCAATCATCAAATTGTGTAATTGGGCAAGGAAGGAAATCAAGTGTATATTTTTACCGTGACCATTTCGTCATGTAACATGTGCGGATTGCCAAATCAATAGCTCATATCTCCAAGATGCACAACTTATGTTTTTTATTTGAATTTATTACATAACTGCTGATGTTTTAGCATTCTAACTTTTTACAGTCATGTTTTGTTCATTACTTTTCTTGAAATCAATATACCACACCATTAACTTTGCCAATAAAATGAGGCAAAATTTTCAACCTTGACTAAATTACAAAGCTGCTGAAAGGGGGCTACTATCCCAGACTATACAGTAGGGTACAGGCCTACACCTTTACCAATTAGACCCACAAGTGACCAACTAAACAGTCCAGACTACAGCATTTTTGGTTAACATGTAGGGGGAGACTTAGCATAGCTTCCAGAATGAAAATACAAAACTATGCAAAAAGGACACCCAATACAATGTTTCAAATGTTGGAACTAACATCTCTGTAACAGATTCTAACTAGAGTAGCAACGCTACAGTCGCTCAACCTTCTTATGTTATCAGTGTTTTTTTTTTTTTTAAATTTATCTTGAATAAATTCATTGTGTACACTTAACACATACTAAGACAACTCCAGGTGGGCAGACCAGCATGTGAACACTGTTCACTTAGCAGTTGAACTGTTTCAGGGATAAATCTCTACATAGCTAGTTCATCCTCTAACAGTGTACCTTAAGTCAAATATTTCACTCGAAAATATATTAAAGAGCATGAAAAGTGAATGCTATCAGTCCAGCTCCCAGGACATTACTGAGCTGAGACATAAAATGTTGAAGCTTATTCACTTGAAACAAATTGATCTATTGCTCAATACTGTAAGCTGTGACTTTCTAGTTGTAAAACTCACAAAAGATATTTTGTTTCCTTTGAAAGATATAAAATATTTTTATGACCTGAACACTCCTGTTAACTTCCATGGCATGTTGTACAGAGAGGACTAAATTAATAACATCACCGCATACCAGAGTAGGAGTGCTATCACACCTCTTGGTATAAGGTGCAGAAAAAACAGAGAAAGACAAAGATAGTAATTTTAACTTACAGTTTAACAATGACATCACAAATTATTGTCCTATGTACCATTTTAAAATGAGTAAATAAACTTCAATATTTTATATCTCAGCTCAGGAATGCCCTATGGAGATAAGATTGGTCTGTAAGCACCTATTTTTCATGCTTTTATACATATAAAGATTTATGTTCTTTTTTCTTTTTATTTTTTTTTTTTACTTGAGGTACCCGTTGAGATAGTGCTGACTATGGAGGCAGGAATTAGAAACTTACAATAAGTCATACTACAAATGACCAGTTTGTGCAAGACAGTGTGATAAGCAATAAGGAAAGATAAGATACCCAAATATTTTTCCTCCCCTTCCCTCAATTCTCCCTCCTTCCTCAGTCCCTCTCTCCCTTCCCACCATTTCCATATGTTTTCCTCTTCCTTCCACCTCCCAAGTTCACCCCTCTGTGACATTTGTACACAAAAAGTGAAGTACTGGAAGAAACTTCAATGCACCATTCATCTGAAGGCTGATACTGCTGATTTGTGTCCATTTATGGAAGTACTTCTGGTCCATTCAAGTTGACATTATTCCAAATTGTAACAAGTACCATATAGCTACTTTTACTCCAGCTTGACCAGATAAACAAACTTGGTGACAAGCCAAACAGCATTACAGTGACCACACACTGTGGAAGTGTCCTCACACAGCAAAGAGAGACCTGTATCATAGCAGCTCCTTGGTAATAGATATCAAAATGACTGAAGGATAAGTAATTAGCTGACAAATAAATTACTGCTTTGCAGGCTATCTTGATTATGTAACAGTCTGAGACATTTTAAGGGGAAAATACAGAAAAGTAATGATTTCTCCAAACTCTTTACACCAAACCACTCCAAAAACGATGGACCTGTTGCCATGCTTATGCCAATCCTCCACTGGAAAAATCAGACAAATCTGACCAGATTTGAAGGCAGTAAAACTTTTTAAAGTGGGAGACATACATTTTGACCCCATATACAGTATAACACAAGCTCTACCCACTGTTAGTTGGTTGAGCTAAAAATGAGCCCACTGTTACATCTTCACATTCCTTTTTTCCAAAACTTAAAAGAGTAACCAGTCTCTGATAGTTTCATGTTTGTTGTGTCATGTAAAACCTAAGTGGCTAGACTTCAATTTCATACCTTGGCATGCTTAGTCAGTTTTGATATTCATGATGTAAGGAAAATTGTGACAGTGACCTGGATTTTGACAGAAAAGCTTGAAAGCAGTCTATGATAAATGAATTTGGGAACTTCTACAAAGAAGTGGGCCTCCATGAGTTGGTTAAAGATGCCATAGTTGTGTTGAAAGCAGTTCAGTCTTCTTTCAAAACTGTTGGGTGATCTGGTCTATTAACTGCAAGTGGGAGGTGGGGGCTTGTGCACCCTGCTTGAGCTGTAAACTGAAATCTTTATACCCAGTAGCACATATTGCCAAACTAAACTACTGTATAACAGCTTAAGTAAGTTATCTACACTTTTTTAATAGTAGGGTTGAGTGTACTTCTGCCGTAGGTAGGTACAACCAGGGACCAGGGGTGCTAACGGATAACAGAAAAGTCACAATAAATGCAGAGGAATGGACAACAAGGGTTTTACATGGACCAGGGTGATCAAAATTACTTTCTTGGGCTTGAGCTGCCCACCTTTTTTGAGACAATCAATTGTGAAATGACCAGGAAGGCATATGGGACTTTATAAGTAACAGAGGGAAGCAGGACATACATGTGTCACAAGATCTTGGGCCAAAAGTCCTTCAGTTATCCTTCTTTTAATTGAAGAAATCTCCAACCCAGATAGAGCCCATTTTAGCAGGACATTTTCTATACCTGTGCTGGACTGGAGCATTTCCTGTAGAGATAAGGTTTTTTCATTTCTAGTATTGTACCGTACAGGAAAATTTAACTGATCTGTAACTAGCAATTGTTGGCTGGGAATGAGTGCTTTAATTTGGAGGGGGCTGATGGAAAGCCATCAGTTAGCTGGTTTGAAGCAAAAACTGCATGATGGGTATAAAACAGGCCCACAGCCAGACTAGGATTTTTGGTGGTCAAAATTTCTCCAGGGAGGTGAAAAATTGTCTCCAGGGGTGTCTAATGTGTAGAATAGTATTAGGTCAAACTTTCTACTTGCAAAGGGAATCTCTGGCTACTCCCAGGCTAAACACCTGGTAGAAAGCTTTTAACCAACGACCATCATCCCAATAAGTAGAACATGGTAAGTCACACTAAAAAGTATTTCCCCTATTCTTGTAAAAAAGGGAAAGATAATTCCTTCATTTTTCCCCCTACAGCATTAACCGATGAGGCAAAGTCAACATAGTGGAAAAAGGAACATTTGAAAATGAACTTTATGAAGAGTATTCATTCTTATTGGTCTTCAAGTTTTCAACAACTCAGACTACACACTTCTAATTCCAATCTAAACACTTAAATTCCTCTCTTGTTGCAAAATTTGACAGTGTGTTTTCACGATATTTACATTAATCATGTTTTATTTCCCTGCTACAAAATGTTATCCTGCCATGACCATAAGCCAAGTTCATGCAAGTTGAAGGGAGGTTTTGTTGTTAAGCTGTTTAGAGGTTCCATGTTTGTGGTTCACATATTAACAATATGGGTAGCAAGTCATACCTTTGGACGACTGAGTGGTGGTTGTTTCCAACTGGTTCACTCATACAGGGTAAAGTTTTTCTACTTCACTTAAGGTTACAGTTAGACTACTTCATTTTTCAACTGCAGGCAAAGTCCAACTTGATCAATTTTCTTAAGCATGTTGCTGACAAATGTAATGCAAACTCACCAGTCTTTTGATATAGTTATGGGTACAAAGTACTGAAAACTGGATTTTCCAGCTTTAAAAACCACCAAGTTAGGTCTAGCCTCATGGTAGACATTCACCTTGGATTAAGATTTTTCCTGAAGTTTTTACCACGCTTACTTTTAAACAACCTAGTTAATTCAATAAACACTCCTGGCATTACTGCAATGACTGCATGTTACACTCCAACCTACCGAGCTGTTAACAGGTTAGCTGACAGCATGTTGGGGCCACATTTGTCTAAAAATGCAAATCATCATTACTCACAACACACCTAACATCAAATCTATTCCAATATGTACTGTATCTGGAAAACACCACATTGAATTTTAATGCAAACTTAACTAGAATACTGGGACTCAGTTTGCACCAAACTTATCAAAATTTTACTTGAATACAAATTCTTTTTTTCAGTCATACCTCCTCTTGTTGTCTCTTCAGTCGTATCTGCATTTCCTGTCGCTGAGCTGTGCATGTTGCAACATGTTTCTACAAAAGAGAAAAAATTGTAGAATATTAATAATACAGTTATTTGTGTACGCACCATGCATATACAACAAAGAAACAATCGTACTTCAATTAAATTGTAAATCTGCGGCAAACCTTGTCACAATGACATTAATTTCATATTTTTGAAAATATGACCCACACAAACCTCTCCTTGGTCATACAGACAAGTTGCCTATGTCAATTAACATTGGTGTTCAATCAGTACAAAATCCCCTGAGTCAATGTCCATGATTCCATGTGACAATTGTGTCTTACAGTATCATTAAAAAACAATTACATGGACCTTGTGCTTGCTTGAAGTGTACATGCTGAAAAGGTTTCAAGTGGCTTGCTGAGGTCTTATGGAGCATCTGGGGCCTACAGCAGCCTGGGCTTATGAAACAGTCTAGACAATGGCCTGTGAAATTGTGAGAACCTCTGTAACAATCAAGGTCTATGGTATAGTCTTGTCTGTTTTTTATATTTCCCTAAACAACAGCCAGCTAAGTCAGTAGGTTATTGAACCAACACCATGTCATGTAGCAGAAACAAGCAAACAACAATAAAATGAAATACTAAAACAACCATGCTACTGTCCTTAGGTGGAGAATAAGGCTCATAATACAAAGGAAAACAGTGGCAATGGTTTATCCTATCAGTTGCACTTAGAACCAATTCTATAAACCTACTCAGACTCAGTGCAGTGTGACAGTGACAAACAATCAAATTGACAAAATGAAAGCATTAGTCCAATCTCATCCCTAGCGAAGAGTCCACCATGCAGAAACCATTCAAAATGTTAATGAATCCTATAGCTGACCTGCTGTACATAAGGTAATGCCTACAGCAGTAATATATTTACTTAGCCATATGTAGCCTGAGAAATGGTTACCTAAGACCTACTATTAATAACATACCTGGCTGTAAATGACATAATCAAAGCAGGCATTATTCTATATTTCATTGCCAAACAATATTTCCTTTGCTTTTAAGTTCCTCCTTCCAACCCTCTTCATTTTAAAACAAGACTTCACTTATTCAAGTTCCATGTTAGATTATGATGTAAGTTACAACCCAAAATGAAGCATAGGATCTTATCACTGCCAACAGACACTTTTCAGGACTACACCACCAACACACAAATATGATGTAAAGCTAGCCCTTAGCTACATTCCTTTTTTGCAGGATACAACTCTACTTGACTGTCATGACCCAGTTCCCACTGATTAGAAGAACCTTCCTTTAATCACAATATATTCAACAGCCCTAGCTCATCTATCTGTGAGATTCCTTCTGAACAATCCTAGTCACGTAAAGACAATCATTTAAAACAGCACAGCATGACAATGGTTGACTAAGCATAACAAATTGCCCAAAAAGAAACATGTAAATTGCATTTTCTTTCCAGACAGATGGTTAAGCCAAAGCAACAGTACCAGCTTTAGATTACGTATCAATGATCAATGATCATATGTGAATCCCATCAACGGTGGTGACACAACAGTCAAATTGAGTTGCATTATCCCACTCAGAGTGTGAGGATATTTCAACATACCTGTACATGTTCCACATAGCCTATGAATTAAAATCCCCTATGCACATAATGTTCTGTTTTATAAATATTTTGTTTTGATCAAGCACAACCAAGCATGATACTGAGAGAGGAAGATCATTCTGAAGCAAAATTAAAATTTGAATGAGATGGCAACAACACCATGCACCATATGCTTTGGAATTATTCCGATATGGTTCAGGAAGAGTTGACAATTTGGTAAAGTTACCTTTGACCTGTATGTTAATGTATTATCTCACAACTTTAAACAGCAACAACAAAAGATACCATCTCAACATCTGTCTCATCAATCTCAGTATATCCATGAGGTGTGACATGCATCTCTTACAACACTGGGTGATACATTGTAGACTTCACTCAGATCCCCTTCCTCTAACTAGTCCAAAAATGCGACCTCTTGGTGTAAGTCATGATTTCACTTTGATGATTACAACAACAATTTACAACCACTCAACAATTTTGTCAGCACTAACATGAAAAAACCTTATAATGTCAGAGTGGCTATCAACAGTAGGTGTGAACATCAACTGAAACCTACACATTTCACCTGCAGGTCAAGTTTTAGTACAAAAGACGTGGGTGATGTTTTTTTCTTTTCCTTTTTGGTTTTTTTGTCTAAGCAGCTACACATCATAATACTGATAATCGTTTAATGGCAAGAAAAAGTTTTTGCCTTGAAAATAGGTTTACAAAAGGCAGCAAAAAATTAGAGCAAACAAGAAGAATGAAAGGAAACAAAACAATCCCCCTTTCAACATATATTTAAAAGTGTATTGTTACCTGCATCATGTCCATATCTGTAGTGGCCTGTTTGTTTTGTTTAATAAGGTATGTGTTTTCTGCCTTTAAACGTTGGATCTCCTCCCTCTGCCTCCTGTTTTCTTCTAGTAAAGACTAACAAATATGACCAAAGAATGAAATTGCTGTGAACATTCAGATGCATTTTAAAATGAACTTGATAGAAAAGGTAGAAAATAGAAACAGTATGAAAATAGTTAATTCTCTTGGGTTTAAAGCTAGCTCAATGCCAGTCAGAGCCATCCTAACCTACAGTATGTGATGACAAAAAGGAACACAAATAACTGTATCTTGTATGGTATTGTGAAGTAGTGGTACGAAAGATACAGTAAGACATACCAACCTACAACCAAGTTTTATACCAGAAAGGTGCTTTATAGGAAAACTCGCAAATTTTGAAATACATTTAAGTTCTTACTGACACTAGCAAGGGCAAGATTCAACTGTAAATTGAGTATAGGAGGAGTACTGGGAGTCAACCATTTCCCCTCTAAGCATACAATATTCCCAAGAAGTATTTTAAGCTGGGAAGAAACACATGTAAACCAAAATTTTTTTTATTAGTGTAACACCTTCTTTTACAAACTCAGGGAGGAATTAACGCCTAAAGGTTATTTTTTTTCTTTGTCCACACCATATTTTACATTGTAAAGAATTAAAACATGATGAATCCTAGTCACACATACCTGGAAGATGCATGGAATGCAGCTGATGATTTAGATTATTAATCAATGTACTGCAATATTAAAGCTATACTGCAACAATGATATACATATTAGTAACTTACCATGCATGAAATTGAAAGAAAGGGTCAATCAGTGTTGAAACTCCTTAAATTGTTACTTCATTGAAGCTGGCCCAATAATTTGGAATCATCATTTATAGCCTATCTAAGGTTTTATTAAGTATGTATTACATCAGGGAGTTATTAAGAAGAGGAGGTACAACAGGCAATTTTTTTTCAGACAATATGTACTTGTAAACAGTTTGTATCTTCTAAAGTGCCACTACTTGATTGACAGGGCTCTTTGTTTCTACTGTTAAAATCTCCTGTGACTAAGTATTTTAATGCCAATTTCTTTCATTCTTTTCCAAGTAATCCCTAAACAAATGATATTGTCTGCATATGCTTTGAGTTGCAGTTTTTCCCAGGCAATGACATAGCTTATATTATGAATTTCAAGTAGAACAAATGGACGCAAACATCTAAACAGAATGCTTCAATTGTGCCATGCTTGTAATTGGATGGAAGCATTGTTCAAGTCTATGCATTTCTGTCAGATTTAAATAATATTGTCACCATTAAGATATAAAATTGTGAAAGTAATTTGTTGAGAAATTGTTGCAGTCTTCATATGAAATGATACACTGTGTCTCTATAGCATCAAATGACATAAATTGCCCAATTTTGAATGACCGTTGGCAACCAAATGTTCACATGTAGAGTGTAAGGAATGCCTTCCTTCATTGGAATTTTCATAATGCATCACTAATCCTGGTATAACTGAAGCATTGAGATAAGAATTTGGCATATAAAAGCAAGGTAACTGTTAGAAAGAAACACTGTCTCAAAGAGAATGAATGTTGTTTCTACTTCACTACCAAATCCCTGGTTACACACTGTAGCATGAAATATGAATCCCAATAATCCAACTCCCAATCTTCACAGGACTTTCCTGAGCTGAGATATGAAATGCTGAAGTTGATTCACTCAATTTAAATGGTAGATGCATGAAGGAAAACAGTTTGCAATTTCATTCTTGTACTAAGTAATCAAATTACCAACATTGCCTTTCTTTGTCTTTTTTTTGTTCATTTTCTTCTTTATTGGTTTTTTTTTTTTCAATTCAAAGCTATAGCACCTTGTGCCAATTCTACATTATTTACTTTCTAGTGCAGGGAGATGTGACAGGAAACTCCTCCTTCAGGCAATATACTTTGCAAGGAAAAGATTTTTCACTGTGGCATGCATAACCCTCTATGTACCTTTTAATATCAAAAGAAAACCCAAAAGAAGGCATTGCAATTACCATAAGTGAATGAAAAGAGCAAACTATGAAAATAGGAGTTGGATGTATAAGATTCATTTTTCAACATCTCAAACATGCAGTTTTGAAATTCTAGACTTATAACTTTAAAGCTACTGTACTGCACCTTGCAAGGTGGCTAAAAACCATGAGCACTTTGACTCTATTGAACAAAACTATAAGGTAAGGGGCAACTTCACTGGCACAACTGCCACCCAGACAAATTCCAACCCAGGTTTTTTGGTCCTGATGTAATTCCCAATGAAAAAAGTCACCCTGAGTGGGCTTTGACAAATTATATTTTGATTAGCTGATTTCTTAGTTTTTTTTTTGTCCATATGAGTATCTTCTTGCCCATTTGGATATGCACAAAAACTCCTCTATGGGTGAGATTTCATTGGGGCAGTTCTCATGATGGCTACAATACAGAGCAGTGCACTTGCCAGATTATCCCCTTCATCATGCATTGTTTCCTGCAAAACCCAGTCTACCATTGCTACATACATATATAGAGTTTTGCCATGAAACCACTGTGCTACTGCATTCTTGGGAAGCTCTGCATAAACCTACCATATGTAATCATGTTTTGGGTACAGAATATGTTTGAAGAAGAGATTGTTTACATATATCCACCTTTTTTGGCTAAAGTGAATGCAAATATGGAAGCAAAACAGGGGATACAGAGATATATATGCATTCAGCAAGGGCAGCTCTGAATACAGACCTGGACAGTTCTAATGCAGATATCGCCAAGGAAGAGTAGATGAATGAGAGAGTCAGAAAAATTTCTTTAGAATATGATTTTGAGATAATGGGCAAAGCTCTGCAATTCTAATGTGGAAGCTAGTATTCAGGGAACCTGTACATAAATACTGTAGCAGAGACAGCAAGCCCCATTAGAAATATTGGAATTTTTCAGGATGAAACTTGACTACTGGCAATGTTCCTTTGTAGTCACCAAAAGGTGCAGAGAATGGGTGTAAGGCAGGATGAAAAGGGAACATAGTCAAGTGCACAAAAATTGAAACAAGTATAAGCATTGACATGTATGTAATCAAAGTGCCCCACTTAAATGTTTAATGAGGCTATGAAATGTACTAACCATATATCTGTCATCTATATCAGACGGGTTAGGAAGGGATGATGCAGTTGGATGAGCAGCTGTTGTTCTTGAGCCATTCTTACCCGACACACTACCAAACAGATGATACCGATGAAGATTAATATTTATGCATACAAATGAAATGCAATTTGGATGAAATAAATATGCAAAAGCATGAATAATCATAACAAAAAGTAATGATATCAGGAGAATGCAAAGATAATAAACACAAGGATAGTTTCATAATTAAAAAAATAATGAGGATATTTTAGTATGATCTGTGAAGCCAACAGGAAGCCCACCTGTACATTATTTTGATACAAGCATGTGTATGAGTCTAAGGAAATGAAATATATCAAGATGGGAACTCCTGTTTTACATCACTTTTTTTTTTGTTTTACTTATTATTTCTATGGTGCTAACATTTTGTGCAAGAAGAACTATTATTTCGCTTTAGATATCTGTATTCCTTTGGGGTAATGTTATGGAGTTCTTTAACAGAGTATCCAGTGTTTTAAACTTCTACTTTCCAAAATGAACAGTCAATATGCTACAGCATGCATTAATTCACTCCCCATGCCAAGTAAACACTTTTACCAATCTCAAAGAGATTTGATTATTCACTACCAATTACTGAGACTTTTTGATATAATTTTATAAGAATAATTTGTTCAGCAACGTATTCATCACTAAAAAAAAACTAAAAACTGGATTACAGTAGTTTCATAGATATTACAAAGAAGTTATGTTGAAAAGATGAAAGTTCATTGCAAGCAAATATGCAAATGAGGATCAATATTGCTTCAAGGTCCAGTACCACTGTATCAATCAAATAACATGCCACACTCGACAGTGACAATGTGAAATCACCTCCATATTATGACCTCTGCTCTGTGCTTTCTGAATACACAATCCATACTGACAGAAGCGTTTTTGTATTGCAGTAATTTAGGGATAGCACAACACTAGATATATAAATATATGTGATGACTGTACTTTGATTGACATTTACTGTAGCTCCACCCTCACTGATATACAGTAACGGTTTGTAGAGGATAGCACGATCGTCTGGTTGGGAATAATCAGTTAGTCAAGGATTGTAGATGATCGCAAAAGCCCCAAGTTTGACTTATGTCCAAAATCAGTTCATTGAATTCCAGGAATGAGGGAATGTTAGTCGATATGTACATTTAGTATAGTAGTGTTTACCACTTAATAAGGAGAAGAGCAGTCACCCAAACTTGAAGTACAGTATTAGTGTAGCACACAGTCCTCTTTCATTATTCGCTCTTAATTGGGAGTCATGTGACGGTTTTTCTCTTTAAATGTGAAAAGAACTACGAGTAACACCTTGGTTTAATAGGCAGTGTTATAAGTCCCAGAAAATAATGAAGGAAACTAAAGTAGGAACAGTGTGAGATTTACATAGCTGTCACTTCAAAATAAGTTTGGGAGATTAGCTTGCAAGCAACCAATACAAAAGAACTAAAAATCGTATGAAAGATGGTAAACAGTAGTGTACTGTAGCTTTCCGTAAACCAGAGAAGGAGTCTCTCAAGATGCCAAGGTCTTTGTTGAAGCTACAGGTATGTTTGGACATTTTAAGCATCCATTTGCTTTCAGATTTTAGTCTTTGTGTGACAAATGTATAATCAGATCTGAGCAGAATACATTTGACCAAGCATGGTTTGAGTAACTACAGAAATATTTAAATACAGGATAATTTACTAATTTCTCTAGTATGAACAGTAGTTTGGGGTTGTTAAACCTGAGCCTATATTTCAGGCCATTCTGATTTTAGTTGCCCTTCTCCAGCACATAGCAACACAATAAAAACACCACATAAGTGATAGGAGAAGCAAAGATGTAACAAGTAGTGCCAGTATGGATAAATGTTTTGCCAGTGATATCAACAGGGTACACTTGACATATATGTAAGTGTCAAGTTGACACCTATGCTTGCCAAATCTTTTGTTACACATGCTCCTAGCTGTACAGAGCATAGAGGAAGTGAGGATAGATCTGAGTTTTAGGGTTGTCATCTTGCAGTTTGAGGGGTTCTTCAAAAAGTTCAGAGATGAACTAAGTTGCCTTTCCAAAAATAGCAAAACCTGAAAGAAAACACTAATGTTTTGTTCCTTGGTTCTGAAGAAATAGTCAAACACAAGTGCAATATGTATTTTAACTTCTGGTTTGTAAGACAGCAATTTGTCCAGGCAGTGACCAGAAGCGTGACTGACTCCCGCTCTTTGTCACAATGGATTGCTACCTGACAAAATTATCTTGAATGTGTATGTACAGTCAGGTTTATTTTGTTTCATTTACTGGAAGCAGGTTAGGAGAAAACTTAGTAAGGATAATGCTACTGTCAGGGCATCATATAGCTTTGTGGCATTTGGTTTGCTGTCAGCATGATATGAGAATGTGACACTTTCAGCATATAGTACAGATCAATATCCTGGTACTTTTCATTTACATATGGTAAAAATGTCATTTGTTACTGGCAGTGCTCAGTTCTACCTTTGACTGCTACAGAATGCATCATGATCAGGAAATAACAGATGGTGGATTCATTAAATAATACTGATATAGGGTAACTGAATGCAAACTGATCATTATTAATGTTTTTCAGTCAAAACTATCAGTAAGTTATTCCAAAGGAAACAACTTTCCTGGAACCATATGAAGCAAGTACTACAGTTACAGTCACAGAGCAAAAAGGAAGTATTCCTCACAGATTGAATACAAAATGCTTCACAAGATGGCAAAAATTTGGTTACCAGATTTTTTTTACCACCAAAGAGGAAAACACAACATGATGAAGGTTGTATGGACAGTATTTAAGCATGATTGCACTCTAGAGGTCAAGCATCCTATATGTAGCACCTGACCAGTCAGTAGTGCTATGCTAGTTTTTTCAACACAATGTGTAGCCTACTTATTGTACTCTCAAAAGAATTAGGTAATGTAGCCAGCACGCAATAAATTAAGCTGAACAACTCCACATGTTCAAAAGTGATATTGATTTGGATACAATGTTGTTTTTGGACTAAGAAACAAGCATCTTAAAACCACAACTTAAACATGCTGTAATATTACAATCAACCTTTCAATAGTTAGCATAGTGGACAGGGAGCTTCATGTCCAATTTTTTTTGGAGTAGTTTTGACTTTTATTTGCTCGATTGAATTGAAATCAGTGGAAAAGCTGGAAGCCAAATGCATACAAACTGGTGCTGTGTTAGAGAAATGTCATCAATTTGTATATCTAATGCAACATATCACTAATCCCTACAAATTTTTTACATTTTTTCCTCAACTAATACATCTACATGGCTTTAAACTTAGTAAGATGTAGTTTTACAGCTCAGTTTCCAACCTACTGGTTCAAGTTGAGCTGGTCACAGCCTTTTTTCCAGTTGCAGCTCACTGGCTTGTTTTCCCTACCACATGTAAAACAAAGGTGTAAATTAGTCTAGGGTTTTATTTATGTACAGTAACTGAACAGTCACTCTTTATTTGCCATAACTGATCAAAATGTATTTGTTTCATGCATGAAACCTTTTTTGAACTTTCAGCTTTCTCACATTCTTATGACACCAATTATTTCAAACAGTATACTGATTCAGCTTTCTGCTTATTCTTTTTTCACTCATAAAAGAGTTTGTACATTAAACACAAATATTTCTTTAATACTCCTGTCTCAAAAAGTGTCTATGTGATAAAAACAACATTTTTAGAATGACAGCTGAGCTTGCTTTGGAAACTTTTATGATCATTATTAAAATTTTGCAACAAAGTTAAATGTGGAACCTCAAGAGGACAACTGAACATGCTGACAAGGAATTTTCAACAACATGCAAGATGGGAATAAGTTTCTCCCATTTATCTCGCTCATGCAGGTATAGGGAAGTTTCACATGCACTGATAAAAAACACAACCATGTTCATTTTGGGGGGCAACCAAGCACACATGCATGCCAGGTAATATAAACATACAGTATGTCCTCCACCACATCAAAACTGTGTGCTTAGTCTAGAGGTAGGGAACCCACCTCTCTCCCAGGTGGAGTCTTAAGAATTTGTAAAGGGGACCAACCTACAGTACTATCATCGTCCATGATCATGCTCAGAATAAGCAATGGAGTAGGGAAAGCAATTGTACATTGCCCCAAAAAACTGCCATGTGTGCCACTAGTTTGAAGTAATGCCGTAAGATTGTGACAAAGGAAAACATTAAAAGTTTCCTTTGAGTGGACAATATGAACAGTAAGGGAGGAAAGTAAGGCTGGTTTTGCAAATTACAGAAATAATCTTGTAATTTTAACACAAATACCCTTGACCAAACTTGAGGAAATATAAATTTTGCTGCAGACAATGAGCTCTCTTCAGGACTGTAATGAAATTCTGTTAAACATTCTAACAAGAACCGACTACTATGCTCTGGGTGTAAACTGCTGATCAAAATGGCACAACAAAAGTGAACAACACTACTGTAGTAAGTGGGTATTAATATATTGCAGTAAACAGTGCTATGCAACATGTCACCATACTTTCTCACAATGGTTAATTGTGCTACAGCCAACAAGTTCACATAAACAACCAAATTGGAGAACCATGGGACTTACAGTATTTAGTACTAAATGCAAACTAGAAGAGTGTCTCTTGATATGCACAGCAAAGAGTGCATGACAATGTGGCAATTTCCATAGTAAACAAAAGCAATTTTGGGTCTACAACAGTAACTTAGCCTTTTCAAGCTGTTATGCAGGAATGCCATTCTCTGGAAGTTGTAAGTGTACAACTGTACAGTAGAACAACTGCAACTAAGGTTGAGTGGTAATAGCATATTTTCAACTCTGTGATACCTCAATACTATTGTATATATTTACAGTAACACCAGGTTTTTACTTTAAAAGTTTATAATGAGGACCATTTTTGAAAAAAGACCTTCAAAAGTTTACAAGATTAATAACCTGTTAAGATTAGTTTAAGAGAATATCACTATCAGTTTGAGGGTGTGAATTGTATTCTTCAATTGAGCATAGAATTCTTGGCCTTTTGAAGTATGAGGAGAGATTTTGAAGAAACAAAACTTATGTCTTTCTTTTTATGAACTCACAGCATCACTTTTAATCAGAAGGATACAGTATACATTGAGGGGTGGACCCTTATCAAGCTACGTACAGTAACTACTCCCTACCACATGAACATGGCTTTCTTACTAATGGTGCAATTACCGTATTCCTTCATACATCATGGGTTCTACCATCTCACCTTTCACTTGGAGTTTTGACAGTAGTTCTCTTTGTGCTCTCTTTGGAATTATTTTTGAGAAGAGAATGGTATTCTTTTGTTTTTTCTTGTGATTTTTTCAAATCTTCTTCCAGCTTTTTCAGTTGTTCCTCAGCTGTCAATGAAAAAGAAAACAATGAGTATTGACTACCATTCATTTTAAATTACATTTTTATAAACTTCCAAATGGCATGCTGTAGGTTTATGTAAAATACCATCTCTTTTGCAAGACACTTCCTATGGTTTTATTTTTATTTATTTTTATTTTACTCAAGGAAAAAGCACATTGATGAAATTATTCCACCTTGGGGAAAAATACCCACTGGTGCAAAATAAAATACAGATGTCCCATGCACACATACTGTGACTGAAACAGAATGTTGAACAGTCTTTAATAATCATTGTGAGCTTACCCAGCTGTTCAATACAAGACCCTGATGTACAGTCTGAATGTTATGTGCAACACATGGTTTCTTTCATACCTTGGCTTTATCAATTTGAATTCTTTTTTAACCTTCCTGGTTCTCTAGCTGACTCTTTTCTGCACCAGTCAGTCGCTAGTTACATTGGTGTCAACAAGGAGATTCCAACCCAAACTAAACTATCAATTATCAATTAAATAATCAAATAATATTTAATTGATCAAATGAACTAAGGTGCAGAGCAAAACTTTATCCTGAAAACATTAATGTAAAATGTGGGTTTTCATAGGAACTACCCCACGATAAAAGGAGGAATTTAGGAAGCTGGAGGATCAGGAAATCTTACAAGTTGTAAGGATCTTTGCTATAGATCAGAACAAGTTCAGTGGATCTGGTGGAACTAGCTCTGGTGATGTAATACAGTAGTTTAACTAAAGGCTATTTAAAGCCTAGTATTAGAAGAATTACCTACAATAATAATTTACAGAAAGCAAAGAGAAACCTTCCATTGAGTAGGACTGCTGGTTCTACACTACACTTCCTAGCAATATGAGGGCAAAATAAATCAAACAAGGGTAAGAAGAGCATACTTGCCAACACTGTCATCTCAGACAACAAGACATGTGGCAAAGGTTCCAACATACACGACAAGTTCACACTCAAACCCTCAGTGGGCTCAAGGTTCCAGGAGCAAAACTGCTCCTTTTCTCTCTAAATGTTTAAAATATATGTGAACAATCACTTAAGAAAATGCAAAGATTGATATATTTTTCCAATGCTGAATGCTACTTTCCTTTTTGATTTTCTGATCATATTCAGAATAGGTTCCTTGTTAAATACTGTAATGCTCAGAAAATCACACCATTCCAATTTTTATGGATTTTAGAGCTTAGGAAACAGAACAATTCCGCCTACTGTGGAAGAGTTGGTAAGTATGAAACATGTAGTTAATTTGCAAGTTCTAACAGCAAATATATAACGTGTTGCTCTGTTAATACCTTTACTGGCGTTTTCTTCATATGATTCGACTAACTTTTGCATGGAATCTTTTGTGGATTCAACTTCATGTTCAAGTTCACTGTTTTTATCCTGAAACAGGGTAATTGCTTTCAACTTCTCTGCTAAATGGAGCTCAAGCTCTGCCTTTTCCTTTTGAAGGATGACGTTCCTGTCTAGCTGTGATCTGAGTTGATGTTGAATGGAATTTTCACCAGAACTGCTGTGTGACAAAACCAAAAACATTCTTACATTTTCCAATTGCCACTGGATGTACAACTCCAGCCTTGATAGAATAAAAATACAGATGCAAAACTTAAAGAAAACATACAGCTATGTAATATTAGAATAATTCAATATTAATGTGATGATAAAATATGGACAAAGACGTAATTAGTTCCAAAGCCTTTATGTTTGCAATAATGCTCAGCAACAATGGCACATAAATAACATAACATCAGCTTGGTGGTAATACTGTGTTATTTTGATAGGGTTGTAGTAAAAGCAAAAGAAAGAGGGTGTATCTCAACTGTGTTCTCTACAATAAAAACCAATATAAATTCAAGCCTACAGTAGTTTCAGTTACAGAACAATGAAAATCTTGATAATATAGGCCAGCTCCTTTCAAAATCAAACAAGGTGGGTTTGTTCAAAACACCTGAAAAATTTCTGGGAAGAGATATTCTGGCATATTTAGAAACTATGTTGCTTGGGGGTTCATGTGTGTACCTACAGTACTGTGGTTCATCAAGCCCTTTTTGAGATATCAAGCTATTTTGCCATATTCTACTTCCCATATAAACTGAAATTATAGACTTGACACAGCCACAAAATTTTTTTTTGTTTTTTACTGAAATACTGAAAGGTATGAAGTGAAACACCGACCCTGTTTCATCAAAACATGGCTAAAAGTTCCTTGTGATTTCATTCACTCTATTCTTGTATTTGAATACACCATATAAAATATAAAAAAAGTGAAGACGATGAAGAGACAGACACTAATTTCTCATACATATTCATTGCAAATCTTTTCCCCTGATTAGGTGAGTTCTCATTTTCACCTGAAAGTGGTTATCTCCTGCACTGGTTACAGCATTCAAAATACTGTACAGTAACAATGGTAAAAGGCATTGTAAAATATTGCAACAATGGTAACAGGCGTTGTAAAATACTGTAACACTGGTAACAGGCATTGCAAAATACTGTAACAATGGTAACGGGCATTGTGAAATACTGTTACTTTGGTAACAGGCATTGCAAAATGCTATTAACACTGGTTACAGGCATTGCAAAATACTGTAGCAACTGGTTACAGGCATTGCAAAATACTGTAATTAGTTAGACAGAGTTTTATAGCCCAGTTTCCAACCTATTGGTCCAAGTTGAGCCAGCCAAGGCCTTTTTATGGAGTTGTAGCTCACTGGCTCGTTTTCCCCACTCCACTGCTTATGCAGAGCATCTCGCAAAATGGCAGTAGGTTCCATTTATGGAGTTTTCGGTATGACTCGACATGAAAATAGGTCCCGGGCCTTCCGCCTGAGAGGCAGATGCAAAATATGCAAAATACTGTAACTTCAACTACTACTTCAACTACCTTTTTGATAAATCACACATGAAAACTGGAGCTAACTACCAGCACTAGAACAACTGCAAAGACTAAAGAAAACAAGATTGCATATGACAAAACACAGCACTGTACCTGCATACTTCACAGTTCTTAAATGAAAGCAGTGACCGGTCAGTGTGTATGCATACAATATGTACAGTAGATGAGCTGGGCCTGTATTAATTAATTCTCCCAAGAGAAAACTTATGAATTCTGTGTACACCTACATCCATACCAGCAGACAAACCTAAAATTTGAATGCCGGTACAAGTCTTTGTGAAGTACAGTAGGTATCTCCTTCGAGCTATTTTGAATCAGTCTGAAAAATGTTGCACCACTGTACTGCATATAGTACTGTACAGTACTGTATTATTGTATAGTATTGTTTAGTTAATTAATGTAATGCATTCATTGCATTGTTCAACACCAACTACAGTTCTCCTTTCCTACTCTCTTCTCTTCATTTTCTTGACCGACTACGTGGTCAAGTGGTTAGAGCATCACACTTGCAGTCAAGAGGTTGAGAGTTGAAGTCCTGGCCGGGTCACACCAAATACTTTATAAAAATGGAACCTACTGCCATTGTTCTTGGTACTCAGCAAAAACAAAGCAGTGAGCCACAACTGGGAAGAAGGATGTTGCCTGCTCGACTTGAACCAATTGGTTGGAAACTGGGACATAAAACTCCCATCTAACTAATTCCTTTATTTTCTTTTATTTTTTTTTTTGGAGTCTTTGTTGTTTTTCTTATTGTACTGTGATGCATACAATCTAGTTCCCCCTGTATTCATCTTTCGGGTCACTAGCATAGATAACATGTCTCCTCTGTTCATCTAGTGCCCTTCATATAGATACTGTATCTTTTGTGACATCGAATTGTATAAGCTTTGAAAAATAAAGGAGAAATAAAATTGCAAATGAAATTTTCAAATTGGAAATCAAAAATGTCAGGAAATTACACTTAACTTTCACAAGAGGTAAAGTACTGTCACATGATTATCAATTAAGAGTCATCCATGAAATACTACTAACAAACTTCTTGACTGGAATAACTGCATTTCACTTTTTGTGCCAGTTTAAGAAAAACAAAAGTCTATAGCCTTTTAAGAAATTATCTTCAACAGGATACATATACTGTACAGTACCTTATTCCGTCAAGTATATATGCAATCGATGAAAATAAGATGAACAATATGGGAATAAAGCATTGAAAAATCAATATAATGACAGTGTTTGGCATGTGTTTTGTAGAGGATCGTCAACATAAATATATTCAGAAATACTGTCATACTTGAGGAAGTGACAAATGGATGTGCTTCAGAAACCAACAGTTTACCAGAAGACGTCAGACCTTTGCACAGAACATGCAGCAGAGAAAGTATGGGCTGTAACATAATGTCAGACATATTGTACATTATCTGCTATTCCACGCTTTATTGGATTTACAGTAAGGACATTTACGACATGAATGCATGAGTCACTGCGATCAGCTGATTCCAGCAAGCACTATCTAAAAGGTGTTATAACACAATTTGGGGTCAAATTGCAACCAGTATTTCCCCAAGTTATTTTCCGAACTGATCCTTGAAACCTACTGTACAGTAGCAGTGCAGAAAACTTAGGGTCTGACAATGCTACATGTATGGGAAAGTCTTCATTAATGGAAAGTCCTAAAGCATAGCAGCATGCACACATCTTTGGTTTCTTTTCTATAATCTTTGTAAATCAGATAATCTCTCTTTAAAACTGGCATGACTTTTGCCACTTACAAATACCAAAACACAAGGTTTTCATTCTCTTTTAGGCACATTGTAGTAACGTTTTAAAAACTATAATTTTGGAAGTACTACTGTTATTTGTGTGCATCCTACCATCATTTAGATTGAATTACAATTTACATGCATGTGTATTTTGGATTCTGCAAAGATACATGTTTAATATGCTGCCAATATTTGTAACATCTTTCCAACTTTTTGGCAAAGCACACTTTGAACTGCTGACTTCAGAATTTTCTATGAAGTTCCATGTAACAAGACGGACCTTTCAATGAAATCAATAAAAGCATCGATGGTTGCATAAGACAGATGAACACTACCTAAATGTGGCCTTACATCAAAGCTTTTCAATGGTAAGCTGGAAGGAAGCAAGTATACAAACATTCCACGCAGACTGAACCCTCAATGCATCTCTGCCTCTTCCTATTATCCTGCAAGAAACATCCTCTTAAAAAAAAGGTGAGCTTGCAGGCAAAGATTAGATGAACCATTGGTTCAAGCTTAATTCACTCAATGATCCAGCTTTTCAACATGCCAATTGCACATCATTGCTAAGTCCAAATGAGAATTGCCAAGAGCTATAAGTGCCACTATGTAAACACAGAAGACAAGCAGAAAGCAAATATACTGTTAATCAGTCTTCATTGGTAATATGTAGTGATGGAAAGAGAACATGTATACTTTGCAGCTATTGTTCTTTATAAAATAAATTTACTCATCAGTGCATCTATTCTAAGCAACATTCTTCCACAATTTAGACAAGCACAGTTAGCAAATACTATTGAAAGTTGTTTGTTCCTGTATCAAAGGTGATTGTGGGACTTCTAATTCAGATAAGTGCATAAACTATGTAGGTCCATTTTATGACTCTGTGAAGCTTCTTAATGATAACTTAAAATAATCAAAGAGCTCTTAGATCAACAAAATTACTTTGTTTAAATTGCTTTTGAGATTGTCCAGTAAGTCATTACGTAACTTTTAATTTACAGTAGAAAGTATCCTTCACTTCCTTGGAATTGCAAATAAAAGGTTTCACTTAGCCTTAGATACTCCATCGCACTTAAAGCAGTGTTATACCTACTGTGGGTACAATACTGCTTCAATACATTAACTAAGCAACTAGTTGTGCCACATTTGCTATCCTGGCATAGGAACAGGTTAATGCTCCACACTAGGGAAAAAAGATCTACTGCAATATTAGGTTATTCTTGCTGTACAGTATACTGTACCAGCAGTAAAGACATCCATAAGCAGACAGCATACAATTTGCATAAATATTTCAATGCTCTGGGGAAAAAAGCAATAAACCATGTGCAAGAAGCACAGATGATACAAGTCAAAAGAAGACATGTACCAGCATAGATTTGACAGCCATAAAACAAAATTCATGAGGTTTTTCTGGGGCTTCATCTATGGTCAAATTTATGTATACAGTTAGTCAATTTTCAAGTAAAATATGATTTATGCTAATACTTTAACAACTGTGCAATACTGTAGAAGTCTGATACAATATTCTGTGCTGGTAAAACTGTACAGTAGTACAGTATTTTTACATGGAACCTTGACTCTGGTACATATATCAAATCCCGATCTTTAGAGCTTGATTAAATGGAAGGTTTAAGATCACTACAAGAGACATGTTAGAGGAAGTTTGCATTTCGGAGGAATTTGCATTGATATTCAGTTTGTAGGTCTAATGATTTAGGTTCAGTTGTCACATTTTCATCCCAAAGTGAACTTGAGGCATGCACATATATGACTTCATGTCCTAACATTATGGGCAGTCTTTTGTTTTTCTTTAAACATTGCAACCAATTTTCTCCACAACAATCCCATTTTATTGGTTTCAATCATAAGGGAAACCTAAGCAATCATGATGGCACATGAGGAATTTCTTACCCTATTAGATATTTCACCCGAGTCCCCACCAAAAGGGAGGTTTGGTGGGGTAATCAAATTTTACCCGACTTCCTGCTTAACTCATTCAAGCATATTCCAAGAAACCACAAGCTTGATAAGAGACAGCTAGAGGAAGATGTGAACAAAGGCTGAATAATACCAGCCATATGTGCCACTGTTTGCGAGGTGTGAAAGGCAAGCAGTAGGGCAATTTCTTATCTGGTTTTTGTTGACCTTCGTCCACTGAAGCAAAAAGGTGTGGACAGGGTTTTTATAGGCAGGGATATTCAACATGCATGTGTATGCAAGTGTGTATGTGTGTAAGGTATGACACTTTGCTTGTTAGCATGATATCTCAAGATACACGTAGGAATGACTGACAGCTTTCAAACTTGGTACATGGATGTGCCATATTGAGAGGAAGAACCCTATTGTTTTTGTTCAGGTCAAAGGTCATCTTGGGTCACCAGGGGTCAAAGTCTGAAAATCTTGTTAGCACAATATCTCAAGGTACTGTAGGAAACTTGGATGGATTTCATATTTGGGTATAGTATGAAGATGTGTTATAGTCAGAAAATGGTCCTTTTTTGTCAGAGGTCAAAGGTCATCTGGGGTCACAGGGGTTCAAAGTCTGAAAATCTGCTTAACACAATATCTCAAGATAGGAAACTTGGATAGATTTAATATGTGGCATGTGGATGTGTTATAGTCAGGAGATGGTCCCTATTATTTTTTGTCGGGGTTGTGGTCTGAAAACCTTTTGAAATGCAATATTTCAAGATACATAGCTGTCTGTCTGTATGTATACATGTTTTTCCATCTATCTATCTATGGCTTTTGTGGAGGTCAAAGGTTATCTTGGGTCACCTTTGGTCAAAATGAGAATGACAACCTATAACTGCTGAATATTTCATGTGTACAGATTCTGGGCAAAATACTATGGTTAAAATGTGGTCACATACAGTAGGAAAACCAAAACAGGTTGTGATGAAATTTTTATTACTGAACAAACTCTACTCTAGAATTTTCTCACCTCATCCCCACCATGGTTGGGGCTGAGGTGAGAAAATTTTGAAATTTTGGAACCTTGGATTACAGGAAGTGCACTCTGAAACACAACATTTTTGTTGGCATTGCCTTGTAGCCTGTGCTTAATTTGTCACCTCATTGATCTGCTCAGGTAAGTAGTTAAGATTTCCTGGTAGGCTAACTTTTTATTGGGCTAATAGTGACTGTAATATTACCAGCAAAATGTTCATTAATTCAATTTTAAAAGCCAGGCCAACAAGACTAGGCCTAGCGTTGCTCAGTGCTTACTACTATTACTAAGTAATACTACTGTAGTGGGCTAACGTTTGGCCTAACGTCAGGCTTGTCATATTGTAAACTAGCCTTGGCCTATGCCTGTATAACCAAACGTTGGCCAGGGTTATTCGTAACGAAATCTTTTAAAAATGGATTCCATGCATATGGATAATGCAGTAACAACAGGCAGAAAGTGACACCCGATTCCTGCGCAACAGACAGACAGAGCCTAACAAATGTAACTCACTCTAGGC
Organism: Holothuria scabra; assembly: GCA_037179385.1. Taxonomy (NCBI): domain Eukaryota; kingdom Metazoa; phylum Echinodermata; class Holothuroidea; order Aspidochirotida; family Holothuriidae; genus Holothuria; species Holothuria scabra. The sequence goes on from CM074181.1 coordinate 62,201,377, forward strand.
TACAAGAAGCTATAACTTAGTAGGCCTAACCTTACAGTGTTAGGCTAGGCCTAACGTTAGTCGTTACACTACACAAGAAAGACGTCGCAGGACGAATGTGTCAAGCGGCATTCATATACCAGATTATTCAAGTGTTCAGTCCATTCCAGCATTGACTAACATGAGAGCCACTTGTTTTTAGCAATTTTGTCAAAGACTACACATCGAGAATCTCTTTTATCTTGAATTGATTTGGAAGTGTAACTGATGTTCCGTGCACATGCAGCAGGCATGCAGTTCAATGCATGCAATACACTACTGTACAAACTGTACCATACAGCGGACGATCGCGAAGCCCTTTCGATTCCTTGCGCAATTGCAATATCCATGCCTGCACAGCTATGTACGTTCTATAAATTTGACAACGGTCATGCATAGCATCCATCTAGGAAATAAAGATAACTGTGAAGGTGTACACATTGCTTACATACGCACGTACGAGCATGAGTACTATACAGTATCCGTAATCTTCCTTGTTTCATGAGCTTCTTCTTATACAGGTTGTGTCCGCGTTTCTACCCGATTTTATCCACACAAATAATTTTGATAATATACAAAAAAGCGGAACTGTAATTTTTCCACAGAACCGCGACTAAAAAAACGCGGAAATTCGTGAAAAAGAGGAAAAAACGCATGCCTGATAAAGACTTCTGAGCAAATCTCCTCAACTGCTGGCAGAAATAAAACTGCAAGCCACTGGCCAGATTATTGTTTAGCTATGTGTGTACCCTAGTGTAATAAGAAGAAATTAAAATGTTTACCCATATATACGGAGTGAATTTAGACAACATTTCAAGCTTACTTTTTACTCTCAGTGACTGTTGGAATTCTTCTCAGTTCCTGGACAGATTGGTTCAAAATGCAGCACTGACTGTCAACGGTTTCATCCACCTGTTAAAATGATTTCATTCATATTATTGTCATCATATACTGTGCTACAGAATGCTACAGGTTCATCAGATTTTTATTACAGAATGCACAGCAAAATTATCACAACTGTAGCACATGGAAAAACATTTCCTGCATGCAAATGCTGTAGAGCATGTACTTGAAGCAGAAAAATTAAGCTACATTCTTACTTTGGTTCACTCTTATGAATTCAACTGACATTTGACCTGAACCAAATACTACAGGAATCATTGGTAATACTGTAGGCTACCTACTGTACATACTGTACATATCATGAGATTCCTTGCCACCCTTCTTAAGAAAGTGAAGAATACAAAGCTTTGAAATCCACTTCTACTCAATTGGGGGTATTCACAGTACATGCAAAGTATTGTTCAGAGTTAACCTTCTTGAGATAGCGTGTTACAAGCAAAACATGCATCACAAACACTATAAATGCACACATACAAACATACACTCTCCTCTTCCTACTGTACAGTATGCTAAGGAATTAAAAAAGTTGCCATAGATCTTTACCAACCAGCACACAGTAATCTGGGTGTAGAATTACAGCATTGATCCCATCAACTCTGACCAACTTGTGAAAAGTCTTACAAGTACACCAATTTCAAACATTTTTACTGGTCTGAACTGGAAGTAATACAATACTAATTGAAAACAAAAATTGGAAACCAAATGCAACTCTACAGTATGGTTCTTCAACCCAAAGGTACAGTTCCATAGTTTGTGATTTTGACTTAAAAATAATCTCTTACTTATTAGAACGTGTGAAGTAAACAAGTACCTTTTTGCTAATATCTTCTGCTTGACTAATGCTCTGTGTTAGCTGTGGAGGAAGGGTAACATCATCTTCCACAGCCAAGGCTTGAGCTTCCGCCAGGTGCCTCAGAATCTCTGCATTCCTTTCCTGGATCACCTTAAGCTGTAAATGAACTTTCTATAATAGAAAAGATGTGAGGCAAAGTGATTATCAAAAGTACATACCTATATTTCAAAGTGATTCTCAACCCTACAGTGACAAGACCTACAGTAATACGATCATTTCCTTAACCTGTGCAGGGAACCAACACGTCTGAGTAGCTTATCTTTAGTTTGGGAAACATTGCTATTGAAATCTATGGCTCTCAAACAAGACCAAGTTGGCCAAAAGAAATTTGCAGGCACAGTATACCGTATTTACTCCAATAAACACCCCAGGGGTATGAAGTTTTCGTGAAGGGGGGCGTATATTAGAGTCAAATTTACCAGCAAGAAAGCTACCACTCCAAGCACGTCAGTTAAGAGGTGAATAATAGGGGTATGTTTCAGGTTGATTGACATTAACAAAAAAATTGCAGAAACATTTTTTGCAACATTATATGGGACTTGATGTGATTTTGTGGCATTAAGGTACTGTAGAATTATTCCATTTACACTTTTTTCAGGAATTCACAATTTCACCAAATTTAATGTAACGAAAAAAGCCAGAGGGGCGTTTATTAGAGAGGGGGCGTTTAATAGAGTAAATATGGTAAACTGATTTCCATTCTTTTAGGTGCAGAACATGAATAATTTCTTTGGGTGGCCTTGTTAAGTAAGGCCCATATGAGACTTACTGTAAAGTGATTTGCAACAGTGCTGTACCTGTTCATCAAAGTCATTATCAACTGTGGCATACTGTTCTTCAAAGTGATTATTGACTGTACACCACATACAGTACTTAATTCAAAGTGATTATCAACAGTGCCTGTATTTTGAAGATATTATCAATGTGCACCATTCTTCAAAGTGAGTTTCAACAGTGCCTGTCCAGTAATTCAAAGTGATTATCAAAAGTGCTTGTAATTTAAAGTCAAATGTGAAAAAATTTATGAATCACACATCTTTCTTCCTACTGGTAAATAGAGCAATTTAATTCATGACTAGCCTGCTGTGAGCAGGCTATTGTGTTTGCGTTTCAACTATTTCATTCAAATATCAAAAATCTTACTTTCGCTACTATAAATAATATTTTGAGTCTTTCAAGGGCTTCACTGTTGAACAGTCGACGTTTCCAACTAAGTTACATGGCATACACCTACGATATACAATAGCCTGCAAACTTTCTAGCGAATCTCATTTACGACCACCAAATATGACGTCACGACAAAAATTAAAATACTAAATTATACCTCGCGTAATAGGTAATATTTATGCATCCAACGTTTGGCCTGGTACACATTTTACACCTACAAAAGCTAATTAGGTTGTTCGTCGTTCGTTGTATCAGTTTTATGTTCCAAAGTACACTATTCATACTTGTTTCGTGCACCACGTGACCATCTCATGTTTACTAATTCGTCCCTCAAAATGCGGGATTCCTGTAAATGAAAACTGGACGAAGGTTTGCAGACTCTGTATATTATACTGTTTAGAGAGGTGTATTATGATTTTGAAAGAGCGCCATCTTAAGGCTACTACAGAGTCTGCTCCGCAGGCTAATTCATGACAGAAACATATTTTTCCTCAAACAATATTCAATCTACATACAAAAGGTATTCCACAGCAACACCCTTACACTGTAGTCAATGATTTACATCATCAACAGTACTATTCAAAATCTGTTTAAATGTGACTTTCTGGAAATGCTGTTGAAAAAATAAGTGAATGTTCAATAATGGAAAAAAAAAAACAGAACAAGCAATGTTCTTGTCAAGCCAGGCACAGAAAGCAAGTAAAATACAGTCCACCTGTACAGGGCAGAATGTTTATATTTTGTCTTACAATCAGGTGCCATCCAAATTTGTTCTATAAGGTGTCTGGCCACCGTATCCCACGATAAAAAGGATGAATCTGTTACCTGGCAAAGTCCTTGCAAACAAAGAGATTCAAAAGAGAAAATTTCCCATATGATTTATACAGTACCTGGTAATTTAATCCCAAAGGTTGTGTCTCTGTCATCATATTTCTGGCCAAATGAATATGCAAGATGAAAACTACTAGACAGTAGGCACAACGATGGAAGTTGTACATGTACTGTACAGTGATACCAAAATGTCCTGGTAAATACAAGTCAATGTACCTGTAGTACTAGCTTCCAATGATCACATGATCCCAATTCTGAAAACTAACCATTGCAATTTAAAAATACCTCAAATGAAAGTGTATTAATTGCAAATTAAAACATATCCAAAAAGCAGTAATATTGCAGTAGTGTACATTTTTCCAGAGACTAATGAAATCAGAGAACCTCTTCCAAAACTGTGTACTGTATAATTATGGGTTTTACAGCTAGTCCATTCAAAAGCACTTCAAAAGCACACCAAGAGAACGATGAACACTGAAAACATCTGCCTGGCTTGGTGAAAGGATCAGGACAAGGAGAAAAATTCAACTCTCCTACACAGTTGGCTCTCATCATACACTACAGTACTCTGGATTTGTACTACAGTTTGTACAATGGATCCAAAATGATGCCACAATCTATCTTGGTTAGACTGTACACTAGCAGCTATACATGTATTTAGATCTGCAGTACTATTGCTCTGCCAGAAATTGACTTTGTGGATAACACACAGTGCTGCATTTCTGGAATCCTTATCGAAACCAAAGAAAACATTGACTGCCTACAAAATTAACATTACACCAAATACAATTTACAGACAGATGTACAGTACTTGAAATTTTAACTAGAGGCTGTCAATGTTAATAAACTTGATCAGTGTTCCTTTGGCAGGACATAAAGTGTACACTATGAACATGTAGTCCGCAGAATCAAGTATTACCTACAGTATGCCTTGCTCTGCACCAGTTTCATCTACAGTACTTAGTCCATGTGCTGTACTTGTGCTTAACATATTGTATCTCCTCCAGCAATATGCTTTAGACCATTGAACCATGATGAGCAATGATGCGTTCGAAACGATCATGTCACATTGCAGAAAGTCGTAATTATACCTGCAGTGCACTGTAACTTTTTTGTTTCACTGAGTATGAATACTGTCAGATCATTCATCTTTTTTCAAAACTGTAATACACAAAGCCAGCAGAGGTAGGGGATGTGGATGTGTATTGCTCTACTGGAACAAAAGAACACACTACTGTGACTTGCAGTAATGAACATGTGCAGTTTCCCTTTTACATGCTGATCAGATACTACACTTTGTCTACCATTTGCATGCATGTACACACAACACTACATGTCAACACTAACCTGCCAGGGGTAGGGCACAACCCAAGCTTACCCTTAAAACAGGGGTGTGAGTGATGTCCTTCAAAATGAGAGGAAGAAAGCTTGGTAAATGCCAGCCTGGAGGAAGGGTCTAAGGTAGACTTTCTCAATTACATTTTCTAAAGCACCACATTGTTAAATGTTGCTGATATAATGCACCATGGAATGCTGTCCTTTTGAAAATTTTTGCATTTCAGTAGGGGCTTACAGTACATGTAATATGGTGCTAAGTTTATTTGATTTTTCCCAGCTTAAATTTTTCAACAACTTTTGTCCATTCACAGGTAATGGTGAATCAACATAGCACTGATTCTAATAAATGTAAACAGTGACGGTGATTTTACTTTTGAGAACAAATAATACATTATTAAACCGTCATCTGTATGTGAAGTCAGTCTGTCGGATGAACTGGATTTATCCACAGTACCCGTACATACTTTGGGGACAGAAAAATTTTTGTCAGAAAAGTTATGAAAAGTTAATTACTTCAATATCCTCCCAGTATTTCTTTGGTCCACTCCAAACCCCACTGCGCACCACAAGCGGCATGCATCCCACTATTTGAGGAAGTCTGGTCTAAGGGGTTCCCCCTCCCCTTTGTAAAATTTTTGCTTTCACAGGGGTGTCTCAAATGCAAAATGGTGCCCTAAAGTTAACTTTTGGGGCGTACATTATCATTGGGTAATACAATTTTTCCAATTTTGTACGAACGAAAATCCATTCATCTGGCAGGCACCAGACAATCATGCTTGGCCTTCATTCCCCTCCTACAAAATATCTATCTCAGAATGTTCCCCAAATTACTCATCCATCTTCAAATGCTATCACAAAGCAATTTTCTAGAGTACTTTCAATTAACTGAAATATGACTTTCTTTTCTTTTTATAAAGTGTTTTTTTTTCTGTTTATGGACACATAAATGATCATGTTTTACATGTTCTGTATTTTCTTGTGAGTCTTGGTCAATGTCACCTAACGTTGTTCTTCTTCTTTAAGAATACGTTGCAGAATCCCAAAGGGCACAAACGCAACAGAGAAAGAGAGAGAGAGGGATCAGCAAGACACCAGGTGCCATACTGGAAAGTAGGACCTTTTACAGAAAGATCTTTGGCATTGGGAAATGTATGCCAACAAAGTTGGCATAAGGCGTACCTGACTGCTACCGGGAAAATTACAAAAGTTGGCATACAATTGCAACAATTGCTGTGGCGTATCATTCCAAACACCTCCACCTTGGCGTGATTCTTTGGCATATGGCAAATGTACTTTCTGGTGTGGACCAGGCAACACTTGAAGGTGTCCACAGTCTGCAAACTGACTGCCTCACTGGGTAGTTTATTCCACTCAAGGACAATGGAAAGAAGAAAGATTTACACTTGGTGGTTTTACAATTAATATACTTAAGGACTTTGCTATTACTAATAACCTGGTTTTCAATGATGTTGGAATAGGTGGAGTCACAAAATTGGGTAGGTCTAATCTGCCTCCGTCTTGCTGGAGGAAAAGTTAGATACTGATCCTGTGGGACAGCTGGTACTGTAGCTGGTCATTAAGGATTTTGAACGTACAGTATAGCATAGGCTAACATAATACATCGTTTTTTCCTACAGACTGTAATGGAGGAAGTTTCAGTTTTTCAAGAAGGTCAGTCAGGTCAGTCATGAAACCTTCCTCTCTGGAGATATAACTACCACTTATAAATCTTGTGGCCCTTCACTGGACTTTTTCCAAGTGGTCTATATCCCCTTGTTGGTGGTGGTCCCATATGGTCGCAGCATACTCCAGGTTGCTTCGAGCCAAGGAAATGCACCCTAGTTTTTTACATACTGTACCATGGGGCAGTGTCTAATATTTCCTTCTAAAAAACGTTATTTTGAAGGACCCCAAGTGATACAGTATCCCCATGATAGCAGAGTGTCGCAAGCAAAACAGACTACAGGCCTAGGCTAATTCTCTTCTTGACAGGCCAATCCATGCTAACACTAATCTGAAGCCTTCTAGACAGTGTGCAGCAGCTTGGGCTCCTAGGGCTAATAGGGTGCTTGGTTTGATCAAGAGGAATTTCAGCAATATCAGTAAAGATATTGTGTTAAATCTTTATAAGCAGTTAGTTAGGCCACATCTTGATTATGCTGTGCATGCATGGAACCCTTTTTATGAAAAGGACAAGTTTATTTTAGAGCTGGCTCAGAGAAGGGCCACACGGCTTATTCACAATGTGCGTAATCTCCCTTATCATGATAGGCCCAATTGTCTAGGACTTACTGTACTTCTCTCGAGTTAAGAAGGTTTAGGGGGGATATGCATCAGGTTTTCAAGTTCCTTTCTGGTAATGATTCTCTGTCTAATACTACTTAGAGGTTTGTGCTGATTCCCGTGTTCGTGGCCATAATAAGAAGCTGGTGAAATGTTTCTCTAGACTTGACATCAGAAAGTTCAGCTTCTCTCATAGGGTTGTCAATGAGTAGAACAGTCTCCCTGAGTGGGTTGTTACTGTAATAACACTTCAGTCAATTGCTTCAAGATTACCATCGACAAGTACTACCATGACAGTGGCAGGATCTGATTGTATTGGGTTTGTTTAGTTTTTGTTTGGATTAGGTGTTGGTTTGGGTTTGTTCTATAGGGCATCTTATGGGGTTTTTACCCTCCTTTGCCCTTTAACTTGTTATGTTATGTTGTGTTGTGTTGTGTTGTGTTGTGCTGTGCTGTGTTGTGTTGTGTTGTGTTGTGTTGTGTTATGTTATGTTATGTTAATGGCCTAGGCTAGGCTACATAATTTACATTTTAACAACACAAATATTGGACTAACCTTAGCACTGCAGTGTAAGGTCTTTGAAAAGAAGTTCAGAACTCTGTGCTATGCAGGACAAGAAAAAATGTAAATTTCCCTGCAAGCAAATCAAATTTCCCAGGGAGCAAATCAAAAGTTCTCAGAGACTTTAAGGTTACATGTTTACATACAAAACTAGGCCTGTACAGTAGTCAAATTTCCCTCCAAATACTAAAATTTCTCAGCCTGCAATGACATTCCCAAATGGCTGGGTTTTTCCAGCTATGGGTCTATGTCCACTTGTTTTACTGGACATGAGATCCTACCATTAAGTGCAAGAACTCAGTACTACTAGTACTAGTAGTACTTGTACTAGCTAAATTGTAACACGGTCCAGTTCAAGAACTAGCCTAGGCCTAGGGTAGTAGCTTTCGGGCCAAGTCGTCCCCAAACCAACTTGTCCCCAAGCCAAGTCGGCCCCAAGCCAAGTGGTCCCCATACCAACTCCTCCCCAATATGAGAAATTAGTGAAAAATTTGCAGGAAATAGTGACTTTCATGGATACTTCTTATAAATTATGGAAAACAATGTCTTTCTTGAGATTTTCTCTTCCCACGTCGGTTTTCTTTCAATGGACAATCCTGGTACGTGGTAGCAATGTGAATGGGCGTTCAACAATCTCATAGGCCTAGGCCTAGTCAATTTCAATTTTTTAACAACAATTAGCCTATAATAGCACAACGAAAATCAATAGTTTCAAAGATCGTTTCTTTTAATTTTAATTTTTTAACCTATAAATTTGATTGGGGGAAGGGGGTAATTATAAATCCCCTCCTTTGGTTACCCAGGCTGCCGGACCATGGCCTACCTACAACACTATCACGATTTTGTACCACCGTGAAGAACCTGTGTGAGAGATAAAATCATGCAGGTCACTTCTTGAGATACCAACGTGAATTATGTCTAGGCCTAGGCCCTACACCTGTTGTAGAACCTGTATGGGGCGAAGCAGGCCAAGTCGTCCCCAAACCAACTCATCCCCATCATGAAAAATGGTGTGATTTTTATGGCACGAGAAAGGGGGAATATATAACCAACCAAACATTATCAAAACTGAAATATTTATGTGACAAAACACGAAATTTAGTAGCTTCAAACATTAGGCCTATATTTGTAAAACCAATTTGCAATAAAAGTACAATTGTAGAAAGAGTTTGTTCTTAACAAGATATATATTTGCAATTAAATATATTCCCAACAAAAATATATGTTTGCTCTAAAATATATATTTAGAAGAATATTTTTTTCCAACAATTGAAATTTATTGGTAAAGAAAAATTATGTTTACACCAAAATATATTTGCAAGAAAATATAGCTTTCTTGAAAAAGTTACCATGTTTGCCACAAAATTACATTTGCAGCAAAAATATTCTTCCAACCAGAAATATATTTTCAAGAAAAAGAAATAAGTCTGCAATATAAATGTATCTGCAAGAAACATTATTTTTGCCAAAACATTTATTTGCAAGACTAATTATATTTGCCAAACTAAAAATATGTCCCCATCAGTTGTGGTTTAAATATATGTTATCAAACTCCCAAAATAAATATGTTATTACTGTAGTTATGATGGGTAGACAAATTGTGACAATAAAGTTATAATGCTATATTTTAAACCACTTGTCATTCTCTATATGCATAAATCATAGCTAAATTAAAAAATGTATGTGTGACGAAATCTCCCTTTTAACTAGCAAAAGGAAGGAAAAAAATAATGAACAAACCAAAAATAAATGCAAAGTCGGTGTTAGCTAGGCTGGTCTCATGAAATGAGATAATTTTATTTCCCACTACTTTTTCACCAATTTTTCATATTGGGGCCAACTTGGCTTAGGGCCGACTTGGTTTGGGGACGAGTTGGCTTGGGGATGACTTGGCTTGGTGACGAGTTGGCTTGGGGATGAGTTGGCTTGGGGACGAGTTGGTTTGGGGACGACTTGGCCCGAAAGCGTATGGGGGTAATATCACCAACGTCACTTTTGCATAATTTAAGTGTATAAAATCACACCATTTTTTTATATCGGGGACGAGTTGGTTTGGGGATGAGTTGGCTTGGGGACGACTTGGTTTGGGGACAACTTGGCCTGCTTCTGGGTAGTAGGCCTAGGACTAGTAGTTAAGTCTACACTAACTCAGTACTGTACTAGTCACTGAACGTGACCATATAATCCGCTCCTTGTAGTCACTCCTTACTACGGTCACTGGCCTACATGTACAAAGGTAACAATATTTTAAGCCAAAACAACAAACCGGGCTCTAATTATGATGGAATGGTTCATAGAACAGATTTGAGTTAATGTAATGATTTTGAGCATTCTTAAATACCACTTATACCTTCTGGAAAGTTTAATACCAGTAAATTCATAGCAAAAGGCAGGAAAAATGTGGTGCCATCCTTCGCAGTAACATCGACATCTTGACAGCTTGATCTTCTGCTACTGTGTTGCATGATGGGAAGGACTTCTGCTCGACAAGCTATCGAAGAGCAATTAGCAAGCGCCGCTAGTCAATACTTGTACATCATATAGTAAGCTCTCTGTACCTTACGAAATTGTACAGTCACTGGGTAGGTTTCCCCGTTTTATATGAGATCACATGACAAACACTGACTTCTTCGAATCCTGCCAAAATTATCCTGCCAAAATTTCCCTTTTAAAGGTCTTATTTCGTTAACAGACTTGTGTGGAAGGTCAATGTGATGACAAAGATCATCTGTGGAAAGTTTGGTGAGAAAAGGTATCTTTTTGGGGACGTGAGGGATGCCTACTCACGCGTGAGTAGGCAAATGAGCTGTGCTTTTGTGTATACCGGGCAAGGGCCCAGAAATGAAGTGTATAGCATAGGAACGTAATGCTACGGGTCCTGTTCAAGGGCTAGGACATCTTGATCGTCTGCTACAGTGCTACTGTGTTGCATGATATGAAGGACTTCCGCTAGACAAGCTGTCAAAGACCAATTAGTAAGCGCCCCTAGTCAATACTTGTACTTCATGTAGTAAACTCTCTGTACATTACGAAATTGTACAGTCAATGCGTTTCTCCGTTTTTAAATGAGATCACATGACAAACACTGACTTCTTCAACTGAAAAAATAATCTGCACAGGCTTAACGTTACTCGCAGAATCATCCAGCCAAAATTTCCCTCTTAAAGGTCTTACTTCGTTAACAGACTTGTGTGGAAGGTGAATGTGATGACAAAGATCATCTGTGGAAAGTTTGGTGTGAAAAGGTATCTTTTTGGGGACGTGAGGGATGCCTACTCACACGTGAGTAGGCAAGTGAGCTGTGTTTTTGTGTATACCGGGCAAGGGCCCAGAAATGAAGTGTATAGCATAGGAACGTAATGTTGGGTCCTGTTCAAGGGCTATACTGTACAGGCCCTACTGTGGCTCCTTCAGTCTGTACTGTAGCCTTTGTACTGGCCAAGGCTAGCCTAGTCACTGAACGTGACCGTATAATCCGCTCCTTGTAGTCACTCCTTACTACGGTCACTGGCCTACATGTACAAAGGTAACAACGTTTTAAGCCAAAACAAACTGAGCTCTAATTACGATGGTATGGTTCATGGAACAGATTTGAGTTAACATAATGATTTTGGGCATTCTTAAATACCATTAATACCTTCTGGAATGTTTAATACCAGCGAATTCATAGCAAAAGGCAGGAAAAATGTGGTGCCATCCTTTGCAGTAACATCTACATCTTGACGGCTTGATCGTCTGCTACCGTGTTGCATGATGGGAAGGACAAAGTTTCCGCTCGACAAGATATCGAAGACCAATTAGTAAGCGCGGCTAGTCAATACTTGTACGTCATGTAGTAAGCTCTCTGTACATTACGAAATTGTACAGTCACTGCGTAGGTTTCCCCATTTTATATGAGGTCACATGACAAACACTGACTTCTTCAACTGAAAAATTACTCTGCACAGGCTTAACGTTACTCGCAGAATTATCCAGCCAAAATTTCCCTTTTAATGGTCTTATTTCGTTTACAGACTTGTGTGGAAGGTCAATGTGATGACAAAGATCATCTGTGGAAAGTTTGGTGAGAAAAGGTATCTTTTTGGGGACGTGAGGGATGCCTACTCACGCGTGAGTAGGCAAATGAGCTGTGTTTTTGTGTATACCGGGCAAGGGCCCAGAAATGAAGTGTATAGCATAGGAACGTAATGCTGGGTCCTGTTCAAGGGCTAGGCTAGCCCACAGGTCGTCCTAGCGTTATATAGTATATATAGTATATATATATAAAAAGGAAAAGGTAAGTCACACCGCCTAACACCAACACAGTGCTTCGCACAAAACTGTTCATGATTTCTCACCTTATACTACATTAACCTCTTCAGATCTCTCCAGAACCCTCCCATCACCTTCTTCTAAAGAAACACAACAAACTTGACGTTGTCTTAAACAAAAAACCTCACATCAAATGCAAAAAATCTTCTCCTCCGATTCAATCTTAACAACGGACTAGATCACTCTTCTCCAATTCATGACGTCACATTACGTAATGGGGGTTACCCTTTACGAATACGGTTCTCTCATTGGATAGTTCGAACTGCTTTCGAATCTGTCAACGACCAGACTGTAATTTTTTTTCTGCTCGGGGAACGTGAACAAGAAATGGAAAACACGAGCATACAATTCCCCAAGCTGTGCTACGAAAAAAAACTTGTGTGTGGCCTACGTGCGGTCTTTACGTACAGCATTTATACAACAGGCGTTCTCGGCATTTAAACATGCACTGGGTTAACAGGGAGTACCGGATTCGTACAGGGCAATTCCCATTACGTAATGTGACGTCAGGAATTGGAGAAGAGTGATCTAGAGTGTGGTTAACGAAGAATCAGATGAGAAGATTTCTTGCATTAGATGTCAGTTTTTTTCTCAACGTTTGTTTTGTTTTATCAGAGAAAGATGAAGGATAGTTTTCGAGAGATTTGAAGGGGTAAAATCTAGTGGAAGGTGAGGAATCATGAATAGTTTTGTGCGAAGCACTGCATTGGTGTTAGGCGATGTGACCAACCTTTTCCTTTTTATATATATATACTATATAACGCTAGGACGACCTGTGGGCTAGCCTAGGGCCTAACCTAGCCTAGGCCTAGATTAAGAACTGTTTCCATTGATTCTAGGCTACCAAAATACCTCTAATTGATCGCATGTCTCCTCAACATCAGATTTCCTTTCTGTGGACATTGTTGCTGTTGTCACAAATTTCCCATACTGTCCATGGATGAGGTGTAACAATTCGGCAGTTTCGTGTGGCAACGGTCCTGCAGTGTGTATCGTCGATTCAGATCTCAGACTCGGTCATCAGTCCGATCCACACGTACTTAGCTGTACTATACGGTGCGGGGATTAACATCTGATCATTGAAGTCGTACTTCCCCGCTTCAATCTGGGTGCGTACGTATGTAAACGTGCATGTGTACATGCAGCGCATATCAATCTAATGCCAACGTTATGATAAAAACAAGCATAGCAGACATAACATGTTGTCAAGGTAACGCTTGCATGAATCATACTTCATCTTCAATGCATCACTGAGAAATGCAAGCTACGGCCCATAGGGCAAAAACGCAACGTCTAGCAGACAAATTGCGGGCTACAGACCTTCCACGGAGGTTGAGGGGGAATCCCTCAGATTTTTTCCATGCCTCTACACGACACCGGGAGCTCTCCAAATTTCGGATGAGCTCGGGCTGAAGTTGATTCCTTAATTCACCTTCCTTGTAACGTTACCAGTTCCTAAAGATGGACAAAATGATGGCACCTTTCATGTGATCATGGACGGTGATCACGGGGGACGGGGCCCCCGGTATGCAAGGGCCGGGCGTCATATCAATTAAAATGCCCCTTTCAATATATGAGGTGTAAAGAAAATTATCTGTAATTGATTCACTTTTTATAATTTGTCGGGTAATCAACTTAAAAGTTTTGTGGTTGATGTGACATACAGTACTTAAGTTTCTGGATAATTAAACAAAATTTTGCGCGCTAGGAATGCTTTTCTCCACATTTGTTTAACGTTTGCGAGATTTCAGATATGTCGAGAGACTCGATACAGTAAAAATATAGTTTTTCGAAGCTCCCGAAAACCCATGCTTTGAATTCCAACCAAATATAAGTTGCTCAATGTTAGGCCAATTTGATAAACATCAAAGTCAAAGGTGCAACACCTGGCGTTGTTGTACAGCGACTGAGTTCCGTCCCTGGTCATCACAACAAACTCAATACAAATGATGATCAAAAGCCGTCAGTATTTAGGCTCTTCCCGTTTATCACCGCCCCAATCTCGCATCCAAAGATCGTCACGCAGGCTGGAAATTTTATCTCAAAGGCGCTGCTACGTATTATTTTTATTCTCTGCACGTACCCACATTTAGGCGCCGTGACAGGCCGGGTTTTACAGCATGTGTACTGCGTTTCGTGCACCTGACTTATCCGGGTGCCTCCCTCGTTTCCCGCACTCTCATGACATTTATAAGGGCTGAAGGGTTAGGTTAGATTAGATGGAGTTGTACGGTCCAGTTTCCAACCAATTGTTCAAGTCGAGCCGGCCACGGCTTTTTCTCAATTTGTGGCTCACTGGCTCGTTTTCCCCTACTCCATTGCTTATGCTGAGCATCAAGCACAATGGCAGTAGGTTCCGTTTTTAAAATCTTCGGTATGACCCGGCCGGGACTCGAACTCCCAACCTCCCGCCTGCAAGTCTGATGCTCTAACCACTTGACCATGCAGTCTCCGGGCCGACATTTATTCGGGATTCGAACCATCAGACGGCTTCGAAAGATGGACAATGAAACGTAACGTAATTCAATGATATCTTAGGCTAATTGGTGAATAGCATGCCCGGTGCCGGGGTCCCTCTCTTCCAGAAAGGTTGAACTTTTCCTTTACTTCAAATAACAATGATAAATCTAAATTTCCAGTTGACTGAGGGCTAATTGTTATTACGCGATTTAAGTGGTAGTGATTCTGTACAATTTTCTTTGCGCTCCGCGAAAGCTCAGTTTGTGGCGCTCCGCGTAGATACTGTTGTCTTTCGGGCAGAATTGCATTTTACGGGCAGAGAACCTCCCCCTCCCAAACTTAGAAAACATTTGAACACATTAGACATAGATATGTATTATACATCAGGAGCTTTTTCTTTTTAAGCTTAGTGACAAAGTGCTAGCTAGTTCGGCCCATGTAATGTGTCATATTGGCTAAATAACACCCCTCCCCATATATTCCTTGACTTTTCCCCATGCATCACATCAAAAAAACCCGCAGTCCATTGGGCAAATTTCAGATAATTTTGCACTTTTTCATTCTTTTTGTTGATTGAAATTTCATTACAAAAGGAAAGTTCAAATAAAGACTGTTTAAAATCTGCACATGCCATTTTTTAAATGTCTGAGGGATTGCCATTTTCCAAAATTTTCTGCACCCTCCCAGACGAGTGATGGTGGCGCTCCACTCAGATAGTCTTTCGGGCATTGGTGTAAGCTACTAGGCGGGGAAACAGGGGGAGGACTTCACCCTATCTCCCCCCCCCCCAAAAAAAAAAGTTAAGAAACGTCATAATCGCTGTAAAATATTCATGAAAAATTAACATGTAATAACCAAAATAGTCGAATATCGATATTCTTCCATTTAAAAGTACTTGTCTGAGTATCCTCTACGCCCTTCTATCAATTTGTTTGATTTGCAAATATAAAAACCTTGGGTTTAATCCTAAAGCTGTAGCAATATAGTAATGTTGGTTGTCCGCTTGAAATCACTAGGGTATTGTTCTACCCTATTCATGTATCAGCTACAATTTGGTTTGAAGCACAATTTTCGGAAAGGGTTAAGCGTACTTTCCTCACTTGAAAGTAAATTAGTTCTTTATTACCGGTGTGCTATGTATACAGCCAGGGGATTATCCCACCTCTTGTGTTCATGTATAGACGAACCCGAACAGATTGTGATGGTCTGATTTTAGTTGGCCATTACTGGCAGTAGGGTAGCCAGCGGGGGGGGGGGGGGGGCAAGGGGGGCAGAGTGCCCCCCCCCCCCCACAGAAGTTTTGGGGACGCGTTGGGCGATGTTGAAAAAATGAAGGAGAGCCAAAAAAATAAATAAGAAAAGATAAATGGCAAGTGGAGGGAGGGAATCGGGGGGCATTTTTTACAGTTTTTCGAGGGGGGGGGGGCTCTAAGTCGTTACGATAAAGTATGCAGTCCCCGACGGCGAATAGTCTCCTCGATGGTTTACCTGTTTTTTGCTCTCAAGGGACAATTTCCCTAATAAGAACCCCAAATTTTCGGCGCGCTGCGCGCGCTGTAGATTCACTCCAGTTTTTTCAATACTTCCATTCCACATATCTAGGGATTGTAAGTCCTGCCAATTTACCAAGTAACGGGTAGGCAGAGTACCCAGGTTTTGTAGAGGTCGTAAATTTCATCCCATATCACAAAGCCTAGTTGCTGCTCTCTTGTGTGTGTCTGCGATAGGTCAGTTAGTGAGCGACTCACGGAGCATAGTTTGGCTATTTTATCGGGTATTCCAGGTGGTTTCGACACAATGTATGTTTTCCCCGATACGGTCTACAACAACTACAGTTTCTATTTTTTTTCTTTCTGTTCTTAATGATTACATAGGCTATGTTATTTTTGTAAGCCTACCAAAAATTTTCGCGAGCTTCGCGCGCTTTGCAATTTCACAATTCAGACCCTTAAGAAAACTATCAGTGCGCAACTCGGCTTTTAAAATAATAAGTGATATGGTGCAAAATGTGCTCCAGGCTGCAATGACGTGGGATAGTTAGGCTCCTTCCTATCTCCTTCTCACCACCCCCTCGACACAGGGGCTGTCGGCTGTTCTGGTCGCTGGCATGGCCCGCCCCTCTGTCGGGAATAATCTGTCGCCTTCCCACAGTCGGTTTAGTTATTTTGGCTTTCAAAAGAGTTATTTCTGTGATAAAACCCAAAATGTTCAGTACGCTTTGCACACTCTTCCTCGGTTCCGTTACCTAGAGCTAATAAAGTTTAAACCCTTCCCATCTTTTCAAGTAAATTAATAAGTAGAATAAATGGATTAATGTACATGTCGGAAATTTCATCTCATTTCGCTAACTTAGTTAATAATCTCTTGTGTCAGTCGTGCGGTACCGACTCGAAGAAGGAAGTACAATATAAGTTGTGCCCGATAGGGCCCAAATGCCGGGACAATTGACCTATATAAGCTTTAAATAAGTACAAATTCTTTTTATAGTGCGCACTTACTCCCGCCCAGACCTTAACACAATTCCCTGGGGCCCCATTGACTCGTACAGTAACCCTCTTACAGCCACACGCTTACACTCGAGGGAATAAGGAAAACATTGATACAAGATTGAAAAGTTCAAAAAATTCCAGCTTAGGTGTTCACCAGATCGCTCAATTTTGATGTAAACTTGCAAAATCTCCGTGGGGAAGGAGGGGGAGAACCATGCCCACTCCCCGTTCCTTCGCTCGGCTCTTCACTTGGGCGCTTCGCTCCCTCAAGAAAATGCCGCACCCCAGTGGCGGGGATGAAAAATAAAAAAGTGGGGGCTAAAGGTATGTTGTTCAGACCCTTAATATTTGTCAAGTGCTCCAATTAAGAAGCGGGGAGAATTTCGAAGTCTGGCTGAAAATATTCTTGCTTAGAACACTCGGGAAGTGCCGTTTCCGACCATCTGAGGGGTTTGTAAAGCCAAAAATTTCCTGGTACGCTCCGTGCCAATCGATGGTAGAGCCCCGCTTAGAAACATGTATTAACATGTTTCATAGACTGTTATTTTTTTTTTTTTTTTGCATTAAATGAGAAATTTCAGAAATGAGATTCATATTTCCAGGCTGGTAACATGCAGCATAAATCAGAAAGTGCCGTTTCCTGCCGTCTGAGGGGTTTCTAAAACCAAAAATTTTCTTGTACGCTCCGCGCCAACCGATGGTGGCGTTCCGCTTAGATAGTCCTGTCGGTCAAGATTGGGGACGATGAGTCGACTTTCCCCCCCCCCCCCCCCCACAAGAAAATCCTGGCTACGCCCCTGATTACTGGGGTCCATTACCTTCAATCTTTAAATTTCCGTCCTTACCTGTTCCATGGATGGTTGTACACTAAAGTGTATTTTAATGTTCACAACTTCACTGAGTATGAAGATTTGAAATCCACGTAGACAATAAATGAAGACGATTAAAGGCTGATGGACCCCACTAATGGCTACCATGCTAGCTACAGTCACTAAAAACAAGAGCTAATCGGATTCGTCTATATGTGTTTTCTGTTTGTAGCAACTGTAACTTTTTGGTGCCAACGAATAACTACCTTAGTGAATGGAAAATATTAATGTCCTTAATGCCTCCAGTGTGGAAAGGTTTATGCGAGTTAGAAATGATGCTTAATGCATGCAAGAAGTGTAAATAATGTAATAAGAGAATTATTGGTTAACTACGAAATTTGAAAATGATGCCTACTGTATTGAAATTAATTAAGAAGGATATTGTATTTTTATATTTTATGACTGATGAACTATAATAAAGATTTGGAGGAAAAAAAGATTCTTTCATTTCATTTGCCCAAAAAATAAGAAGGTATAGCCAGGGTCACATATTTATGAAAAGTCAAAAAGATAAAAAATCGCGATACATTTGGGAAGCCTTTCACTGAAAAGAAATAATTATTATCTTGTGCATCATAATGCCCAAATAGACGATTATTTTAATACTTCCAAATCTTTGCCCCCAAACAAAGAACGCTAGGTTCAAAGTAAAATTTCCATTGAAAAATACAAAAGATAACAAAGATTTTCGACACATTCGGGTAGCTTGCGTAAAAAAAGCCCCCCCCCCCCCCCACACACACACACTTAATATTGTAGTCTTGAAAAATCTATGCCCGAAAAGGTAAGATGCTCGAAAAAAAATTTCAGAGATGTTTTCACCTACCGATTTAATTATCCTGAAAGACAGGAGTACGTTCAGTTGCAATGTCTACTAGCTTGCTAACTACCTTTTCGACTGAAACCTGGGCAGCGGTAGAGAAAATTAGGTCTATAGGTTGTTTGTCAATTACCGTTCATAATGACACAGTGTGAGAATGTCTTCCAACAATCCAAAGTTTTCTCGAAATTAATCCATCTCGTAACGTGAGATTTTTTCAAAAGGTTCTGCTTTTGGAAAAAAGCACACATTAAAATGGTAGTCTGTAGGCAGAAAAAGCTGGGGTTGCCTTCTCCTTTAATAGAAATAAAATCTGTCGGGCAGTCACAAAAACAAATAAACATAAACAAATTTCATCAATTGAATTTAGCCAGGAAATAAAAAGGAGTAATTTACATTCTAACATGTTTTCAACTCCGTTTTATTGTTTTCCCCAGAAAAGATCCAAGACAATTTTAACCAATGGTACTTTTTATCTGCTAAGTGATCAAAGCAGCATCTGCATAGATCCTCCTCCTTAGCCCGGAAAATGCTATTTCCGGCTGTCTGAGTGGTCTAATTCTTCAAAATTTTTGTCCGCTCGGCACCAAATAATGATAGCGCTCCGCTTAGTCTTCCTTCAGTTTCAGGGGAACATTTTTTTACAAACGGAAGCATCAAAATAACGACTGCTCCCTTACAGGTCTGGGGATGCCATTTCAACTGCGTATGGCGTCCGATTTAAGTTTTCAAATTTTCTGCACGCTAATGGTGTAGCTCCGCTTGGATAGTGTTTCTGGGTGGAATTAAGTTTGAAGTGAAAGTTTTTACATTTTGCTTTTCTTTTCAAACGAAAGCTCAAAATAGTGACTACTTAGATACCCTTACAAACCAGGGATATGTCATTTTAGACTGCCTGTGGGGTCTGATTTTTCCAAATTTTACGGTACGCTCCGCTCCAACTGATGCACTCTAAAAAATATTTAAACGATTTTATTTAAAAATTAGGATACTCACGAAAATGAGTATTTCTACTCGAAATAAGTGAGTACTTCAACTGAATTTGTGCAAAATTTTACACAAATTGCTGAATTTGTGCAAAATTTTACACAAATTGAGTTGAAGTACTCACTTATTTCGAGTAGAAATACTCATTTTCGTGAGTATCTAATTTTTAAACAAAATCGTTTAAATATTTTTTAGAGTGTGGTGGCGCTCCGCTCAGATTTTTTAAGGCAAAACTTCAGTTTTCGGGAAGAAATCTTTTGCCTCCAAACGGAAATGCTCCCTTCCTCCGATGCTTTCAAGCAACGCCATTTCTGGCTGTTTTGGGGGTGCCAGTTTTTTCAAAATTTATGTTTGTCTGCTCAGACTGATAGTAGTAGGCCTACTCCACTTGGATGGTCCTTCTAGAAATGCAAAACAACGGTTGCTTTAGTTATGCTTACAAGTCCGAGGAATAGCATTTCCGGCTGTGTGAGGGGTCGTGATTTTCAAAATTTTCAAGACTCCTCACCTTCTCATGGTGGCGCTCCTCTTGGAGAGTCGTTTGGACATCATTGCATATTTTTTGCAGCGAATCTTCTGTTCCCCCCCCCCCCCCCCGAACTGAAATGCTCCAGTACGTACGCCCATGTTTGTGTTGACCCTCTTATCATAGCGACATTCTGGACAAAACTTTCTTAACTTTTTATCCAGTTAACTGACACTATATACACATTCAGTGTTGGTGTGTCGTTAAATCTCATCTATCTAACTAACTAACTCCATGTAAAAAACAAAAACATTTGCACCAAGTTTCATTTTCTTTCTATTCGGAAAGTGCCTTTTCCCGCCATCTGGAATGCCTGTAAGTAAAAACTTTTCTTGCAGTGCATGCTCCACGCCTACTAATGGTGGCGCTCGGCCAAGATACCTGGCGTTCAACCCTTCCTGTGGCATACTTATCTTTTCCGCCACAACAGATCTGCCCCACCCCCACTTCTGGCAAATCCTGGATCCGCCACTGGCTAGTCCCAAAATGTGGCATTTTATTTAGTCTTTGCACATAAACCCAAAAATAATTGTACCATTTTTCTATATTTTTATATTTTACTATATATCGCAAGAACATTTCTTGCAAAATTTGACATTCTTTGCGTGTAAGACTCACATTCGAAGGTGACCCATCTATATATTTTATAAGCAGTAACTTACAGCAGTAACATTCCCAGTCAAAACAAAGGAAACCCTCAAACTTATTTTGCGTGCTTCATCACTTGGGGTTTCATGTAGCAGCCTCCTTGACTACTAGACGAGCATGCCTAACTGACTGGGGTACTTGATTTTGAACTCGAACAAAATTTGTCCCTCTACCACGAAACTTCGTTCAAAGTAAAAATTGCGGGTGGAAATTCTCACTTGATGAGAAACAATTTCTATTTTTCGCACCTTTCGCCACTTTGGCACGCCGTGAGCCTTATCGAAACCGCTAGGCTTTCTATTGAAGCTTGAAATATCATGTGATTCTCGCCAAAATTGGTTTTTACATGGGTTTGACCACTGACCAAAAAATAACCTTTCGCCGGTGACAATCCCGCATACAAGAGTTCCTGATTTCCAGCCCGTCGTTCGTGCTGAAAACACCCCCTCCCTCATATTTGAAACAGATAGCTGCCCTTGCATCTGATAATGAAGGATTTACGTGTAGTCATTTTCGTTTTGGTAGAAGGACAACTTCGACCCATCAAAAGAATCCCCATTCTTGACTGCAGTCCTAGAGGATGACGAATCCCCTTTGCAGGCCCTGTTTTTTTTATATTTTTTCCTCTTTGCTTTCTATTAATAATTAGACGACTGGTAATCCCTTTTAGTATTATTGTCAAGAAACGTAGTACGATGAACACGCCTACATTATTAATTCTGTTATCTGTATTATCTCAGTTTTCAATATCACCCGATTGGTTAATATCACGATATTACTCAACTGTCCTCCTCCTTTACCCCTACCATCGTAATGCTGCCATCTTCTCAATCGAAATTTATAGGATAGGTTTACACCGGTACCAAATTCAGGCCGGTGTGCTATGCTGTATTTTATTCAAATTTCTCTGTTATTGCGTATATACAGTACTTGATGTGCACATTAATCGCTGGTTAACTGTAGTTGTTTGATTTAGAGACTGGAAATTTGCCTGAAGAATGTGACCAAAATAAAATGAATTCATTAGGCTCTTTTAAACGACACCTTGCTTTCCCGTGGCCTGCAAAACAGGGCGGTGATCACATTCCAATGGTATGTGGGGAAAACTTCAAAATGCATCGTCCTTTTGAATATAATAAAGAATGTTCTTGATAATCAGTCTTTACACATTTGGTATTGCTCAATATTTATACCCTATCGTTACTTACTGTGTAGAGGTGTGGGGAACACAGTACAAATCAAATTTAAACCCTATTTTCACCATGCAAAAAAAAAATCATTCGTTTTGTTTGTAACACAAAATGTTTAGATCACACAGCTCCATTGCTCAATAGTTTGAAGAAGTTTCCTTTGAATTGTTTGTTTAATTTAGAACAGCTTTCTATATCTAAAAAGTCTTTAATAAAATGCTGCCTTTATATCTTCAACGTTATTTCACTAAATCACTAAATCCGTGTAATCCAAGAAATTGCAGTACTACAAAAAGCTGATGTGTATCTCTAATTCCAATGTGAATATATTGAATTCTATTGATGCAATTATAAAAAAAAACTTAAATCCTGAAATCTTTTAAATACGAATACAAGTTCACTCACCACAACTTTTTTATTCATAATATTTTGAACTTGAGATGTTATCCCATTTACACTTATCTTTTCTTTCTTACATAGGACATTTTTTTGTAACATTATCTATAATATGTACGTTATATTTACCGGGAGTGAAACGCTTATAAGATTTTTACTTCCTTCCCCTCCCCTTTGGTACACTCTTTGTTTTGTTGAACCTGTTGTGATGTATTGTGTATGTACTGGAAATAAACGATTGTCGTTGTCATTGTCATTTTTTCGGCTGTGACCACCCCCCCCCCCAAAAAAAAAATGGCCATAATTAAGTGCAACCAGTGACGAATGGGCCATAAACAGGTCAAACTTTTGCGTTAAAGATTACTGTATTTTCATGCCAAAAGTTGTATAAAGATCCTGTTCGTAGACATTTTCAGTTCCCTAAAATGCGTTTGTAAATTGAAACGCTGGTTGATCGTCCGATTGACCTTAAACTTGCAGTTCCAGTGGTGGTGACTTTATTAAGGAAGGGAAGCAAAAAGAAGTATCCTGTTTTTCATTCTTGAATGCCGAGTCCCTTCATGATTACACTTCATAGCCATATTAGCCAATGCATACGCACAATCAATCGAAATGGTAATATTTTATAATTTAGATATATTGACGACAAATATCACTGACGCTGAATGCGCGCAAAACGCGCAAAAAATTGGAACTCTGAAAATAGGAGAATCCGTTTAAAACGTTTTTTTAAGTACAACGAAACATTTGACGGAGGCGCTTCCTTTTTCAAGCTACTTTGTTCTGACCAACACGTCGAGTCATTCCTCCCCACAACCCCATTACGACATTACTCTCATGCTACCATCATTGCTGGTGATGTGCTGCCGTTACTCAACAGGGGGAGCTATTTTCTTTTGATTATATTTTGTTTCTTTTCGTTTAGTTTCTATTTTAGTTTCTTTTGTTTTTTTATTTTATTTACATGAATAAAGTTGCAAATAACCTGGTAATCTCAATCCAACTCGTAGGTCATGTTCAATTTCAATCCTCCAGTGCAAAGTCCTCAAAAGAGTCTTTCCTAAATGTATAGATATGCTTTCAAAGAACATTACCTCTGAAATATACGCCTTAAAGCAGTCTTTCTGGGGCCTCTGATGCATTAGGACCCGGGAGCTTCAGGGGCTTCGACCCTGGACACCCACCAAGGCCATGGACCCACCAGGGCCCTAAGGCGGGCCCTAGACCCGGGATGGACTTCGTGTTCGACCGCTCAGGCTTCGCGGGCACATCCTTTAGGTTTGTCATAAACCGAACCATCCTCTCCCCCGAAGTTGAATAATCTAAGGATTTCGAACAGGTCTACAGTTAAAACAAACAAAGAGGAAACCTATATGGATTTTGGATACAGTCCTAGCTGCCTAGACTGCAGCTATAGCAATTACAAACATCAACGTTTGAACAAATATAGTTTCTTTTCCTGTGATGTTTTATGTTGTCCTGCAAATGACACCAGTGTGCTGGTAATGATTCGGGACGTTCTTTTTCTTTCCGCAGTCATAGAAGTGTTCCCTGAAGGTATTGCACTACATCAAACCTGACGCTTTGACTGAGTTTGTGCAGAGTTGTAATACTTCTCTGTTTTGTGTAAGAGACGTTGATTTTAGAATTTGTTTTCAGTTTCCATCCGTCTGCTGCGAAAATGTTCAGTATGAACTGGAAAACTGGAAGCACATAGCTATCGCTGATGTACCCTTGGTCTTGAAGTTGTCGACGTACGAACGTATATACCACTCTGGTGTACCAACACATGGCTTCAGAAAATGTAAGTGAAAAAATCTTTCGTGAATATTTGACTCTATCTGTGTAGACGGTGTTTCCCGAACAAATCATATGACGTAATCAAGAGGAAAACTCCTTTTGTTGCAGCTTTTACAAGAATATGGTTTAGTAAGCTACATCCTCATTATTTTAAAACTGACACAGTCGAAACTTACTTACACAAGATGAATTCGGATTTTTTAACAATGAAATGTACAAAAAAGGTTTGTTTTCACCAATTGGAAGTGATTGAAATGGTCAAGTTAAGAAATTCGTGTAATTTTTGTAATACAAATTCAGTTGCTTCAGTAGCAGGCATCTTTCTAACCCTGTAGATTGCTTACTAGTTAGAATGTAGTTGACAAATCGGAGATACTACTCTAATGCGCAGGCTTTGATACCCTGTCAAACGTCAACTCCGTAACAGGGGTGGCGCCAGGATTTGCCCGACAAGGGGGGGGGGCAAGCTCCCCGACAGGGGGGCCAGCATTTCGAGTCCCCGACAATGGCGATGAGTAAGTCCCAGAGGCTTACTCTGGGACTCATTCAGAATCTGAGGCGCGCGTAGCGCTCCGAAATCTTTGGGGTTTTTTTCAACAATAATTAAAAAACTGGAGTTGTTTGAAAGAAAAAGTTTTTAAACAAAATTTGGCTTTTGTAAGGACCATTGAAAAGTTGGGGTGTTCATTGAAGAATCCGCCCTTCATAAAAATCAGAAACGTTACACAGGCGACAGCTGAAACTCTTTTGGGGTTTCATCGTACAAGGCCTAGGTACTAAGGCTTTCAGACGAAACTGGAAATGTGCCCGAAAAATTTTTCCCCTTTTTGAACGAAGATTTGAAAATTAACAGCTTATCATATTGGAGAAATTTTAGAATTTTATGAAAAAATTTGCTTTTTGGGTAAGGTTACAATGAAACTTTTGGGCTTTTTATTCAATGATATGCCTGTCAAGAGCAATTGTCGGAGTGATTAAGAGCGTTAAATTGGGTGTTTTATTGTACGGAGTATCCATCGAAAATGAAAAAGTTTATCATTTTTAACAAATATTAGAGAATCTGAAGGTTATATTGGTGGAACTGTAATTTTATGACAGATTTGGGGGGGGGGGGGGTCATGGAATAATCTGACCCTCTTATGAGAAAAATCAAGAAGGGGGAGATTTTTAGTTTTGTTGGGGTTTCTGAATTACAACATTGAGACTAAGGCCCTTGGAATTTTCCTCGCGGAAAAAGTTTGGCTTCCCATATATTTCAAGTTTCATATTTTGTATATTGACATATGCGTACGGGAGTGTTCCAATTTGGTAGGAGGCAGAATAGTCTATCTTGTCTGAAAAATGTAATCCTGCCCGAAAAACTAACTAGAAGTGCACAGAAATTTTTGAAAAATTGAAAACCCCAGACAGCCGGAAATGGCATTTCCCAGGCTCGTAACCAGAAAGAGAACAGTCAGCTTTTTCCGCTTTAAAATTTTCACTTCACATTTCCCTCAATCGAAGAATAATTTGCAATCATGCATTGTTCTGCTGAGTAATCTGTTCGACCAAAACACTATCAAAGTGGAACGCCACCATAACTTGGCGCGGAGCGTAGAGAAAATTTTAAAAAATCTTACCCTCAGACAGCCGGAAATGGCATTTTCCAGACTTGTGACAAGAAATGAAGCAGTCGTTATTTATAAAAGTTTCCCTTCAATAGAAAAAAACCCAAACGTGCTATTTGATCAGAAAATAACCAGATAAAAGGTACCGCTACAATTAAATGAAATGGTCTTGTCTTTTTTCGCGGGAAACTGTGTAACCGAATTAAAAACATACCATTTTTAACCCTTTTGAGACTCCTCGTTGTATTCAATTGCGAGGTCCACTAAATTTATGTTATTTTCTATGTGACTATCCGAACTCCCTACAATAAATGATTTTACTTACGCCGACGTCTTTGAAAATATGTCACATAACAACAAGGTGGCTTCAAATGAATTTTCAGTCAGACTTATCAGGAGACATTCTCACACTTCTGTTCATCGTTATATATAACTGAAAACGGCCTGACCGATTGTCATTACCGTTGCTCGAATTCGGCTGTCGGGGCAGGACAGATGGCAAACCATTCCGGCACTGCGTTCACCTGAACAACTTCTTGTCAGTTTTGTAAAGGAAACTAGTAAAGCAAAATCAAGAAGATCGTCCTGGGACTAACGTTTATCGGGCTTACATCTTTTATCGTGGGCCTATAGATGAAGGCTCCCCGACGAAACTGGATCTTCTCAACGACAGGGGAAGGGCAGCCTTCCCACAGGGGAAGGGCAGCCTTCCCCAACGGGGGCATGGTCCCTGGTTCTCCGCTGGTGCCGTCCCTTGGTTACGTCTGCTCGTGAAATTTCCAGGTCCCTAACACAAGACTTGGTTATGGGTGACCTTGCGCGCACGGATTTAAGATGGGACAAGCTACATGTAATGAGTTTTAACAGAGCTATGAACTATGAGCTACGAGAAGTAATTGAAAATCGATTCCGATGTGTATTAAATTAGTGTTATAAAAGGAAAAATATTTTCAAGGTCACCCATCCAGTAATTTCAGTCCTTGCGGATTTTTTTTATATTTTTTAGGCCTCTCCGACGAAACCATCGACCTTCCCCGACGGGGGGGGGGGGGATGTTCCCCGACGGGTGGGCCATGGTCCCCCGCCCCCGCTGGCGCCACCCCTGCTCCGTAATTTAGACAGGGTGCAACAGATTTTAAGATTTGATGGATGTGCTAAGTACGGTATACCAAACACATAGCCACTGAGTTGTATACTGTGCCCAATTATCACCAACAAGCCGGTTCGTTAGTTCTTTTTCGTTGCTACGCACAAGCGCACATCCTGCAAATCGTCGGGATAAACAAGCCAGTTCCGCACTGCACGTTCAACACGTTTAGTTTCAAAATTTGAGTTACACATATGTATGTATGTATGTATGTATGTATGTATGTATGTATGTATGTATGTATGTATGTATGTATGTATGTATGTATGTATGTATGTATGTATGTATGTATGTATGTATGTATGTATGTACTACTGCGAAGCTCATGCCATTGTATGGTGGTGTTATCCCTACATACCACGTGCCCACTCACCGTTCCCTCCTAATTTTAGCGCAACTGCAAATTTTTAGAATTTCTTCTTACTTGTTATAAGTTCCAAGAGATGCTACTTCCATGCATGGACTTGCTTCAGGCAATCTTGTTAACTCTTTTTTGTATGTGTGTTTTATTTTCAGATAGGTTTAGTCTTTGGAAAAATCTGTGATTAGAATGTCAGGCCTAATTTCCAGTTATGGCCTTCATCACGTGGCTAACTGTCTTGTTTTCTCTACCCTGTTGCTTGTGCCAGGGAGTCGCTCATTGCTTCTGCTGAGCACCAAGCACAAAACTAGAAGGTTCCATTTTTAAAACTCAAGTTTTAACAGAACCAAGTTCCAATATGCACAGTTCCTAATTGTTAATGCTTAATGAGATTTGGTTGCATGGTCGAAAAGCTCCAAGTATTTCCTTTCAACGTTTTGTTTTCGCGGAAATTACTCCCGCAATTTGTATTGTCAAGGACATCAGAAGCTATTGAGATAAGGCATTGGGGAAACCTGGCGTTTAAACAAGAAAAACATGCTGTGTTTTACTTGTTACACTGGATTAAGATCTGCTTAGGCAATTTTTTCCCTCGATCACAACCACTGCTTATTTTCCTCCAAGTTCGATTTCATTTTTTTATGTTTAATCATCGCTACGTGCGTGTGGAGGATGGGGTACTGTAATCGCTTGACCTGTTTGGATGTAAATACTCTTTCTAAAGTCCTCCCGACCCTTTGGCAAAGGCCGTTTGGCGAAACCATTTAAATTGGATATAAATGACAATACCAGGAAAGGTGTACTTGTGTTTGCCCAGTGCTTTTGGGGTGTTGTTGCTTTCGGGCGTGTTGTTGCCTTCAGGCGTGTTGTTTTCCTGGGGCATGCTGTTGTCTTCAGGCGTGTTGTTTCCTTGTGGCGTGTTGCTTCCGGGCGCGGGGCGGCCTTCAGGCGTGTTCACGGTGTGGGATGTTCTTGGTTTTATTGTCTTGGGGCTTGGTCTGGGGTTGGTGTTGGGCGATGGTTGGTTTTGAGGGCGGTCGTGGTGGGTTAGCTGGTTGTTTAGGTGTCGGTGTGTGGTTGGAGTGCCCTTTCCTTTTGTATAAAACCTTTTGTTAGGTGTTTTGTTGTGTGGATGGTTGGTGGTTAGCGTTGGTGTTTTGTCCGGGCGGGTTGAGTTGTGTATTTGTTACTACGTGCATGTCTCTTATGTACGTTTTAAAAAGGAAATGCCAGCTGGAAATGACATGCATGCGGTAATGGTGTGTGTTCTCAAGTTCTTGATCTAAGGGTCTTACCCAAGGTGACCATTTCTGGAGAAAAGGTAAAAACGTATCCGTATGTGCGCTTAGGGGGGATGAGTGTACTTGTTATGAATAAAGACTACACAATGGATTTCATGTCCTCAAAAAATATTCAATAGATTTGTTAAGTCCTTAAAAAATTTACAACAGAGAGTCCATTGTTAATGTAAGGGTTAAGGAAAGAAACAAGTACTTTTTGTTGAAGGTATGTGGGAGCCATTTGAACGAACGAATTAATTTTTTAAAAAGTGCTTCTTTTAATGGATTCATATACACTATTGAGTGTTTGCCACAATGATCAATTAGTAAAGTGTTTGTAAAAACGTATCGTGCAGTTCGATGGCACAGTGTTTATCATCAGCAGGAAGTTTGCGATTCTCTTACTTCAAAAATAAGGATTTTAAGTGTAAAATCCTGATTTGGTGTCTTCAGAATAAGGAAAATTGTTTTTCAAACTTGGCAGCTCTGCGTAGGACTATCATTGATATACTTCTTTTAAAATCGAGCTTGTAGCATGATAACTAATAATCCCCTCACCTCCCATCATCAATGTTTAACTAGTATAAATTTTGCCTGGAACACTGACACCCTTTACAACAATGCATGAACCTAGTCTTAAAAAATTAAGTTCGCCATCTACTAAACTACTTGTTCTTGGTATTAATTAGTGAGTTGCCCTTAAACCAGCTTTCAGATTAAACTTGTTCACATGGATGTAATGTTATTGATAAATTAAGTAACGTCGCAGCTTAAAAACGAAACTTCATTACGTGTTTTTCTTGATCACCCAACTGCAAGGGTGGCGCCAGGATTTCCCAGAGAGGGGGTAAAAGCTCCCCGACAGGGGGGCAGAATTTCCAGGCGATGAG
The DNA here is from genome assembly GCA_037179385.1 of Holothuria scabra. Taxonomy (NCBI): domain Eukaryota; kingdom Metazoa; phylum Echinodermata; class Holothuroidea; order Aspidochirotida; family Holothuriidae; genus Holothuria; species Holothuria scabra. Next base: position 62,231,113 of record CM074181.1, read on the forward strand.
TTAGACCCGGTGAGACGTGACTTGGCCAAATTTGAGGCATTTTGGCTTTTTTTTTACAATTTCTTAAATCTGGAGTTTATTTTGAAGAAAAAATGAAAATTTTTGAAAGAAATTTGGCTTCTGTAAGGACCATTACAAAGTTGGTGTGTTTATTGAAGAATCCTTCCTTCATGTGGGCAAAAGCAAAAAACGTTACACATGCGAAAGCTGAAATTTTTTTTTTTTGGGGGGGGGGGGGGGTTACGCATTTAATCGTACTGGGTCTTCGTTCTAAGGTTTCAGACGGGACTAGAAATTTATCCGAAAAGTTTTCCTTTTTCTGAACGAAGATTTGAAAATTACGAGCTTATTATATTGGAGAAATTTTGGAATTTAATGGAAGAAAATTTCGCTCTTTTGGAAAGGTTATAATAAACAAATTGGATTTTTATAAAGTGACATGCCTTTCAAGAGAAAAATTAAGTACATTAACAGAGTTGGTTTCTGGTTATTTATTGTTCGGAGTATTGGAGAATTTTGCCACTTTTAACAATGTGAAGCTTACAGTTGAGAAAAATTGTAATCCTGTGATACATTTTGGGGTTTTATGGAAGAATCTGACCTTCTTATAAGAAAAATCAAGTAGCGGGTGATCTGCAGATTTGTTGGGGTTACTGAATATCATCATTGAAACTTAGACCCTCGGACGATATTGGAAAATTTTCCCGCGGGAAAAGTTTGGCTTAATTCCCATATATTTTAAGTTTTATTTTTTTTTTATTTTGACGTAAACGTACGGTAGAGTTTCAGTTTGAGAGAGGGTAGAACTGTCTTTTTTGTTCGAAAAATATAATCCTGCCCGCAAGACTGTCTTAGTGGAGAGCAGAGAATTTTTTGAAAAATTTAGAACCCTCAGACAGTCCTGGGCTCGAAACTAAAAACAATCAGTCATTATTTTGAGTTTTCTTTCGCAATAAAATTTTCACTTCATGAAACTGCTCCAAAACGAAGAATAATTTGCAAGCATGCAATGCTCTGTTTAGTAATCTGTGTGTCCAAAACACCGTTAGCGCAGCACCACCATCAGTTGGCGCGAAGCGTACAGAAAATTGTTAAAAATCTAACCCCTCAGACAGCCCGCAGAAATGGCATTTCACACGCTTGCAACTACAAATGAAGTAGACGGAAAGTTTTACTTCAATAGAAAAAAAGAACAACTTGCTAAGTGATCAGAAATTACCAGATAAAAGGAACAGCTACATATAGATGTAATGCTCTTGTCCTTTTTCGGGGAATACTGTGACACGGAATTGAAAACATACTAATGGTTTTTGAATCTATTAAGAATCTTCGTTGTATTCAATTGCAGGGTCCACTAAATAGGTGACATTTTCTACGTGAATGCCCGAACTCCAGGCTATAAATGATTTTACTTCCAACGTATTTGAAATATGTCGTGTTACGTTCTGGCTTCAAATGAATTTTCAGTTAGACTTAGCTAGAGACATTTTCCCACTGTTAATTATTATGTATATTTGCGTGTACCGTTTTGTAGGCGAGGTTGGCTTGAAACAGTCGCTCACACCTGCCGTGATTAACTATTCAAAGTAACATTGGAGTGGTATGGCAACCAAGAACACGAGTCGCTGGATAATGAATCAAGTAGGTTTAAATATTATTTTGTACCCCGTTCTTAATTAGTATCTGTAGTTTAGATACCCCTTCCCCAGTATCAGGAAATTGTAATGGAACAATATTGTTGTTTTGTATGACTTGGCCTTGTAGGGGCGAGGTAGTGGCGTTGGGAGTTAAGCTTAACGAAACATGAAGAAAATAATGACAGCTTAGCCTGCTAAAGAATAAATGTCAAGATAATGGAAACAAACATTTAACGGGAGTTAAGTTTGAAAGATGATGATAATGTACGAACGAAACGAACGTTAGGAAGAGATTTTTACAGAGATCGATGCGGTAGTCAGTGAGTAATGCAAATGCAAATAGAAAAAAAGTAGAAGAACAATACATAGCACGGGGGGGGGGGGGGATTAAACCTTATCAGACCATTTGCGGGAACAGGGATAAAACTGAACCTTAACGGGGCATTAATTTAACTTGTCGAATAAAAAATAAGTGGCAGTGAAGTACTTGGTGTCATAGTTTTTTGTTATTTAGTTTCAATTTGGGATAGTTCTAATCGAAGATATTACAAGCATAAATACCAAACTTAAAATGGCGCGGTGACTCCTCATGGAGGCCGAAATGGAGGGGCGGAAGTGCTGACTACTGATCAGTCGTTTGGGTGGCCAACAGCTAAATTGATATTTTTGGATAGTATAAATACTTGTGGCTTTGAACATCTCAAATTTAACAAACAAGAATCTTCAATACATTTCACTTACATTTTCTTTTTTGTTTTTGTTTTGGAGGCTTTCCACCTAAGGACTCTTAAACATGAACCCACAACGACTGGTTTAAAGTCAATGGGTCTGCTGATTGGTCAGTTTCCATCTTTACAAGCGCACATCTGTAAAAGGGGTTTACATTCTTACGCGCTTATACGACAAATCAACTATTGTGTTCTTTCCTTTTTCTAACCACACAGAAGTGCGGGGCAATTGCCCCGCTTTACACCAAAGAGAAATGTATCGTGCTCGTACATATAACGCATTTTAAACATGGACATTGTTTCGATCTCTCGTAACAATGGCTTTTTTAGGTTATGCGCTTTGACTTATATGCGCAGATTACCGAATAAAAATGTGCGCTTGTCAAATAAACAAGTCTTCCGCCCGCCGTTTGAGTTTCCGTGAGGACTCAGCGCGTTTATAATATCTTTGGTTCTAATTGCAAATTGCGAGTCAGATTTCGTTTCCTGAATTGTAAGAAAGTACGATAAACGTGCATTAAATTGTTGTGTTCATTATTGTTATATTGGTGAATGGGGTGCCCATATCCCGCACCGAAATCGCCACGCCTATTTTTGAACTGACCGCTTGCTAGGCCTATATGTGACACATTAGCGCTGTCTGATGTGACTGTGTCCTTGTAAATTATGTCTCTCCTAGTCAGAGTTCCTTAAACAATATGTTCTCGAGCGCAATTACGTTCATCAATGTACCATCCGATGGTAACTTGCGAATATTACTCTTTATTTTGCCTACAGATAGTTCACAGTGACGTCACAACTAGGCATTAAAAGAAGGGTTACGGTCACAACAGGATTTGTATGTTAGAGGGATACTTCTTCTAAGCATTTTGGTGAAATTTGCATTGAAATCTGATGTGTGGTTCTCAAAATATGAGCACGTAAAGTTTTCACATTTTCAACTAAAATTGAACTTGAAGCAAGCACATATGACCTCACATCCCCACATTATTGCAGTTTTTTATTTTTCTTTAAAATTTAGACTCGATTTTCTCCTCAATAATCCCATATTATTAAAATGTGATTGCATAAGTGGCATAAGAATCTTACAAACTTTGCATTCCCCACAGAGAGTTCCTCTTCCTATTAAATTCAAGGTCAACACAACAGTCTGATAAAACAAAGGGAAACAAAGCATTCCTTGTCAATGTGAGGAAGTGATATAAGCTCTGCTGCCCTCACATTAGCGCTGTCTGATGTGACTGTGTCCTTGTAAATTATGTCTCTCCTAGTCAGAGTTCCTTAAACAATATGTTCTCGAGCGCAATTACGTTCCTTAAATTTACCATCCGATGGTAACTTGCGAATATTACTCTTTATTTTGCCTACAGATAGTTCACAGTGACGTCACAACTAGGCATTAAAAGAAGGGTTACGGTCACAACAGGATTTGTATGTTAGAGGGACACTTCTTCTAAGCATTTTGGTGAAATTTGCATTGAAATCTGATGTGTGGTTCTCAAAATATGAGCACGTAAAGTTTTCACATTTTCAACTAAAATTGAACTTGAAGCAAGCACATATGACCTCACATCCCCACATTATTGCAGTTTTTTATTTTTCTTTAAAATTTAGACTCGATTTTCTCCTCAATAATCCCATATTATTAAAATGTGATTGCATAAGTGGCATAAGAATCTTACAAACTTTGCATTCCCCACAGAGAGTTCCTCTTCCTATTAAATTCAAGGTCAACACAACAGTCTGATAAAACAAAAGGGAAACAAAGCATTCCTTGTCAATGTGAGGAAGTGATATAAGCTCTGCTGCCCTCAAAGTCACTTTTGAACACAAATCTTCTGACTACATTTACTGATATCTCGAGAAATGTATGTCCGATCTGAATTGAACTTTCACCACACTGTGTGGATTTTGTTTCGCTTTCACATATTAAAATAAAATTTTTGCTTAAACTTCCCCTTTAACAACCGCCATGTCTACGAGCAAGTCTGTGCGTACATATTGCCCTCAAACATGGCTGACATACGCCACGTGAAAGGCTGCTATGACGTCACGTGAGCACTATCAATATGAAAATGATTGATCTTCAATACACACTTCAACTTTCCAATTCTTTTCAAATAAAACCGGTTTTATCAAATTTACTGCCGAAAGCGTAGGAGGCGGGGCTGGGGGCTGATTTTTTTTCCAAAAGACTTTAGAAGAAATATCATTAACAGTCGGGAGTTGGGGCAGGCACATACTGTAAACAACTTCATCAATTCAGTAGATATTGAATTGAGCCAAGAGTCGCAACAGAATAAAAAACACTAGCATGTTTTCAATTTCATTGTACAGTTTTTCAACGAATAGGTACAAAATCATTTCATCCAATTGTAGTACATTAATTTATCTGATAATTTTCTCATCAAAATTTTATTGAAAAAGGGGATGAAAAAACGACTAGTTGCAAGTCTGGCAAATGTCATTCCCGGCTGTCTGGAGGGTCCGTATTTTCAAAATTTTCTGTACGCTCAGCGCCAATCAATCTATGGTGGCGCTCTGCTTAGACAGTGTTTCAATAGAACAGTTTACTGAACACAACATTGCAGGCTTGCAATAGTTTGCAATATTAGGAATTATTTCTGATCACTTTGCTAATTTATTTCAAGTGAAATATTTTATTACAAACAAAAGCTCAGAATAGCGACTGCTCAGATCCTACTTACAAGTGTGATAAAAGCCATTTCGGGCTTTCTAAGGGGTAGCGATTTTTCAAACTAATGGTGACGCTTCTCTTAGATAGTCTTTCGGGCAGGATTACATTTTTCGTTCAAAAAAATCTTGAGCCACCCAGACTGTAATGCTTCCGTACGCCTATGTTTTCTGCCATAAAACTCCTTTACTGTAAAAGCTCCAGATTATCAAATACATGTTTAGAGGAAGACAAACTTTTTTCGGGAACTTATCAGTATCATCCGAGGTTTTAAACCTACACGGTGATATTCAGTAACCCCGATAAACTGGAAGTCTGATAAGAAGGTCAGATTCTTCAATAAAATCAAAATCTAGGAAAAAATTGCAATTCTTTCTCCAATGCAAGCTTCAGGTTTCAAACATTTGTTACAATGGAAAAGTATTTTCGAAACATTTTTCAATTCCGGTGGATACTCCTTACAATGCAAAACGCTATTATTGGCAAATTTCTGATCATTTTGCACTTTTTCATTCTTATTGCTCATTTAAAGATTTTATTGCCGTAAGAAAGCTCGAAATAACGACTGCTTTAAATCTGCCTACAAGTCCTGGGGAATGCCATTTCCAGGTTGCTATTTTCAGTTTTCTGAACGCTCCGCGCCGACCAAAGGCGGTATTTCAGGCACGGGCGTACGAGGCGGGGAGGGGAGGACTTCCCCCAGCACTCTGCAAAATCTAAAATTCAGGCAAGAATATGAGAAAATATTTAGGCAGCAATTCGGAACAAATTCAGACAGCCACTTGAGCTTCATTTTTTTTTAGAAAATTTCTAAGCGTGACGAAAATCGTAAAAGATATGGCCGAAAAAATGGAAGAAACGTTTCAATCTAGGTTACATTTTCATGAAAAAATCAACAAGATTCCAAAAAATCGCAACAAATTCTGGCAGGACAAAAAGCTGTTTTTCGTGAGTTTTACTTTACAGTTCTCCACAACACAATGCCCGGAATGGTCAAATATCCAAATTATTTCAAGCATTTGCCAGAAAAGTAGAAAAGTATTATAATGAGGGTAACATATTTACGAAAAATCAGAGATAAAAATCGCTATAAATTTGGAAGGCGTGTCGCTTGTAAGAACTAATTATTCTTCAGTATGTTTTTGCTTTTTAATTGTTATGCAGCAGCATTTTATTTCAAGATGTTTCAAAGAAGTGAAATCATTATTAGTCGGGAGTTCGAGCATATGAAGTGACATAGGCAATTTCGTACAATTTCATCAATTCAATATATATTGAATTTAGCTAAGAGTCGCAAGGGAGTAAAATAGATTTAGCATGTTTTCAATTCCATTTTATAGTTTTCCCTCTTAAAAATACAAGACCATTTCATTCAATGATAAATTTTGTCTGGTAATTTTTTGATCAAAATAGCAACTACTTAGATACTCATTCTAAGCCTGGAAAATGTCATTTCCAGCTGTCTGAGGTATCTCGGATTTTCAAAATTTTCGGTACGCTCTGCACCTACTAATGGTCGCCGTCGGCTTAGATAGTCTTCGGCGGCAGCAGAATTTAAGTTTCAAGTGAACTTTTTTGCAAACGGAAATAGCGACTGTTAAGTCCCCCTTATAAGCCTTGGGAATGCCATTTTCCAAATGTCTTTGGGAGCCGATTTTTCCAAACTTTCTGAACCCTCCGCGCCATCCAGTGGTTACGCGTGGCTTAACAGAGAGTCTTTCTGGCTGAAATTTAGTTTGAAGTAAACGTTTTTATTTTCTGCAAACGAAAACTCAAAATGGCGACTGCCTCGATCCTCCTTTTAAGCCTGGGAAATGACATTTTCGGCTGTCTGAGGGGTATTTACGATTTTTCAAAATTTTCTGTGCGTTCCGCGTCAACCAAATTGGTGTCGCTCCGCTTAGATAGTCTTTCAGGCAAAATTACATTTTTCAGGCAAAACAATCTTCTTTCCTAAAACTGAAATGCTCTCTTGCTTTCAGGCAACGCTATTTTCTGGCTGTTTGATGGGTTGCGAGTTTTTCAAATTTTCTGTGCACCCGCTCAAGCTGATGGTAGTGCTAGACTTGAATTGGTCCTTCCTTCATGATTGCAAAATAATGACCGATTACACTCTGCTTATAAGCCCAAGGAGTGGCATTTCCAGCTGTCTGAGGGATCGCTTTTATCAAAATTTTCAACTCTCCGCGCCAACTCATACTGTCGCTCCGCTTTAATAGTCTTTTGGACATTATTGCAGGTAGAGAATCGGGTAGAGAATCTTCTGTCCCCCTTCCCTCACTGAAATGCCTCCGTCCGTATGACTGTGCATGTGTTTACCCTCCTATGACGACATTCTGAACATAACTTTCAGTGTCAGAGAGGTATGAATATATATTTAACATCAGTGACGTTTTTACTTATACACTAACAGGCAATTGTAAGTGTTAGTCTCAAAATGTGATATCTGTATTTAATTTCATGCGGTCATTAATATTTGCACCATTATTCGTATTGATTCTTATTCCGGGAAAACCCGTTTCAGGACACCTGAAGGGTTTGTAAAATCACAAACTTACTTGTACGCTCCGCGCCAACAATGGTGGCGCTCTGCTTAGATACTGCTGGCTTCCACCCCCCTATATCCTCATATTTTTTTTTTTTATTTACTTGCCATAACTGATCTGGGTCCCCCTTGTGGCAAATCCGTGATCCGCCACTGATTCTGCTTAGTTTTGCTCTTAAAAGGCAGATCCCTAAATAAAACCCGCAAATTTTTTACTTCTACCTCACCAAAAAGCCACATATTTCTGTCATTAACTTGCAAAATTTTACCAATTTATATAAGGTCTAATTATCAAACCGTTGTTCAGGCAAAGAATTTTTCGGGCCACTTGAAGTCCCGGTTTTTTTCTGAGAGCATAGTACGTACGCCTACAATAAAATGCGTAACCCCACATGAATTTCAGTCACCCATACAACTTTTTGGAGTTTGATCACATGAAGGGCAGATTCTTTGACAAACACTGCGATTACTTTGATGGTCTTTGCAAGAAGGCAAATTTCTTTCAAAAATTTCAAATTTTCTTCAAAACGAGCTCTACATTTTTTTAATAATTGTTAAAAGAGAAAGCCCCAGATTTCCACGCACTTTACACGCCCGTCAAATTCTTCCAGTCACGTCCCATCGCCTCATCACCTTTAAAGGGGCTTCGAAATCTTGGCGGGGAGCTTGACCCCTTGTCGAGCAAATCCTAAAGCCACCCGTCGGTGGCGCTCCGCGTTGATAGTCTTCTGAGCGACAACTTCCACCCCCACCCCCTTCCCCCAAAAATGTATTTTGCACGACGCCCCCTGTCTGAGTTGTGTGATTTTCTCAAGCAGCTGTAAGTTTGAACCGTGTTCTTGGTGAATATTGTGAGTAGCTTGTTACCCTTTACGGAGTGTTTGGTAATGAGTTTTGGGAAGTTCCCGCCAATCATATTCGTCCTTATGTATACATTTTCACTGAATAGCGGCCGGTTTATACCATATGATCATTATTGTCGTACATTTCCTATGCCCATCAGGAAACGTTGTCGATTATTCAATTACGTGGTCGAACCCAGCCAATTTTAGGGCATCGTTATGGACATCGGAGTGCTTTGATTCTGTAGGATAGCTCCGTCTGAGATATTCCTTTCTAAAGCTTGTGGCTCCTAACCTAATTCCTTGGATCCTTCCCCCCCCCACACACACACAAGGGTGGCGCCAGCCGAGGGGGCAGGGTCCATTTGCCGGCGTCGGGAAAGGCTGCCCCGGAGAGAAGATTCAATTTCGTCGTGGGAGCTTCATCTATTCAATTAAGATGTAAAACCTATAACTTTCATTCTCCCCTCCCTCCCGAAATTCTTGTCGATTTTGCTTCCAAAATGACCACATATTCTTCAACTTAAGGACACTCTCAACATCCCCAATATTCCTTACACCCCCCCCCCACAAAAAAAAGTCTATTTAAGCTCAGAACATTCCTAAAGGATACCCCATACGACAAACAGAAGTATTATAAAACCCTAACCAACTTCTGTCCAATTTTTGCCGAGCAGATCAGTCTCGAATAAAGATACCAATTTTTCATTTTTATCCTACAAATATTTTCACATTGTTTCTTATAAAATTCCTTTATTGTATAAAATACAGATTTTGAAATATTGGGACTGGGTCCTTCCTTTCAAAAAAGGTTGAACTTGTTTTCACTTCATAAAGCAAAGATAAGGTCCTATTCCAACTTAAATAGACTAACATGATGTGTTCTGTTTGCTTAATGACACCTCTCTCCTTATGTTCTTCGGCCTTTTCCCTTCTTCACACCAAATATGACTACTGCCTGCACTTTATTAGGCTAATTTCTGATAGTCTTGAGGTTTTCCTTTTTTATTGATTTAAAAATTTCATTGCAAAAAAGAGGGTTCAAAATAACTACCGCTTATGTTCTGCATACAAACCTGAGAAATGGCATTTCTGGCTGTCTTGAGGAATTGCAATTTCCAAAATTTTCTGAACGCTCGGCGCCAACCGATAATGGCCCTTCGCTTTAGATAGTCTTTCGAGCAATGCCATTTCTGGCTGTTTCCCAACTTTTCCGGGCAAACTAACGGTGGCATTCCACTTGGATAGTATTTCGGCCAGAAGTGCATATTAACGACTGTTTAAGCTTCGTTTACAAGACTGGAGGAACAAGCCGGTTCCGGCTGTCTAGAGAATCGCGACTTTTCAAATGCTCCCGGCCAACAAATGGTGACGCACCGCATAGATAGTCTTTCGGTTAAATACTCCCATACGCATATGGCAACATACACAGAAATAAAACCCGTGACAAAACTCTGAGAAAGGTTTGACCACCTGCGATATAAATATGATAAAGACCAATTGCATTTTTTACGCTTAGTGGTTATTCTAAGTGCTAGTTTCAAATGGCGACTTTTTTTTTATAAAGTCATTGCAAAAAATCGCAACACTGTTCATATTTAATTATTCCAAAGCAGTGGCGTAGCTAGGATTTTTTCCAGGGGGGGCAAAGGTATGAAATTTCCCCAAAACTTTTCCCGGTCAATGTGTATGTATTTCATATAAAACATGCAAACTTACAAGTATAACAACATTACCATGTCATTTTGTAATATTACCTGCATTTTAATCTTAAAGTAAAACATAGAGCAATCGGAAATAACAAAGTATATTATTTTGGTAAACAATATCTGGTTTATTTGTATGTACTAACGCAGTGGCGTACGCAGGATTTCTCTGAAGGGGGAGGGGCATGCAATATGGTCTAAGGGGAGGGGTGTCCGGAAATTTTTTGACGTTTTCAAGGAGCCTAGATGCAAATTGGTGCAAGATTTTCGACTTTGACAGCAACAGTGTTAAAAGTTGAATCGTGGTGGTTCATGGGGATAAAACTCAAACTTTTGTGTCTTGACATGCATTTATGCCATTTCATGCTACCTTGCGAAGAACAACTTGTCATTAAATTTGCACACTTTTAGGAGTCAAAATAAGAGAGCATTGATCGGTATTTGTGGTTTTTCTTGGCCACAAAATGTTATTTTGTCATAAAGATTATCTAAGCGGAGCGCCACCATTGGTTGGCGCGGAGCGTTAAGAAAATTTCGAAAAATCAGACCCCTCAGATGGTCAAAATAGCGTACTTATGCTTGTAAAGAGAATCTAAACATGTAGTCTTTTTTATCGATGCCACCAGTGGGAAACAGAGTCTACCTTTTTAAGTAAAAATTGGAATTTGACAGAAGTTGCCTAGGTCTATTTGTAGGAATTAAAAAAAAGTTGGCATTACTGAAAGACCTTGCAGGGACAATCCTTCCCCTTTGAAAATTTCTGAAAATTGGGTGTCCTTATAAGCAATCTGGTGCCACATATGCTATCTTTTGAAGTAAAATCTGTGTTAATAAATTTAGACTACGTGTTTTTAAGAACAAAGAAAAAATGGCATCTGTGAGGGGGGCGGGGAATGGTCCAATGGTCTCCCCTTCGCACGCCACTAAGGAGGTCTAATACTGGCTCGATCACACAGGATATCCTGTTAGAAAAGCAGTCTGTTAAGTGTAGTAGGCTACAAGGTACTCATTGTCCATTTATTGTTACACTCAAAGTGATCAGAAAGCTATTTTCCCGAACTAGCTTGTAAGCCTCCAAGGATTAGGCTAAGTAACAAAATCTAAGTGTGCTAACGGATCCCGCTAATTCTAATTTATAGTTTATCGTTGGCCATGGAATTTTTCAGCCCCATTCATCGTTATGTACACAGAGTAAAATCGTACAGCTACTGCTAGCTTGTAGAAGAACATAAAAACCTCGGGGTCTACGGTAGTGGCTCGTCAGTTTTCACATCCTTTTACTGAATTCCCAAAGTATCACCTGAATAACAGCTTCCTGTGCACTGAAATGCACTGATCATAACCCCCGTGCGTATACAAGCACAAGGGAACGTTCAATCTGCTACGCGGAGAGGATTTTTCTGTGGAACGCAAATTGGGCCGGTTCATGCGACACTGACGAAATCTGAGTTAATTTGTTACATGAAAATACGAATTATGTATAAGAAATGTCTCACAATTTCTTATTCTACCAAAAATTTTGAGAAATTTTGGATTAATAAGAAGATTCATCAAATTTCCCCATTTTCATCAAAATTCCCCAAAAATTTTTCCAGGGGGGGCAACTTGCCCCCCTGCCCCCCCCCCCAGTAGCTACGCCACTGTTCCAAAGTACAATTTCTGGGCATGTGGAGGTTTGTTAAGTCCGTTCAAAATCTTCTTGTACCCTCTGCGTCAATATATGGTGGCGCTCCGCTTAAATAGTCTTCCTGGCACTCGCTCTCTTATATTTTTCCATTCAGCCACAATCCGACCTGCCTAGTGGCGTAGCTAGGATTTTTTCCGGGGGGGGGGGGCAAAGGTATGAAATGTCCCCAAAACTTTTCCCGGTCAATGTGTATGTATTCCATATAAAATGCAAACTTACAAGTAAAACAACATTACCATGTCATTTTGTAATATTACCTGCATTTTAATCTTAAAGTATAACATACAGCAATCGGAAATAACAAAGTATATTATTTTGGTAAACAGTATCTGGTTTATTTGTATGTACTAAAGCAGTGGCGTACGCAGGATTTCTCTGAATGGGGAGGGGCATGCAGAATGGTCTAAGGGGCGGGGTGTCCGGAAATTTTTTGACGTTTTCAAGGAGCCTACGTGCAAAATGGTGCAAGATTTTCGACTTTGACAAGAACAGTGTTAAAATTTGAATCGTGGTGGTTCATGAGGATAAAACTGAAACTTTTGTGTCTTTACATGCACTCTTATGCCATTTATGCTCCCTTACGAAGTAAAACTTGTCATTAAATTTGCACACTTTTAGAAGTCCAAATAAAAGAGCATTGATCGGTATTTGTGGTTTTTCTTGGCCACAAAATGTTATTTTGTCATAAAGATTATCTAAGCGGAGCGCCACCATTGGTTGGCGCGGAGCGCAGAGAAAATTTGGATAAATCAGACCCCTTAGATGGCCGGAAATAGCATTTTCCAGGATAATACGAAGAATCTAGCCAGTTGGTTTCTTCTTTTGTCGTTTGCAATAAAATGCTCACTTCAAAATTTGTTCGCAAACTGCAAAGTGATCAGAGAGTTAAGAGCTAATTTTACTCCAAATATGTAAATTTGCCCAACAGACCGAGCGAAGCGCCACCATTGGTTGGCGCGGAGCGTAAAGAAAATTTGGAAAAATCAGACCCCTCAGATGGTCAAAATAGCGTATTTATGCTTGTTAAGAGAATCTAAACATGTAGTCTTTTTTATCGATGCCACCAGTGGGAAACAGAGTCTACCTTTTTAAGTAAAAATTGGAATTTGACAGAATTTGCATAGGTCTATTTGTAGGAATTAAAAAAAAATGGCATCACTGAAAGACCTTGAATCCTTCCCCCTTTGAAAAATTTTGAAAATTGGGTGTCCTTATAAGCAATCTGGTGCCACATATGCTATCTTTTGAAGTAAAATCTGTGTTAATAAAGTTAGACTACGTATTTTTAAGAACAAAGAAAAAATGGCATCTGTGAGGGGGGCATGGCCCAATGGTCTCCCCTTCGCACGCCACTAAGGAGGCCTAATAGTTGTTCGATCACACATGATATCCTGTGAGAAAAGCAGTCTGTTATGTGTAGAAGGCTACAAGGTACTCATTGTCCATTTATTGCTACACTCAAAGTGAGCAGAAAGCTATTTTCCCGAACTAGCTAGTAAGTCTCCAAGGATTAGGCTAAGTAACAAAATCTAAGTGTGCCAACGGATCCCGTTAATTCTAATTTCTAGATTAACTTTAAGTTCATCGTTGGTCATGGATTGTTTCAGCCCGATCCATCGTTATGTACACAGAGTAAAATCGTACAGCTACTGCTAGCTTGTAGAAGAACATAACAACCTCGGGGGTCTACGGTACTGACTTGTCAGTTTTCACATCCTTTAACTGATAAATTCCCAAAGTATCACCTGAACAACCGCTTCCTGTGCACTGAAATGCAGTGATTATAACCCCCGTGCGTATACAAGCACAAGAGAACATTCAATCTGCTACGCGACGAGGACATTTCTGTGGAACGCGAATTGGGCCGGTTCATGCGACACTGACGAAATCTGAGTTAATTTGTTGCATGAAAATACGAATTATGTATGAGAAATGTCTCACAATTTCTTATTCTAACGAAAATTTTGTGAAATTTTTGTAAAAATAAGAAGATTCATCAAATTTCCCCATTTTCATCAAATTTCCCCAAAAATTTTTCCAGGGGGGCAAGTTGCCCCCCTCCCCCCCCCAGTAGCTACGCCACTGGACCTGCCCCCTTTTTAGCAATATCCTGGATCCCTCACTGACGACCTACTTTATTTTCTCATGGGAAAAAACTGGACAATTTACCAATTTCGGTCGGTGAATATTCCGTAAATGAAAACCCCCAAACTTTCCAATACATGCCTTAGTTTTCATTTTTTTCAGAAAGGTAGAAAACTGTCGGGCAAATTTCCACTTTCGTCTGAGAGTTTTGGTACGTAGGCTACAATAAAATTCGTAACCCTAAACGATTTCCCCTTGCCCATATGACATTTTTATTTTGCTCACATGAAGGTAGGTTCTTTCATAAACACCCCGATTTCTCATGGGCCTTGCAAAAGCCAACTTTCTTTCAAACCTTTCAATTTTTCTTCAAAAACAAGCTCAAGAATGTTTAAATATGGTTAAAAAGAGAGTCCAAAATTTGAGGGGCTCTGCGCGGGCCTCAAATTCTGCCTATTACGTCCCACCGGCAACTTATCGCCTTTGTCGAGGCTTGGTCGGAAATAATGGCGCCACCACTACCCTCAAAACTGTCTAAAACTCATCCTCACCAAGACACAAGCTCATTTTTTTCTTTCCGGACGGTGATTATACACAAGACTTAATGTGCAATCAGAACACTTCCAGTATATGTAGAGTACACGCTGTGTAATATGAGCTACGTACAAATCTCTGCTTTTAAGATTGTTGTAAATCAAAGAGCTTGAGAATTTCTGTATACTATAGCAAAAAGTGTACTTTTGTTCGAGAATTGGCTGTCTTTAACTCTGAGGTTACGTCAAGAAAAGTGAATGCCTCTAGGGACATGTCTGTCTTTTCTCTCGTTTTGTGATATACACATCTCTGGGTACCCAGGTTTGCTACGAAGTGTTTTCTTACTCTGAAGTTAACCTTTTGAGGGTCAGGAAGCCATTTTGGCTCATCATGGAGACTATACCGAAGTGAGCTTTGATGAACACCGGTGAGCTTCGCTTTCTCTTTTCGACTAGTGTTCAGAGGTTCACGAGGCAGGGGTATGCTAATTACTTTTTTATCCTGTCGCCGGAACGGCCATTTAACGTTTCCATCCGACCGACGTGAGCGTTTCCCTGTCTTTAGCCACTTTCCCAATTTAAGAGCACTGTCTCTTTCTTGTAGGATTTGTTGTGGAATGCTATACTGTGATTGAGTCTTGTTTTGAAATCATTCCTTAATTCTTATGTACATTGTGGTAGGGTTATTTGGGCAGTCTGTAATGACTCGGGCTTTGTAGATAATGCACGACGATAAAGACGGGTTTCGTCGTTTCACGACGAAGATTCGCTCCTTCGGCAAACCCCCGCTTTGCGTCCGGTTTCCAACTAGGTTCCCATTTCTTTTACCCTTTGTTTGCCCTTCAGTTGCCCCTTCCCCACTTTTGAGATCCTAGTTTTTAAACTTATTCCATTCTACACAACTAACGTACAACGTTTTGATTAAATGAGGTTAAAGGCCCAGTTCTCTCACCACAAACAGCTGTCACCTCCAAACCTTCTTACTGAAACCCCTCCCACAATTGTCTAAAATTCGTCCATATCCATGCAGATACAATCTCATATTATTGCTTCACGGTGAGTATACTAACTCAATTTATATAATCAAAATACTTTCAGTACCGTTCATGCTGTGTAATATAAGCTATGGTACTCTGCATTGTTTGAATTAACTTTCAACCAAAGAGCTGAACCAATTGAGAATTTTGGTACCCCAGTACCAAAATTTTAGTTTGGGGTGAGAGGTTTGGCTCTTTAAGTGTTTCTCGTAGTGTCAGAAATGGGAAGATATGACACGCGAGATCATGGGCAGTAGCATGTGGAAAAAGCTGTTGATCACCATGCAGCTTTGGATTTTCAGAAAGGAACAGTTCTTTTATTTACAACAAGTTCAAAAATGCAGAGTTCGCACATCATATACTGTACTGTGAGTGCTTTGATTACACCTTGGGGTCCTGTATACTCACCCTGCCCAATTAACTGAGATTTTGTCTAGATAGGGATGTTTCAGACAGCTGTGGGAGGGACTTCAGTGAGAAGGTTATGAGAATTGGAACTGTTGATATGAGAAGATTGGGCCTTTAAGTATAGGTTCAGAGTAGGAACGTAGAAAATATTGTACTCAGAGGGAAAATATCAGAAATGTTTGTCCTAGCACTACTACGCCGTATATATCCTGTGCCACTGAAAAATCATTTCTATGCCACTGCATTGAGTTAGTTATGCCTGTGGTTTTAGTATAGGCTTAAGTATCACGTGCATTGTGCTGTGTTTGAGTAAGGGGTAAAATAAATGCAAAGACCGCCATGCAGGCCTGACAGGGGAGAATCCAGGAACTTTCAACAGAGGTAAATCACAACAGGGAGCTGGATCTCCCTGACGGATCTCAATTGCAGCCTGAGGAAAGAGAGAGCTAGCCTCGAATTCACAGTGTTTAGGAAGTTGCACTCTTGAAGACAAATTTTTCACCAGAGTTGTACGTTTACCATGTGCATGACCCCTCCTCCCTTCCCCGCTTCATCGCAATTAATGCGCTACTTGTTCCAACAATCCGTGAATTAACATTAATGGTAATTAACGAATTCTTTGGATTGCTAGTGCTTTAACTAAGCCTCCGCTCATCTCTTAAAAGAGCAATCAGTACCGTGTATTCTAAACCTACACCAAAGTTACATTTTGCCAATCCCAGTCAGTTCTTCATTACTTTTCCGTAATAATTCCTCTTTTGTTTAAGTTTCGTTTCAAATGGAAGGCACTGTGCCCCCTTCCCGCCTCTTAACCATTGATCGCTGAATCCGAAACAGTAAACAACCAAACTTTAAACTCCTTCCAATCCCCCTGATCAACAATAAGAAATTTAGCTAACCTAAGTTGCCATCTTGCCAGGTTTGATTAAGATTTAAAAAAAAATTATATCAATCGCAATCAGACTGTTTATAATATCTGGAAGTCATTAAACTGTTACATTCAGTCTGTATTTTACGGCATAAACCCATCCATATTGTGCTGCAATATATAGGAAGCATTATCCATGGCTTGACTGTATGGAGACTTCCACCCTGTACTGCCAGGCTGCATACCATATAACACAAATAACAAAATTCTGCTTTATACATCTTTCTTTTAAAGATGTCTACCCCGTCAGGAGTGACGAAAATGTTGAATAGAAGTCGAACGTGTGTTGCCCTGCTAATTATCGTTGGTTTAATTATGATGTCCTTCATCCAAGCTTCCAGATTTAAACGAAAGCGTTACAAGCAGAGCACATCGTCGAACTTGAAAGTTGCAACAAACTTGACGCCATCTTTGTCGATACTGCACAAAAATAAAATTGATGCCAACGTTTCAGGTAGGCCTACTTGTTATTTTCTTCTTGTTGAAGTCATGGAGTTGTTAAATACACATTGGTAAATACATTCGATAATCTATTTGCAAACATAAGCCCATACATTTCAGTAACCCGTGGTGTTCAACACAGAGGTAAACGGGTATACTTCAGATAAGCCAGACTCACAACTGAGTACTCACCTCAGTTTTAGGTAGCCCTCTTACAGATAGGCGTACGAGGCCGGGTGAAGGAGGCACTCGACCTCCCAATTCGGGCAAAAATCGCTGGTCCATTCGGGTAACACTTGAGCAAAACGTAATAAACGGTGCTTTTATTTGGGCAAAGATTGCCCACGCCCCCCTCAAAAAAAAATAATCCCCGTACGCCCACGGCCTTACATGAAGTATCTTCTGGCAAACGCGTTCCACCGGTGCGGTAGTGTAGGTTAGATGGAGTTTACGGCCCATTGGTTCGAACAGTCGAGTCGGCCCTGGCTTTTTCCCAAATGTGGCTCACTGGCTTATTTAGAAGTTCCTGTTGGGACATGAGCTCGTCCCATACCAAGTCCCAAGTCCCGTATATCCTGTAACTTCTCCACTTAATATTGACTTACGTAAGTTAAAAGGCCATGGTCTGATATAATGCGAGACCTACCTATGAGATACAAAAGATTTCCTCTTGACGACTCATTCATTTAACTTCTCCCCCAACTTTCAGGAGATTGTAAACTTGATAGAAAATTCATGCCTGAAGGAAGTATGCCACTGATACTGCTGGTAAGTTTTCCTGGATCTGGTAACACCTGGTTGAGATTTTTGATTGAAAGATCGACGGGGATCTATTCAGGAAGTCGCTTCAATGCTGTTGGCACAGGTGACAACGGTTAGTACTTCCATGATTTGACATTGTTTCAAGCGTATGCATAGCTCCCTTTAATTGTTGGACTATACCCTTTTTTGGTTCTAACATTTGAGCACCCATGTTCTTTAGTGACATTACGAAGTCAAGGTGGTAAAGAAGCTACCACTGCTGACTATTCAAAGTAAATTTACTGTTCTAGTTGTAAGAACATGTGTATATAGAGGTTTCATTTCTATTTTCTTATTCATTTGAAGGAATAAAAGGCATTAAACAATATTTTTGCTCAAATTGGCTCTTGAGTTGGTTCATAAAATTCAACAATTTTTTCAAACCTCTTAAAGGCCCAGTTCTCTCACTCCAAACAGAACCAATTCTTCTAACCTTCTTACTGAATCCCCTCCCACAATAATGTCTGAAATTCATCCTCATCCAGATACAATCTCAGTTAATTGCTCCAAAGTAAGTATAGAAAAACTCAATTTATATCATCAAATCCTTCTCAGTACTGTTCATGCTGTGTAACGTAAGCTTTGGTACTCTGCATTGTCTGAATTAGCTGTCAATCAACGAGCTGAGCCAATTGAGAATTTCGGTACCCCCTTACCAAAATTGTAGTTTGGGGTGACGGGTTTTGCCCTTTAAGTTTCTTCACATATCAACCACAAAACTAACTACCTAGTTTTCAACTCGTTTAATAAAAACTAGGCCTTTGATATACATGTTAATGGTCAACGAACCAAGTGAGCCAATCATGTAAAATTTCTTGGGGTGTACATGAATTCCAATCTTTCATGGCAAAACCACATTTCATACGTCTGTAATTAGGTCTCTAAAGGTGCAGGTTATCTTTGTAGATTGAAGCATATTTTGCCTCGAGTTATCCTGAGACAGATTTGCCTTATACTCCTATTCTACCCGGCACATTTGTCGCATTGCTGTATTGTCTGGTCTGGTACTACCACTTTTCGTCATTTAAATAAATTAACTGTTCTTCAAAATCGAGCCCTTTGACATATATGCTCTGCTTGTCCTCGTGATCATACCAAAGAATTATTGAAATCATTAAACCTAATAAAACTAAACGATAGGCTTAGTATTTCAACATTTACTTTCGGCGTTTCTTTCGTAACACTCTGCTATCATCTTTCTACGACTCTTTCAAGAAAACCTGTTCATTTCGCTCGTACAGCACTACAGATACGTCACTCCTTTGACCTGTGAACGGGGGAAACCTCAATAGATTTAGTCTGGGATATTGCGTTGTGAAAGTATCACGAGCAGCCTTTCACTGAGTCAAATTAACCTTACCTGTGTAGACCTTCAGTAAATCTGTTGGAAGAAGTGTTTACTGCGTTACATTATGAACCTATAAGCTACGTAGTATCTTCTGGGAACTTCCTAAGGGAAGGAGGGGGTGGTGCTGATATTAGGGAGGGAAGAAAAATGGGGTTGGAATGTTACTGCAATTAAGTTAGACATAAGTGTACTTTTTTGCAAGGAGTGTGTTCTAGACTATTAACACACTTCCCTTTTCACATTTTTGGCTTATATTATGCAAATGACCTTTTCACATGTACCATATATTGTTGTGAAAAGAAACAATAAATGAATTAAAGTGAAAATGACACAATTTTCATATTATGCACAAAATCTTCAAGTAAGGACACCACAAAAGTCAAAATATTAACTTTTGCCTGACTTAACTATTGGATATGAAACTTGACTCGTCATTCAGTCTAACTATAAGCATTATGTAGTAGTGATTCCTAAACATTCTTATTAAGCTTTCGATAAGCTCAATGAGACCCTTTAATTTAAAGAGGGAGCTGATTTAAAGAAGTCTTTCTGACATGATGGGTGAATATATATATTTTTTTCAAACAACTCTTTTATATTGAATTCTGCCATATTATAAGAAGAGGCATACAGAGGTAAGTCCTTTTAAAAGTGCGGTGATTACATTATTGAAGATTCGACCATAGAACTTTCATCTAGTCCCGTATTCTTTCAACCATTGAGATTCCTTTTCTTGTTATCTCAATGAACTTGTGAGTTGATCCCTACTGATTTTGTTGTGATTGATGGCAAGTACTAGGTCAACTTCGGTTCGGGTGAATCATACTTCTTATAAAAGTACCGAACAGAAGGGGCGTCGATTTGATTTTCAAAGTAGGGGAGACATGCGGCCTAAATTTTTTCTCCTGTTCTGGTAGGTGTCCACACAAGCTTAACTAGACATTTTTGCGGGAAGGGGGAGCAATCATCCAAATTTTACGATTTTAAGCGTGAAACACCAGGGACGTAATTTGCGCGGCACGAAGCGTGCGGAAATTAATGTCCTTTTTCAAATATTTGAAAATATGGAGCTAGTATTGCAGAGAACTTTACACTCTCGGTTTCCTGTAAGAAAATTTGAATAGCTGGGGGACTGAAGAATTTGCATTTCCTATTGGCAAATCTGAGATTTAGCGGCGACCAAAGATCGTTGTTGCTACTGTTATCCAACGGCTACGAAATGAGGCTCTCTGACAAAATATTTTGAGTCAAGAGCTTTTATCAGAGAAATTTGGTATTTTATGAAAGAAAATTAATGAAAATAGCACTGTAGTTGCCGGTGTCACATATAGCAAACTTCCGATTTCGTCACTTTCATGCTCGAGAACGTTTACCAATGTGAATGTATACAATTTGCCCGCGCAAGGGAAAATATTGCTTTTTTAAACAAATAATGACGAATATTGAGTTTTTATTGGAAAGAATTCGGAATTTCGGAATTTCAGGAGTTGTCAGAACCACGCAGTAGACTGGTTTCACAAGTGGCAAATTTCCGAATTCTTCATTTTTGTACAGCCGTCTGTCCCCTGTAGCTACGCTGTCTAAGAGAAGGGGGCCAGATGCAAAGTGGTGCTAAATGTTTCAATATTTTGAGTTAGGAAACTCCAAAGTTTTCAAAATATGGTCTTGAAATTGTGTGTAATTACTTCAATGGACTACGGTCAATGTGAATTTAAATGCCAGGTGTACTCTATAAGTTATTAGAAAATTGTGAAAATTGTTATAGTTTGCGCAGAATTTGTTCAAAAGTTGTAATAGTAAGGCACCATTTGCAATGAAAGAAAGTAAAATAAATCCATGCATTGATCAAGCCGTCAAAAGCATACTTCTATCTACTGCGGGAAAATCCCAGATTGAAGTGGGTGGTACCCGCTGGTGCTACGAGACACTGTTGCATAGGCCTACCGGTGTAAGATTCAGTGTTGATACAAAAAACATTAAAATATGTCCTTTCGAACTCATCATACATTATCTGCAGACAGAGGATGGAGGTGTACCTTTAACTCCATATTGAAGTCTCTTATCTAGCAAACGTAATTGTGATTTTGCGTCTCTGATAATGGTCTAAAACGTAATGGTCGAATCGCTATACGAATTTGTGATGTCTGCGTGTCGAAATTTTTGCATTAGAAATCATTTATCTTTCTGAAAAAGTTGCATGCAGACTATGCCCCGAGACATGTTCAGTTTCCTTAAAATGCGTTTGCCAATTTCAGTCTGCCAGGCTGGTTATTCAATGAAGATCACAGATTTCATTAAAACATTGTAGGGGAAGATTCCTCTTCTTCAAATTCCTAAATGACCGATGAATAATGTATGTTTGATATGCAAGGGGAAAAAGAACATCAATGAGGCTGCAAGCGCGCGGAGCGAGAGGGGGCAGCTTGTTTATTTGAACATTTCTAAATTTTGTACTTCTTGTTTCAATTGAGGCGGATACGATAAACAGCCTGGGGGCGCAACCAGTGAGGTGGCCGGGGCATCTCCCCCCCCCCCCGACGCCCCACAACTAGAAGGGACAAAATTGGGAACAGAAGAAGGGCCGGAAAGGGAGGAAAGAATGGGAAACTGGTACAAAGTCGGGAAACCTCAGGACGGCCAGGACGGTAAAGTTGGAGAACTTGTCTCAGTCTGAGCCTAAGGGATTTCGTGTGCTATCTCAGGTTCCCCCATATACCAAGTACCGTCCGATTGTCACTGTTGTTAACCAATGCATAACAAAGGTAGACTATAAGACATGGAGGAACCGGGCTGATGGGTTAAGGGCTAAAACCACAGACATGCAAATAAGATGGGTCCCTCCGTATTGGAAGGGACATTAGCTTCATACACTCTAGAATTTAAGGGGGCGAAGTTCTCCCTAAAATTATGTACCCAGTGATCACTCCTATTACGAGTAAATTTCACCCTAAGGAGAATGAGATTTCACTTTAGAAAGAAAGAGGTTTTATTCCATGTTTGTGATGTCACCTCGTTGAATGAAGTGCTACTCTATACTTTAGACGAAATTCACTCTTATAAGAAAGGGTCACTCGGCACGTTCTTTTGGAATGAATTTTGCTCTTAACCTCTATTGTATTTGGAGTGTGCTTGGACATTCGACGGTCACCCATGTCCTCAGTTGCATCATGTTTTCAGCTTCCATTATCCTTACAACAGTATATCCATCTATCTTTCTACACGTAGGGGCTCAGTCTGAAATGTTACATGATTGGTGATTTCAATCTTGTTATTACCAGATAACGCCTAAGGGATTTCGTGTGCTATCTCAGGTTCCCCCATATACCAAGTACCGTCCGATTGTCACTGTTGTTAACCAATGCATAACAAAGGTAGACTATAAGACATGGAGGAACCGGGCTGATGGGTTAAGGGCTAAAACCACAGACATGCAAATAAGATGGGTCCCTCCGTATTGGAAGGGACATTAGCTTCATACACTCTAGAATTTAAGGGGGCGAAGTTCTCCCTAAAATTATGTACCCAGTGATCACTCCTATTACGAGTAAATTTCACCCTAAGGAGAATGAGATTTCACTTTAGAAAGAAAGAGGTTTTATTCCATGTTTGTGATGTCACCTCGTTGAATGAAGTGCTACTCTATACTTTAGACGAAATTCACTCTTATAAGAAGTGGTCACTCGGCACGTTCTTTTGGAATGAATTTTGCTCTTAACCTCTATTGTATTTGGAGTGTGCTTGGACATTCGACGGTCACCCATGTCCTCAGTTGCATCATGTTTTCAGCTTCCATTATCCTTACAACAGTATATCCATCTATCTTTCTACACGTAGGGGCTCAGTCTGAAATGTTACATGATTGGTGATTTCAATCTTGTTATTACCAGATAACGTCTGAGTTAAAGACATCTAAGTTTGTTCTGAAATAGACCCCACCTGTTCTTATCTCACAGCCATATGACTTTGCCAACTTAAAGCTGCTCATTGAGTTGATTAAAAAAATTCAACAAATTTCTCCAAACCTGCTAAATTTTCTTCGCATACAAATGACAAATGGTCAAACTAAGACAATATCCATATCCTACATACAAATAAATGTTTTATGAGTAAGTACTTACTTGTTCAATTGCTTTTTCAAAATTTCGTGACCAGGCACTTTTTCACATTAGGCTAGCCTATGCACAAAACCGTTATGAGTCTGAACACCACAAAATTCAAACTTTTAACGTTTTACGTAACTATTGGATAAGAAGCTTGACTTATTATGCTACTTATAAGCATCGTCATGTACTTACAATCATTTAACACTACCATTTAGTTATCGATATCAACTCAATGAGCCCCTTTAATTCGGAAACGGACAAGCTATCGAGGATAAAGGAAGGTTTTTATCAGTGGTCATTCCTTATATACTACTTCCGTAACGTTTTTTTCACTGTAGATACTTCTATTTGGAGAAAAAGTAATCCTTGCCTGAAGCAAACAGTAATCGTCAAAAGCCATGAGTGGGGAGATTTTGAAAATCCTGTTGGTGAGCCATGTCAACCGGATGGCGCTATCCTTCTCATCAGAAATCCGTACGGAGCAATTTTAGCTGAATTTAATCGTAAGAAAGGTGGAAAGACTGGCTATGCCCCGAGGTCCAAGTTTAAAACTCAAGGTAAGAAAAATATGATAAACTCTTGCTTGTTACTTCTGTTTATAGAAAATGGATAAGACCCTTATTTCTTTGTTTTAAGTTTGATGTTTGGAAACGCCTAAATTGTCCAAACGTGTAGAGTGGCCTCAACACAGGGTCCATAAAAAGCCTCAAATTTGACATAGTCTAGTGTTAAGACGACACAAAAGTAACACAGCTAAACTGTTTCCAGTTATAGAAGAAACGTGTAACTCTCGAAAGTCCCAACTTTATGGCGAGCAATCGGTATCATATTTAAATCGACATATACAAATTTAAATCGACACATGTACCAATTTCAATTGATATATACCAATTGAAATTAACATATAAAGATATAAATTGTCATATACGGCAGCAGTCGGCATTCAACAATGGTTAATACGTACAAAGGAGTGACCCCTTTACGGATTGCAGAGAGCAATTGCTTTGCGGCAGTTGCGATATCGGGATATCAAATATGCAAAAGAGGTCAATCGGTAGATGTCAATTTAAACTTTTATGAGTCGATTTAAACTGATACATTCAAACTGGTACAATATATGTCTATTGAAAGTGGTATATGTCAATTAAGATTAGTATATGTCAATTTCAATCGGTATATATCAATTAAAATTGGTGTTTGTCGATTTAAATCGGTATCTAACGATTTATATTGGAACCGGTTTCTGTCAAATTAAATTGTAGTGTGTCAACTTAACTTGATATCTGATGAATTAAATTGGTATGTACATGCGGCGATTGAAATCGGTGTATGTCGAATCAAATTGGTATGAGTCTATGTCCCATGATATGATACCTATTGCTCGCAATCAGGGGCGGTCCCAGGTTTCGATCAGTGGAGGTGCGGTGCTGAAACTGCTTCCCCACAAAACTGTGTCTCCATTCCCGAAAAAGTATTTCCCAAAGACGGTGAATCTATAAAAGACGCGGCGGAAAAATATTAAAGTTGGTTCATGTGAGGAAGACTCTCTAAGCGAAGGGTAGCCATCGGCTGGCACGGAGCGACCAAAATTGTTTGACTATACACACACTCCAGATGGCGGGAAAAGACACTTCCTGAGTGTAATAAGCTTTATGCAACCAGGAAAATAATTTGTGGGAAATGGTAAAATACCAGATGAGATGAGATGAGGTGAGGTGAGGTGAGGTGAGGTGAGGTGAGATGAGATGAGATGAGATGAGATGAGATGAGATGAGATGAGATGAGATGAGATGAGATGAGATGAGACGAGATGCAATGAGATGATACAATATCATAAGATTTATACCGGTACATCCTCTTTCATTTACCCTGCCTGCAATGCTCCCATATCCACCCCATATCTCTGTTAAATTTACCCATCACCCCCATCCGTTCATTTTCATGGCAATTGCATTATACATACCCCAGACCACACTCTCTGTCCCCAACCTTGGCCCCTCCCCTGTGCTCCCCGATTAAATTACATTCAAGCTACATAATTGAGTTTTCTGATTCTGAATGGTTTTTATACCTTTAGTTCGGTGCTTTTATTTTGGGGACAAGCACATGCCAAATTGACGAAATAAACAAAACGCTGTCGCATGTTATAAAAATTAGAAAAGGAATTCACTCAAAAAATAAAATTTAAAAGTCATTTCCTTCTAAAATTCATTCATAATTTAAGGGATATATAGTGTGGTTTTGTACAATGGACTGTATCTAAATTACCTCTTTGGTGTAAAATTTTCATTTCAGTCTGCTGTAATGTAGGGCTGAGACTATCATTTTAGTTCGGTGAAACTATAGACACTAATTAGATGTGTGCTTAGTGTTATAGCCTATGTACGGATTGAGCAACAGCATTGGGATGTAGTAAAATATGCCGAGTTCAGTTTGTGTGTCCGTCCCCACCGCTACCGCGTGTCCCACAACTCCATGAGGCAATGTTTTACTGAAAATGCTCCCTTGTTTAAAAAAGTGTACCCTTTTAAAGTGAGTTTGAGTGTTCGTGGTACCTTTTCAACTCTTAAATAGTTTTATCCAGTTTGAATGCAAGGTTCAAACTTATTTGAAGAAAATTAAAAATCTGAAGGGAAGCATTTGCAACCAGTAAAAATTTCTGGACTTTGGTTAAATTCTATTTAATTGTAACAGTTACCTATTTATTACCAAAATGTGCCAAAAACTGTCTCAATTACCGGTACGTTGACTAACGGTTTTTTTCTTATTTTCTCTCTCAGAGTGGACGGATTTCGCCAAGAGTTATGCCGAAAAGTGGTCGAACTCGATTGAGGAACAATTACGAATGATTCAAAATCTGCTCGTAGTCTTTTATGAAAATGTAGTCCAGAATACTCGCTTTGAGTTAACCAGAATAGTGAAATTTCTTCAAGTGCCTTTCAATGAGACACGAATAGCTTGTTTACTAAGCGATTCTACGGGCTATTTTAAACGTGTTCACAAAGAGTTTCCTTTCAACCCATTTTACGCCAATATAAATAGGACAATTAATCAAAATATACGAAAGGTTAGAAAACTTATGAAACAGAATTACAACTACACGTTACCTCTTTATTAGATGACACCACAGACATTCAAAATGCGACTCGCATCTTTCTGCCAGTCTTGCAAAACTGATTTACAAATTACGTTTTTTCTGCCAATTTCAAGCCTGAAAATCTCACAAGTTACTGGAAACTTTTACTGAAAACTTATTACATTAATTACACGTTTCTATTCCTTAGTGTATTTGAGATCTCGGTAGGTTTCCAATGCCAAATGAAACAAGGTACTTTCATTTCGAAAGCAACACTATATTTGAGGATGAAAAATGTCAGTTAGTAGTTCAACGCCCATCCAGAAGCTGCAAACTCACTGTACCGATCATAGGTCACAAGTAGTGCGGTATGTATTCAGTCTGGCATCATGTCTTTCACAAAAAGTGTGACCTTTTGTCTTTAGAAAAATGAAAGCTTCGAAGTAGTAACGACCCTGTTTAAACGTATCAGGAGTTTCGTGCAATGGTCGCAGAGTACATGCATGGGCAACACGCCCTGAAATCTCCACCGCACGGCAACACGATATGATCAAATATCAAATGTATTGCGATCTCTCTGATTTTGGTTCAAGTCATTAAATCTTCTTGATTATTACGCACTACATTCACATACCATTCAGCACTGAGGGCGAGTTGTCAGGGACAACTCCATGCATTCTGCAGAGAAAGAATGTAGACTTGTGATCTTCAAGAGTTCAAAAACTACCATCTTACATTTCCTCGATCGATCACTTTCTTCTTGCCCCTATTGCCTAGCAGATCACACTACAGTGATTTCAGATAGAGCGACGGTCCAATTTTTGGAGGATTTACTTTAAAGTCTCCGAATCTCTGTTCGGACTGAACCAAAAGTTGTCCCCAAGAGGATCTACGAAAATAAAGCTCTTACTAATTACT
Organism: Holothuria scabra; assembly: GCA_037179385.1. Taxonomy (NCBI): domain Eukaryota; kingdom Metazoa; phylum Echinodermata; class Holothuroidea; order Aspidochirotida; family Holothuriidae; genus Holothuria; species Holothuria scabra. The sequence goes on from CM074181.1 coordinate 62,258,631, forward strand.
TGATGACATCATACAGACAACGACACGCTTATTAAAAACTGACTTTGATTTCCAACAAATAAAATAATAAATAATCAGGTATTGATGGAAAGTTGTTTTACTTTGCTATTAGTGACCACGAATGAGAAGTATGTGACTTATTCAGCTTTACGTCGGGTTGCAGCTAACCCTACAATTTAGATAACACGGGTGTTTTTTGAAAAATCAGTTCTGTTTGTTCAGCTTATTCTGTTCGGTTCTGCTCTTTCACGGTTAAGAGATATAAAATGATAGCTGATCAGCTTATCGTCAATTGCAATCAAAATTTTCTTCGATAGTTATAGTAACAATGCCGAAAGTCTGAAAAACCTATTGGTCGGACCAGGGACTTGTCTCTTACAACTTCCTGGTCGGATTTTGAAAAAGTCGGATCGTATGTCATTGAAAATCGCTGTGGCGTAACGTACAAGATTTCTTCGTCGCCGCTAAAAAGTGGCTCATTTTTGTCAATGTGGTACGTGAAATGATAGACATTTGCTAAATTTGTGGTTAAAAGAGCTTCATTCTACAACACAGAGCTTTTGGAGGTGTCAGTGTACCATTATTTCCATTTATGAGGATTTCTCATGCATTCAATCCAGCGACATGTACACCAATGATGTGATCGAGATCGGGACTTCGAGTCGCGAGTCCGGCTATTTTCAAGGGACTCGAGTCCCCGAACTTTCTCAAGGGGGGAAAATAAGCCCTTTGGCCGAGTCCTTCAAGTTCTGAAATCACAAGTCCGAGCCCTGACTAGAATCAGGAGTTGTCAGGGAAACTGACAACTCCCTGCTAGAATATATCACTGATATACACAAACGGAAGACAGGGTTATTTCGGAACTTGTGCTGTTTCCTCAGTGCAAAATATTATTTTGAAGAATCTTCGTCAACTTGTGGAAAGAGATTCCATAGAGAACGGAAGGTGAAATACATTGAACAAACATAATGAAGGCTTGCTCGTATAATGAGTTGAATATGCAACACTTACCTTAATGTCTTTCTTGCGCACGTGATTTATGATTGTGTAAAATAGGTGCAACATGATGATTTACATAGTCACATGTATGACTGACTGCATAGTTGAGATGTTAAAGGGGAAGTTTAAGCAAAAATGAAGTGAGTAAGTTTGTGTTTAAAAGTGAGTTTCGGGGCAGCAGAGCTTATATCACTTCCTCTTATTCACAAGGAATGATTTGTTTCCCTTTGTTTTATCAGACTGTTGTGTTAACCTTGAAGTAGATAGGAGTGTGACCTCCCTGTGAGCGATGAAAAGTTTGTAAAATTCTCATGCCAGTTATGCAACCACATTTTAATAATATGGGATTGTTGAGGAGAAAATCCAGTCTAAAGTTTGAAGAAAAACAAAAGACTGCCCATTAATGTGGGGATGTGATGTCATATGTGCTTGCTTCAAGTTCAATTTTTGTTGAAAATGTGAAAACTTGCTCATATCTTGAGAACCACACATCATTTTTTAATGCAAATTTCACCAAATGCTCAGAATAAGTACTCTTTTAACATAACAAATCCTGTTGTGACCTTAAACCCTTCTTTTAGAGCATCCGACTTGCAGCCCTGAGGGTCCGGAGTTTTAATCCTGACCGGGTCATACAAGAGGCTTTGAAAAGATAAACTTACTGCCATTGTGCTTGGTGCTCAGCATAAGCAATGGAGAAGGAAAACCAAGCCAGTGAGCCACGAATTGAAAATGGGCCCTGGTCGTCCTGACTAATTAATCAATTTGTTGGAAGCTGACCAGCCTTAAAACCTATTCAAACTAACTAATAAACACATGGGGGAGTTGAATTAACTTGAGCAAGCTTAGTTGAAGAGAAGGATTATATTGAAGTAAGGATGGTTTAACAGCAACTAAGATCTTCAGGGTTTTATCATGTTATTTTGTCAGGCTAAAAGTTATGACATCTGCGCACGCGCAAAAACAAACCGAGTGAAAAACATGGAAAAAACGGGGATGACAGAAATATCTTTACACCATCAAAAGCAAAATAAGACTCCGTGTGAATGACAGTTAGTCCAACTTAGGAGTGATGCATAGACATAGAGACGAATCCGATTAGCTCTTGTGTCAAGTGACGGGAAACCGCCATTAGTGGGATCCATCAGCCTGAAATCGTCTTCATTTACTCAGTTATGGCCGACTAAAATCAGACCATCACTTGCTGTCCAGATTTGTCTATGGTAGATCTTTCTGGGTGCAGCTCTCCCATGAGGACTATATATATATATATGCAAAAACGTCCAGGGAGAATTAGCAGAATATACTGACTTTGCGTGTCACATCATGAAAGAGAAAGAACGCCCTCGTTAAAGTAAATGCAAGGGCTTGCTTTCTCTTTTTACTGGTGAGCTTTAAATTTCACGACGCAGACGTTAGCTGGAACGTAATGGTGTAACCACCGTCGTTTCCCACGTCATGTAACAACTTGTTAGCGTTACTTCGCGTTGCGTTGGAAATGGCATAGGTGCAAATGACGTCATTTCATTGAAGATGAAGTCTGCGTCGTAAAACCAAACTTGCTCCCTATTATGTCACGTGCAAAGTCTTTACATTCTGACGGCACTCAGATTATCACTTCATATCTTCGACTTTTTCATTGTATTAGTTTAACTTGACTTCACATGTATCTCCCTCCAATATGCTTTACTGAAATATTGTAGTATTTCTAGATTACACTGAATTCAAAAAGCCAATGATGACGACATTCACTTTATCGAGTCATTCATGTCCTGGCATATGAGAAGGAACTCAACATTTAAACTAAACGGCTGACTGCGATCTCTGCCAGAACAATACAGTTTTCCTACCCAGTCATCAGTTTAAGACTTAAGGTCCGATCAGAGGAATTAAGTTCGTAGAATGTGGAGGAATGTAATTGTCTTCTGCTTTAGTTTCATTACCTTGGCATACATAAACCTGCCAATTGCAACAAATTTTGGCTGCCACCTTGAGGCCCAACATAACAATTACTGTTCAAAACCAAGACCCAAAGCCAAGATGTGTCCCTTCTTCAAGGTTTTCCTTCAGCAATCTCTGCAGCTGAAACCATCGTTCGCATTCTTACTTCTCAACGGAAGTTGAATAGAGTTCGTTTCCTATAATGACCAAGATGTACAATCCAGGTTTAACGCACGGTATATATTTCTTATGTTTCACCTGAATATGCGGTCAGCATGTACCATTCCAAAAAATAAAATTATCCAGCTCTCGCTGGAATATACTTATAGCGGTTAGTGCTCACGAGTATTAGGCTCATCGCGATTTGGCCGGGTACTTCGAATGGAATTCAGCTTTCACTGGCAGGTTCAAAGTTGGAGGTATAACCTTGCCTCACGACGATGGTAATTTTGTTTTCCAGTAACTTATTGTATCCAATACAGTTTTAAAAAATCTTCAATACATCAATCTTTCATTTCTATAATTATCTGAAACTGTTCACAATAACTCGTAAACTCGTTCACTGACAGTGCACAACTAAACACGAAATTCATACAGTCTAGTTGGCAAACGCCCTCATTGATAAAATCAGCTGTAAATATTACGAAAATATTGACCAAGACTAACATGTTGGCAGCCTTAGCGTCCAGTAGCTACAGAGACGCCACGCTGGCTTAGATAAAGGCAAAATAAAGAGATTATGATGATACAAATTGCGCTGGTTTTTAAATAATTTGAACTGAGGGTGAGTCCGAGCTGATGAAATAGAATCATAAAAGATGAGCTGAAATAAAATTTAACGCATTTAAAAGTAGGTCAAAGTAGTTGCAACAAACCGCCAGATATCGAGCAATGCAGCTTATCCCCTTGACTACTTGAAGGTACTAGGAAGGTTTTATTAGTAACACCTCCCTGAAGGTACTACCTTACGAAATGCATCACAAACACGGGGTAAGCATTGACAGACTTCGGTTTCCACGAATCCACTGACTTTCCAAAGGTTTTAAAGGAGTCTTAGCCAGAAGCAAAGATTTCTCTCGGAAAATTCCTGTCATTTCCATTATTTCAATGGTTGCGTCACATCTTCCGGTTGGACCAACTTTGCTAAGACTAAAGCAAATATCTTGCATTGCGCGGGAAATTTGACAGGAATTTTCCTTTACTACATCGCAAAATTTGATATTTGAACCTAAATCGTCGCAAATACCCCAATCAAATGGTCCAGACAGCGTTAATGCAGGGGTCACACGCAAATGATGGAAATCCTCTCTTTCTGTCGTTGATGATGGATCACAATCGGTGTCATAGGACATGCGGATCATCATTTTATCACTTCCATTCTTCAAAGTCAGTATTCCATCGTTTAAATCCATACTTTCTACTCTATAAATATTATTCCCATAGAAAGGAAGGAACACATGTCCTTTACTATCAGTGAAGCAAGCGTATGCAAAAGTAATATCCCTTTTGGTTTGGAGAAAGGGAACAAACATCCACAGATACTTTTCATTTCTTTCCGTCATGTTGTAAGGCAAAGGGTCGTCACAGGAATCGAGGAAGCTGTGCTCTACGAAACCAATCGAAACGACGTGTTCCGCAGATGAGAGATTCTTGCTTCTCGAGAAGTCTTCTTGGAAGGAAATTCCTACATCTACAAAAAAATAAAATTTGACGACGAACTTAATGTAGGTAGGTAATACTAGAAATGAAATATTTGCTTTGGACCCGCCTTGGACATGAGTAAAGGCTTCTTACCTGCTTGCAGACAAGAATACCTAAATTATAAAAACACAACTCTGAGAGAATTTAATGACTACGTTTTTCGTGTGCAGACTTATATTCAAGACAGCTCCACTTTACATCGTACTCAAAATGCTTTCTTTTATGAAAAGCCAGCAGTGTTTTAATAGTTAACTTCCGTGAAGCCTGGAGGATAAGGTTTTAGTAACACATTTTCAAATTCAAATTTTGGGCATTGCGTACCGGTATTTGACATGGGTTTCTCACTTTTTTCAAGGGAAACATACCTCACCATTACTACCTTTTCTGCTTGCAAATATATCCATTTGGTAAGTGCATGGTTATTCTGACTTTTCATCTTTAGAGGCACAACATGAAAACTAAATAAAGTGTTGATGGGTTGAAGTCTCAACTGTACCAGAAAACCGTAACATGTTTACAACTTGAAAATACTGAAAGGAAAATGCGACACACTAAAGCCAAATATCTGGTTTCGCACTTACAGTTGGTAAAGTTGCCTGGATTTTTATTCCCATTTCGCTGCATCGGCTAAGCATGCGTAACAGAAGTGAAAAAGAGACGTTACGCAGTCTAAAACTTGACGTGATTATCTATTTGTAATGCAAGGAGGGCTTTATTTCGCAATGTAGAAATCAAATCAATGTTTCATGATCTTCACTGAGAGTAGCCGTTTCAAGGGCCAACCGACTATTTTGACACATAACACGCAATAGAGACACGCAATAGCTAAGACTAGAGTACTTCCATTTGTTATCTGCAATCGCTCCATACTTTACCTGTTCCCCCTTTTTCAATATTCCTGATCTGACGGAGTTGCATTTAATTTTCCAAAATTTCTGAACAGCCATAATATGGGCTATATTGGGAAACTTTGAGAAAAAAATTACACCTCTCCGTTAGACAATTAATTTGTTTATTTTAATTAGTTGTCTCTTCATATTCTCAAGTCGTACATCAATATGAAAATAATACCAATATATATCGGTACATGACATGAATGTATACGATAAAGAGATTGTAACAGGAAGTTTGTTGTAAGAAACCCGTCATGAGGCTTATCTGTTAGAGCGCCTCAAGAAAAATGTACAACAAACAAACAAACAGAAAAAAGCAATTTATTAAAAAAAATAAAATTACTCAATCTGATAACGTTTAAACTAAACACATTTTCAAATTATTCATAAATAATTTCAAAAACATACCGTTCATACACCCATCTTGTGACGTGCGTCTTAAAATTTCCTTCAAAATTAAATCTTTACTAGTTGGAAAGAATCCCGCAATCGCATTGACGTGACTTTTCATCAAATTTGCAAACTCTTTTGCTGACGATTGTTGTACTATGATGATTACGACAACTGCTTTAATTACATAACTTGCGTTGACGAATATCTTAGATGACATGGTGAATTTTTTCTTAATAGATGCCTTGAATACGATTCAGTGACAGACTCTGTGTAGATTTGAGGCAGAAACCCTGTCTAGTTCAAAGTAATGCAATGATTCCGAGTAAGTGTCTCAGAGAAGAGAACGAATGAAGAGTATTTAAACGCCGGTTTAAAATTTATTTAAAATGCGACTTATCAATATATACATCATTTATTTGTCCAGGGATATTTAAAACGTATTTAATACGTAAACCTTTTTCTAACGAAGACACGGTTCGAGTTAAAACGACTCGCTGGGTGTATTGTCGAAATTTTAATTTATGGAGCTGTAAGCACCCGTAAGGTTGTTATTTTTGCTTCGTAAATTTTTACGTTACGAGAATCGAAAACAAATCCGAAGATTCCTAACTTAGTTAGGTACGTTAGTATAGTCAGTACAAATTAACGGGAAGTCTGGGCAAACATTTGCCACAAAGTTTCTGTAATATTTGTGTATCTCCTTATAATTTGTTCTGTAAATTACAGCGATTTTTAACAGTTTCTAACACATTTTGACAAATATTTCGTCCAGAATTTGAAGTGATCTTCTCAGCACGGACCTATTGTTGAATGGGCTAAGAGAGGTGCCCTACTTTTCTCATTACATACCAACACACCTCAAAAAAAAAAAAAAAAAAAAAAAAACGTTACCGCCCCGAACTTCTTCAATGGCTGATCTGATAAGAGCCTTCAAGTTTGCCATAGCATGTCAGAAGGCATTTTAAAACCCTCGGCTAGATCACCTTGTAACCTATATTTTTCAACCTAAGTATGTAGAGACGAATTGAAAACAGAAAATCGTGGTATTGAGTTACAATATTCGTCTTATTTGGATAACGTAATTTCCTCCAAACCACGACGAACTTGAAATTGGAAAATGTCCATTGCTGGTAAGCCGTTCAGCATCCATTCTACAGAAAGAGGGTTGCTTCAGCTAAAAAGGGTAGCTGTAAAGGACAGTTGATCATGCACGATCAAGTGTAGACCCAGGCATTCTCAAAGAAGGAAGGCAGACAGCCTGGTGGGGAGTTTGGTCACAAACTTACATATTGTAACTGTAGGGAGCTCACTTAGTGTCGTAGGCACGGGTGAGCAGCGAAGAGGCAACCTGGGATGATAAGGAGGAGGTGTTCCATCCAGATATGGACACGTTTTGAAAATGTAACAGGAAATTATGCTAGTAAGTAACTTTAAAAACGTAAATTACACGCTTCGAAACGGTTGTCATTATATCTCACTCAGAAACCGAATAAGCAAATCTTCATAGTCCAAATAGCGTCATCGTTATCTATGTGCGTGAGAGATGATGACATCGTCCCTGCAACTCTAAGAAAGTCAGAAAGTTTCAAGGTGGCCGGACGATTTCTTATCTCTCCGGTCTCCCCTCTACCCCGGATGCCAGAGGATATTTTTGGAGAGGATATTTTTGTGGTAGTTTAAGGTGGCTAAGTTGTAAAAAGGTGGAATGATAAACAAAGTTGATATAGGCAACATATATCGGACATTGCAAAAGAGTTTCTGTGTATTTATGCTTAACGTCGGATATTGCAAACGTGCCACGGTTGAAGCAAAGCCCAGCTACTTCAGACACTGTACAAAGCTAACAGTCAGTCAGTGTTCCTTTGCTACGATCAGAACTGTAGAAACGTTGTCGATGAAACTTCTTTAATTCCTCAAAATGGTGCCTACCATCAGATTTAAGCATTCAATTATTCATGCCTGTGTAAAAACTAATGATCTAACAAACTTTTCAAAAAGATGAAATGCAGGTGAATTGGAATAGTGGAAGAATCACATATTGGGGTTCTCACACTGTTGGAAACGCCTGTAAAATTACAGTAACAAAAAAAAAAGAACATGTGAATTCCAGCTGCAAATGCAGCGGGATTCTTATGTACCCCTTTGTTTTTAACTGCAATTTTACAGGTTTTTTTTAACAGTGTGGGTCCATATTTGTTTATTACCCTTTAGAATTGTCGAAGTTCTGGAAATACCTAGAAGACAATAAAGATCTCAAAGAGAGATACTGTTCATTCTACTGTTAATTTCGGCAAAAGGCCTAAAAAATGGGCAGCCATTTTTGAGTCTTAAAATATCTGGCATGTTTTTAATCACACTGAAAACTTCTACGAGTGCCCCAATCCTTTCAAAAATTTGTCGGAACAAAACAACGCATTATAATTTCAATAAAATTATCATAAGATAAAATAAAAATATTAGAAAAATCGCAGCTCAGTCTGGCAGCCTATAAAAATTCCTTAGCCTCACTTCATAATTTTGGTTAACACTTTGCCAGAAATGGTAGATGATTCGGGCGAAACTTCCAAAAATGTTCTGAGATGATTTCAATTGCCATACTCTACGGAGAGACGGGAGTCTACAGGTGAATACATAACATTTTTTTCTTATCATTTTCAGGCTAATTTGCTTTTTACTATTAAAGTGAACATGTTATTGCGGTTTTTCGGGCAGAAAAACCTCTGCCCTCAAACCGAAATGCTCCCATACACCTATGACCTAGCTTTACGTAGGTTTTTCATAAAAACTTCAATAACCCCCGGCCCTTGAATAATATGTAAAGCCTTTGCAAACGAGGGGGAGGAAGGGAAGTTTTCACTGGGTAAATATGATCATTTACCCCCCCTGCCCCCACTCCCCGTTACAAGTGGCCCCAGATACGTCTCTGACGCACGGTGGGCAAAAACAAATAACAGTTAGTCAACAGTGAACAATCAGAATCCAGCAACTGTGCTGAAAGGTGCAGAGATTGTATATTTAGGCTACAAGTTAGGGTTGAAACAATCAAAATGCAGGATTCTAAATTAATAGTGCTTAAAAGTGGTAGAATGAACAGTATCTCTCTTTGAGATCTTTATTGTCTTCTAGGTATTTCCAAAACTTCGACAATTCTAAAGGGTAATAAACAAATATGGACCCACACTGTTAAAAAAAAACCTGTAAAATTTTGAGATATCGAGCAATTTTGCCTTGTTCTCTGCTCTAAGCTTAAATTATATCCTCGACACAGCCGCAAGATTTATGCCGATGTTTTCTACAGAAACTTGTGTACGTTTTTTGTGCTTGCAATTGTACTCATTAATAATTTGTTGAAGCAGGGAGTTCTAGTAACACCTGCCTGGTTGAAGGTTTCTTGTGATTTCGGTGGGTGATGGTGAACAATTTCGGTACCTTGTATTTGATTCCATCTACATTTATAAAACAAAGTGCCGACTGTGAAGAGTTACACACTAAGTGCATGAATATTCGTGATGGAAAAGTTTCTCAAGATGGCGTGAATTATCATTTTCACCCTGAAACGGTTATCTACCGAACTGATTAAAGAGGTGCGAATAACGTTAGTACCTAGTTTCGTTTTGAAAAGTGAGAATGACACTGATTCTCTGAAGTACGATATCAAAGCTAAACATACGGTATTATCGGTAGGTCATGTTACAGACAAAAACGATGGATATTGATAAAAATAACTTTTAAGAACTTCTCTCTGCTTTAATCTGACGTACATTCATGCTTTATGTCACTTAAAACTTCCACGGGGAGTTGTAGTTGTAATGCTCAATGTCGTACAGCCCGCCGGGCAAGTATCCTATAAAAGTCTCCACAAAGTCATACTAAAAGTGAAGGAATAAATATGCATGCGGACAAGGAGACTTAGTAAAGAACAGTTAGCTCGATGGACAAGTAACGAAAGAAGAATTTGTGGAAGTCTGTTTAAAGCTAAATAATCTCTTTCCCTTTCACTCTTCTTCTTCTTCTTTTCCTTTTCTCTCCGTTTCTCCCTTTCTTTTCACCTTAATTTATCCCTTTTTCAGCCGGTTGGATTGAGTTGATTTTCCCTGTCGAACCAGTCAGAGGCACTTAGCCCCCTCCCCTATGCCCCGGCAGATTCTCTACTGCCAATCAAATCCCGATGTACGTTTGTAACGTGAGCAAAACAAGAAGTGAGTTTTTGAGATTATAACAGTACAAAGGTCCCTATACACTTAAAGCGGAAATCAGAGTTTGTTTTTACAACTCTTTTTTTGAAACTTCAATACGCCGCCACATTTGAATACATTGACTTAATACTAACGAAAAATGATCAGTGGCCACGGTCTAACGTAGTTATTGATTACAGAGTAGTGGCGGCTGTTTATTTGCATCTGTGTTGAAAGTTAAGATATTTTCACTCAACCATAAATATACACAAAATTAAGCTATCTTATAATCTTAAAAGAAAGCTATCTTATAATCTTAAAAGAAAAAGCCATTTTGCTTTTCCGCCATTTTGGTTGATCTGAGTTCCACAAGAAGTATTTTAAAAAGTAAATTAGGATTATTTGTCATAAAATCTGGCCAGAAATTAAGGGCAACTGTGTCAAAAGTATTTTTAATGAATATTTTTCTTATTATTTTTTATACATTATGATCGTTTTATTGGCGGCCATATTATTGTTTTCGCCATCTTGGTTAGCATGGGGTCCTGCATAAAATACCAGAAATCATGTTTTGAGAATTATGTACAATTTCCTATAAAAATATTAGAAATTTTTAGTCGAAATATATTTTTAGTGACTATTTTCTGACATTTATGTGCATTTTTTTTTATTATTTTCTTATTTTTGTGGGGAATTTTTACTGTAGTTTTTTTACTTCTTTAGTGCATTTCCGACATATTGAATGACAAATACTATTGTATCTAGGATTGTCAAGTTCCGCTTTTATTTGAAAACATTATTTTATATCATTGTGATTGAGAAATGTCGAAATTTGCAATTTTTTAACAAATTTTTGGAAATATTTCATTTATTTTGGCAGTCATTTTGTTGTTTTTCCGCCATCTTGGTTAACCTGAATTTCACCAAAACAGTCCCAAAAATTAATTCTGGAATTCTTGTCATAAAATATGACTAAATTTAGAATGTAGATCCCTCAAAAATATTTTTTAAGAATATTTTCTTTATTATTAATTAATACAAAATATTCAAAATGTTTGCCACCATTTTGTTTTTGGCAGCCATTTTGACCCGGCGAGACCCAAAATATTTACTAATACCACTTGATTTCGTGTTCAGCAACGTTTCCAAAAAATATTGCGACGAAGAGTTGTAGGGTTGCCTGTGAGATGCCTGTGGGCCACAGCCTATAATGACCACTCCAGATGGCAATTACCTCAATCTCCTGCCCAATTTGAAGCTATTAGTACTGATATTTCGTTGTATTGTTTTGCACCTTTTTAGGTATTAAGAAGGGACAGGGGTATCGATATGGACATGAGGATATGCAATTAATAAATTTGCTAAAACAAGGAATGCTTAAATAGATATAAAATGATTTCGAGATGGTGTTCAGCTTGTAACGCTCATTAACCATGAATAGATTGTCATTTCCGGGTTGGAAAATTATATGTTTTTCTAACAGATTTTCTACTAGTAAACATTTCGTTCGACACTGGTGCTTCCTGAGTACAAACCCTTCAACATTAGTAGCCTAAAATTGTCTGAGGACATGTAATATAATCATTTCAGGTCAAACTAGGACAATTGAATCGATTTACTGTACACAATTACATTATAAAATAGCATAGTCAAGATTTAGGTCAAAGGTCAAATTTCGATCTTTTTTACTTTTAATGACCTCAAAAGTCACGTGATTCTCAGAATCTGTATATCAACGAAAAGACAATTTCTTTGCAAGTATTTTGAGGGGTAGTTTGCAACTCTCGAGATTCTAGATGAAAAATAATAGCCATTTTACTTTCCCCTATCCCTTAAATTTTTGATTTTTAAGCACCCTGACTCTTGGCAGATACCCCGCTATATTTCCCCAGCCCACCCGAAGATACCCATATACCTGAATTTTTCTGTTTATAGACATGTCAGGGAATCGATTAAACACGATGGCATTAATGACCATTCCAGGTGGCACTTGCCTCAATCTGAAGCCGGGCTACTTGCATTGGTCTACATCTTGATGTTCAGAGCATCTGTCGTCGGTTTAGACCTTACCAGGGCAATGCAATGATCCAACATACCAACTAAGCATAGTTCTCAGAACAGTCGAGATCAAATCGGCACACCAGGTTTGACAAGTCAAACCAATCAGACTAAACAGACAAAGCTCAGCGACATTCGTGACAAACTGGAACAAGAGGCATGGATTAAATTCCGAGGGGAAAGACAGATAAACTGTAGAATTTTCACTTTTAGATTTAATAATAAGAAAATTAAAAGCAAAACACAACATATGCGGAAAATAATTGAGGGAATGATGTGCATATTTCACAGGGTATACTCCGAGTAAGCCAAGGGCGATTTGCTGTCAATACACCATCTACCACTGGGATTGTCGCCTAATTCAGTGAGCAGTTTCTTTAAACGAAAGGTATTTTCACTGTTTTCAAACCTACTTCCATATTTCAAACGTCCTCGCTCGTGATGTGAAAGCTGCAGTGAGTCTTTGAAAATAGTTTTCAATTGTATATTTTATTGCTTTGCTCTGCTTCAGTTTTGCGTGAAAGCACCTCAAGCGTTTCTCATTTCTGTAGGGCATTACGAGGTTGGGCTCACTGGGAACTAAATCTTGTTGGTTCCATAAAGATGAGACCACCACCACCACAACCGCCACCGCGGCCACCCCAACCAGAAAAAAAACATAATTCTCATATCACCCAGACCAACTTCTCTTCTGGATGGGTTCGGTATGGTGCCATGTGCACACCTTTAGTTTATTACAGCAAGACCACATGCGGTAATTAAAACTAGAATATCGATTTTGATGGGCCATGTTTTATTTGAGTGATAGCAATGAAACATGGTTTTAACATTTGTTTGCCTCATGACTGTTTATTTTGTTGATTCAGAGCCGCATTCGCATTTGAGTGGGCGCGGTAAATCAACGTGGTATAGCCTATGACCATAATGCGCAAGCGTAAAATGTTGTACATACATTGTGTAGAAGTTGGCTCGTCATTTTGCCACGTACTGTCCGTAGGCTACCGTGTAGTACACAAGCACATGAGATCCCGAGTGTCACCTGATCTATCGATTCACTTTGCAAGATTGGTCCAGCGATATCGACCTGATCTACCCAGGCAAAAAGCTTAAAATCGGTGGATCTAGAAAGAATGTTGTTGATCTGCGTTCACACTAGAATTGTTCTACCTCGGTAAATCAAGATCCACCAATATCTCACTCAAACAGGAACATGGGCACCGATAGATAAATCCACTTTCAGACATTAAATTTGTAATAGTCTCACGTTGCATACTGAAGCTAGGGAAACAAAACCTAGTTCCACGTGTTGTCAGTATGAGATAAAATAGAAATAATTGCAAATATCACGATATGACATCCCTATACCTTCATGCTAGTGAAAGATGTCACTAACATTTTCTCAGATGAAGTCAGTGCACTCTGAAAACTCATAAAAATTAATGAAGGTCAAATGAGCACTTTTGTCATGCTTGACTATACTTTCGATTCAAAGTGAATTGTTTTTGGTATAAAATAACAAAAACCTAGTCAAATATTTATCGGTTCACTCACCACTTGGACGTTTGGGGTTTAAATTTGAAATATGACGTTTTTGGAGTCGCTGCACGCCATTGCAAATTTTATTACGTTACGCGACGATGACAAATTCGGACTTATTTAAAACACGGGGTAGTCATTGCCAAACTTCGATTTCCACGGATCCATTCACTTCCCATGGCTTTCATTGGAGTCTCGGACAAAAGTAAAGATTTTTCTCGAAAAACCCCTGTCAATTTGGCGATTTCCATTGTTGAGGCACATCTTCTGCTTGGACCAACGTTGTCAAGGCGAAAACAAAAGTTGTGATTTGCCCGAGAAATTTCACACGAGTTTTCTTTTGCAACTTGACACAAGTCGACGCTTGGACCAATGATGTCACAGATCTTCCAGTCGAAGGATCCAGACAGAGAAAATAAAGAGCTATTTCGAATGTTATGCCACATTTCATTCCTTGTGCCTGGTGCTTCAGCGCAGGCGGGGTCAAAAGTCATTTTGATCACCATTTCGTCACTTCCGTTCCTTAATGTAAGCACTCCTTCATTTAATTCCATACTTTCAACATGATAAACACTGTTTCCAACAAAAGGTAGAAACACTTGTTTATTGCTGTCTGTGAAACAAGCGTAAGAAAAGAGCCTTGGAACTCTGTCGTTTGCGTTGACAAAAGGAACGAACATCCACAAGAACGAAACCTTCACTGCAAGGTTTTCAGTCACGTCACATGGTGTGGGAATATCAAACGAATCGGAGAAGTCATATTCGACGTAACCTACCGAAATAATGTGTTCAAAGGGAGTGATGTTGTTCTTCAATGGGAAATCATCGCTTGAAGAAAAACTCAGACCTACAGGAGAGAATAAATGGAAGAATCAAATATTTCGGCTAAAAATATTTCCTTGTAAGTACAACTTCTAAATGATCCACCGTTATCACTATGGTAGCACTTAATTTTTTTCATGAAAGGATTTTTTCGATAACTTTGATCTATTTCCAGGCGAACTAGAGGTAAGCCTCAACTCTGGACCCTCTAGCATCACCTATATAGCTTTACCACATGTTGCACTGAAAACTTGGTACAGGTTATAACACGTATGAAATCACACTTTGGATATGAAATGACTATATAATATAATTAATATATGAATAGGTAAGTTACAAAGTCTCCTTCTTTAATTTTTTTTTTTCAAATTTAAAAAATATTAACTCTTTACTTTTGACTAAACTTGATAGGTCTTTAGCCACACTGTTAAAAAATTTCTCTGTAAATTTACATAATTTTTATGGCAAATTTTTTTCCAACCAAATAATGTTTTTTTTACAGCCAGACTGTAATCATGAAAAAACATTAAGGGTTTGTTTTTTTCTTTACAGTTTTTGCATGTAAATTAGTTTACAAAAGTCTACTGTAAATCGAATTACAGAATTGTTCTGTTTTGTTTACCTTAATTTTATGTGAATTTACAGCCTACTGTATTCATTCCCGACGTTTTAATAATTATTATAATGTCGCTTTTTTACCTTTCATATGTTATTACGTAACATACACTTCACCATTACGTAGATCAGGTATTTGCTGATCAACGTAATGTGTCGTTACGAAGTTGTTTTCAATCAAAACATATTGAGGATGCTTTGTTGTCATATTGTTGTCAAGTAGACTGCTATCTCTAGGAACTTTGTAATTGGAAAGTCACATTTTTTGTACAATATAATAATTGTTTTTAAAATAAATATGACAAAGAATGCAAATACATTGGTTGCAAACATTTCCAGACAAGGTAAACAATAAGTTTATCACTTCCTGATTAAAAAACGCCGAAGAAGATATTATTCAAAGCAACAGCAATCCTTTTGTTAGGAAAATGCCTACAAAATAAGCTCCACCCATTTATGCAAAATGAGATTTACGTCATAAAGTGGTAAATTTTACAGACTCTCTCAAGTAAATTTGTGAAACGTTTTTAATTTGCTCCGATCAAGTGCATGAGCGCCTGTGGCGACGAGCTGACATCAGTATACCAATTGTCAGTGCTCTTAAATTAGGGCCTTACAATTTCTTTTTACTTAAAAATGTGTGATAAAACACCAGCTGTATGATATTTATAACTAAGAACGTAATAACTAAGTATGCTTTAATAATAAATGTAAGTTAATTTTCAAATAGGGCCATAAATTTGCCATAAATGTTTTTTTTTTTTTTAAACTGAAACTTCGCAGAACGATGCATGTTATATATTGAAAATTTTCTGGCTATTTCTTATTTGTTTGTTTGGGCTTATTTTTTTTTCTTTTTCAGCTTAAAAACAAAATGAATGTTCGTTAAATGACAGTATATTTATGTGAAATCAGAAAAATACAAAATACTGTTAAAATTTCTGTAAATTTACAGAAACAGTTTTACAAGGCAGTAAAATTTGGTTAAAAAAGCAGACAGAAATGGTTTTTCAAATAAACAGAAAATACATGTTGAACAACCTTTTTTTATTGTAGAAATACAAAGTGTCTGTAAAGATACAGAAAATCTCTATTTAAAGTAAAATACAAAAAGTTTAAGTTAAAAAAGTCTGTAAATTTACAGAAATTTTTAACAGTGCAGTCTTTCACAGCAATAGCCAGGATCGCTAGTGAAGAAGCCCCTTGGACTAATTTTCCTTTACTAGAAGAACACGATAGCATTGTCGTAGAGGGGTTTTTGTGCATATGGTCTATGAAAAAGCACTCCCCACCACATGCATCATACCTTGTTGCTTGGCTAATGGTCTGATTCACAAATGGCATGTAAGTGACAATCCTAGGCGACATTAGACCCACAATTAAGCATATAAGTATTAGCAATGTATTAGAAGATACAAGGAAAGCTAACTTACCCTCTAAACAATCGTCTTGTGATTGTCGGCGCTGTAGTTCATTCATAATTGCATCTTTACTCGTCGGTAACAATCCTGCAACAGCATTTAAACGACTTTTCATCATATTCCTATATTCTTTTGCCTCAGCTATGGCACCCATCAGCAAAATGGCAATGGCGATTGGTTTAGGAAAGTAACTCAGTCCCATCCTCATGTTCTTCTCAGCGAAAATACAAACTTTACGTAATCTAGGATATAAATTACAGGTATACGGCAAGGATGTTATCAGAGGAGTGGCAAACTTGATCGGCTGCACAGCGACAAAATTGAGTTTAGTTAGTTTACCTGTTAGAAAATCGTTTTAAAAGTATTACATCACGGCGTAAGTGACTCGTCATTAATTCGCAACTATTTTCTTATTTGCCTGCCCCAAAGGCGTCAAGCTGGTACCCCTAAAGACAATTTGTCCGACCGTTAAGTGTAATGAGCTGACAAATAGAGAACTTGCATAACAAAAGTGATAAATTCAACACACTAATATCTTAGTTCAGTGATAGTCCATAGTTCATACACTTTAAAATCGATAAAAATTGATAAAAATTCGCACAGTTTATCGGATTTTACTATAAAAAATATCTGTAATATTACAAAACTGTACAATTACGCAAGAAAAATTAAGGAAATAGAAATAGTATACATAGCACTTTTACGTATTTTTCTGTTTTTCTTCGTTTTATTTTCTTTTAAGTGTACAGATTTTTGCACTGTAGGTCCTTCTTACCGTAATCACTACACAAACGATCAGAACTGTAACCACACTTGGATAGCAGAAGGGGGATAAATCATGGAACCAGATTGAAAGTTTGACGAAGAATATTATTGTAAGAATTACAGACTTTTGATCTGTATCACTAGTGACCAGGTCCCAGTGCCACTAAAGATGTGGGGTCTGGCAGTGGCGGAGCTGCCATATGGTCAGGGGGCGGGCGTCCCCCCTGACGGACCAAAATCGTCTATCGGCGCCCTTTTTAAGTTTTTAACATACTTTACTCTTGCACCATTATTGACAAAAGACATAAATTAATAGCGTTGTTTTAAGGCCCAGATAGCAAAATGCTCAAACAGCCACCAGTAAGTTCAGTAACTGTACTATCTGCACTTTATTCTGATGAAAAGGGTCTTTTGTAATATAGGGATAGGCTTTGCCGAAACGTATCTTCATGCGCTATACGCACTAGCACTAATGAATGTTCATTTTTGTCGCTGTGCTAAGTTAATTGCTTCCACACTAAGCGTGATTATAAGCTTACAAAATACACCGACTGACATTAAATTAACCCTCCCGGCAAATAAAAGATGTCGCAAAGGGCGCAACAATAATTGTGGCGCAAAAAGCCCTCTTGCTGTCGGGTATAGTTGTCAACGTAAACAATAAAAAGAGTAAATCAAGATACCAAAAAAGATTCCACAACATTTTTTCAAAATCATTTGAAGAGAACATTCAGGTTAAAATAAAATAAAAACAAGCTACTGTTATCCCAGAGGAAATGATTTAAGGGTTTTAATGAGAAGATCCCATTTTTGCTTTTCTTCAAATGTCCATTCTCATGATAAATGACACTGCGCGATAATCCCATGAAAATGCTTATTTCTGTACTTTCGTGGTCTCAAAAGCCAGAAAATTGCATCTAATAAGCCTAGGATTAGGCTACTTTTATTGATTATGAATTCGGTATCTAGAGTGCCAGCAGACGTTTTGTCTTGGCTATTTCTTTTAATCTACTTAATTAATGTTCATTTCATAGTGGTCACATGATGAAAATTACTTAAATTAATGTTTCTTTGTGTACTTATCTTGATTTCCAGATGCCAAAAATGTACACCGAACGGTGATTAATTTTCATAACTTTTCCCCCTGTAAGATTTCTTGCTATTTAGCGGTAGCAGGTTTATCTTTATCTTCACAAACCTGAAAAAAAGAAGAAAACATAAAGAAAAAGACGAAGAAAAATTAACATCAACATTTCTTAACAGTTCACCCAGTGTTTTCCCTATTTATATGCAGTAAGTAGGCTTTGGAAATGCCATTTCCAGCAATCTGAGAGTCAATTAGGTCGAAATTTTCTTACGCTCCGCGTCAACTCATGGTGACGGAGAGCTTTTCCCTCGAAAAGAATTTTGCCCCTCCCCCGAATTTTCTTCTGCGGAGGCTCATGGATAGAAAATTTAAACGTTTTAATAGAAAAACTTGCTGAGAAGAAATGGCAAAGAAGTCTTTCACCAGGTGCGGAAAATCAAATGGAAAGTCTGAAAAGCCGTGGCTTCGATCGTGCTGAGGCTGAGGGTATTTACTCCTTTGAACCGCCCCTGCAAACCATTTTCGCCCCCTCTGACCGAAATCGCTAGCTCCGCCACTGGGGTCTAGGGACGAAGCCGACTGGAAATCAAACCGTAAAAATAATTATTCAATCTGGCCATAAAATTACCTAACCGTTGGTTCCATATGCCTCCCGAACGGACTTGGCAAAAAATGCCCAAGTTAGTTGGTCAAGCGTTTTACACATTGGTTGGGCAAAAGAAATTACCGGTACCCAACCATTTCACCCAACTAATTGGTTTCAATGATAAGAAAAACCTATGCATTCATGATGGCGTCTGGGTATGAATGTGTGTGTGTTTGTGACAGTTTGCTTGTCAACAGGATATCTCAACATAGGAATGTCTGACAGTTTTCAAACTTGGTACATAGGCTCCCAATATTGACAGGAATGACTCTACTATATTGGGCGAGGTCCAAGGGCATCTTGGGTCACCAGTGGTCAAAGTCTGAAAATCTCATAAACGCAATAGTCAAGATAGGAAACTTGGATAGGTTTCATATTTGGTATGCCCATGTCTTATGGTCAGAAGATGGTTCCTTTTGTTTTTAGGAGAAGATCAAAGGTCATCTGGCGTCACAAGGGGTCAAAGTCTGAAAATCTAATTAACGCAATATTTCAAGGTAGGAATTTCGGATAGGTTTTACATCTGGTATGTCCATGTACTATGTTCAGAAGATGGTCCCTTTCGCTCTTGAGTAGAGGTTAATGGTCATTTGGGGTCATCAGGGGTCAAAGTCTGAAAATCTCATCAACGCAATATTTTAAGGTAGGAAACTTGGATAGGTTTCATATTCGGTATGTGGATACATTATGGTCAGAGGGTGTTTACCAATTGGTTTTGATGGAGGTCTAAGATCATCTAGCAGGGATAACAAAGTTATATTTTGAACATGCTAGTACAACATTTGAGTGAGAAGGTAAGGTACATGGTGGAATTAATTGAAATGGAACGTCTGTGTATCATCTGAACCTCAATCCATTTTTGCATTCTGGTTTTGTCCTATCAATGGTTAAAATTTGTA
This sequence comes from Holothuria scabra, assembly GCA_037179385.1. NCBI lineage: Eukaryota > Metazoa > Echinodermata > Holothuroidea > Aspidochirotida > Holothuriidae > Holothuria > Holothuria scabra. Next base: position 62,278,582 of record CM074181.1, read on the forward strand.
CCCAACACATTTGTCCAACAGATGCACTGTTGGGTGCTTGTTTGGATTTCCATATAATCAGGTTTATAATTATATGATTTGGACGAGAGGAATTCAAGAAAGCACCCTAGAACTTACACCGTTTGCCCTCCAGGAATAGTTGGGGACATAATGCAGTGACAATGCAATTGGTTAATGAAGAATGACGGGTGTATAGTTTGAAATAATAATTCCAATCGAGCACTTTGTATTTCTTGTCCAATTGATTACGTAGTAGTGAGAACTTTTTTCTATACGATCATTGCTCTTTAAGTGATTTCGTTCAGATTTTTACTGCTTTTCTACCTCTAGATTTTCATTTACCAAATCTAATTTTATTCAACTATGAGTTCTTAATTAACCACTTTTATTAAAATAATTATTAACTGTAAAACTTAACTGATCTTTTACTAATTATCGGTTTGGTCAGTTACATTGTTACAAATGATAGGTACCTTAAAACTTGCCCAACACCTTTTACCATCACTTGGATTTCACCCAACCTTAATTTACCCAACAAATATGGGTAGTTTGTTTTCTTATTTGTTGGGCAATAATTTGCGCATGTTGAGCACTTTGGATTTTGCTCAAAGTCTTTTACCCAACCGTTTTTAGAGTGTAAAGCGTACTAAATGCAGGCATATAAAATGTAGCATAGGTCTACTGAAAGAGTAAAATCGGGAAAAAGTTCCTTGCAGTCATGGCCAGATGTGAAACATTATAGCAAAGCGAATAGACGAGTAGACAGGCATCTTTTTGGATATCATTAACATAAAGGAGAAAAGTAACGGTCCGAAGGCGGAACCTTGAGGAACAACATTAGACACATTTAAATATTTAGGTACAATTTGGGTTACATAGGAATAGCAGAGTGAGAGGTATTGGCACATGGAAATTGAAATGCTACCTAGCTCATATAAAGCCTAGCTATAGATAGCGAATTCCTGGTAAGCGGGTCTTACTGCTTTCTGATTCAAAATGCAATCGATTGTACTGTGGATTGTTAGTATAGTTTTCAAAAACACCGGTTTTCTCTTCGAGTTTTCTTCATTATGTTTTCGAATTAGAGCCAATATGGCCTAGTAGTAGAATCGAGCATAGTCATTTGCGAAAAAGCCTAGTATTATTGTAAAGTAATGTCGATGCAGTAAGGGGATCCTGCGTAGTAGCCAGAAACAGAAAAAAAAAAACAGATGGAGAGTTCCAATCGATTTAATGATGATATATTCGTTGATTAAGTTCCCCCCCAAAAAAGATGATCAAGTTTTAATTATTCTGCCGGGAAAAAAGGATTAATTATCTACAGCTAGGTTACTCAAGTGCTCCTCGTCTGAAGTCTGATGCACGAGTATCCAGCTCGCAGGCGCGGTCTTGGAAACCTCATGAGAGATCCGAACACCTGCAGTCCCCTGGTTGGTCAAAAGTTATGACGTATCAATGTAAGTGAGTGGGCTGATCTAAATGACCTATGGGGAGGCTGCAAAGGTAGAAATTGGCCACACCTTGAAAATATGGGTTACAGCGTACACGTGGAACCACAGGCGATATTATCTCTCACGTTCACCGGTAACACGTGACGGGAAACAGGAAGGGCCCTGGGAATCTAAACCAAAAGGAAGGGAGACTTTGCTCGTAAACAACAAGATGGCGTCTGCTAAAGGTCATGGAGAGTGCACCATAGTACATAACATTATGGTGGTATTAGCATTATACCACTTCTGGTACAGTGCTCGTTCTGTGTTTTTGTTGTTTTGTTGTATTGTGCATATGCAAGTGCACTCTTATTGGTTGGGTTACTGACTGGTACAGATGAAGTGGGATAAAGTTTGTTGGCTCACATTGTCGTTTTTTTTTTTTTTGTATTTTTGTCGTTATTTTAATGGATATTGAGCAAAATTTGACAGAGTTTTCACGTTGAGGATTGTTTATTCGTCCTCATTGTTCGCATGGACTGTTTAAACGCTCTGTGAAAAGTTTGGTCGGAATAATTTAATGTATTTCCCTTTTGTCGAAAACAAACTATCACTTTGAAGACAAATATTTATCACCGTAGACAATTTCAATTCCCCCAAGTTACTAAGCTCCCTCCAGTAAACCTCAGTGTCCTTATCCAGACGCAATGCTTGTGTACTGCCGAAGAACATTTCTTGATCAGGAAGCAAGGACCTTATGTGTAATCAAAACAGTATAAGTACATGACGAGATCCACTCTGATATTAGTAATCTGATGCCGAGTCAAAGAAATGTGCCAGTTGAGAATTTTTGAAGACTGCCGACTAAGTTGTATTTCGGGATGACGAAAGGATTCCTTCAGAACACCCAGTGGTACAGTATATGGCATCTAAGCGTAGGATACGATTTGTGCTTCTAACACAAAAGAGCATCAGAAAAGAAACCTGCTTGAAAATGTTAAAAAAGTTTTTCACAACTTGAATGCTTCAATCACATACAAATTATGGAGTTTTGCCAGAGTTTGCTGCCCTTTGGTTTCTCGGTTTCTGCCAACACACAAGTTGAATGCACTTGTATTGCCGACTTGAATATAAAGATTCTTTTGCGTGTTTTTTAATAAACATCCCGTAGTCTCCGTACTTAAATTTTACTCACTTATCATTGTAGCTTACTACGAACAGATAACCAAACATGTGTAACAATAACCTACTTTGGTTATTCGTTGCTGCATGAAATTGTGGTATACTTGCGGGATGAACAAACCGAGTTTAGCGCATATTAAATTCACCGCGTTCCTCCATGCATGCAGTTCGGATAGCCAATAGTATTTCTGAATCTATTAGTTGGCAGCCTACCTTCGAGTCAGTGCTAATGTACTTTGCGGTGAATTAAAATACACCAAACAGAATCCGCCATATAATTCAAACTGCATATTGAAAGGGTGATACGGAGTGTTTATCAAATTAACTTTTGGAAGACGCGTTGTGGGTGCAGGGTGTTTGGTTTATGGCAAAGACTTAAAAAATTGATGTGCGCATGTGCAAACGAATGAACCAACTTCATTCAAAGTGGTGCTGTTCTGTTTCAGAGGGTAATATGAACTGCAGCGAGATTCTGTTTTCGTCAGGTGTAAGAGACATGCTTCAAGAAACATGGTTCTTTGACAATTAAATTCTGAGGTACCGGTACTTGGAAACGACGACTTTAAGGTGTTGTGAACTAGAGTAAAACTCTATTGAAAAAAGATTTTAACACTGGATGACAAAGGTTTGTAACGACTAACTGCAGGATGACGCACAATCATTATGCTAAGATAATCTTTGTCATGGCTGCCGTTTGCACTTTAGAATCAGAGGCAAAGGAGTATCCAAACTTAATGAAAGTTCGTATCAACGCCATTGGGGGATTATTTTTAACAAGCAAAGATATGATCTGGAAAGAAATACTTCGGAGAATATCGAATGATGAGTGTTTTGACGGTAAGGAGGAAATTAACTGTTTATAATGGAGGACCATCATGCATTTTATCACGGAGCCGTTTCGTAACACCTCCAGGATTTTACCAAAATACACTGTTAAATTTCTGTAGATTTACAGAACAAAAATAAAGAAATAAATAAAGAAAACGAAAAAAATGCTGTCAATTTGTTTAAAATAAAATGACAACACTTTTTCCATATCCGCTTTGTATTTCTTATTTTTTGTTCTGTTAATCTACAACATGTGTATCACATTTTTAATAGTAAAGTTAAATTGATCAGGTTTATTCCACAATGTATATATTATTTTCTCCGCACCTGAATAACTTCCGTTCCCCTGTACCCGTCTGTTACGTCTATACCGGCGGGGAAAAAAGTCAAATTTGTGAAGGAGGTGTCCTCATATTCAATCTGATGTCACAGATGCTACCTTAGAAGTAAAATTGGAATTTGACAAAATGTGAGTATTTTTAGGAGTTAAAAAAGTGGCACCACTGAGGGGGCCTTGGGAGACAATCCCTCCAATTAGAAAATTTTTTGAGAAATCGGGTGTCCTTGCATGCAATTTGATGCCACATGTGCTATCCTTTGAAGTGAAATCTGTGCTACTAAAGTACCTATTAAAGAATCTGATAAAAGGAAAACATAACATTTGCATGATAAATACAGAACTATTTTTCACCGCACCTGAACAACTTCCGCTCCCCTGTCCCCGTCTGTTACGTCTATACCGGCGAGGAAAAAGTCAAAAGGATGAGCCCCTCCCCTTTGAAAATTTGTGAAGGAGGTGTCCTCATATTCAATCTGATGTCACAGATGCTACCTTAGAAGTAAAATTGGAATTTGACAAAATGTGAGTATTTTTAGGAGTTAAAAAAGTGGCACCACTGAGGGAGCCTTGGGAGACAATCCCTCCACTTAGAAAATTTTTGAGAAATTGGGTGTCCTTGCATGCAAGTTGATGCCACATATGCTACCCTTTGAAGTGAAATCTGTGCTACTAAAGTACCTATTAAAGGATCTAATAAAAGTAAAACATAACATTTGCATGATAAATACAGAACTATTTTTCACCGCACCTGAACAACTTCCGTTCCCCTGTCCCGCTATGTTACGTCTATACCGGCGGGGGAAAAAGTCAAAAGGATGAGCCCCTCCCCTTTGAAAATTTGTGAAGGAGGTGTCCTCATATTCAATCTGATGTCACAGATGCTACCTTAGAAGTAAAATTGGAATTTGACAAAATGTGAGTATTTTTAGGATTTAAAAAAGTGGCACCACTGAGGGGGCCTTGGGAGACAATCCCCCCACTTAGAAAATTTTTTGAGAAATTGGGTGTCCTTTTTGATGCCACATATGCTACCCTATGCTACCCTTTGAAGTGAAATCTGTGCTACTAAAGTACCTATTAAAGGATCTAATAAAAGGAAAACATAATATCCGTGACGGGGTACGGTTCAATCCCCCTCCCCCGCGTATGTCACTGGATAAATGCCGATGTATTTCTTTTTGAAATGAACACATGTAATTTTTTTTGTCTCTTCTGTAACCAGAACTTGAAGTTAGCACTTGTTTTCACATCAAAACTCCCCTCTTAAAGGCATGTTCTGGAGACAAAATTGATTAACTTCAAAATAAACAGAAAAATTTTCTCTTTCAAAAGGTGAAAACTGCATTTCAATAGCTTATAGTATTTGGAAGATACAAATTTTTAAAATATTGCAAATTTTTCTAGGGATTTGATGCATTATGGGAAATCTGTGATGTCATTGTGGCACATTAATTTGACGCTGCATTCAATTTATTTATAATTATGATGCTGCTGCAGACACTATCAAGGAACATTGTTGGTTGCGCTCTACATATGTTGAAAGGTAATGCTAGATCTACAGGAAAAGATATTCAAACATTCCAACAGTATCAAATTTCAAGGACAAACAGGATGTTCAATTATAAAGAAAAACAAAAGGAATTTGAAGCAATGTGCCCACATTACATAACTTTCTGTGGCTTTGTTGAAGAGCAGAGGTATTTTTTAACAGAAATAACCAATCTTTAAAGTGAGATATCTTGAGTTAGGAAAATGGTATTGTGATAGGCTTTGAAGGACATGGTGTGGAATATTTTTGTTTTTCTTACAAGACAAAGGCAAAAAGCCACCAGAACATGCCTTTAAGTCCCGAAATTACCAAAACATAATAATATATCACAATTTCAACTGCGGCCGTTTTGTTTATGAAAATTAGTGGGCTAAAGATATAGCTTTGAGAGATTTATAGCTGATAGCACCCATTACTGTGCTAAAATTTGGTACCAAGTAAACGAAGTTTCCATCCTGGTCTAGGGACTTTTACCAACACTATTAAATGACACCGTATGGAAAACCGTTTTAACATTTATTCAGGAATTTCAGATATCTCTAATTAATTTCAGAAATCTCTAAATAATTGCAGACATCTCTAATTCAATTTCAGATATCTCTAATTCAATTTCAGATATCTCTAATTCAATTTCAGATATCTGTAATTCTATTTCAGATATCTCTAATTCTATTTCAGATATCTCTAATTCTATTTCAGATATCTCTAATTCAATTTTAGATATCTCTAATTCAATTTCAGATATCTCTAATTCAATTTTAGATATCTCTAATTCAATTTCAGATATCTCTAATTCAATTTCAGAAATCTCTAATTCTATTTCAGATATCTCTAATTCAATTTCAGATATCTCTAATTCAATTTTATATATCTAAAATAGTGCATAATTAGAGATATCTGAAATTAATTAGAGATATCTGAAATTCGTGAATAAATGTTAAAACGGTATTCCATACGACCTCGACCGTTATATTTTTCCACATGTAGAGTTGAACGGTTTATTCGCCAATAAATAATAGCCTAGTCCCCTAATGCTATTAACCTCACTTCATAATTTGACGGTTATTTAAATGGATGAAAAGATCTTTAGGACGCCACTTCACATTTCTGAATTATTACTTTTTTGTCCTCTCTGAATAGCTCCAAGTTTTTCACTCACTGATAATTTTAAAGCGGACGTGAATCTCTCATCTTCAGAACACACCATTTCATTCGGATTAATAGAATACGACATATCTGAGAGCATCCCTTGCCATTTGACGAAAAACGTCGCAGTTAAAGAAACTTATTTGTTTATGTTCGTTCCATTTATCACTGTCCATGACACTGTCCCTGTTGTGTTCTCTTATGCGTGTTTTACGGACAGCAACAAACAAGTGTCACTGCCCATGTGGCAACATCTATCGCATTGAAAGTATGGAAGTAAATGACGGAGTGCTGACTCTAAGGAACGAAAGTGATGAGCTCGTGATCCGTATGACCTTTGACCCAGAGTGTGATCCATCACCAGATACAACGAAGGAAGACTGGCATAACATTCGCGATAGTCCTTTCTTTCCACTGTCCGGGCCTTTAAAAACTCGGATATGTGAAACTTTGGGCCTACATATAGACTTTTGTAGGGTTGTAAAGGAAAATTCGTGTGAAATTTTCCGCGCCCAGCAAAACTTCTGCATTCGTCTTGACAGTGTCGGTCCGCGCAAACGATGTGACGCAACGATGGAAATCACAGAGATGACGGGAATCTTCCGAGAGAAATCTTTGCTTCTGTCTCAGACCCCGGTAAAAGCGATGGAAAGTGAATCAATGGATCCGTGGAAACCGTAGTTTGACAATGACTACCCCGTGTTTTTGAAAAAGGTTTGGAAATTTCCGGAAAGTGAATGGTGCCGTGGAAAATGAAAATCCCAAGTATGTCAATTGTAGCCCTCAATAATATATCAGTTTAATTAAATTCCTGTAATCAAAATATATAGTGAAGGACGGACAATGTAAAAATTGTCCCCAATGAAGTTTAAAATCATATGTCAGAAAATGGCAGAAATTCGGCTCTAACAATGTATTTTATGAAATTTTGATGGGTAATGTCACTTCTTGCATATAGCGTACTCATAACTGGCCAATTTTGAACGGTATATAGTCCTAAAAATTCGATGTTATCTTTTTGCATATAAATATGAGAAATCGAATTCACACTGGCACAATTTTGGTAATGTCCTCCACGTATGAGTAGGAAGAAGTGATTGTAAGTAAGGCTGATGCCTCCCAATCAAACATTTGCGAGATAACGTGTGTTTTCCTTCCCCTTCCTGACTTGCAGAGACGTATATTTAACGTATAGTCTCTGTACTGTGCCCATTGAACACGTTGTAAAAGTACACACCCTTACGGACCAAAAGTGCTTGCCAAAGCTCTTTTCAGGTTTATAACGTATTGCAATCTCACAGTATTATTGGCAATGCCCTACCAACAACCTGGTTTGGTAATTCGTTGCCGCATGGAATCGTGGGGCACAGAGTGGGATAACAAACCGAGCTCAGCACGTAGCATATACAACGTTCCCTTGTTTTCGTCGGTACGTGCATACAACACTTTGTAAGTATCTAGTCAGGTTGAACGAAAACTTTACGGCAGACTAAAATGCAAATTTTTACACCAAAGTTGCAATTTAGACACAATCTTCCGCACAAAATCACACTTGAGATCCCTTATTTTATTATGGATGGATTAAGAAAGAATGATTTCACAAAATTTTCAATTACACTCAAATTTTGGAATTTGTTGTATGTGCAGGATTAGTTTGTTTATGCCGACGATTTGAAGGATGTGCGCATGTGCATAGCCACCAAAGCCAATTACCGAACTGGCTTATTGAGTGAAATGGAAATGTTGAGACACAGGGAGCTATTTTGGTAACTTTATACTGATATTACGTTTATGTTTACAATTTCCCCAGACAGGATCATGGCTATTTATTTTCGCAACATACCTTCTGCGTCCTCCGCAAAATCTTTCATGAATTGCGAGCCTAGAAGAATTTATTCTCATTACGTGGATTTCGTGGGCTAACAATTTCGCCTACCTTTAGCATGAAGATAAACAAAGGCGAAAGTTGTACCCCAGTGCCACAACCTAATGACCCTCCACATCAAAATAAATTGAATAAAAGTTAAAAGAGGAGTTTAAAGTCATATCAACTTTTGATATGTTACAAGGATACTTATTTTAAGTATTTTGGTGAAATTTGCATTGAAATCCGATGTGTAGTTCTCAAGACATAAGCAGGAAATGTTGTCACTTTTTCAACGAAAGGTAAACTTAAGCAAGCACTTGTGACATCATATCCTCACATTAATAAAAATCTTTTGTTTTGTTTAAACTTTACCGCAAGCGGTCTGAAAAAGTGAAACAAAGCATTCCTTGTCAGTGTGAGGAAGTGATGTAACCTTTGCTTTCTTGAAAATCACTTAGGAACTCAAATCTAGTGACTTTCTTTACTGATGTCTCGAGAAATACATGTCCGATATAAATGGAAGTTTCACCACACCATGAAGATTCGGTTTCTCTTTCATATATGTAAAATTGATTTTTTTCCTTAAATGTACTTTCCCTTTAAAAGACCTACTGAATCTCAAGCTTCGTACTTATCGTCACATTTTAAACCGCAACTTCCTTGTTAGATGCGCTCAATCCGTTTACTATAGTTCATTCATGATTACTTGCAAAATCAGACATTATCCTTTAAAATGGTCAAATTTTGATGGATTTGAAGGTGGAAATAGCCATCTTCTTAGTTTTCTTAGTTTTTCACTTCTTTCACATCAAATAGACTCATTCATGTTAACAAACAAATGACGTCATGGCTACTTGGCAACAGAATTGATAAAGTACGCGTAAATTTCGTCACAATGAAATTTAGATTGAAATTTAGATTCGTCTAGATTCTGTGTGCAAACGCGAAATCACTGCACAAGCATAACCGAACGTGCGCACACATGTTACTCCGCGCCGCATGTTCTATGCCAACCAGTGACTTAAGCGTAAATGAGTCTGTACTCTGTTTTGTCATTTTTTTGCCCCAAGTGATTGGAGGTGAAGAAACGTGAATCCTTAAAAGATTCAGTATTTGGACATCAGCTTTATAAAAAAAAGAGGGATTGTAGAATTTGGAGCTGAAATCTAGCACTCTCCTCACCTCACCTTCCGAAAACCAGACTGAATCAAAACCTTACTCTAAATTTAATACCAATTTGTCCCAAAAAGTTGTCTCGCTAAACCAGCTAAGTGTTAAGTGTTTTCTATAACCGGGTAAGTTTTTGAAATGAAATTGAAAGATAAACTTTCTAATTTAATTAAACAGGCAAAGTATACACATTTCACTACCAAATTACAATTACTAACAGGTCTCTTCACTAAGTACATACCTGTTTCAAACTTTAAAGAACGGTAGGGGGAGACATGATTTCGGCGGCGGATACCCTTAAAGGCTACCGTTTTTGACCCGAAGCTAAAATTTAACAACAAGTCTATGAGGCTGCGGAGCCAGGTTAATTTACCTTCACGTCGTAGTTTTTTTTTTTTTTCTTTTCTTGGTGACACTACATAACAGACAGGTGTTGGCGTGTCGTTAAATTCCATCTAACGAACTAACTGCGGACCCAACTATCATGCACTTTATCGTTAACCATCTGTCGGTGTCGACAAACACAACAGTGATGTATCAACTTTTCTCGAGCAAATATATGTTACTTTTTCAGTTCGCGGGTCTGAATATTTTAACAAAATCTCAAAAATAGTGTTTTTAGTTTGCTTAAAACTGTCAAACATGTATTGAATTTAACTATAACTATGTAACTGTTTAAATTCCGCCTTCTAAATGAAGTAATGGATTGATCGTTGTAGAATTTAAATATTTAGACGTATTTAAATAATTACATAGTTTTGTCTAAGGACTGATATAGTGAGCCATTTTTCAGTGACACAACCGCCGCACCAATTGAGCACAACGACTAAGTTTATGTTCATTTTGGGGAAGGCGATGGATTACTTAAATTAAAGCGGCCAATTGATTTGATTCAGGAAATTCAAAAAATTTTCCCAAAGCTGTTAAGTTTTCTTCACATACCAATGACAAATGGTCGAACTTAGACGATTCCTACATCCTGCATTCAAAAAAAGTGTTTTATGAGTGAGTACTTAGGCTTTACTGCTCAATCCAGCTTTCATAAATTCGTGACCACACACTTTTTCAAATTATCTTAAAACCGTTACAAGTCAGGACACCAGAATATTCAAATTATTAACATTTTCCGTAACTATTGGATATTAAACTTGACTAATCATGCTAATTATCAGCATTTTCATGTTGTAGACCTTAGAAACTTGTATTAAGATAATCGACATCAGCTCAATGAGCCTCTTTACATCTATTTTCTTACTCTGTCACTTTTCACAGTTCTGTCATTCACCTGTACTAATAAGTTTGCATTATGACTTGTTATATGGAAGGTCAAACTAATCCAAAACAAAGGAAAAACAAATTCCCCTATTGGGTATATCTAAGGAAAATGTCATTACCATTCTCTTAACACATTTTAATAAATATCACCCCGGAAAGTATTTTCTCCCGCGCCAAAGCCGTCTCGCTCGCCTTCATTAGTGAGTCTTTCATTAAGTATGTTTCAGATCCCTTTTAGTGACCGGCTGCATAGTCAAGTGGTAAGAGTATCCGACTTGCAGTCGGGAATTGGGAGTTCAAGTCCTGGCCGGGTCATTCCGTAGACTTTAAAAACGGAACTAGCTGCCGTTATAATATACTCGGTGCTCAGCATAGCAATGGAGTAGGGAAAACAATCCAGTGTTCCACAACTGGAGAAGGGACCGTGCCCGGCTAGACTTGAACAAATTGTTTGGAAACTGGGCCGTAATACTCTATGTTACTCAGACCCCCTACACAAATAAAGTGTCGCCACACGGGGGGGGGGGGGGGGGTTGCTTCTGCTATTTCACAACTGAGTGAGCATTATTTCAGGTTGCGATCGAAACGCGAAACGGCGTAGATACAGAAGACGTCATTTCGTATGGGTGTTTTCACACCGCCAGCAAAGTAAAATAAAGTATAGCAAAGCAAGGCAAATTAAACAAGTTTCGCGGCGAGAAGATTGTGACGATAGTTTTAAATAAGGTATTTATTCCGTTTTGTCTTGCTTTTCTTTGCTTTGCTTTCCTGACGATCTGAAGGCACCTTTAAGGTCCGTAGTTTTTGCATGAGAACGCTCTTGTAAGCATTGTACAATGTTATGTGACGTAGCTAGAGAGTACGGGTAAGGGGGTTTCACCCGTGCAGTGTAACCTCACCCCCACCCATCATATTCACTGGGAAACCATAGTGAAAAAAATGGTCAAAAGTGAAACGATTGGATGCCGCAAATCGTAAATTTGAAAGTACAGACTAGTCATCTGCTGCCAGCAGGCCTGGGCTGCACTTGCGCTTTCAACTTTGTTGACTCAGTGACGATGAAAAGCTTGATGAAATCTCGATCGGGTGGCGTTAAACTCAGTTGCACGGTACAACTTATAGGCGTCTTTTTATTCTTGGCACCCTTTTCGAAACCTCCTACTGTCCTAGTCCCTTTCAGCCGTCAACATTCATGTCCGTGCAGAAGCGTAACTAGGATTTACTTGATGGCGAGGGCGGGCTGCACATTTTTGAGGTGGTGAACGATTTTTGACGCGACAGGTTTACATTCTAAGAGGAGCACCATCAGTTGGAGCAGAGCTGACAGAAAATTTTGAAAAATTGTGACTTCTCAGACAGTCGTATAGTGGTATTACTTAGGCTTGTGAGCAGAATCTATGGGCTTTTTTGCATTAAAATGTACACTTAAATATAAAATGCCTTAATTGAAGGATGATGAAAAATTGACCAGATTAAATTTACCACTACCGCTTTCCGGGGCAAAATTTTCAAATTTTATACGCCTGTATATGTCGTAAGCGGTTCTTTAACTGGGGTCTGCGACCACTACGCAGGGGGTCCCTGAAGACATTAGCCTCAAGAGAAAATAATACCAATAACACATTGATAACCTCAGTATTTTATTTCTGTATCCAGTATATTGAGGAACAGCACGGGGAATAAAAGATTTAATTCTTTAGTTATGGAAAGTTTAGATTAGATAGAAGAGCTTTGATGAGAATATCATCTGGTTTAGATTCAATAAGTAAGATTTCGAAAAACCCATATTTATAGCTTCTTGAGTAAACAAAACACGCCAAGTGACTGCATTCATTGTGAAAGAACCAGTCTCATGAAGCGAGGCAGTACTGGGCGTACGTAGACAACATAAACCGGGCGGCGTAGCACATTAGCACAATTTTCCCAGACCTACGCTTACGGGCAAAGCCACCGGGGTCCGCAGATCACAAAATATCCAGATAAGGGGTCCACCGATCTACCAAGTTTAAGAACCGCTGTCTTACGTCTTTCCGTGCAATCTGGTAATTGTAAACACTCCAAGACATTTCGCAACTTTTGTCCAAATATGGCTCATGTACCATTTCAGGCAAAAAATTGCAGTTCACTATTTAAGCGGAGTGCCACCATCAGTTGGCGTGGAGAATATAAAGAAAATTTTGAAAAATTGCCCCCCCCCCCCCCTCATATAGCCAGAGCCCGGAAATGACGTTTCCCGGGCTTGTAAGTGGCATAAAACAGTCCCTATTTTCAGCTTTCGTTTGCAATAAAATTAACACGTTAAAAAGAACCCATGTGCATATTGTAAAATGGTCGGAAAAGAAATATTTCTGCAAAGAGTTCATCCATAGACCGTGTCGCCAATGGGGGATGCTGCGGGTGGACAATTTTAGGGGGGGGGGTGCAGTACCTCCATGCCCTGTAGCTAGAGGGAGTCCAGGGGGCCATGCCTCCAACCGAAAAATATTTTGTTATGGTACAGAAAGAATGAAATCAAATTATGCTAATGATGAAAATGATATTTGCACCAGATTAGCCTACATCTTAGGGTACTTTATTATTAAAAAAAAAATCCCCGGACGGCGATCAGACCCTGTAGCTGACCACCACCCCCCCTCCAATAAAAATTCCTGGCTACTCCCTTGATGAAGGCTACACTCAGACACAAAATGGTCAATTATATACACCAATAAAATCACACAAGGTACATGCGCACATACGCATGTACACATACACCCACTAACGAACATTTTTGCTGTCACACCCTGCCCGCCTGCCGCCTGTCAGCTTACCTGTCTTTTACACAAACTCGCACACATACACACCTATCGGTAGGACCATATGCAATCCTCGTAAGAAAATTTGTTACATTATCGGTAATTTTTCGGTTCAAAGAATTATTAAATTATCGGTATTTTTTTTTTCTCTTTACATTATCGGTTAATTTTTACACTATCGGTTGTTTACACAGTTCGCAAATTTAACTTGTAAGAAAGTCCTCAAGACGTGGTTTCATTATGCAAGAAAGTGGAACTTTTGCTCCAATGTATGAAAGACACCTTGGTTTTTAATCACTTCACAACAGTTCGTGTAAAGTATCATCAATGTCTAGATACTTAACAAATCCCTGGATTCCAGCTACTTGCCGATTTTCCAACAAATAACTAGTTCGTGGGTAACCATTTAAGTGCAAAATGTTCTGTTTCGAAAGCAGTGCGCTATATGAAACGTAATATACGTTTCCCATTTTAAAACAAAAATTTAGTCCCGATGTATTTGAAAACGACGACAATAATATTTTATGACTTTGTCGAGTAATTGATTTGATTCGCCCTTTACTAAACACGGTTGACATATTAGTTTTGCATAGAATAACAGCAGGATGGGCTACTATCAGTGCATTAAAATACTCATTGTGGTAACGGTGGTTTCTGTATCTCTGGAGTTAGAGGCAAAGGAGTACCAAAACTTAATGAAAAGTCGTATCAACGCCATCGGGGGATTGTTTCCAGCGAGCAAAAATGTGATCTTGAACGAAATATTACGACGTACGTCACAAGATGAGTGCTTAAAGGGTAAGTCAACTTTGAATGTCCTCTCGATCTTCTAGCAAACTTAAGCTGAAGGACGATGAACCTAAGATTACACTCTTACAAGAATTCTAATAAAAAATGATTTCAATTTCTAAGAAACAAGGTTCTCTAGACCATTCTCTTGAGCACCCTTGGTATAAAGCTGTGTGGTACCACAGACTAATTGAAGTAAAAAAATAGAAAGCCTTCTATATATGATCTTGACCAAATATCAAATTTGAAACTAATTGCCTGTTGGTTGTTTGTTGGTTTCATCGTGTGGAATTACACCCGCCTGTTTGGCTAACTCCTTCTACGAACTAATCCTTTTGATCTTACATACCGGTATTTAAGCTTGACAATTTAGTATAAGAAATTTGGCCAATTCATTGGCTCATCGGAGACCCTATGCAAAAGTAACCGAAGATGAACTTCGATGATATTCGCCTTCGCTTTTCAACAAAAAGTTGAGAAAGCATGTTTTCAAACTTCCCAACAACAGTTTGCTATTTTGAATAACCACATTAAATAAAAACCGGGAACTTCTATCCTCCTCAAGATGATTGGAAAGAAAGAAAGTCTCGTCCTTCAGTACAAACTATTGTATATCTCAAAAATGCATGTGAACAATTTTTCTTGTAGTAATTCTGGGTTTACCATGGAGGTGGGAATACGGCATTACCTTCTCATGTGCAATTAGTTCCGACCTCCTGGAGGTCCCACTGCCTGTTTCTTGATATATATTTCGATATGAATCTCTAGTCTCAGCAGTGCAATCATAATTACAAAAAACTAATGCACGCCACTTTACGAGGAAAACCATCTGTTTACACTACACTACACTTTGAAACCTGGAATGCTATTTCCGACTGTGTAAAGGGTCGTGTTTTTGCAAAATTTTCTCGTTGCTTTGCGCCAACGGATGATGGTGCGTCGCTTAGATAGTCTGTTAGACAGGATTGCATTTTGGAGAACTGAGAGTCTTCTGTTCCCGTCCCCAAACTGAAATTCGTACGCATATGCCTGTTTACACCATCTTATGGCGACACACAAAGAAAAAATATATTGAAAAAATTCTGAATATAAGTTTGATCACCTGATATGTTAAGATATATTAGACTTTGATGACATTCTTCTTTTAAGCTAAGTGCTTTAGTTTAAAAATGTGACCTTTGTATTAAGCAGTTAAGTCATTTCATGTATAAAACAAAAATAACTGCACCAATTTTTTCATTCAAGAAGTGCCGGTCCCCGTCGACCATCTGGAGGGTTTGTATGTAAAGATAAAAACTTCCTTGTAAGCTCCGTGCCAAAATAATGGTGGCTCTCCGTTTAGATTGTCCGCCTGACACTGAATTTCCCATATTTATAACATTTTTGTGTTCTTTATTGTTAAAGTACAACTAAATTTTCCGTGTTGCGTAGGCTCATCAATTACATTATGCTGTAACTTTGCAACCTGTATACAATTTGTTCAATTTTACGCTTTTTAAAATTTTGGAGAGCGTAACCGCCTTTTCAAATGAAAAAAAAATAATAAAATAAAAAAACTTGTGCACCTACCCATAAATTTAAGAATATCAACTTTTATTACACTTAGATAGGACAACTCAACCATATTAAGGGCAGTATTTATTCATCAACTCAGGAAATTCCAATTTTGCCAACCTCATTTCATTTATTTATTTCGTGCGTACGAATATAAACAGAAATTCAAAAACGTACAGAACACAAGAAAAACAATTACTTAACGAGCTAGTGCCCATGAAAGAGACAATACAACAAAGAGTATAACAAAAGAGAGAAAAAACAAACAATAGACAAAAGCAACCAAGAAAGAAACAAAGAAAGGGACACTTAGTAAGTGTACTGATCGATTAGGTTATTTCTTACCTAACACGTAAAAGTAGCATATGTTCCAGCATTTTTAATTTCGTTGGGGAGAGGACTCCAAAGTTTAAAACAATGGTTATTTAACAATAATTTTACCGTGCCTAGTATGATGCCTGCTAGCCGTAAAGAGGGCATTAGTTCTAGTACTAGGACGAAAACTGATAGAAAACTGCCTACTTTTAGCCCCTCCTACAACTGTCTAAAACTCATCACAATCCAAACACAATCCCAATATTGTTTCAGGACATATTCTGGTGAGTATACAAGGTCATAATAGCAACCAGAACATTCTCAGTGCATGTCATTTAGTGTATGAGCTTCTTTTCTTCTAGGGAATTTGACGTCCATCAAAGAGCTGTACCAATAGAGAATTTCTGAAGACTACTGGTGTAATTGTATTTTGGTGTGACGAATGACTGCCTTTAATCTTGAGTTTCGTAAAAAGAAAAAGAAAAAAAAAGAAACAAACAATGGGGATACCATTTTGAGCTATTATATAATGCTGGTTGTTACTTATGAATTAGCACAACTGCGTCTCGCTTTAGTCAAATCTTATTCTATTTTTGTATTAGTAAAATGGGAGTGATCTGCCTCACAAGCCTACAAAGGTTTTTAGACCACTTCCATTCTTTGCATGTAATATATCAATACAATATTTGTCAGTCCACTTGTAACTGTTGTACATGTAATTATTGCTTCATGATGCGAAGAAACAAATAAATGAAATGAAATGGAAATGACTAGTGATTTTTGTATTAAATACATCACTTACTATTTGAGTAGGGGTGTTCCTAAGTACGGTTTCCTTTGTCACAATTCTGATTTCTTCCGACAAATTTGCAAGTCACATGAAGGCAAATTGATGCCGCCGTAAGATCACTTCTTTTGCCTTCGTGATAATTGCAATAAAAGATATTTGACTGGGTTAATATTTCATAGGGCAGAGATAATTTTTTGCCAGAATTAGAACTTAGGTCTTTGGTGCCAGTTCTTTATACTGTTGTGCCGATTGTCATAATAACAGCTAAACATTTTCTTCACTTTTTATTTCCACATGTCAATCAATCATTTTACGCAACTTGTGAGGGCATATTGCTCCTGCCCCGTCTCGTACATTTATGGTCTGATGGTTGTTATCAGTATCCATTCGAAGTAGAGGGAAAAGAGCTAACTGATTCATTAAGAAGTTACCATGCACATTGCAGTTGTAGGGAAGTTGTTTACAATAATAAAAGGTGTTATCATAAATGAAATGTACCACGAACACGATAAGTGTTTTGGTGGTAAGATAGATTTTAATCGTTACTACCGGTGTAATAGAAGACATCCGTTTATTTGGCTGCTTACAAACCTGATTGCGTTCAAACTTTTTGAATTCGCATATTACTTTCAACTAAATCTGACGACACATTAGCTCATTAGCTTCCAAAATTTCATTTACATATCAGGTCTGACTACCCTAATACATCTAATAGGCCTATTAGCAGGTCAAGGGAAAATATCCTAGAAAAAAGGGAAACAATCAAATTCTTATTAGAAAACGACCACCCATCATAAAATTTAATGACGGTCGTTGCAGGGAAGGGGGTAAAGGGAACCACCCTAAGCAAATTCTTTTCTTACAATACTACTAGAGTTTCCCTTGTTTATATGAAGCTAATATGCCTGGGAAGTGCTATTTCCAGAGGCATTTCACACCAAACTTTTACGCCCCGTGTTGACACATGGGCAGAGATGAGAGCACTGATTGCATACTTTGCAACTCTACCAACAAAATATATCTGTAATATTGATGTAGAGGTAGGTCTATATATACCGTGGAATGATAAAATGTGTACCAGCAATATATGTGGTTTTTTATTTCTAATGTTATTCCTACAAAATAGTTAATAAATTACTATTAATAACGTGTGTACTTTTGCACCTACGAGCGTAGAATGTAAGGCATCAATCGTGTTGATAGCTAGGGCAGGGCTAATGTTTACATCCGAGAGGAAGTAGACATTGTATGTCTTTTATATTTGTTTGTGTTTTGCGGTTTTATATGTAAAAAATAAATCAGTCATTCAATTAAAAACCAAAACAAAAACCAAAAATATGTACAGTATTTATTATTAAAGTTAGCCACGATCTTTGAGAGCAAATTTCCCTGTTTTGCATCGACACATTACTCGTTAGTTTAAAAAAAACACACATGTAGAAGATATCTGAATTGATGTCCGCACTGCTTTCTGAAGAGAATTCAGTTTATCATTCAAGTGCTTGCTATCGTTATTCAGCGAAATTACAAAACACAAACTTTCATATGTTACCAGTATACTATGCTACAAATAATTTGTCTTGTATATCTGCAATTTTGGAACACCTACCGCCACATACAATCATATTATGTGTGATGATTTGTGCGTTTTATGAGCCCTATGTTCCACTCTCCGTTCACAAGTACAACCCCTCTCACTCCCTGTATAGTGTTGGGTCCCAACAAAAAAATCGCGTCCGGAATTGACCTAGTTATATCCTACACATTGCGCAGGGAAGAGGGGATGAAGGGGGTGTTCCAACGAGTTTTGTTCAAGATTGAAGCTGTCTCCTCTATCTATTCCTCCAAAATTGTTCGTATCGATAGGGAAACACCCTCTTGTTTTGTAGACATTTTGAGTAGCTCTTTGGTATCTCATACTCCCACACGCACCTGATAAAATCCGCTGTTTTTATTATTTTTTTTTTTCATTTTTTGTTTATTGTGTTTTGATTTTTGGCATTATGTTTAAGAACAGTTTAAGGGGGGGGGGGGGGGGTTACTAGATCAAAAGGTATCACTTCATTTATTCACTTGTTCCTTTTGTTCTTTCTTCTTAGATACAAGCTTTTCATTCACTGAAAACCTAACATCGGATACGAAGCTTTCATCTTCACAACACGCCATTTCAATAGCTTTTATTGAATATGAAATTTCTGACAGCATCCCATGTGACTTGACAGAAAACGTCGCAATGAAAGAAAATTATTTGTGGATTTTCGTTCCTTTGATCAATGCTAACGACGCTGTCCCTAGACTCTTTTCCTACGCTTGTTTTACGGACAGCGACAAACAAGTTCCACTTCCTTTCTTTGGAGACAATATCTATCGCATTGAAAGTATAGATGTAAATGAAGGAGTGCTGACTTTAAGGAACGGAAGTGACGAGCTTGTGATCCGTATGACCTTTGACCCAGAATGTGATCCATCACCAGATGCAACGAAGGAAGACTGGCACAACATTCGCGACAGTCCTTTCTTTTCACTGTCCGGACCTTTAAAAACGCGAATATGCGAAACTTTGGGTCTAAATATAAGATTCTGTAGGGTTGTAAAGGAAAATGCGTGTGAAATATCCCGCGCACAGCAAGACTTCTGCATTCGTCTTGACAATGTAGGTCCGAGTATGCGATGTGACGCAACGATGGAAATTACAGAGATGACGGGAATCTTCCGAGAGAAATCTTTGCTTCTGTCTCAGACACCGGTAAAAGCGATGGAAAGTGAATGGATCCGTGGAAACCGTAGTTTGACAATGATTACACCGTGTTTCAAATAGGCTAGAACTGTGTACGTGGAAATCTAAGTTTGCTTATTAATCTTATGGTAGAAAGCCTGCCATCATTTTTGCCAAATTTGGAATGTAGACCGGTTTAAGAGCCAACACTTGTAAGACAAGTGTGGGTTATTCCTATTTCTATCACCACAAGCATGTGAATGTCACGCAATTAAAGCATTCTCATTAACGATGTGTATTAACTTCGGGTTTGACTCAAAACGATAAACTCAAATCGATTGTTCCTTGAAATAACTTACCATGTGACGAACCAACTTTGAATAAAACATTCCTTACCAAGTTGAAGATTATTAATTTTTTTAAAGCCCTGATCCTCTCATCCCAAACAGTTCCAATTCTCCTAACCAACTTAATACAACTGGTTATAAGGGCAAAAGAGCGCTGAAATGCCCAGAAGTCCAAACCCTAAAAGCAAATAACTATAAGCCAATACCTACTCATGTGGAACCGGTCCAACAGGATTAGTTTCCACCACAGTCATCAACGAACTTGGTCATATTAGCCTTAAAAGACCAGACTTTTTCAATCTTTGACAACTCCATGGGAGCAAGGAGCTCGAAGAGAGGGGGAAAAATGAACTTCCTAATAGAAAGTCTTGTTAAAGGCTTCTCAAGCATTTTACAGTGGCTACGAACCTGAGAATTACTTGGAACCTGCAATTTGTCAGTTAGATGGGATTTTACGACAAACCACCACAAACGTGTTTCATAGTGCACGATAGTGTCACTTAGAAAAGAAAATAGGGCATTTTTGGAAAAGGGGTGAAAGTGTTGAAATTAAGATAACAGACTGGGTCAAATTCCACTAAAATGTCCAAACAAATGCGGAAGTCATGAAGATAACTTTCCTTGAGAGAGAACTTCGAACCATCAAATAACAAGACAAAAGCGGATTTTTTTTTCTGAAAGGACTTTATGTCTCTCCTAACCCTTCTCAGCTCAAGGGTGGTAAGCAGGCTGAGATGCCGAAGTCTATTTTGGTAAGTCTTGCGTGTAAGGCGTGTGGCTCTCCTTTGGACTTGTTCTAAAAACTTGTTCCTTTCATAGAAGGGACTCTCAAGCCAGAATGACATAGTCAAGATGGAGTCTTATCCTTTTCTTATACGAATTAAGAACGATATCTTTAACCTAGTGAACTTCAAATAAAAAAAATAAAAAATTTATACATTAAAGAGCATGAAAAATGATTTGTAACAGTCCAACACCCATTTTCATTGTACATTTCTGGGCTGAGATGTAAAACATGAGGCTAGAATTCAATAGGAGGTTTTAGCCATCAGGCGACATAAGACATCTATATATTTCACCCGAGAAAATGGCCTTTTCCCGGGGAAGTTTGGCTAAACCACCCTATTGAATTCTAGCGGCATGACTTTGAAGTTTATTCACTCAATTTAAAATAGTATATTGTGCAATAATTTGTGATGTCATTGTTGTACTACTCACATTACAATCTTTGTATTTCTTTATTTTTCTGAAAGTTACTGCAACTTATAGCAAGGTGTGATAGAACTCTTACTCTTATAGCGTGATGTAATTAATTAAGCCCTGTCTGTGCAACATGCTATGCAAGCAAACCGAAAGTGCTCAAGGTCATAAAAAATTTTTAGTTCTAAAGGGAAACAAAACAGTAAATTGGAGTTGTACTACAGGAAAGTCACAAATTATTGTGCAATGGACCAATTTACTTTAACTGTTTAAGAGAATAAATTTCAACATTTTATATCTCAGCTCACTGAGAAATGTCCTATGTAAATGGGAGGTGGGCTGTTAGGAGTTATTTTCATGCTCATATATATATATTTTTGAATTTTTTGACTTGAGGTGCATTAAAACAGCACATCTAAAATTTCTCTTGATCATTCGCAGAACCTTATTAAGCCCTTGTAAAAGTCAATAATATCAGGCCCCTTTCCAGAGGGACCATCCACCACATAAAGTCGTTTATTTCCCCTGCACAGTTTGACGTTGCCACTGACTAGCTTATTTCAGTTTAACATGCCCCCAAGCCATTTTGCCAACTTCAGTGCTTTGTGTACCAGACATCACATTGTGAGTTGCTAAGACGATGTTGTAACAAAGCCACACTGAAGCAAAGGCCCCATTTCGACATACAAGAATTAAAAAGATCTTTCGCATGTAAGGATAAATGTATTTGCTCAAATATCAAGCTGATAACTTGATAAGTCCATTTCATCTGAGCTGTTTTGTACTTGTAATCCAAACTAAGGCTTCCTTTTACTTTGGTCTGTGAATACACAGATCTTTGAATCACGTTCGAACTTACCACCGTCCAATATACATCATTGCAACACATACTACATAAGATGAGTCTGGCCTAGATCACGAGCACTGAAGACTAAATGTTGATCCGTACACATGCTTTCCGTAATAAAACTGATTTTTTTTCGAACACCTGTCTTTCCTTCCGGGCCTTCTAGCATGACTGGAATGTTAGCAAAATTGGACCATTTTTTTTTTTATTCATTGTCCCCCAAAATGCCTAAATTAGTCGCCTGTGTTCATACTAAAAACACACACAGCACTAAGCACTCAATTGATCAAGACTTGTGAGACAATCAATGAAACAGAAAGATTTGATTCAAATATCGTCTGCTCCTTTTTTAATTTCACTGAATAACACTGCTTCCAGTTGAAAAAGAGAAACACTAAAAGTCTAGAAAATATGTAACACTTGGTGTGCATACCACACCCAAATTATTTCATTTGTGGATTTACAGTAATGCTTGTATGACTCTTTCCTTTGTTCACTGCTTAATTTTCAATTTGATAATGAAACCAAGAAGATATTCAGTATGAACGTTTGCATTGGGAAATGAAAATTTACTTTTGTACACATTTTATTCCTTATTGTACTTGCAAAATTATCACACAGTTAAAGCAATATAGAGGCTTTTCACATGACGTCATAATGATCTCCGGCGGCCATGTTGGAGTACATGTACCTACGTAGCAAACCATAAGGGACGCGCTTGCTCGTTGAATTGTACACACCGTGCGTATCACAGTGCACACTGTGCAGTGCGTTCGGCACAAAGCCACGTGTATTTGGCATGAATGTCCTCCAGCATGGCGGTTCTGTGACGCAATTGCAAAGCCTCTATACTTTACCCACGTCATGAGACATGTCTAGCTCTTAATATGTAACACAGTTGTAGAGATTCCTGTTTATTGTTCATTTTCAAAAGAAAAAGTATGGGAAAAAAAAAAGGCCAAACAATACCCTAATGAGAAGCACCATATGAACAGGATTATTATCATACTTTTTCATTGGTGTTACACAGGGGGAGAAATAATGAAGGTAATATCAATTCATGCAGAACTATTAAGAGGTAAATGTATGCTAGTATGCTTTGAGCATCAGACACAAGATGGACTTTTTCACAAAGATTTAATAACCTTGTAAATAGGTATACAGTTAAATGGCACTGGTTACACATCTTTCAAAGAGCGTAATGTAGTGATAGCAGGGCATCGTGATACAATAAAATGATCATATAGATGAACATACAAACAAAAACTCAGCCTTACAGTGTTAGTGGCTTTTGTGAAATACCTGAGACAGTGTTACACTTCTCAAAAATGGTTTCCACATGTCAAGTCAGCACTCACTTTAGTTTGTACCTTTGCTTAACACCCAAAACAATGTGTTACAACTCATCCCCCCCCCCTCCATAACATAGAAACAGCCTCCCTTGTAGTATAGTAATACCTTTGTCTGATACATCCACCAATGAATAAAACTGCAAAAAGTAGGATACAGTTTGAATATTTATAAAACACGTTGCAACTGTTTCAGATTAATGCCAAGTATCAATCAGTGAAGCATCGTCAGTGAAATGCAAATCTTAGGTGAAATGAACAATTTTATAGGTCACGAGTTCATTGTCAACATGACAGATGATGACGTTTCATAATATTCATAAAAAGCTTTAACAAATGTAGTCACATACATTTCAAAATACCAAAGATCACCTACATGAACACTCATGTCATTGAATGCATGTGAATCTCTGGTGGGCATTTGGTTCTAGTAAATCATATGTACTGAAATGAAATGGTACAGGCAGTGGCTTGCATAAAATCCCCTCCCTTCCCCCTCCCAAACATTTATGCCTCACTGTTCTTTCCCATATTCTTCATAAAGTTTACTTCCAGGGATAACTTTGTTTCCTACGGAGTACAGGACTCTTTGATAGACTCTTAAAACCATACAAAGATGAATAAAGTAAAGCAATGGAACTGTTTTTCACAGTAAATACAACCTAAACACAAACACTGACAATCTGTGAAGTGATCCACCAACAAATCTTTCCAGTTTAGTCACCACTTAAAGTGACCAGCCGATAGGAATGGTCAACAAAAATATGATGCCAGTCAATTTACTGACACAGAAGGTAAACAAGTCACCCATATCCTGAATTTGAAAACATTAATCAAATACTAACATGCAGAAAACTAAAGGTGGGTGCACACTGACAGAGCTAAAAGCAATCAATCTAGACCTACCTCTAGAGAACAATTTATAAAACAAAATAAGCTTATCAGGCACATAAAGGTGGTACTGTTTACTTTATATTGACTGCAAGCTTCTTCTTTTAAATGTTTTTCAAACGGTAAGGGGTAAACACTTTTGCTTACAACGTTATCTAGAATAAAGTAATGTAATATACCTTGTTTAGACATTCTTAGCTTTCTCTTAGACATGAATTCAAATATTTCTAAATTTTTTTTCAAAAAAAGTGAAATTAAAAAACATAATGCATTCTAGAACAATGACAAATTATTCATGAATGTCATTTTCCCATGTAAATGACATATATCATTATTATTACACAGGTGACTTATATACTGTACATAATATGAGGCTTTCAAGTCATAATATGACATTCCCATGTCTTATCATTAATCTTTATAGAAATAACAAGTAATCTATCAACAGAATTGAGAAAGAATAAACCGTTTGCACTCTCCATGACATGACACCATTGTAGTGAAAATGTTACCCCAGGGGTATAGCTCCAGGGGGGGTCTTAATCTAACTGTAGCTCACAGGGCCCCCAAATTGTTGGTCTAACTACACTCTTGCATTATCATTAAGTTCTTGCCATCTGGTCAGACCAAAGAACAAACACCCTTTTGTGGACCACTTCTTTGACCCCCCTCTGCCACTGGTGACACCTCCTCTTAGACCCCCTCTGTCATTGGTGGGGTCTTTCACTCCCTGTGATACATCCACCCATAAATGTGATGCACAGCAGTCTAGACACACACAATTCTATGCCAGGCCAAATCCTTCAGGACATTCCTCAATCGCCAGAAGCAACATTTGTCTCAGCTTGTCATAGGTTTCATAAGCTGGTAGGTCAAGCTGATTGAAGCTGGTGAAAGAAACAATAAATATTTACCATTCACATTCCAAAGAAAGCACAAGCATTGTGGTTGTGTGAGAATCATGATATTGATTAGGATGCCTCAAAACACTTAACAACATAAGATGCATGTTGGCCACAAGCAACTTGTGTGAGAGTACTGCTATAACATTGCCCTGGCAACTAGTACCTATTAAATATCATTTTTCTTGCAATATCATTTTCTTGACAAGACAAAATGGAAACTCTTTGACAGGAACACCCAAACACAACACACAACCTGCCCTCCAAAACACTATGAAATTCACACCTTTTGTTCTTGGTCCTTCTTGAAGGCCATCTTGCACTAGACTATTACCTTTAACCTCCCTACAGTGACAATTGTATATTTATAGTTTGCAGCAATCTTTTTTTTTCTTACCATGTATGAGCTGTTGGCAGCCTATCTGTGCTGCGATCATCTCGATGAATCTGGAATTTCTGTGGTCCATTCATCCCCTCTAATGAACCAAAACCTTGAAGGGGTACTTTTGAGGTACCAGTCACAAACTGAATGAATTTTGCCCGAAGAGCTTGGTCAAAAGATCGAAGGGCTCGCCAAAACCATTGAATCTGTATGATAAAATATTTCAGATGATTAAGGCCTTAACTCATTGGTTTAATAGAAACATTTTAGTCACAATTCAAAAAGAACTCATGACTTGTTTATATGCCAAATAATTTAGGTTATTTAAAGGAAGTCAAATTCTCAAACTACAATTTCTGTTGTAGTCTACAGGAATTCTCATTGTACTATACATGTAGTGAACAGAAGTTTTGATTACACATAACGGCCTTGTAATTCACCCTAAAGCAATGAACTGAGATTGTCTCTGGATGAGGATGAGTTTTAGACAGTTGTGGGAGGGGCTTAAGTAAGAAGGTTAAAAGAATCAGAACTGTCCGGTTGGGAAGATTCGGTCTTCAAGACAATAACGGCCCTCAGAAGTTCCTTGAAGGTTGCAAAATGTTGTGCAATACCATCAGAGTTCTTTCGGTCATTTTAAATTGATCTTTACTTTGACACTAACAGCTTTGAAATTAGAATAACCTTGAGTTTACACTCAGCTAAAACTTTGTGAAAATTAAAGGTTTCAACTTTAAAGCAGCCAAATACTTAACAACACGTGTGCACAATATATAGAAATACAAATTTTAATAATTCTGCCTCTGTGACATCACCAATATCCCCAAATTCAATGCACTTTGAATATTGCCTTTCAAAATTTCCACCTTCCACAGGGAGCAGGCTTTTGCAATGTAATCAACACCAGGAAAGTTCTACAAAGTTCTTTTATGATCTCCTATTTAATGAACTCAACTTTGCACACCGAATATTTCTTTAAATTAAAGTCAATCCACCAGAGTGTGCACTCATTTGTATGAGAAGTTCTAGCAACAGAAACTTGACTCCAAATTCCTTTTTAGCTAACAAATTGTATTTGCTCGCCACATTGTTAACTTTTCCCGGATATTTGAAAGAATAACTCATTTCTTCTGCACATTCATCTTGACAGAAGATTAAACCTTTAGTTTTCATTCAGATCAAGTACATTCAGGGGTTTGCAGGCTGTATATGGACAACACCATACTGACATTGGTAACTGCCACCCTTGAAAACAAACATTGCACATAACCAATATGATATAAAACATTCATGATTACCTGAAGGGAATTACTCTGGTATTTGTGGTACTCCGTGTTCGCCTTTAAATCATCCACATCAACTGTAGGTAAACCTGATATAAGCAGTTCAAGCTCTTGTTCATCAAATATGCTAATAAGCCGCTTGGGTATAATTTCATGAAAGCCTTCCAGAAAGCTCCTAATCTGCTGACTTATTGCATGAGTCATTTTCATCTGACAGACCAGACGGACATATTCCAATTTATTGTCTTCTGTTACTGGAATGGATGCACCATTATCTTTCAACTCTCTAGTTTCTGTCACACCAAATACATCAATCTGAGGAGAGAAAAAAACATCACTTTTATTTAAAGGAACCAAATGTTTGGTACAAAGGATACCGAACCAAATAGGGAGAGCCCTAAAATCAAAATTTGTATATTCACTTTTTCAAGTCATACCACTTTCTGGCTAAAGAAGCAAAATTCAACGGAATGGTAGTCCAGACTGCATGGTTGACATAATATATGGCAATTGTCCTTCCTGAATAACGTATCTAGTTTTACAACTTTCCAGTAGTAAGCCCCATCATTAATTTCGCTGGGGCATAATGTATTACATGTCAAACATAATTATCAGGAAACTTTTAACCTTTTGCATCAACATACAGCCAACCACACTGGAATAAACATATCAACTAATTTTGATCATGTGACGATTACTTTTTTAGAATAAACTGTCAAATTTTTCGAAAGAAATAAATTGATGAGACAGTATCATGGAACATGCAACAGATGAATTACAGAACAAAATACACAACAGCCACAATGTTAATAAAGGATTCAATGGAAGTTTCTAGTACTTAGGGGTTGGAGGTTCCAGTAAGGGCTGGAGTGGGTAAAGGGGAGGCTGAACTGCTGACACCCATTCTTACCTCTGTGCTAAAAGTAAGTTCATAGCCCAACTCTGAGATGTGATGTTCCAAGAGAAACACCAGACCTTGATAGAATGCATAGTCTTCACTCTCCATATCACTGTACCTGTAGGAAGAGGCAGGTCAATGACAGAGGTCAAAAAATATTCAGGATGAAGAAAGCTGATGTGATTGAAACAATCTGTCTTATTTAGTAATCTATGGGCCTAGCTCGTATCTCCATTTTATTAACTGTTTGTAACCACAAATTGCTCACAATTCAGCAAAGAACGTAACAGCTATGAAAACCTAATAATTTAAACAAGAGCCCTCTGAGTACTTTACCTATTGGCACTAACTGAACTACTTACGTCACAGCTTTGCCCAATATGTGTTTGTAAAATGATCTTGAAAAGTAGCACTCCAGTAGCTTGTTGTCATAAATGGCTTTGGCAATGATGCGTCCAACAAATTTGAAGTAGCTGAGATGATTTGGATTATAGTGAGATGATGGGTTGGGTATGTAGGTGACTCTGTCTCCTGGTGAGGTCCTAAATAATGCATACATGGGGTTGAAGATTTCCCTGAGGGAGAAGGAAACAAAAGAATGAAAACAAAACCTTAACAAATCAAAGTATCAAAACAAACTTTGACACCTTGTGATTAACACATTTTCATTACCATTAAATGAGCTCAGAAACAAAAAAAGTAAGTGATACACTGCCCCATTAACTCCAATTCCCAAGTATTGTTTCTACAAATACATGGTTTTCTTTTAACTCACACACATTTATGAAACAAATTATGAGATCACATGTTACAAAATGCAACCTATGACAACATGTCCAACTACCCACACCCCCACCTTCTCTTAGCTGTTTTCACTAGGGCATGGCCTTGCAAGTTGTTTACTGCTTTGCCTTCTTATATAGATTCTCAACTAAAGGATGATACCAATGACGGTATTCCAAGTACTTACTTGGAAATAATTAGATACCACTCTCTGAGGAGACCACCAGCATCCTGACCTTCTTCTCCTTCAAAGACCACATAAAATTTATCTTTCCAGTGCTCAGCAGACTTTCGGTGAAGTTCACGGTAAGAATCTTCAAAGACATGCTCCCTTCTTACATGAATGGCCATATCCTCACGTCGAGACCCTTCATCAAGCCGCTCAAGTTCCTGCCTGAAGTAGCGACGTTTTACATCAAAGTCAAGTATTCTGACATGATTCACGAGTACAGCAAATGGACCTTCTGATAGATGGACAGTAGACTGCCTTAGAATCTGATTTAGCACACTGCGATGTTTCTCTGAAAACAAAGAGTGAGAAGATCTTGATGAGGTCCAGTCTAAAATAAGTTTGCAAAGCATGTCAGCTTTTTACCTGCGATATAAATCTCAACAAAAATTAACAAAACATAAAAAGACAAAGGTACAACAGCTTTAGGGGAGAGTTATTATCCTAACTGGCCAGTATGGGCAGGTGGACAAAGGAAATACATTAGTGGCTTGGCCATAACTTCCAGTTAGATAAATGACTCTGCCCTTAGAGGTATGATAGTTTTTAAATCAGTGCATATGTTTCTTCTCTGTAAGGCCCCTTCTAATCAATGACAAACTCCATACCCTAAACTTTGGACAATCCTGATCCTGGCAAGTGATGCATCAAAATTTTTATGTCATATTTAATACCAGTTATTACTTTATGTGTATGAAGCTACGAATCCCTGGCTCTTCTCAGCCAGCCAACCAAGGATATAGCACTATGCAGAAGTAGAAATCTGCCTAAATGCTAAAACATACTGCAACGTGTACACACAATTTCTGGCTCCTAATATACACTTTTAAGAGCTTGTGTGGTAACCTGATTTATTTACCATGTGACTTTTACGAGAGTGTAAGGATAATCCAACAAAAACCACACAAATTGCTATTGAAAGCACAAACATAGCCCCCTCCTCCCCCATGCACACACACACACACACACTTCATCCCTCCTTCCACATATCTCATGAGAAATTAATGCAAGCACACATGTATTTATATCTCCATGTTACTCAATCAATTGTAAGCAGAACAGACCCTACCACAAGGGGTTTAAAATTCAAGAAAAAACTTGTGAAGCTACACTGAAGGCAGCTGTCCCTCATCTCCAGGATCTGGGCTCACATCTGAAGAAAGTGTGCAAACAGGTAAAATCTGATTCAGGTTAACTTCATTTGGTGAAAGTGCACCTAACAATTGGTCTTATTACATGACCACATACACAGAATCTTATCAGACTTGTTTACCATCCACTGGCAACGATCATTTTAAGTAAAACTTTGACTTACCTGCAAATCTTAAGAACTTCTGAGTATCTGCAGGCATATTAGGAGTGACAATGGAAGTGACGCTACTTTCCCGAGAGAAGAACAATCCCGAAGGTACACTTCCAAGGCTCGGGGTAACAGGTTGAGAAGAGGACTGAGAAGTCTCTGAAGCTGAAGACTGAGGTGGTTGGAGTTGTGTTTCAGATAATTTAGCTGTGTTTTTGTCTGAAGCATGGACCAGGAAGAATGCTTCTACCGCTGGCTGGAGTACCAGGACAGCATGAGGGTCTGGTGTTTGAGAAAGCATCGTAAGACAAACACTCAAAGTTTCCCATAACTCTTCTAGAGAAAGGAGGAGGCTCAGTCTTTCCAAGTCTTCCTCTGGCTCCTAAAGTGAAAGGAAAGAGATGGGAGTAACATAACTCTTCAGCTTTTACTATATTCCTCAACAAAGTTGAAGGCTCAAAACACATTTTTTTCTTTCTTTCCTGGTGTGTGTGAATGTGGATCATGATTTTTCCCCAGGATTCTAAGTAGATAATTTAGCTGTCTAGAATTTTAAAAATACATATTTCAGAGGTTGCAGAATGAATCTCATTCATTCAGCTCCCATTTTCATAGCTCATTCTATTGTTAAGATATTTAATGATGAAATTTATTCACTAAAACAAAACAGTCCACTTTACAATAATTTTCAACTTTATTTTTGTAAAACCACATTACCTGCTTCGTTTCCCTTTGAAATTAAAAATGTTTTCATAAACCTGAATGCTTCCTGTTTGCTTTCACAGCATGCTGTACAGTGAGGGCCTAAATTAATTACATCACCCCATAAGAGTGCTGTCACAAATTGGTACAAGGTGCAATAACTGTCAGAAATACAATGGCTGTAAACTGGGTAGTAAAACAATGACACCACAAATTATTGTGCGATGCACAATTGTAAACCGAGTGAATAACTTAAACAATCTATATCTCAGCTCTCAGGAATGTACTGTGAAGATGGGAATTGGACTATTCGAACTCATTTTTCATGCTCTTTAATATATATTTTTGAAATTTTAAACATGAGGTACACTTCAAGCATTTTCCAAGAATACAAAGATGAAGTTGAAAAGAATACAAGTTTTACAATATCAATTTAATTCCAAATTTCCTTTACCTAAGTTCTGTTAACTCTCAAAATACAAGCAATATTTAGGCTACGGATTTGACCCACTGACACTGTTGCTTTGAAACCACAAAATGTTGTGCTGCAAAAGAACCTTTACCGAACTCAATGGCCAATTCTCTTCACCCCAATCAGTATCAATTCTCCTAACCTTCTTACTTAACCCATTCCACAATTGTCTGAAATTCATCCTCATCCAGATAGAACCTCAGTTTATTGCCTCAGGTTGGTATAGAAAAGCTAAATGTGTATAATCAAAACTCTACAATACAGTTCATCCTGTGTAATATAAGCTTTGGTACTCTCAATTGTTTGAATTAGCTGTCAATCAAAGAGCTGAGCCAATTGAGAAATTTGGTAAACACCTATAAAACATTGTAGTTTGGGGTGAGAGGATTGGCCCCTTAAGCACTTCAGACTAGATAAGGTCCAGCTGCAAAATCCTTTCCCAAACCATTATCAATGTAAACTTGAGATAATCAGTGCAGCACCATAACAATACTTCAGGGTGTGTCTACCTATCCTACAAGGCTGTGTCTAACTATCCTGCAGCTGCCAGCATCCACGCTTTATTGTTCATTCAACAAGGCTGTTAGAGCAATTTCACTTTAGTTCTAGCCATGTTACAACATGTGCCATGCTGTTATAATACTTTTTACTTTACTTCTAGCCATGTTACAACATGTACAGCAGCAAAGCATGGTGGAGCTGCTGCAGCTAGGCTGAGGGTACAGCAGCTTGATTCTGTACATTTTTTCCTGCATGGTAAGAAACTCTTGATTTCAAACCTTTTGGTTCTCTTTTTCATCTTCAGCCTTTGTGCTCTCTGCATCCGCTTGTGATGATGTTGATGCCTCTGGCTTCTGTGGTGGGTCAATTTCCATAGGTACCTCAGTCCCAGAAGAAACTGGTGTAGCCATTGCACTGCTACCTGTCTCTGAGGGTGCTGCAATATCTGGGGTAGGGGGGACAGTCCCTACACTGCTGCCAGCCTCTGAGGGTGCTCTAGTATCTGGTGCAGGGGTGACACTCCCAACACTTGGGTCTGTGGTGGTGCTGGATGCACCAGCACTTGCTAAAGACACAGTGGGAGTCTGAAAGTACAAACAAAAAATTATTGATTCAATCAAGTTCATAAAATATGGATGGCAGTTATTCCCTCCTCTTGAGCCTTTTTTAGAGAGCTGGAGGGTAGAGAATGCTGTTTTTCGGCAGCACTTCAAGTAAAGACTTCATGAGATGAGACCACAGGTGGACACCAACTTCAGCAGACAATCAGAAACCATCATACCTTGCAAAGAGCAATGACACCACTGTGATTGCAGTTTAAGTGGAACATAGCAATGGGTTATATTTTTCCTTGGCAAAGTTAAACACAGTGAGTTTTTCATCCAAGACTGAAGTTTCCCAATGTAAAAAGACCTTTCAAAAATTCAATAATTTGGTAAACTTTTTGACTTAATAAAGGGAAATATTGCATTTTACATGCTCCAACATAGCATTAGAAGTAAATAGCTCCAGTCATTTCAAAATATTATGCACAAGAAGAATTATGGAAGTTGCATCTTTTGCAATGTTGAAAGTTTGGGTGAACAAATGATCCTAGAGCAACGAACAACTGAATTTCTGAGGGAAACTTATTTCTTGAAAAGAAGGCTACCATACTGCCTTATTGTAATTATTTATCACTCTTTGCCAATAAATGTTGGCTTTAAAAGGATGAAATTTCTTTGTAAAACAAACGAAGTATTTCCCTTTAGAGATCCCAATAAGACCTTACAAGCACATGCAGGCCTTTACCCACAGTTATAACTATTTTTCTTGGTATGATACTTTCAAGGCCTTCCAAAATTGTAAATTATTGATTATTTAAAAATTTGTAGTTATTAATGAATGCCTACATCTGCTGTTGCCTGGTGGCTTTGTCTTTCTGACTCTCTCTGTGCCATCATCTCACTTGCACTTCTTGCTAATGCAGCAACAGCATTACTCATCTCAGAATATTCTCCACCTGTGAGGGGAAGAAAAAAAGAAACTTACAAAGTTTCAACCTAAAAAAAACGAATGAACACTGATTGGACCTTTGATATGTAGAAGTATGTATACTAATACCAAGTATATTCATTAAGGAAATGAACCAAATGAGCATAAATGGTACCATACAGGTGTTACCACATATAGTTACTGTACATGTGTGGTAAGTGACTCCACGTGGTTGCGGCAAAAATGAGAAACTTTTTTCTGAAATTTATTAATACAAAATCCAATCAACATTAAAGGTGTTAGAAGCCTTCATTTAGCACCTGACAAACTCTAGTTGAAATAAACCACTAAACATTCTACCACACAAGGACCTACCATGTTTTAATGGTTTAGCTTTTGATGCTGGTGTTGATTTGGCTAAATCCCGCAGCTGTATAATAACTTTCAAAATCCTGAGGAAAACTGTCTGATTGGCAGTCTTCCCTGTGAAAGACACCATGGATGGGAGGCGTAGTTCAAACCCAGACCTCTTGGAACCTGAGGCAGGGACACTGACAACAACCTTCTTGTTTTGATTGTATCGGTCTACCAGGATTCCAGGAGTGGCTCCAGAGGATGTAGATGGTTCATCACTGTCTCCCTCCCCCATCGATTCTTGCTCCTTCTGCCTCCTCAAGAATTCTGTAACTTCTGTCTTGAGTTGATTAATATCTCTGAAAAAAACAAAGACAGAGGAACTCTGCAAACAAATGATACAACCATCCTTTTCTTCTTATCAAGCTTGAATGCCATTCTGTAAATACTTGCATTCAACAGCAAAACTGAATACCATTCAGTAAACACTTGCATTAAAGAGCACAACCGGTCTCCAACACAAAATCTTCGTTTAAATTGTTTTGCATTGGCAGGCAATTCCTTCTGTGCATTATTACTCAAAACAGTCCTAAGAAAACTAACCAACCGACCCCCCCCCCTCCTTCCCATCCCCTGAGAATGATCATTACCATAACTACAATGGAACTAAAGCAATGAAATGGGATAATCTAGGTAGTGGGAAATGATACAAATCAAAAAGGAGAGAGGTGGAGTGGCAGGGGGATACTGAGAAAGTCGGAACTTCAAAATGGGACCTGTATTAATTATCGTTGTTGAATGTAAATGAAAATCAAGACTTGTTTTATGCGCATCAATACCATTATCATATTTACCATAGAAATGGTACTTCATAATGAACAAACATTCTTGCAGTAATAAAGTACATTGTGAGCCTGTTCTACATCAAACTGCCACCAAATCTTCATCAAATTTTGCAAAGATTATATGAGACAACCATTGTCCATAAGGCAATGACAGGATTGAACTTGCCCAGCACTGGAGGGCAAAACATGCACGCAGTAAGTGTATTTACAGCAGACGCACAGGTATTCCCATATTACTATACTGTGACATATACTGCATGTGTTGCAAGTTTTCTTACTATGTGGGTTGATAAAATAGACACTGGCACATCAGATAGGTATCAGTAAAATTGCCACATTCTGATATACATCTGTTTTACTGGGTTGACAAAAAAACAGTCAAAAAATGTTCACTCCATACAATGAAGACTCTTCTCACCAGACCATATGATCCTATCGTCATGTTTGACATTTGGGGGGCTGAGAAGATTGGATGAGGTAGACACCCTCCTTAATTACTAACTGGCAAATACAAACCTGCACAGAGTAAAGCCAAGCTCTTGAGCTCCACTCAGCAGAAGTCTTAAAACTGCTTCTCTAGTTGGTGCATGACTTCTTGATAAATGCATCAATAGAGTAGTTGCCTCCTCTAAACCATCTCCTGAACAGGTGTGAGTTGTCAGTACCTGATAATAGAAAGCATATATCTAGAATATTGGAACAACAATATAACGTAACAAAGATGCAGATAGTTTTACTATGAATGTATTCTTCCCTTCGTAAAAGATAGCATATAGATGAGATCACTGTCACAATTATTCTGTAAGAATAGCATCTGTACAATTGTTAATTCCTTAATATTTTAAGTTAGATGGGAGCATGGTAAGGGTGAGGAGAGTAAGTAAGTTGGGTGGAGTTTAACAGCCCAGTTTCCAACCTATTGGCTCAAGCTGGCAACAGCCTTTTTTCAAGTTGTGGCTTACTGGCTTGTTTTCCCTACTCCATTGCTTATATGGTATTAGGCACAATGGTAGTAGGTTCCATTTTTAGAGTCTATGGTATGACCTGGGAATCGAGCCTAGGCCTTCCGCGTGAGAGGCGGATGCTCTACCATTAGACCAAACACGCGGTCTAGGGTGAGAAGAGATAATGATACAGAGACATTTTACTTTATGTTGTTGGAGCTTTACACGTCAACTTGTAAAATCTTCTGATTCAACCAGTGACCACAGCATGTTTTTCAGTTTGAGAGATGCTGGATTGTGTCCTGTACTCCAATGCTAAGTGCATAACATCACATGTAGTGGCATTAGCACTTTAAGAGGTAGGAGAATGACGATTAGTTCCTTTCCCAAAGTTTCTTTCCCTTTTGGTTTTATTTTCAAAGTGTTTCATGATTTTACAAATGGGATTATCTAGTTCATCATTTTACAAAAGAGGTACAATTCTTGAGCAGTCCATTTGTATTTAGGAGGGATAGTGTTTACCACACACTAAAGGGTTGGCTGGACTAGGGAGGCATATGGCTGGACTATGAGGGGGTATGGTGGAACTAGAAGGGGGTTTGGCTGGACTAGTCAGGGGTATGACTGGACTAAGAGGGGTATAGCTGGATTAAGAGGGGTATAGCTGGACTAGGAGGGGGTGGCTGGACCAGGAGGGGGAATGGCTGGACAAGGAGTGGGTATGGCTAAACTAGGCAGCAGGGGTAGGGCTGGACTAGGTAGGGGTGTGGCTGGATCAAAGGCAGTATGGCTAAACTAGGTACCAGGGGTAGGGCTGGACCAAGTAGGGGTATGGCTGGACTAGGTTGGGGAAGTAAAAGGTGTTGAAATGAGTAAAACAAATCCACAAAAAAAAACAAACCTCCACAGCCAGCTGTAGCAACCTTTCCTCAACCAATGTCTTCTCTTCAGTTTTTGCTTCATCTTTTGCTCCATCAGTTTTTAATTTCAGAGTATCACTATCACCTGATCAGTGAAAAAACATAAACATATATTATTCAAGATGAAAGTCTCAGCATTTCAAAAGGTGATATAAATGCCGCCCTCTTACATGTTTGGTCTCATACATGTAATAAGCAAAAGGTACCAAAGAACAATTTTTAACATTGCAAGTTTCATCATAACCTCAGAAATTTCAATGCTATGAATTCTGATTCAATGAAAACATTCATGCATAAGGACACTACATACCTGTGGTGGAGGTATCCATGGGGGTGGCACTCTCCCCAGGGGTGGCAGTAGATGCTCCTTCTGTAGACTGACAGGATGGCACAGATACTGCCATTGCACTGAGGGTAGCTGTTCCCATCTGAAAAAGACAAAGATAGCACAAAAGAAATCACTTTATGGACTAGAACTGCACATAAAATTATGATAGATGGTTTGAAGAAAGGATTTAATTAAAACTTCAATTTGTCATATTCATGACAGTGATGCAGGAATTGAATTTAAGTTGGTTAAAAATTCATTTATATAGAACACTTACTTATAGTTACCAGCAAATCAAGCTAATAAAAGCTCTCAGAATGAGTTTGAGACTAGCAGAACTTACATCACTTCCTCACTTTGATAATGAATGCTTTTGTTTCCTGTATTGTTTCAGTCTATTCTATTGAAGGTAAAAGGGCCGGGAGCTCCCCATGAAGGATGTGTCATTCATAATCCATACAGTTCCTATGTCTCTCAAGCAATTACACTCTAATAGAATGGTACTGAAGAGAAAGTTAGTTGTAAAGTTTAAAGAAATACAAAAAAAAAGCTCAATAATGTGTTTGCTTCAAGTTCACTTGGCCTTGAAAATGTGAAAACTTTAACTGTTGATATATTAGGAACCCCACATCTGTTGTCAATGGAAATTTTTCCATAATGCTAAGAATCAGGTTCCCTCAAACACATTGCAACTTGACTTAGCTAATACCCTCTATTTAAAGGGAAAATGCTGTCACCCCAACTTGAAAAAGACTGTACTGTTTTATGCTTTGCTTTTGAGAGTCATGTGACAATACTTTTCCCCCTCAAATGTGAAATTTACTGCAAATAACTGCGGGTTTTACCTTGAAGTCCTAACATATTATAGAGAATATTTTGAAGAGAAATGAAGAAAAAAATTGTAAGATTTAGCTGTTGCTTCAAAAAAAATTTGGGTGACTGCTCTTGCCCTTTATGCTCTGAGAGTAAGGACATGATTTCCCAAGCATACACCATCTACTGATAACCAGACATAATCTGTTCTAGACAAGGTCTGAAATCTGAATACTATGTCAGAAACTTCCCTGATATTCTCATTTCTAATACAAAACAACACTTCTCTTCTGGTACAAGATGTAAACACAATACTACAAACAGTTTGATGTAACTTGTTCCGTGACTGGATGAATCGTAGTGTTCTACAAAGCAAGATAGAGCAGATGCAGGACCTTTACCCTCTCACCTGACAAGTAAACATATTTTAATTGAATTATTACATTATGACCCACCTTTCATATACTCCAAAACAATTACAGTGTTCACTCACCCTAGAGCTTGTAGCAGCCTGTCTTTGTATGCCTGAACCAGCTGAAGACACTCTTTCTTTATCCGGCAGTGAAGCTGTGACTAGCGTAAGCAAGTGTAAAAGTTTATCAGTGAGGGCAGTGCTCCTCTTGACCACAGGATGGGACAACATGGCCAATAATCGGGCAACTGGACTATCCCCCCAAGAAGGATCCTTTATATCTTTTCCAGACAAAAGCAATGTTGGTTTGGATGTTCCTTTGCCCTTTCGGCCTAGACTTGTACTGTCCAGTTTTACAAGCAGCTCCCAAAAGTCTGGCTCTGATTTTTGGTGGCTTCCTTTTTGAATAGCACCACTCTCTGGGGAAATAGTCTCATCAGATTCTTTCATCTCGATCTTTGAATCATCCTTTTGTTTTAAAATTTTTGCATGAGCCACAGGATCTGGAATAAACTGTTGTGGAAAGTTGTCTGCTAAAGCATAAAGGGTATCAAGTACATTCTGACAAACCATAGAAGCTGCCTGTGGGTGAATAAAAACATTTGCAGGTTGTCTGTCCGATCCCTTTCTGTTTCCACGCTGAACTTGAAAGATACTTGCTCTGCATCCCAAAGCTGCATCCATGCTCACAGACAGCCATGAGGGCATCATGGCATTTTTGCTTGAGAAAGGAGCTTCCATATCACCCACTGGACTTTGGTTTTCACTTGACCTTTGACCTTCAACAGTTCTACAAGCTTTTGTTTTTTCTAAGATACTAAGAAGTGATAGAAGGATCCAATTCCTCGTAGGTGGATGAAAACTCAAATTTCGCAGCACCCTCCAGAGAAGAACGAGATTCAACTTTGGTTCGTTTAAAAAGAGAAGCACCAGTAAACATGTCAAAGCTTCCAAGTCTACAAGCTGTCTGCCCTGAACCTGAGAGCCAGACAGGAGATTTGAACCTATCCTAGACTGAGGGCGGTGTCCAAAATCATTTGCCCATGATGCTCCTGTCCTCCTAGGAGCTGACAAGCGATAGTAATTCATACCTTGGCCAGTTATCCCTGATATCCCTGAAAGGAGAAAAAAGCAGAAGTTTTGGAAAACTTTTTTTCATCCCTAATATCTCTGAAAGGAGAAAAAAACAGAAGTTTTGGAACACTTATTTTTTATCCCTAATACCTCTGAAATGAGAAAAAAACAGTGTTTTGGAACACTTTTTTATCCCTAATATCTCTGAAACGAGAAAAAAACAGAAGTTTTGGCACATTTTTCTTTCTTTCCAGAACA
Source organism: Holothuria scabra (assembly GCA_037179385.1). Classification (NCBI taxonomy): domain Eukaryota; kingdom Metazoa; phylum Echinodermata; class Holothuroidea; order Aspidochirotida; family Holothuriidae; genus Holothuria; species Holothuria scabra. Next base: position 62,317,835 of record CM074181.1, read on the forward strand.
TTTTTTGAAAAGCTTTTCACAAATAGAGAGAGGTACACTAGTATCATCCTATAAATTTCACTTCCTTGGTCAATAAAACATTAAACAGTTTATTATTTCTGCAAGTGTGTTGCCAGGTACGCTGAAAGGTACTTCGGAGACTTACTCTGTGATTGGATCAAATTTAAGTACAAAATCCCGGCTATGGTCAGGGATCTAATCTTGTTACCTCTTTTTAAAATTGGCAAACTTAAATCTCACTCAATTCAAATCAAAGGGGTTTATTACACTATCAAACAAATTACAGTGATGATTCAGTGTTGCTTATTTAACAAAAGCCCATAATTCACAGATGGATGTCTTAAACACAAAAATTATTTTGGTTTTTCAGGAATGTGATGAAGTTTAAGAGACCAAAGGTAATTGGGTAAAAAGTACGATTTGCCCTCAAAAATTAAGCCAAATCTAGGTTGAGAGAGAGAGAGTTACACACAGCTACACTGTCACTTCAAATGGGATAATAGGAAACTATTATCCTGCTCTATGCAACTAAGAGGGTCAGTCCCACAGAATTACAATATATAGAAATGTCTTTGCTGTTATTGGTCCCAGCAGTGCATACTGCACTTGTACAAGCTGTTTTTCAATTCTGTATAGGGGCCTACACAACATTACAGTAACATACTGAGATGATGCTTTATGATCACCCAAACCAGTAGTCCTGTTTTCGACCCAAATTTTATTTGAAACTGGATGAGTGACAAATCCAGAGTGTACGTATAATTTTGTTATGAGCCTGAAACTGTAAATACCATTTCACCTTGAGGTCTAAGATGCCTAGAATGATAAAGGGAAGTCAAAATGCTCACATTTCCCTGCAGGTTTTCATGAAAATGGAAAAATTGTTTGCAGGGACTTTTTATTTGGAATTTACCGTTAATATTCAATAATTGCACATGATAAGGTATGCAATATTAGTAGTTGAGATTATACAGCTCAGACTGACTGCTGTTTGTGAGGACAAGCAAATTGTATCACAACTCTTTGTTTGTTAAAGCATTGTAAAACAAAAGAAAGGCTATGGAAACTGAAGGGGTATGTCATATGGTGCTTAATGGTTGCCAACTAACAGCTCTGCATTGGTGTGAAGACCTCCAAATGTTGACAATTTGACACTGAAGATACTCATGAGAAACTACAACTCTAATGAACTATCAAAATGAGGCTTGCCAGACAGAAAGAAACCTTTGAAATGATATCATTTGTTTACATGATTACAGATGTGCAAGTGAATTCCCTACCTCTAACTGGTTGAAACTGTAACACTTCACTGGAAGTTGTAAGTTCTCAACATTGGTGTGGCACTAAATTGAATGCCGTCAGTTTACTTCATTGTTGCAGCATTAAGTTAGATGTCCCATGTTCACTACAGCATTTCGCAATATCAAGATGTTTGAATCAGTGTTGCAACATATGACCTTACGTTGTGAAATATCCATAAACCGATTTATCAGCAAGTCCCTAGCCAAAACCATGGTGATGTCATCTGTTTTACAGTCATTGAAACACAAAGATTGATGGCAGTCTTTACTTACTTCCAGATTCCCTGATATATCTCTCTTGAAGTAACTGCCTTCGTCTGATAACCCTGGCACATTCAAGTCTAAGGGCCTGAGCCTCTGCTGCCAGATCTGCAGGTAGAAGGGCCAACATACTGTGGTCTAAGTCTGACAACACTGACTGTCGTAAGCTGCGAGGCAGTGTCTGTATAAAAGCAGCGGGATCCATTGGTTCTGAAGAGGCAGCTGTTGTCTGCTGTTGAGAGGCCTGCTGAAGTCTCTGTTGCTCTGCCCTCTCTTCTGCTAGTACCTGCAGGTAAGGTGAGGAAAACCATGATTGGAAAAACAGATGCATCCATAAAAATTAACAGAAGACACTTACTGCAATCGACATACACAAAATTTAACTTCAAGATATTCCACAGTTTGTAAAAGAAGGATCACTACTTACCCTTTACAGGAGAAAATTTCTATTCCTACACTATAAATATCCTACACTATAAATATCCTATACTATAAATATCCTACACTATAAATATCCTACACTATAAATATCCTACACTATAAATATCCTACACTATAAATATCCTACACTATAAATATCCTACACTATAAATATCCTGCACTATAAATATCCTACACTATAAATGTCCTCCACAACAGTTTTTGTTGTAGAATTACAGAATAAAACATTAAGCAATACAAAGCAGAAAGTGCTGTTAACTTTATTAACTAGTTGGCATCATACTTTCTTTATTCTCAACACAATTCTTAACTCTTTGTGCTGTAAAAGTGCACTTGTCTTTAAATGGTTGACTGGCACACATTACATGAATAAAGCTTTTGGAAGACACTTTCAATAATGATACCATTATTTAAACTTGCTCAAACAAATCAAAGTAAAACCACAAACCTCTTCCTGAATGTGAGGAGGAAGTGCAGCAAGGAATTCTGGGTCCACCTGACTAGCAGCGGGTGTCTCCCCTGTTGTGCCAGTGTTTGTTGTTGGTGTAGTAGCAGTGGTGGTACTTGTTGTGGGGGGTTTGGGTACACCAGTGGATGATGTAGCATTACTCTGGATACCTAGGTGTTCCTGCAGGACTTCTTGCCTTATATTATCAGGTAATGCTGCCAAAAATGATGGATCTACACCCTCTGGAAGTTGAAGGTCACCTGTGACATGAACAGTAACCGTTTTACTAAGTAGAATAGAATTGGTGCCATGAAAGGCCTTAGATGGATGACACTAAACCAGACAAATGTATGGCCATTTTGTAAAAACAAGTAAGGCCTACAATAGTGGAGTGTGAGAATATTTAAAATGATAAAACCAAAAAGGAGGTAAGTGAAGCTGTTTGTATTTGATTGTGCAATAGCTTCCAGTAGAGTTTTCTACCTCTATATCACCTTTGCATGCTATCTATGTTTGCTATTTATGTTTGCTACATCATTTATGTTTCTTGCCTATTCAAATTTCAACTTCGAAAAACTAATTTCACCATTCCTACCGAATTCATAATACTCACATATCACAACACTGGTTCTTTGACCACTTTTTGAGACACACTGAATAAAATATGATCCAAACCCTTCCCTAATTACATTTCACAATTCATCCCAACAAACATGTTACAACAGAAATCTTACCTCCTTCTGCAGCAGGTGCAGTAGCAGCAGTAGCAGTGTCAGAAACACCTGTCACTCTGTAAGAATCAAAATAGGAGAGTAGCATCATCTGCTAACAGCTGTCATGTATATGACACAACATGTTTGAATCACAGGGGAAATCTTAAAATTCATGCACGAATAGTGGAGCTAAGTAGCAGAAATAACAGCTTCATACAACTCTTTTCTTTTTACTTGATATCATGTGGGTGTTGACCATTGGTTCTCCAACAACAATGGAATACTTTACTAAAATAGACAAAATGAACAGGCCACTTGAACAAAGCATTGCCTGCCTTTAGGGCCTGTACTTTTTGCAGTTCCAAACCATTTCTGTAAACACCCATTACAAAAGAAATGTTCAACGTTTATGTGACATAGTGCTCAAATATTATTGGTTTAAGGTATGTGTTAAAGGAACCATGTAATGACAAAAACAAAGGATATACCTATGATGGCTAAAACACTGCATGCACTTTCTTTTACTATAGATGTGTATGCAGTAACACCAGTAACTCCAGAAATGATGTGATGTTTGTAAATTACAAAGTGACCTGCAAATTTTCCACTCAAACATAACACACTGAAGGTTTTTCAAAAGCCTTCAAAAAATTTCCCATTTTATTGTTTTACCTGCTGCATGATTACAGTAATACTAGGAAACTCAAGTTAAGTTTTATTTCTGTTGCTAAGTTTGACTTAGGGAACAAAGAGAAACTATTCTGATACTGCAAATCAAGGTGATTCCATACAATGGATTGACATACCCTGCGGTTGAGACTCCAGTGCCCTCGGTGCCCGCTTTGACAAGAGCACTCTCTGCCATGACTCTGTCACCACTCTGTAAAGGAGTTGTGCTAGCAGCACCAATGTTACTCGCTGTGCCAGTCAGTAAGGTATTTAGGGTGACCTCTCCAGTAGTGGACAGGATGGTAGAGACGGGATGGGTACTTGACTGTGTTGTGGTGGTGGCACTGGCAACAGCAGAGGTGGTAGTTGTAACTCCTGTAACCGCATCAGTACTGGATGTGGTAGCTAGGGAGATCAAACACTTTATCCATCATAAAATGGTAGACAAGATATTCCAGAAAGTGAAAAATCCTTCAGTCTAGGGCTAATTATCACATCTGTGTCACTTCATCCACTAACTTTAACCAGAATGCAAAAATGCATTGAGGTTTCGACGATACATACATGCTCTTTTCAATAAAATGCTACATTTCTTGTAACAACTGGTGACCCAAAATAACCTTTGTCTCCACCTGTAAGTGACTGGTTTTTCTTTTAACCAAAACATTTCTCTATTCAAAAAGTCAAATTTCATACTGTGCCTTAAGATATTCTGCAAACAAGGTTTTCAGAGTCTGATGCCAGGTGATACCAGATGACCATTGACCTCCACCAAAAACAACAGGTACAGTACAGTACTTTCAACTCACCATAACACATCCACATACTAATTAGGAAATCCATGCAAGTTTCCTACCTTGAGATATCCCATTTTGACAAGTTTTTCAAAGTTTGACCGATCATGACCCCAGATGTCCTTTCACCTCCACAAAAAAAAACCTTATACAGACCATCTTCTCACCATAATTCATTTACATACTAATTTTGAAATCCATCCACCTTTCATACCTTGAGCTATCCTAAACAAGTTTTTCTGAGTTTGATCCCTATGACCCCAAATGACCTTTGACCTCTACCAAAATCAATAGGGTTCTTCCTCCCATCATAACGCATCAACATATCAAGTTTGTAATCAATCCAAGCTTCCTACCTTGAGATATAGTGTGAACAAGAAGTTCGGAGTTTGACCCCATGTGACCCCAAATGACCTTTGACCTCCACCAAAATTTATTGGGTTATTTCTTACATCATAATGCATCAACATATCAAGTTTGAAATGAATCAAAGTTTCCTACCATAATGTATCATGTAAACAAGGATTTCCGGTTTTGACCCCATGTGACCCCAAATGACCTTTGACCTCCACCAAAATACATCGGGTTCTTTCTTACATCATAACGCATCAACATATCAAGTATGAAATTAATCCAAGTTTCCTACCATGAGATATCATGTAAACAAGGATTTCAGGGTTTGACCCCATGTGACCCCAAATGACCTTTGACCTCCACCAAAATCAAAAGGGTTCTTCCTTACATCATAACCCATCAACATATCATGTTTGAAATTAATCCAAGTTTTCTACCATGAGATATCGTGTAAACAAAAATTTCGGGGTTTGACCCCATGTGACCCCAAATGACCTTTGACCTCCACCAAAATCAATAGGGTTCTTCCTTACATCATAACCCATCAACATATCAAGTTTGAAATAAGCCCTTTCATGATTACAACTGCGCATGACAGAACAAAGGTCATCCGGTATCACTCGCTCATTCGTATCACTGTGTGTACGTACATTTTGCAATAGTAAGCTACACAAGATTACACTTGACTTGTAGGATTTGGGTTAACAGATTAAAAATTCAGGTTAGAGGGCCTACTATTACTCCGTAAGATTTAGGAATGAATTTTGCTTTGGGTCTTTGGTTATAAAAAAAATCTAGAGTTACCTTGGCCAATGATTTTCGTCTATTACAATCGATCTTAGGCGCGCTAAGATCTCCATTGAACACCCATGTGCTAACAGTATAACTGTTAGTGCAACATTACTATATAGTACTTGAACGTTTCACGAAGTTACACTCCAAATCACAGTCTTTGGCTGGGGTAAGTTACAACTAAGCCTGGGCGAAGCAAGTCCTGGATATATACTGTGAGATTTTATTATGAAGGTAAAAGGCCAAGACTTAAATTTTTAGGCCTATAGCAGTAGCAGTAAGGCGATCTATACGAACTTACGAACTTAACCACGAAGTCTACTAACTTACGAACGAAGCCTACGTTAGGCCTTTGCATCATGTAGCATGGTAATAGAACTTCAAGCGTAGAAATAAACCCCTGATACTCATCTTAGCTCTTGTAGCTTAGGTATCTTTTCACGAAATTTGGTATACCAGCCTACAGCTGGTTCATTCCTTGGGTAGGCCTAGCCTACGGTATTTAGCCTATAGCAGAGAAGGCTTGAACTGTCAGTTCGTACTTCCACGGGAAGGGACAAATTCTTTGAGATTTTGCACATTCAAAAACTTAAAACTCAGCCAGTATCATAGGAAAATTTATGAGTGATACTTTAGAACATTTTTCGGGCGATACTGAACGTTTTGTCCATTAAGAGATGTGATTTTTCGAAGCTACTTTTGGTTCATGTCCGTGTTGTTTATTGTAGACATGCATACGTAACGTAACGATGGTATGCACAGGCGACGTCCTGCGACTAGCGTTGCTATGGGTTGCTATACCGAATGACCTTTGACCCGGGAGGCCGATTTGTAATCATGAAAGGGCTTATTAATCCAAGTTTTCTACCATGAGATATTGTGTAAACAAGGATTTCAGGTTTTGACCCCATGTGACCCCAAATGACCTTTGACCTCCACCAAAATCAATAGGGTTCTTCCTTACATCATAACGCATCAACATATCAAGTTTGAAATTAATCCAAGTTTTCTACCATGAGATATCGTGTAAACAAGGATTTCAGGGTTTGACCCCACATGACCCCAAATGACCTTTGACCTCCACCAAATTCGATAGGGTTCTTCCTTACATCATAATGCATCAATATATCAAGTTTGAAATTAATCCAAGTTTCCTGTCTTGAGATATTGTGTAAAGGATTTTGGTTTTTGACCCCCTGTGACCCCAGATGACCTTTGACCTCCACCAAAATAAATAGGGTTCTTCCTCTCAGTATGGGGTATCTGTGTACCAAGTTTGAGAACTGTCAGATCTTCCCTTCTCAAGATATCGTGTAAACAAGCAAAGTGTCACAAACACACACACATACACATGCACATACACACATACATACACACACACGCCATCATGAATGCATAGGTTTCTCTTTTCATCGAAACCAAAAACAAGTCACTTGAACCAAATGTTGACTGGTGAATGCAGTACACTTTTCTTAAGCATATTTTTCATTTCATATTTTATGAACAAAGCAAATTGACATTACTTTTTAAGAAGGCAAAAAATGACAGGTTGCAGTGACTAACAAATGCAATTTAACATGTTTGCAATTAAATTTGCATATGGTCAATATTTTTGAATGCTGAAAGAGGCAAGCCATGGTTAACAATTCAATTACATTCCACTACTTTCCCTACCACAAACCATGTATGGTAGGTACATAGACATGATTCCCACCCCTACCCCTCATAGCATAAATTAAAACCAAATCCACCTTCCTCTTTCTAAATATTAAACTTCTCACCATACCTGAAGTGAGTGAAGCCGTCAAAGTGCCTGGGACTGTGGGTGTAGTTGTAACAGTGGTAGGTACTTGTGCCTCTGCTTGTTGGGTAGATGTCTCCATGGGACTGGATATACAAAGGTGAAAAAACAAAACCTGTTAAATTATCTATAAAAATAAAAGCAGACTCTCAAAAAAAGGACACTGCAATAGCTATTTCTGTTAGTAACATAAATATGCAATAAAAGGGTTTGGAATTAAAAAAAATTGTAAACTATTGTCACCGCATATCAAAGATGTGACAAACTATTGTAGCCATCCCTTATCACACATGATGCGAAATTCCCTCTTGCTTTTTGTTACATTCTTCCTTTCTGCCTGATTACCTCTTATCACTTCAGAGAGGAAAAGAAGCCCACTTTACATGAAGTTTCATATCTGATTTATTGATTCACAGTAAAAGATGTGTCTCAATACACAAAAAGTTATGTAACATTTGGGGTTAGCTAACAGACCAGTCAGCATTTGTTAATTGCTTTTCACAGTGTGAACACAATGAAAGCATGGCTCATTTGAGGTCACAGATCATGTAACAACCTCAGATATCAGTTACACCCCACAGTGCCTTTGATGTAGTGGGGTGTCTATCTTGCTTTTTCAAGAAGCAACGTTACAGCATGCATTTAAAGAACTTGAAATATTAGATTTAAACGAACCTGGTGCTAGATGGTCTTTCAGCTTTATCCTCTCCTCCCGCTGTTGCAGGTGATGCCATTGGAGTAGATGACCCCTGGGGTTGTTCTGCTAGCTCAAAATCTGGCAAAGAAGATGATAATTGTAAGATACCCCCAATGGCACCTATATCAGCCCCTATATCAGTTCCTAAAGTGGGGGTTGAAGCTGTTGATATAGAGGACGTTGTTGCAACAGCAGCTGCAGCAGCACCTAGATAGAAAAAACAGAAACTCGGAAATGAATTAGAATTCTGAAGTTACTTATCTTCAAATGAAACTGACTAGGACTGTCAAAGGAACTAGAAATTGACTGATTAGTAAAGTTCCTTTCTAAGAATAGATCCCTTTATGCTAAGGCATTTTGGCAATCTTCATATTTAACCACTTGGAGCTCTCTTGGTAAGTTTTGTGATGGGATAATATGAATTAAAACCCCAACCATTTTTCAACTACCTATAACTCACCACATGGTTCAGATGTTGGGGCAATTTCTATAGCTTCATCGCTGGCTGCACTAGACGGCTCTCCACTGGTCTTCTCACCATTGTCACTAATCTGTGCGATAAGAATCAACAACAACATTTATGGTGATGAATATGCATTATGAAGTGGATAATGAGACTATGCATTGTCAATAAGCTGTAGAAATATTCCTTACACATATAATGAAAACATGTATACTTTATCTTTGTAATCAGTAAAACAAAAAAAAAGTTGCTCATTTTTGTATAAAATGCAGGATGTGCAAACTGACCACTAAATGTCCTTTGTCATACAAAATACACACATGTGGTGTCTGCAAACTACATAGTCCTACATTTTTCAAACATAAAACTGATTCACAAATGTAAAGGCCATGACAATGGTGCAAGAGTCTCATGCTCTCGAGTAATAAAATAGATATTAAAACCATACATCCTGACTACTGCTGTCTTTATCCAAATGCTTTTTAAAGGTGAGAAGGGATATTGCCCAACACTGGAAGGGTGTCCCATTTTAGTTGCCACTATCAATTCCAATGTCCTCCACCCACATATACCCACTGATATTGGAAGTTGTTTAAAAACTGGACTAAAACTTGTCCTCTATGATATAACAATTAACCCCCACCCCTCCTAACTTTATTTTATTCCTGTCTCTCACCTCCATCCTTTCTTCTTCATCTTTCTCTTCTACCTGTGAAGATGCAGCTCCACTTGCCCCACCCAAAACTGCTCCAACAGATAATTTCTTCTTCCCTGACCCTAAAAGAGCTTTAGCCTCGGCTTTAGCTGCTGCTTGTTTAACTTTCTTAGCATCTTCTGCTTTCTTCTTTGCTTCCTCCTCTGCTTGTTTCTTCATCTTTTCCTTCTTCTCTGCAATCTCTTGGTCTCTCCTCTTCTCCAATACTTCAATGATGGGTCTCTTCAGAGCTTCATTTAGGAAAAAAAAAACTGATATTGAACCTGTCATCTGGAAACACCTCCTCATTGCATTTTTTTAATAGAAGACTGATGTCATATGAAAGTACCTTAGGTCAGAAAATGTAAAAACATGTTTAAAACAGAAAGAAATCCTATTTGTCCCAATTCTATCTTTACAGGACAATTGTGTGTTACACACAATAAAACTAGGGGCTTGTACAACAATTTGAAATATCACTCTGCTAATTATCAAATTACAACCTTTGCTCTTCATTTTCTTTTATATTCTGTTCTCATACAGGGACTTGATTATACGATGAAAACACTTAAAACAATAGCTATGCAACTGATACTATGAATACACTAGGTTATATCCTTACATCATGAAATTTACACAAAGTCATGTCTAAACTTATATTCAAATCTGACAGTCTTTCCCCCTGTGGGCTGGGGTTGTAGAATATGCCCACGGTTTTCCCCGCATGTTGAAAGAGGCGACTAAACAGGAGGACTTGAACAGTATTTGAACAGTATGACACTATAAAACACATTAGTGTTGGTGTGTCATAAAATCTTATCTAACTTACTACATCTTAGCACCAACTATATTATGAAGCTCAGGGCTGGGCCAACCAGATTTTTATAACAACCCAATGTTGCGGGCAGAGGGGCGATTTGTCCCCCCCACCCTTTCCAAAAGTTTCCAAGGTGGGTACAATGTCCCCCCTTTTCATTTCCATAAAATTCAAAACAAATGTCAATATCTTGCTTGGTTTGTTTCTTGAAAAGCAGACACTTTTTCTGCAATGTTTGAACTTAATCAAATAATTGGCCTTTAAAATCCTTCAAATTTCACCTTACAGGGGTCTTAAAGCAAGCTGTTGTCCTCCTGAACCCACTTATAACTTTAATCTAGGACAACAGCAATTTGGAGTTGGGGTTTAGCGGTAATTAATCCCCCCCCCCCCTTTTTTTGTGTTTCTGGTGGAATCACTGCAATGTGTACACCATATGAAGACAGGGCAAGTCCCTTTCAGAAATAAAACCAGAATGCAAACATGCATTGAGGTTTTGATGATACGTAAATGTTCCCTTTGAAATAATCCCATCAGGTACCATTATCTTCTCACTCAAAAGTTATACTAGCATGCATGTTCAAAACATGATTTTGTTATCCCATGTATTAAGCACAGGTTCATGAGAAAAACTTTGTCACTGACAGGTATGCTGGAAACAATTCTTGAAGAAGTTTATACGATGCAACGTACCACAGATATAACTTTCACAATAAGAAATCCAGTTGACACATACTATACTTGGTATGTTTATTTTGAGAAGACAGGGAAGTTTGGTATTTCACTGCTGAATGGAATTGTGGGGCAAAGAATAGGATACATAAACCGAGCCCAGCACATAGTGTATTGTACTTCATCAGTACGTGCATGGAACGCTATTGCATAAATCAAAGTGTTTAGCCAACCCAAATGAAAATAAGGGTCTCAAGCCCTGCTTTATGGTAGGTTAACCCTTTACCTTTGGTTGGGTCCTTTTGGACCCAGACGGAGAGCGTGGCTGTTGCCCACCTTTACTGTTTCACGCCGAGCTCGAAACTGCGAGTAGCTACCCGAAAATTCGGCCACACTTCGAGAGAGACAATAGTTTAAGGTCACAGGGTCAATAACCTATGGAAGCTGATGCGGGGCGTGCCGAGGGGTGCAAATATGCCCCGATTGGAGCACAATGGTAAAGGGTTAAACTGATAATTTTTCAGCGGGCAATTTAACTACATTCCCCGACCAAAAAACAAGACTTATGATTCTTCCATATGTTACGTGTGGTTTAAAGGGGCCCACTGAGTTGATATCGATAACTAAATGAGGGTGATAAAGGGTCACTACTACATGCCAATGCTTATAGTTAGCACCATGAGTCCAGTTTCATATGCAAAAGTTACGGAGACAGATTACAATTTTGAATTTTGTGGCGTCCTGACTTGAAACAGTTTTGTCCATAATTTGAAAGAGTGTCTGGTCACAAATTTTTGAAAACCGCAAAGAATCTAAAGTACTCAGTTATAGAAAAGATTGTTTGTATGTAGGATATGATGACTGTCAAAGTTTGACCATTTGTCATTAGTATGTGAAGAAAACTTAACGGGTGTGGAAAAATTTGATGAATTTCATGAACCAACTCAATGAGCTGCTTTAAGAAAGAATGACTTCACAAAAGTAAGGTCCACCAACAATTTCCAAAAAATTTTTTGTAAAGACTCAAATTTTGCAACAAGTGTTGCAGGTGCCCAGCTAAGATTTGGAGGAAGTGTGTATGTGCACAGCCGCCAAAATGAACAACCAAACTTACTTATTGCTGTAGTGAATCATTCAAAGACAAAGACTCTTCTCTAACTGAAAACATTAAAAACTGTAATTACAATCAAAGACATCACTCCATACCTTCTATGCAGTCAAACATACTCTCCCCATCCAAAATAGAGGCTTCTTCATCCCATCGCTTATACACTGGTGTGACATTGGATGATAGATCAGAACTGCTCAAGTATCCATCACGGAATGTCTACAAAGTAACAAGAACATGTCTTTATTTTAATATAAAGATATAATTTTAATATAAAGATATAATGAATGGTATTTATTTCTCTTCAGAGGCATCTTTCTTGTATACCAGCTGTAACTGACATAAACGACAATGGAATAATTCTAACTTGCTCTCTTTTTCCAAAAATGATAAAGTTCTTTAATATTTCCTGCACAAAACAGATGACATGTAGATTTATTTTGCTGATATTTAATACATTACACATTGCCCACCACACTTACTGCACCGAGGAGTGCTTGTCTACTCATGACAAAAATTATAGAAAAACTCACTTCAAAATTTGTTGCTTTGTAACCGAATCTCATCTAGAGTAAAAGGTTTGCTTTGCTCTATCTCATGTTAAACCAACTGCAGATTCCCATACACCACAAACTCAGAGAAACATGAAACAAAATATTATTTACCTCCCTCATACCATCATCCAAGTTTAAGATATCGTCATTAAGAGTGCTGCTGCCCCCACCCAACTCATTGCTGGAGTTGCTTACATAGACCCTAGTCTGGTTGCCTGTCTGAGACACCTGGACTACATCACTGGTTGAAGACATGCCTAGTAACCTTCAGTGGGAGGAAAAGATTAAATGTGTCATAAAACGTACATTTGCCAGGGACCTACTGCCAAGTTAGTAGGGATTGCAGATGTTAATGAAAGAAAAAGAAGAACAAAAAAAAAATTACAGTCATTACGATTTAAATTCAAAATCTATGTCACACACAGGATTCATGAAAAACTATTCTATGATAAGAACCAACATTACTGAAACACCTACTGTAGATGGATACATCAAATGACAATAGATGACAAAACTTCAACGTGACAAACATTTGTAGTTCATTCAAGAGTTTTCCTTCAACTCATGATAAAAAGTATTGAGAGATCCTGTGGTTTATTCTTTCAAACCATGGCTTCAGCAACATGGTTTTAGTCTACTCAGGTCAAGATAATGGGACCATAGACCCCTGAACACAATGCTCACCTCAGTACCGCAGACACACTCAATGGTCGGTGTGCACCTGAATGGTAAATATGGACCGTCTGTGAATTACCAGTCCCTGGACGAACATGTAACCTTTGCCTTGCTCCACGGGATACATTTCTTGTCTGTGCTGAAGTGTGAGAGGTCCCTGCATCATCTGAAGTGTGACGTACTAATAATGGGTGAGTGGCTGAAGGGGTGGTGGTAGTGAATGCACCAGAACCTGTAAGAAATAATTGACACATCCGGCAAATAAAATTTACTGACTTCAGAATATGTCCAGCTATTGACATTTAAAACTGCCTTTGTGTATCAGGTAAAATGTAAATCTGAGAACACATCTTGAATTAGAAAAACCAGACAAACAGATGTAATTTGTTAAGTTCCTTCAATTTATGATCTTGTGAAATGTAACCAAGTCCCTGTCCCAAGAGAACCTACACATAGCAAAGACGTTGATAAAAACCCTGATTGGGCTAGACAATCATTCCATCACAGCAAGATCCACTCATATCATAAACTTTCCCCATAAGCTTAATTATTGACCAGAAGCTTAATAAATGTTTTTCCCAGTCCACCTATTGTACCAAAATAAAAAAAATGTACAGTCAAAGTCATCCTAAACTTAAAATGCCCCCTTCCCCTCACTTTCATGTGCAGAAGTTTATTTTAATTATGTTGCTTTTTTTTATATAGTTGCTCCATTAATGATAATTGCTAGCTATACCTTTCATACATAGTCTTTATTTTCCAAAGATAATACTAGATTTGAAAGATCTATTCAAAATGATAAGGGTTAAGTACATGTCAGTTATAACAATGACATATGACAGGCTGGTTATCAATTTGTTGTATCCAAAATAAGATTAGTGTAAAATGAAAGGACAATCACACAACTGGTGATAAAAACCAACAAATGGGGACAGACACATGATACAATCTTCCTCTTATTGAGACACATGTATGTTAAGTAGTTTTTAAACAAGGATGGTTGGTTACAACAACTCATCTCTATCAACCTCACCTTCATCATTAGAAACAATTGACAGATGTATATACATCAGCCAAAGGAATACTTTTACATTAAACTCTGCCTTAAATAATTAGAAATGATATACTCTTCTACTTCATTCAACTACTTAGCACATTTTACTCACAGGGGGTCAACAACAGGTTACACACATTTAAGGGTGGCTTCTAATTGGCAAGCCTAATTTGTGCCATCTAGCTTACTTAAAGTCATCTGTGACCAAAATTTATATGGTTGATAGAATCAAAAAGATTGCAATTAGCCAAAACAGTAACTAAGGAATTCACACAATCCAAAAGTTGTCATCACCATTTGAAGAATACCACTACACTATTTGACATACGAGAATGTTTGAAACCCACAGAACACAATAAGAAAATGTTTGAAACCCACAGAACACAAAAGCCAAAGAATACTTGAGCTTAAATGACCTCTGTTGGTTACAAGTTGCTATTGCACTAACATGAAACCTTGTTTGTACTGACAACCAAACCAGGTCACTTTAGAGTGCTTCAAGATGAGTGACAAGCAATGAAAAAGATTCAGTGAAAAGCACAAGTGAACTAAGATTACATTTCACCAAATGTAATTACATGTAACCATACCTTAGAATTACAAATCATCACATGCAGGTTAGTTTTGATGGAATTTTACAGCTAAGTTTCTATCCAACTGGTTATTCAGTCCAGCCAGCCACGGCCTTTTTTCCAGTTGTGGCTCACTAGCTTGTTTTCCCTACTCACTGCTTATGCTGAGTACCAAGCACAATGGCAGTAGGTTCTGTTCCATTAAGTCTCTGGTATGACCCATCCAGGAGTGAAACTCCTGACCTCCCAACTGCAAGTCTGATGCTCTAACCACTTGACCATTCAGTTGGTCACCATATGTACGTATAGATTACCATATGTAAGTACATGTCACCATATATGTCACAATATTTATATTTTAGGCAAACCAGATTCATTCCATTTTAGATGCCTCTTACATCCATCTCACCTGTCTTCATTAAATTAATGTTTCATTTCAACACAAAGTGTTATTATTATCTAGGAAATAGCTCTTAAGTATTGTAACAGGATGATTGTTAAGCAGATCAATAAAACTGCATATTTTATTTAATACTGCCTTGATCAACTCACACTTGTAGTAAAACTCTATATTGACAGTATTGGAAACCATGACAGAAGCAACACAAAGGTAGTAACTTGCAGTATAAGTGATATGCAGGATTGTTCAACTAACAAATCAGTCTCACAAAAGTGGTTCCTTGAATATTCAGTCATGGCAACAATTCATTATAACAAAGAGAAGACTAACACTCCCTGCATCAATTGAACACTGAACATGCCACATCCCCTAATCATGCCTGGATCCCAGGGAGAACTTTTACCGCCTCAGCCCTCCCTTTTTGGCCACTTCAACAATATAAACATACCAGAAATTTGCAGTGCAACTCCCTCATACCCGTTCCTCCCCCTCCCCCCTTTTTGGAATGTCTGGATTCACGCCTGCTAATGACAAGTAAACATAAATGGGCACTTACAAATAGCTTTCGCAATCATAGCTTTGTCCCAAATCACATTGAAAAAAGCTTGCTGAAGTTGTTATTGTGATGTGTGTGTATTCAGTGAATGACTGCTATAAACTGAGGCATCTACAGCCTATGGCTTTGATATGGTGCATTAATGGGGAAGATAGGTGGTGCACTCATCATTACTGGAGTTATTTTACTGTAGCAGAGTGCCTGATTACTCACTATTTAGAATCCCTCATGTCCAGGTGAGATGGTTTATGTGTATTAACTATAGACAAATAATACCAAGTACATATCAGCAATAAAATGGACATCTTTGCCAATGGTAGTTACAGATGTTAGTATCATTTTTACAATTCAATTTAGAAAGTCAGCTTTTATGACAAGACCTGGTAATGGTCATCCCATTGTTTCTATGACAAGACAGAGTAAATCGTCATCCCATTGTGTCTATGACAAGACTGACATAATGGTCATCCCATTGTTTCTATGACATAACTAAATAGTTGTCATCCCATTGTTTTATGGCACTACCAGACATGGGTCATTCCATTGTTTCGATGAAACAACCAGACAGAGGTCATCCCATTGTTTCTATGACAAGGCAGGTGATAGTCCCCATTTCACACTAATGCTGTGCCTTTGCTCTGTGGCACCTCTTTGACTTCTTGGCTACAGCACCTGCAGTGCCTTGGGTACACATCTTTGATAGTCGACTCTAATAAAATATCATCACTAAGAATAACATCAACCTTTATGCACCCTTTTACTACTGCCCATGTGAATGTCCACAAATGCTACAACAAACACCTCACATATATGTCCCTCACCTGTGATTCCTGTGCTAGGTCTCACTTCATTGTGAACAGAGACGGGCATCTGGTAAGATCGGTACCGACCCTCCAGTCCAGGGATAGTGCTTTGCCTTACTGTTTCACCTACAGGGAGGACAGTTGAAACAGGCACCATTAACAAAACTGGGAGACTGCAGTAACCTATCATATTGGCCCAATTGCCACACAGATGTACATTGAATTCTGACAGTTCAGCCATTTCTTCATCTTTCCTACGGTGACTGTTTACAATTATACTCCCATAGAGCAGAGAGAGGGTTTCTTACTGGTATGAAAGTGTAAAGGATCAATTTACTACACACCCGCAGTAGGACCTGACTACACAAGGTTATCTGACTACAAGCCTACAGGTGTGGCAGGGCAAAGGGTCAATTCACTATACACCTACAAGTATCACAGTGCAAAGGGTATTAAAGCTGACTACACACATACAGGTATCACAGTGCAACACACCTACATGTATTGCAGTGCAAATGGTAACTTTGCTACAAAGAATAACTTTACTACAAAGAGTAACTGCAAGTTGGTTCTTTTCTTGACAAGGAAGGCTGTCACTACTAGTGGAAACACATGCAATACTAACAAGCATGACAGAGACATTGATGGAAACTGAACAAAAGTGACCCCATTATAGCAACCATGTTTCTTACACAGCAACTTCGTAGAACCTGATAAGTAGACAAGGGTTAAATAAAGGTGGGAGGAAGATGGGACTGAAATAAAATTAGGAGGAACATAGGGCAGACAATTGTTTTCTGATTTAAAGATAACCAAATAGACAAGTAGGTTAAGGAAATAGCCCTTGACCAACAAACTTCTCTTTTACATAAATGCTAACCCTCACCTGCCTGATAGAAACCATAACCTCAGTACTGAATGGATACTTTTCCCCCATCTCCTTCTTTCCCATACAGTCCCAAAAAGGTCTGTAAAATTATTCCCACTCAAAAAGCAATGCCCACAAAATTACAGAAACATTTCTTGAAATCAGTGCAAAAGACACAAGTGCAACTTTTTGACTCAAGAAGCAACACTTATTCCTTCCACTCAATTCTGATCAAGGGTTGATGCTGTCTGTTACAGCTGACACTGTTTTAACATTAAGGGTATGATAAATATCATAAACAGTAACTCTCTTTAATTACAGATTTCTGTCATGCATAACCTTCAAATATATTTAAGATTGGTATGACTAACCCTTTAGCCAGATTGTTAATACTCTTACAACTTGTGCACCTTAATTGATAAGTGAATGCCATAACCTGTAAATGTCTTGACAAAATATTGGGAAAACATACTAACAAAGTACACAATGACACACATTACTTTCAGCTATCAATAAAGCCATGGAAAATCCTTCAAATCATGACCACTTCTCTACCAAAATCACTATCAGTATCATGCTATGAAAATGCCCAGAATTTGTCAATTCCGAGTAGACCCTCCTAGCTCAAGGGAGTTGTACTAATGATGGTCAGTGACTTTCACATTCATTGGTTTTAGTCCAATAAGTTTTATTATCTCAAACATGTTCAATGTGAACATATGATCCTACCAAGCACTAGTGTAATCTTTTGAACTACTGGTAAAGCTCTGCGAGACATTTTTTGCTTGAGTGCACACTGTGCTGATAGAGCTAGAGATTAATTATCTTGTGTTTTGACGCAAGTGATAAACTGTGGTCAGTTTCTACAAGAGTGTGGGATAAAAGGATTGCAATCTCATGATCGTCACATTCTCCCCTTTAAAAGATAAGTTGAGTGTAAAGGTATAGGCAGATTACCATTGACAAAACATTGCAGATATCAAGCCAATGAAGTGAAAATATCCAACTGATCTTTCTTATTCGCCTTCTTTACCTCTTTCCCTATCCCTAACCTCTCAATTACTTAAAATGATGTGGAAGTCATGTGAAAACGCTGTACATATAATTACAGGTGTTCAGGAAGAAATATGAATGAAATGTTTAACTATGAAACAATGTACAACAAAGAACACACAAAGGGTTAAAACATGCACAAGACAATGGAAACAAAAATAAGTTTGCTTTACATGAACACTAGAGACTTAAATGACACAATGTGTAAGGACCAAAGACCTGTTCTAAAAGATGGTGAGCTTTTGTTTGCTAGATTTACAAACACAAACTGTTAGCAACAAAGTGTTACAGCTAGACAAAGGAAGAGTATTATAATTTTACAGCATCAAGGGGGTTTGGCAAATGACACAACAGTTCTTACAAAACAGGTACCAAAATTAATTAAATAAAACATGAAAAGTTCATCAACTTGGAATTACCTTATCAGTATAACAAATTAAAGTCAAGTGTTTTTTTTTTCAACTTCCTGAAAGACCAGCTTCCAGCTAAACTTAATTGGGGTTTCCTCATCTCAACCAATTACAACTCCAGTATGAGCTAATGTGCATGGTGTTTCACAATGGTTAGGTTGGCAACAACAACAATAACTTAACATCTAACCTGTTAGTATTATTACTAAGTGCATACAGTAATTGAGCCCTACTTAAAGAAATGAGATTTACATGTAGTGGACAGAAGATACACTTAGTAAAATTAAAGGGAGTATTTCATGCAGAAGTAAGGAAACAATTATTGATGAGGAAAGAAATCATCTATGACATGGGACATAACAACACAAGTGTGACCAGTAAAGCAAAGCTTCCTTCTGCCCAGCTAGTCTTGTATGGCTCTGCTCTTTTCCTTTTTGCAGTCCCACTCACAGAATATTTAAGTTGTTTATTCACATGATGAAATGATTCCACTTGCTAGGAAATGTATGTTTTCTTTCTATAAACATATATATTTCTATACAAAGTTTCACAAACTGTACTTCCAAGAGCATTAGTAAATGCCTCAGTTAGGACAGCTTTTGTGCCTCATACATGACTATGAATAATAAAAATGATTTTCTAGCACAGGTAAAAACACAAGTAACAGAGAAGATGTTAGACAGAGACACACACAACCCAATGCTGAGAAAAGATCTCAGATTTTATCTTAACTGGTTTCTTTCTAATTCAACTTACAGCAGAGCTTTTTGTTTTCTTTTGTTTTCCACACAACAAACATTGAACTGGTTAATACATATTACAACAACGAATTCAATTGTCATGAAATATGCCATGGCTTTCCTAAACACTGCAATACCTTTTTTTTTTTTACAAACCAAGTAGTTCATACCTTGTGTCTATTGAAGCTAACATAACAAGCAGCATTTGTGTGGTATGCATAATTATGAAAAATACCGAGTTTACTTCTAACTGTTTCAAAGTGATCATTCTACATTGCTCTTCAAAATGACTGTCCAAAGGTATAAAATGATGCTGCTTGCTGTGTAGACTGCGCTACAGAACATTCTATGAGCACAGCCTTACTGAGTTCTACAGTCACTGTTGCAATCAACATCACCAACTCACTTTCAAAATTCATTATGAATTGAAGACTACTACATTGTAACACAACACAAAGATAAAGTGACAACATTTTGGTCAAGAATCAAGGTCAGTTTAAGGTTTAGGCTAGGATCCATGGCTAACAGCTGTCTTGGCATTGACAAAACTCATAGTAACAAACATATGCTAACAAATTTCAATGTGTTAAGGGCAAAGGTATTCTTAACGAATGTTTGTTAAAACATGCCTGTGAGTGAACAACATTGTCACTATGATAAATCTGTGCTTTACCTGAACCAATTTAATGCAATCATTGACATCAAATGTCCCCCCCACAGCACCACTTGGTTTGTCTGCAAAGTGATGGACTGAATCAGAAGTATTTTAGGCATGTCTACAGAAGTAGAGAAATGCACCATATTAATTTTTAGGACATTTCTTCAACTTTTTGATCTTGTTTCTCACAACCCCACTTGCACACTGATGCAAGCTGTCAATTTTTCTTTCGTTTTTGCCTCTTCTCATTGCTTTAGGCATACACATAGCAGCTAAGGTAAATTTGCAGACATGATCACCCTCCTTACATAACCATAGCAATGAAGTTTAGAAAGAGTCGAAGAGACCAACATTTTGTACCGCCCCTTTTCTCCCAAAAAAGACATTCCTTCCTTACCAGTGCTGACTTCATCCAAAGGAATAAAGAAATCATCTCTATCTCCAGTATCTCCCATTCTAAAATAATCTAAGTCCTCTGTGATGTCATACTCCTCTGCCTCTTCCATGTCAGAATCATCATCATCTTCATCAGCTTCATCATCCTCCTCTTCCTCTTCATCATCATCTGCTTCATCATCCTAAGAGTCAAATCAGATGGTTAAAACATTATCCCTAAGAACCACTCAAAACAAACATTGACAAAACAAATTTAGGATCAAGAAGCGATTGAAAAAGAAAGAGTGACTACAACGTTAAGACTGGTCAGTAATTATTCAAGCAACTAATAGTCAACTATCTTTATAAAGGAAAGTGATGAACGATCAAGATTCACTCTGAATTTGATCCAAATGATCCCCCAGCATGACCTCAGAATTCTATATCATTTACCATGACAATCTCATTCTATGCAATGTATGTCTGCTAGACTACCTTCCTTAGTCAATTCTACACCTTTACAAGGTATGAAAGAAAACTGCAGATCAAACCTAATCAAACCAGAGCAGTCGTGCTACAGAATTTCACTTCTTTGTAAATGTATGCTTAACAGCAATCTTGAAGCAGTAAAACTCTGCATTTTAGTCTTTTAATGACACAACAGAAAAGAGAAAACACCATTTTGGAGATCAGGTACAGTATCATGCATAAAAATGAAGTACACAAACTACCCTTATCATGACAAACAGTCTCTCAAACAGTACAAGTAGGTTAAGCCATTGTACTCTGGTCATTTAAATATTTATGGCAGAGATCTATAATATCCCGACACTGTACATTTTATGCTCAAATACTGAAATGGTGAAACGACAAATTCTATAATAATGCTGTTATATTAAATATAACCATTGCAAAGCATATTGAAACTATAAAGCAGGAGCAAATGTCCATCTACATCGAGATCAGTCTTATAAGCAAAAACAGTGTCCAACCAGTTTTTCCAATCAAATTAAATTACACCTATCAAATCATATCGAATCTAACAACTTCCCTCTCCAACCACAAATGAATCCATCCCATCAAACACCATCCAGCCCCATGTCACCCTCTCCCCTTTCCACCATCAACCAACCAAACAATCATTCAAATAGCTACCTGGCCTTCTTCATCAGCTCTCTCAGATTCACTGTCTGCAGCAGAATCATTTTCTTCTTCCACTTCAAAGTCTGTAAAACAAATATGATATATTACTAGAACCAATTTTCATTATCACACAGCAAATAAACATGTAGCAACAAAGCCATATACTTGACTATTTTTTTTTCTCCACATTTGGTTTTGGTCTCCAATGCCTTTAAGTATGAAGATTGGTCAAAATTTTGAACCAAACCTTCCAATTATGAACATGGTCAGTGCACAGTACATTTGTTCATTTGGCAACAATATTCTGTAAACCAGGGGTCTTGTTAGTGATCCATCCACATAGGTTTGTTTTTAGTCCCTGGATGATACCTTACCTCTGTTACTACACTTACCTGGTATAACAGACTCTTCTTCTTCTTGACTTGGTTGGCTCTGCATCTCACTGTCTCGAGGAGTTTGTTCTATATCAGCTCCATCCTCTGTCATTGTGATGACCATCTCATCCTGTGAGGCATCCTCTCCTGCAACACAAAATATCTTTATTGTATTTCAACTCATTGTGACTATATCAGCTACAGCAACTTCATTCACCAAGTCAAGTACGTATGAAAATATCAATAGATGCTGGCAGAAAAGGAGCTGTTTTTAACACAGTAAAACAATGGCTGGATCTGCAGAATGCAATACCAGTAAACATTACAATAATTTGTAGCAGACCCCACCATATGTAAACTTTAACCATACTCACCAACATCACAGCAGCTTAAACTGGCCTGTACACCACCAGTAGCTGTTTATCTTATAAAACATTAAGTTTTTTCATCCAGATACAATACTCTGTTACTTATCACAGACCACAAAAGACAACAAGAAAATTCCTTCCACAGGCCATCAGTCTGAAGAGCAGACAGTCTTGTCAACAAAACTTGAACCCTTTTGCTACAAATGGGGACCCATCCCTCCATGTTGAGCTACATATTACATTCCGTGTACAAGGTATGTGTGTTGAGGCACTAAGTTCTACATAAGAACTGCCTATTTTTGCAAATTATCTCAGAATCATATTTTATAGAGTAATTTTTAAGTTTTACTTTTTTTCTCATCAATGTCTTCTCCCTTGTTAATATTTTCATTTCCACTGTATGGTCTGTATTCAGAGTGCCACTTACTTTCACCAATTACTATAGATCCCCTTGTTTAGTGCCTTGTCTAGAGGCTGCAATATTTGCATTCAGTGTAGGTAGCCTGTCCCAATTACTACATGTATTAGAGTGGTAGCTTTGTTAGCCTTGAAATTTAGCCTCTAAATGGAGCACTTTTTGCTGTTATTAATGAGATGGGTCATTTGTAACTATTTTACATATAAACATATACACCTAATAAATGTACAAACATAAAACATCTCACTAGCAAGCCCATTCTGTACCCAAAACATGACTACACAGCATATGTTTATACACAAAGCTATTCCAAAATGCAGCAGTGCAATGGTTTCAAGGTGAAACCTGCTTTAACCCTTTACCTTTGTGCTCCGATCGGGGCATACTTGCGCCCCTCGGGAGTGGGCAGAAAAGCGGATGTAGCCCGCCCCGCATCGGCTTCCGTAGGCCATTGACCCTGTGACCTTAAACTATTGTCTCTCTCGTTGCTGTGGCCGAATTTTCGGGTAGCTACTCGCAGTTTCGAGCTCCGCGTGAAACAGTAAAGATGGGTGACAGCCGAGCTCTCGGCATGGGTCCAAAAGGACCCAAACAATGGTAAAGGGTTAAAGCAATGGTAAATTAGTTTAGGGAAACCATGCACAGCAATAAAGGAGTCCTGGTTATCAAATGAGTCAAACATTTTAATCCAATTATGTATCACCTACCACCTTGATTAAGGAAGCTTGATTGGAAGGAGTCAAGCCTCTCAGGTCCAGCAGCTATAAGAGTCTCCCCAAGGACATCAGGTCTCCTTTCCTGCTGTTCTAATAACTCACCAACAATCTCTTCTAACTCTGAATGAACCTACATGGGACAAAAATAAAATTTACATTGGTAATGTGATGTCAGTGTCATAGAAAGTTAAAATTCAGCTGGCCAGGTGAAAAAAAAATCATCAAAACATGAGATGCTGCATCAGATCACATCTTGTGTATTGCTTTTCCCTGAAAATTATTCATAGAAAAGATGTGACAGAGGTATTTGACATTTATTATGTCATATTATCACTATGAACTATTACTTGTTGGCTGGCAACTGAAATTCTTTCTTCAAACATCTATTGTAACCTTTATTATGACCTCAAAATCACACATTCTGGAAAAAGGAAATATTACCTTGGACAGAATACATTCTAGTTTAACAGTATCATCATCTAAATACCATACATTACATTATTTCAATCTCATAATAACAGACTGAAGTTAAAAACTAGTATTCTTATAGCTGAAGTACACACTATAAAGACCTGAACATATTCAAATAATGCAATATCCTTCTTCTCACATGAACATACAAATACCACCCAAAACAGTGTTCACATTGTGTGACCTGTTTCATGCAGAATTGTGACCAATCTTAAGTGTAACCTGCCCTGCAGTTCAACACAATCTTAATATCATAAACTATTAATGTAATGGGGCCCATATGTTCCAATATTACAAACAATGAACAACATACCTACTTGCAAAGTGAGTGAAAAGAAAACAGGTACTAGAACATAGCAGTATCCACTAACATGTTTGTTTGAAAGCAGATACTTTTTAATGAGTTCTAGGGTCTCTAGATTCTCCAAATAATGTTATTACCAAGGTCTTTGCTAAAATATCTCAACATACTTCAATAAGCTTAAAAAAAAAATGCAGCAAGTGTTCCTAGGCTACAAGCTTTGTTTTCTTGTTCTAATTCTACAGACAATGTCTGCATGCATTCAGCTTACCGTGTTGCTTGTTCGTAGAGTGCTGCCACCTGAAGTAAATGGAATAAAAAAGTTCTACACCAGCTCTGGTCTATTTCCAAAATACAGTTCTAGATGTCTAATCTGCAAAACTCTTCCTTCATCATAAATAATGAATATCAACAACCTAATGACTAAACTGGTTGTGACAATACTTTGCTGTAAACAATCATTTCATTGGTTAACTAGGTCAAAATAAAGAACTTCAATAAGTTAAATCAACTCAAGACACAACTTCCACTTCTCCTCCCAGAAATAACTTTTGAGTACACACCATGTAATTATGAAAAAATTGTAAGAGTGATAGGCCCTTTCAAATGTGAGAACAAAGCGACCATTTTTTCCATTGAAGGTAAAAAATGGTGTCAATAGGTCTCCTATTTGATTTAGCACCAGACTATCACATGTAAAGGTAATTAAACACCTAATACAGTCACAGTTAAAGTGCACAGTAGCTAACAAAGCTGCAATGCTTCAGAAGTAATTAAATTAAGACTTATTCAAGACTCATGTAGAGAATTTATTAAAAAAATAAAAGAACCCCCACACTGAAATCCTAATATTAAAAAGTTCAAGTTTAAACAACTTTTACAAAGGTGACACGTTCTTGATATGAAATTTCTAATATTTTCCAAATCAATATACTGTGTGGTATGTCACGGTATATCGGGAATTAGTCCTATTTGCTTGAGGAAAGAAGTACATACCACTTGTTCTAGGACGTGAAGACCTTGATGTTCGTAGTAAATCATTTCTTCCCAGCTTACTTTTAAGGCTACCCTTTGAACCTGCTGGTGCCTGGTTCACCATCCTTGATAGGGTATCCAGGGGTTTCAAGGCTGAATTGATGGTAGCTGCCATGTTGGGACTAGAGAGGTCCAAACTGTGGGTTATACGGGCTAGGTCTGTCACAAAGCCCTTCTTGAGCAACAGGCGGGTGATGTTGTTGACAGTTGGTGTCTGACTTTTGGCAGCAGCTGGGGATCCTCCTGTCACAGTGGTGTTGGAGGGGGTAGTGGCAGTGGACGGACATGCATCAATCATCACACCGATCAACTCTGTACAAACAAGCAGGAAAATGTAAAAAATCATACTTGAGCATAAACTGATTACGGTATTATGATTGTTTCGCAGATGATAACATCTATTGCAGAAAATAGAAAAGTGTTGAATCAGCAAACCTTTAGGATGTCTAAGAAAATCACAACTCAAGAAATCTTCTCACTCTTCAGTATATACTGAAGTACAACCAAATGCTGAACCTTAGCAATCTCAACTGTAACCACATATGACATCTAAGTATAATGTAACATTCATGAAACCAATTCACCATAATTAATTTCATTCTTTCCTGAAGAAGTCCTATTTGTCACTCTAAAATGTTCATTTGAACTTCCTTCAATGTAAATCTTTAATGAGTAACTACTAAAGAGATACTCCTTACTCAATACAGCTCTGTGGAAACCCCCAGTCCCGGTCCTACTTGTATTCACAAGGTATTTCATAATGTATTCAAATGTGACAACAATACGAAACACAAGACTTCAATACAAACTTATCCTCCAGGCTCCCAAAACTAGGTTCTAGCTCCCACAACTACAACCTATCTCCCCATCCCCTTTCCTTAATTGACAACATTCTTGCAATACTGATATCACTTTTCACACATTGCTTACGTGTTAGAGCTTGTATTCTAGCATGTTTCTCCTTGCTCTCTGGAAGTGCCAGGGCTCGCTGAAGAGCACCTTTGACCTCAGACACAAGGGTAGCCTGAGCCTCTGGGCTGTGGTTACAAGATGCCAGACTGGCTAATAATACTTGGGCTTGTGCTGGACAGTCTTTGTCACCAGTGTTCTCTGTTTGAGGAAGAAGGTTGTCTAGGATGAAGGCCAAAGCAGAACCATCCTGTTGATTTGAAACAAAAAACAGCAATTAAAATAAGTCTCCAATTTTTAATTGGCACTTTTCATTTTTAGAAACACATACATACAAAGTTCCGACTTACACCTTCTTCAACTTTTACAACATTCAAAGACAAAACATAGATGACATATAAACAGCCCCCTTTTTCTAAAATCTGTAAGCTTTATATTTTGGTCTAACAAACATGCTTTAAAGTCATTTTTCAATAAATATTAATATTAACATTATTCACCTCTTTAGCATGTGGAGTTTGACAGACTATAAACTGGTACTGAGCAACATACTGAGCACAACCCATGTATGGTTTTACCAACTCAGCAAGAAGACGCAGGATAGCTGACTTAGATATAAGTGGCTTTGACTTTGTCTCCGGTGTTGTTGCTGCATCTGTGACCGATTTCTTCCCTTGCGAAGAGGAACTTGAGGCCATTGATATAATGGAACCAGCCTCTGGTAACTGAAACAAGAAATATTTTCCTTAAGTGTTAGTTTGCATGTGACATAACAGTTTTGACATCCCACAAGTGACATCAGAGTTGATATAAACAGAGAGCCGAGGTGAGAGAACCTCTTCCTTCTTACAAGTTATTTTGAAGACATAAACCACTTTAAAGTATAGGTCCAACCATCATAAGAGGAGACTGGTGAGTTGCAAGAGATAAACCCACGTGGGGGTAGAAAGGGTTGGTCCATCAAAGCATCAAAGTATATTTGTACAAATTTGTACAAATATTTATTTTTATTATTTGAAGAATACTTGAAAATTTTCATTTGCAATTGCTGTCATTTTAAATCTGCTGACCAAGATCCCAGGAGGATCAGAATATATTCAGATAAAAACAATGTTGTTGGTCACACAGTGCTATTATTTTCTCAGACTTGTGGATTTAGCTATTGACCAATACACAGGATACACTTCATATACAACGCATTTATTCACCATCTTCAATGACATTGGAATGAGACAGGCTAAATAAAACAGAAATATAAAAATTTGAATGCACTTTTGTTTTATTGTTTAAAAAGTGATATGAAGTACTGAATAACCTCCACTTAAGCCACGTGTTCAGAAGCATGTGGGGAAACAGCCTTTAATCAAGAAGGATATTACACCTTCTTTTAACATTCCTTTAAAATCAATTGCACAACATCAGTGGACCAGGTGCCCTGCCCCTACCTAATTCAAAATTCACAGGGATTAAGAGTGTTCATAAATATATTTCACAGTGATTTTCACTCCTGGTATACAAATTGCAGTGCACCTGTCAAATACCATGGAGCCTACCTTTCCAAAATGACTTAAATTTACTACCAGTACATGTGAATTCAATTATTACTGCAACAACACAATGCATGTTACATGTGCAGTGAATTCAAGCTATATGATAATTGAGTTATACCATGTTTTTGAACTGTCATAGAGGGGGCTGAATGAAGTTTTCTAACAGGATTATAAAAGCCTGCTGGAGCAAGATTCACTAACCCTGTCCCACACTCTCCCATCAATCACACCCCACACCCCCCCCCACACACACACACAAACAAACACAGACACACTTGAACCTTACTGTTTCTAAACTTTAATGGCCATATTTCTGTACCACAAAATTCAATCCCTTAATTCATTTATTACCCACACCTGTTTTCAGCTACTCTACTTTCACTAGTAACTCACCTCATCTTCTCCCAACACCGCAGCATCCATTCCAGTTTCCATCCTGACAGAGGCAGATGATGTTGCACTTCTCTGGTTTTGCCGATCACTTGAGTAGAAACAGAGAAGCTCATCCCCAATTTCTCTCAACCCTACCCCAGCCATCTCAACAGCATTGTCTCCAGCCTTGCCTGTTCCTTTATCCTTGATCACCTCCTTCTTTGCTTCAGGAGCTGAGGGGGAAATGATGATGTTTGAAGGTGTATGCTAAATTTATATTCAATTTCATCAATGCCAATAGCAAAATTATTGTCAAACTCTGAGTCATTCTAAAGCTCATACAATAGAAGTAAGAAAATATAACAAAAACTGTATGAAAAATAACAGATAGGCAAAAAGATTATCTTCAATTTGCAACAATAAAACCTAGCAACAAACTGTAAGTGCAAAGATGACCACATGACTGCAAGAAATTTGAATGACAATAAGAAGGGTGGTTTGGATGTTTCATAAGCACAGCTGCACTGCTCTTGTTCTAATGTTTTTTATCTGTACATCTCTAAAATTTAGCTTGAAGCTTTTAAATCCCAGGCAATTGGTCTGCCTCCTTTTACGCTGTGCTGTACTGCATAATCCCCAAGGAATCATTTCATTATACAGGATAAAGAATTTTTTCATTAAGAGAGTTGTACTTGATTACAGTATCATTCACAAATGAGTGACAGTTGCCTACTTGCTTGACCTTTGAAGCCCACGAAGTGAAGTGACCTCAGCTCCACACACTGAGTGGCTTCTTCCCACAGTCCCTAAATCAGTGAACCCATTGAAACTAACACCACCCTTTGGTCCCTACAAAGCTTCTCCAAAGCTCCCCTTTTAAGAAATTAATGAGTAGTAACAACAGTCTCACCTTTTGTTTCTTCCATAGGCTCTACTGGTATCACCAAAGACTCTAACAAGTCTGAAAGGACCTGTTTGGCATGTTCATCTAATGTGACAGCTGGCTGCAACTCTGGAGGAGTAATCCCCTTCAGTAGGAGCATTGTATTGGGGTTAGTGCTATGGGATATTTCTGAGGAGAGAAGAAGAAACATACCAATCGCTGGAATTTCAGGTCTTTCATAAAAAGTACCCATTTTTCTTTTTATTTTTTTTTGTATGTTGTCTTAATTTTTACACTTCTGATTAAAATTGGTGATAAATTTATGTTTACCCAACATGATGATTACAAGTATGGAGTAACAAACAATAACCACAGACCTGTTACTGCCTCCAGTCAATTCCCACTAAAATATACCAATTAATCTCAGACAACCCCTCCCCCCACCACATACCAGAAGATTTGAGATTGTTTAGGGTGGGGAAGGTCTGGTAGGAAATTTCACAGGTGAAATCAAAAGAGATGGTAACCAATGGTAAGTTTTGTTAATTGGAAGTTGAAAGCTGAATGTTGGAGTTGTCCAAAAACCTGAATTCATGTTCTTTAAGTGTAAAACGTCCCTTTTTCATACTGTAAAACATTCTTATAAAAGGAAAAGAAGAAACACTTACCTCTCTTGGAATTAGGGACATCAACTTTCAGGCAGGATTTGGCAGCTTTGAGATAGACCTCTTCATCACGACATGCTGGTGGACCCAGCATACGTAGTGCATAGTGTAACTCCCTGGAACCAACACTGCCCAGGGCAACATTACATGTCAAACATCCAACCCCTTTATTGGCAACAGTTGATATCAGCTAAAAATAATGAAAGTCATTAAATTTTTAATTAACTGACAGGACGATGACGTAGATGGTAAATGTAATGTTGAAATCTCCTAGAACAGGGCAGGTCCATAGCCTTACTGATTAAGTGACTAACATCACAAAATAACAGTAAATAAAGTGTTGGTGCTAAGGTGTGCCATTGTACTATGCACAAATTCAATTCGCAAGTCCCACAAGCAAATATATTTGTCTGCCAGAAATTTCTACCCTGTTGCCTATGTACTACTCAAGTATCCCCCGTCCCCATTCTGATTCCTCCCACTAACACTACTGTGAACCTTTTAATTCCTTCTTATCCAATAGAGTCAGTATTTTGAACATTATCTGTACCTTTTCTTAATTTCTAACATTACTTCCTAAAAAGTCCGAAACATCCTCAATGGTAGATAGACACTTAGTCATTCATCTACCACTTCCCTTCAAATGAGGATGTTTTTCTCTTCAAACACATTTATAACTTCGTCAGATTCTTCCAAATTTTCTCACCACAAAGTACTGCTATCTTCCATATTATTAATGTTCAGACAGCGCTCAACACTAATTGGTTTATTACCATAAATCAATGCATCCAATTGAAATGACAATCTTTTCAACATACCTTTTCCATTGTATTAGTGAGGACACTCTTACTCTCAAATATATGCCTCAAGAGTAGAGTTGCTAACAAGGAGAAACCATTGAATGATGAACTAAGTGTGAGAGAGAGAAGTAACCTTGGACCACCCATATCAGCAAACATCAGGGCGTGCTGATGATTCCTAGTGAAACGTAAACATAATCTCAGTACAGCATGCAGAGCATCAGGTTCCACTGGAACTCCTATCAGCCCAATGCAGGATCTGAAAAAGCAATTTTTTGTTCATTAACATCTGCTATCATATACAGGAAAAACTTGTGCAAACTTTGTACTTATTAATCAACTAAAATAAAGAAGACAGAAATAATCATTTTCCAAGTCAAACTGCAACAACTTTGAGAAGATATGCAAAAGTCAAATTGGGCAATCAAAGGAACATACAATCAATGCATCATTATATTAAGGAAAACAACTATCATTTCAAAATAAAAGTGACAATAATCCAGTAAAAGTTGTCAAACAGTGTACCATCTTTAGCCTTTTAAGAGCCTTGCCTTCCATACAAAGAATATGTACAACTGTGTTCACATCTGGTATGCAACCGGTAATGGTTTCTCACCTTAACAATGATGTCATCTGATCTTCACTGAGACCTTCAACCTCTACTATATCTGGTTGCTCAGCAACTTGCTCCTTCTCATCTGGAGCACTGGCTCCTAATGACTGGCTACTAGTACCCGCTGTAAGAGACAAAGAAATGTTTCAAGATGAAGCAAGAGCATTAGCAAGGGTGGTCACAATAGAAATTCCAATCAACACCAGCCATAAATCAATCCTTAAGAACTTGATAGTTTCGCCTCAATCTTCATTCCAAAGTATTCTTAACTTTCATAAACTTGGGGTGCTCAATTGTTTCGTGCAAAGGGCCATTTAAAATATAAATCAAAATTTGCAATGGCCGGGAAATCTTTAAAAGTTTGCTTCCCCACTTCATTAGTGGATCCTAAATGTTTGAAGGGTTAATTAATAGGCACCCTTAGCGAGGGAACTTTCTACAGACCTGTCAAACACTGAGATACCCATAGATAAAATGATTCACATTATATTCCAAGTCATGCCGAGGAAAAAAAAAAAAATCCAAGTCATGCCTCTTACAGTGATTATACAAAGAGTGGGCAAAGCACTCTCCTTTTTTAGAGGTTTCGGTTTCACTAGGATTTGCTGCTGACTAAAGGCAGACGATGTTTTGTCACTCAGATGTCCTGCATGTGCAGCATTCTGCTTGCAGGAACAACTTTTAAAGGTCACCAGTGCAAACAGAATACTATGCAATACATGTGACACAAAATATCAACTGAAAGAAGCAGTGTTATAAGAAGAAAGTCTAATCAAGTCACTTGTGGTTATCCTACCTTCACTTGCACCCATCTCTGTCTTTTGTTTCTTGTTTCCCTTTGTGGTCTCCTCGTCCTTCTTTGGAACTTCCTCTGTCTTCAAAGCTTGCATGATCGGCCTTCTGTTCATTGTCTCTTCATTCACCTAATATCAAAAGAAAATTAAATTATGATAATCTATCTTTTATGACCATCAGTTTTCTTTAGAGGGACCAAAGTCATTTAAAAAAAATATGACACATAACTATGTTTTCAGCATTTAATGGGTGGAATAGTATTATAAGAAACAAAACCTATCTATTTTTATAGGATGGGATATCACTGTTACCATACAAAGCCCTTTACATAATTAGAACACTCTCTGTCCATGCTGTGTACTTAAAGCTACCAACTGCTTTGATGTTTGCCAAACAGCACCAATTGAAGTGCGATGGACATCTGTCTTTACAATAAACATGAAGTGATTCACATTTCTCATTGTAATCCAAGCAAAATTCCAATCCATCAGATTCTACTTATGAACAACATAATCCTCAAATCTCCTGCCTCTCTCAAAAATATCAATTTCCATTATTCACTTTTTAATGAACTACTCTGGGGTCAGACAGTACGAATACAAGGACATTCATGAGAAGGGAATTTCCCTATTATCATGACCTTTATGACATCATCATTCCCCAGGAGTGACATTCTCTACATTATTATCAGTGACCTTGCCTTTCTGTCTACAACAAATATCTTGAGCTCAGCTTTAAGTATTACACCTCCAGATCCAAAACTTCTATTTTCTTTCTACCAAACAAAATGATGACAAAAAATGTCTCTCAACTGAGGAAGTATGTAACCTTCACTCTGTACATCAATGATTATGTTTTCAAACAAAAGGTTGCAATCCCAATTAGAAATGCAAAGATCTATTTTGGGGTGATGAACAAATTCCAACTACCTGCTCTACATTGATTGTGCTAGTATCAGGGGGACAGGTGGACAAAAGCTTGCATCAAGGCCCCTGTAAGGTGCAATTGGAAGGGTTCTAAAGACCATTTATTAGTGTAAGTTCAAAAATTGCTCCAAAAGCATGTTCTTCTTAAGTAAGAAACCAAAATATTGACAATTTTCTAATTTTTATGGAAATGAAAAGAGGGGATTTTACCCACCTGCTTCTGAAAAAGTAGGGACAAAGCCCCCCTTTCCACCCTCTGGCAGAAACCCTGTCCTCCCAACCACCCACTCCTCTTTCCTTCTCCTGCCCCCTTACCCCTTCCTCCAAAATAATAAAAGATAAAACTACACACTTCCTGCCACTTCAAATCAAGAGAAAGTTGTAATAGCTTTCAATTCTCCTTTACTATCAACCTACCAGTTCACTATGATTGCCACATATGAAAAAAACATGGTGACAAGTAAGAGAGGGGAATTGGAGAGGGTTTATCAAATGCAAAGGAAATATTACCTGAACCATCCTGTTGAAGTTGACAACATATCTCCTCCTGGCAGCAGTAAATCTTACGCTACTCTTTCCGGCCCAGAATGCATCATCAATAGTTTTGTTGTTCCCCCTGCTGTATGGGCACCACCTCCCAGATGAATCATCAAACCATTTCCACTGATGCGAGGCAGTATTCTAAAAAGAGAAATGTTACACCACATCTGTAAACATTCCTATAATGGATGCAAACATGTTGCAGATAAATACTTCTTACAACTTTTTTAATCAAGTTAACAATTATCCATCACTTTGCAGTATGTTACATGAGATAAATTTTACATTTATGCAGTATTGTTTGGGCTGAGAAAACCAGAAGGTTGCAACACCATTTCACAGGTAGTAGCATCATTATTATAGCAACATCATTTTAAAACTTTGACAAACTCCATCCAGTCATAACAATTAACAAGCGTAAAAGCCAATGAGGATGGTGATGAATCAATCTCTCACTGATATGCCATGCCCATGTTGTCCTTCATAAATAATAAATGCACCTATAAGTGAGAAAAAGGACAGACTTCACATTTTACCATAAGCATTGATAATTAAGAATTAGTGAGTAATTCATACATGAGTGTGTCCACGTAAACAAACTTCCATTCTCCGGTAAAAAGTAACCAATCAGTATAAAAATGCTAACTTTCCCAGTCTGATATATTTCCTAGTCTGGTATATGTTGCAGTCTTGATATATTTCCAATTCTGACACAATCCTGTTTCTTGTTTCTAAATTACAAATCAGACATGATCTACTTACCACCCAAGCCAGTTTTCTTCTGAAAGACACCACAGCCTTCTCATAAAGGTCTAACAGCAGTAACAGAGGGGCAAGCCACCTTTAAGACACAACAGTACATACAATTCTTTGTTATCATAAACTGAAAGTATCAGTATATTATTGTTGCTTGATCCCTCATAACCATGATAAAGATATTAATGTGCATGTCATACATCAAACAATAATGATCAAATTGTCAAGAGATAATGAAACAAAGTCATGTATTGAGACTGACAGAGTCATGGCAAATGATATTCAACTTAAGGTATTTGACATCGTGGCTGAAGAGAATGGGGGACGGGTCAAAACTTGGGTCAAAACTTTGCTGAATCAGCCAGACTTCTGTGCCTCATTCAGGCAGAGATTATGCCCTGGGATGGGATCTGAAGCCAGACAAAAAGTCACTGTCCCTGTGAGAGAGACAGTCCTGTATGGCCATGGGTGACAATACTACTAAAGTATCCTTGAAATGGGAGAATATGAGTCTCTTACTCCTCATGTACTAAAAACTGTTTAGAGTAGAAAGAACTGACCCTCACACAATTGGTAAGTCATATATCAGACATATAGGCAAAGCTTTGACCATTCAAATTGTGGTGAATTGGAGGGAGGTGGATCAAACAATGGACTTACTTTGGGGTGGCAGCATCCTTGCTGGTTCGAAGGTACTGTTGGGAGACATGTACCAGTCTCACAAAGACATCTAATACTCCAGAAGATTCAATCATCCTTGCACAAGGCATCTTCATCTCCTGCATGAGATAACAACAAATTATTATTAGTTTATCAATATGATTCACATTGCTAGAAGAATTTGACAACCTTCAACTGAGAATTTCAATTTTACAAGAAAAATAAAACAAACAAACAAACACGAAAAGCGAAGACAAGAACCAACCAAATGACATCTCCCACAAACCCAGACCTGCAAACCAAGGCCTCTAGGACCACAAACTGTATTAAGAAACTCAGTAAGTTGTATTTTCACTTCAAAAGTCATATTTTTACAAACATTCTTATATGCAGTACAAAGTCTTAAAACAAAACTTCAAAAAGCCATCTCCTCATATTTTGTAGGCTACGCCTACAAAACTAACGTTATGCTACAGCCTAGACTAATGTTACAAATACACTAGCTATGCATGCTCAGTACAGTGGTGGAATTTCAACTTGAAGTCACACTTAATCATCCATCTAAAAGCTAGGCCAGACAGATGAATCACTTTACTGGTGTTTGTTGTCTTAAAGTTTGAGCTGTAGCAGTTGTTTCCATATGACCACATCAAAACTGTGATGCTATTTTACAATCACAAAATATTATGCAGCCTTTACATATGCACTAGTGTGGATGTGTAGTATAGAGGTATGATGCGAGGTGGGCTCACAGCATAGGGACCATGATTCAGTCAACTAAAATATGCCTTACTCATAGTGTATGAGGTATTATATCTTGTTTACAGTGATGGACTCAAGGTACCATCTCAATGTACACAAACTCTGTTTCAGTGGTTCATTGTGCCTTGATGTACAGTTTTGAATATGTTCAAAAGCTTCTGCATTGTACATTATTCCGACTGCACATGGCATTGTGTGAGAAATTGCGAAGAGTTTTACATGCAATCTCCTTTGATTGAAATTGTATTTTGTGGTATAAAAACCGCACAGTCTTATTTTCAACCATTTATCACACATACAACAAAATCATACTAGTTGGCAGGTCTGCAAACCATCTTCAAAACTGATGTGAATCACTCTTGAAAAATCATGTCTTTCATTGCAAAAAATCTTCAAATATAAATGACTCACATATGTGCAGAATATTTTTACTTCTTCTTAAGCTTAATTATATCAATTACAATATATTTTACAGTCATGATGTACCTTCATGCAGTAACCATCTAGGAAGCAGATTAACTTACATCAAAGAGAAGACAAAGTAGATGTATTCTAGCTGCTAATCTTGGAGCCTGGGGTACACTGTTTAGCTGGTTCCTATTTTCTTCTATGCTACCTAGCTTAGAGGAGTCATCCAGGGCTAGCTGTTCCAACAGCAGAGCATTTTCTGCAATCTGTAAAGATAACAGAAATATTTTATTCACATGACATAAATGTTAACATCATTGTTTATTTAAACATAAAACAGCTATCACTGACATGACAAATTTGAGTACAGTAGCATATCATCATGCTTTCTAAGCTCCACACCAGGGATACTAAACTGGCATATTGCCAACTACAGGACAAGCAGACTGATTTACTGTAAGCAAGATGGCATCAGGACACCTGCAATTATTGACATCTTTAAGGTTTCCAAAACAGATTCTGACAACATTACAAACATTTCGCATATCCTCACTCCCAACGGAAACATAAAAAGCTTATTTAGTTGGTGTAATAAGAGGGTTATCACTATCAAAACTACCTGTATGAAAACTTCAAAGTTGATTAGTGAATCAAATTTTCAAACAGGATGCAAACAACTGTTTTTGACAGGATTGTTTGATTTAAATCACGTTGATTAAGATCACGACTGATATCATGATTTTAATTCAAAAAGCATGATTTAAAGAAAAAAATCTGATTTGAATCGATTTATTTGATATAAATCACTGATTTAAATCATGATTTTGTTAAAATAGTCAAAAGAATCAACAAACCTGGTTTTTGCAAAGGCATTGCAATTTACGACAAAGGAAATGCCAATGAAAATATATTGTACAGAAATTTTTTAATTCTGTTATAAATGCAATTTATTCTGGGGAAAAAATCAAAAGTAGTACTACTGGTGTTGACAACTAACTCCTAAGGTCTGTTAGTCCACAGAATGTAAGTAAGAGAATATGTTCACAATACAGATTAATGTATCAAAATACAAGTATAAGAATGTACTTACTAAAAGGTTGATATCAAACATACCTGTCCTATCAAGGTTTGTAGCATATTATCCCTCCATTCACTTCCATTTCTTTCATTGGCAATCACTAACAAATCACAGACTCTGCAAACATAAACAATGCACAAAAAAAAACTTCAATATATAATACATGTCTGGAACACCTCTATATTAACTGTCACTTAAGTATGTAGGACGTCATAACATAAATCTAAGAGACAAACAGTGTAAAGGGAAATACTGCATTTGTTTTGCAAGAAAAACTCATCCTTTAAAAACAAACATTTATTGACACAGGGTGATAGATTATCAAAAATAAGGCAGTATGGTAGCCTTCTTTTCAAGAAATAAGTATTCCACAGATAGAAATTCAGTTGTTTGTTGTGCAGGAATAATTTGTTCACCCAAACTTCCAACATTTCAAATGATGCAATGTCCATGGCTCTTCTTGAGCATTGTATTTTGAAGAGATGTAGCTATTCCTGGGGTTTATGATTAAGACTCAATTGTTGGATAGTCTCTGAGCCATTTTCTATTTACTCTTTGTTTGAGCATTTTAAACACAATATTTCCCTTTAAGGTTATCATATCTATCATTCATTTTTTGAGACATACTGAAATTTATCTGAATATCTGGTTAACAAAGGTTCTCTTACAAAGGAAACTGCAACATTTATAGAAGACATGCAGAGAAGGAAAACATAACCTATTATTATAAAGTTTCTTCTCTTTAAGTGAATTTAATCATCCACCAACTACATCTAGCTGTAAATAAATCATGTTTCTACTCACCTACCAAATTTGATAACAATGAGGTCAGACAGTACGAATACAAGGACATTCATGAGAGGGGGATTTCCCCCTTATCATGACCTTATAACATCATCACTCCCCATTTACTTCTAAGAGCAATAACTGCAACTTCATATACAATACATGAATAACATATGAACAATGCACTACACCTTCCATACTTTATATCGTACAGATTGTGCATTATTGACAAATCCGGGCAGCAAGTGATGGTCTGATTTCAGTCGGCTATCACCTTTTAAACTTTCAATTTCCTTGCTTACCTGTGTCATGGATGGTTGTGCACTAAATTGTGTCTTGATTCCCTCAATATTACTGAATGTGAGGGTTTGAAATTCATACAGACAATAAATGAACACGATTCAAGTCTAATGGACCCCACGAATGGCTGCCTACAGTCAATAAACATAAGCACTGATCGGATTTCTCTAGAGTCTGCACAGCCTTCCAAACATGCTATTTACACATTTAACAAATGTATCCCAATTACTACATACTTTGTCTTATTATTGGATATGCAACCTTATTTTAGTACTCCTTTTTACAAATATTTCATATATTTATACTGGAATAAATAAATTGAATTACTAGCTAATGGCCAGCTATCACAACATTTCATTGATTAAGAAATGTAAGCACAAAAAAGAAAGGTTGAACATAGAAACATCTGAATAACTTTGAAGTTTTTTTGCTTTAAACTGTAAAGAAGAAGACTGAAAGATGACATGGGTGCTTGACCCCTACCTAAGCTCCAGAGCACCTCTTTGTTTGCTGCCCTCTACGTACCTTGCTACAATATCAGGGACATCATCCATTAGTGCAAGACATCCAGGTAACATCCCATTCACAAAGTTATCCAGGTCCTCCTCCCTAAGAGGTGCTTCCTCTGGTATTTTTTCCTTAGCTTCCAATTTCTTTTGTTCTTCTTCTTTCTTCCTTTTCTCTTCTTCCTCCTTCTTTTTCTTCTCTTCCTCCTGAAACACAAGAAAAATGATGATGTCATGATGATGTCACTACACATTACCAAACATTTCATAGATGTATTTAGCAGCAAGGATGATGTCATGATGATGTCACTACACATTACCAAACATTTCATAGATGTATTTAGCAGCAAGGATGATGTCATGATGATGTGACTACACATTACCAAACATTTCATAGATGTATTTAGCAGCAAGCATGATGTCATGATGATGCCACTACACATTACCACACATTTCATAGATGTATTTAGCAGCAAGCATGATGTCATAATGATGCCACTACACATTACCACACATTTCATAGATGTATTTAGCAGCAAGCATGATGTCATGATGATGTCACTACACATTACCAAACATTTCATAGATGTATTTAGCAGCAAGCATGATGTCATGATGATGTCACTACACATTACC
Organism: Holothuria scabra; assembly: GCA_037179385.1. Classification (NCBI taxonomy): domain Eukaryota; kingdom Metazoa; phylum Echinodermata; class Holothuroidea; order Aspidochirotida; family Holothuriidae; genus Holothuria; species Holothuria scabra. The sequence goes on from CM074181.1 coordinate 62,357,349, forward strand.
AAACATTTCATAGATGTATTTAGCAGCAAGGATGATGTCATGATGATGTCACTACACATTACCAAACATTTCATAGATGTATTTAGCAGCAAGCATGATGTCATGATGATGTCACTACACATTACCAAACATTTCATAGATGTATTTAGCAGCAAGGATGATGTCATGATGATGTCACTACACATTACCAAACATTTCATAGATGTATTTAGCAGCAAGGATGATGTCATGATGATGTCACTACACATTACCAAACATTTCATAGATGTATTTAGCAGCAAGGATGATGTCATGATGATGTGACTACACATTACCAAACATTTCATAGATGTATTTAGCAGCAAGCATGATGTCATGATGATGCCACTACACATTACCACACATTTCATAGATGTATTTAGCAGCAAGCATGATGTCATAATGATGCCACTACACATTACCACACATTTCATAGATGTATTTAGCAGCAAGCATGATGTCATGATGATGTCACTACACATTACCAAACATTTCATAGATGTATTTAGCAGCAAGCATGATGTCATGATGATGTCACTACACATTACCAAACATTTCATAGATGTATTTAGCAGCAAGGATGATGTCATGATGATGTCACTACACATTACCAAACATTTCATAGATGTATTTAGCAGCAAGCATGATGTCATGATGATGTCACTACACATTACCAAACATTTCATAGATGTATTTAGCAGCAAGGATGATGTCATGATGATGTCACTACACATTACCAAACATTTCATAGATGTATTTAGCAGCAAGGATGATGTCATGATGATGTCACTACACATTACCAAACATTTCATAGATGTATTTAGCAGCAAGCATGATGTCATAATGATGTCACTACACATTACCAAACATTTCATAGATGTATTTAACAGCAAGCATGATGTCATAATGATGCCACTACACATTACCACACATTTCATAGATGTATTTAGCAGCAAGCATGATGTCATGATGATGTCACTACACATTACCAAACATTTCATAGATGTATTTAGCAGCAAGCATGATGTCATAATGATGTCACTACACATTACCAAACATTTCATAGATGTATTTAGCAGCAAGCATGATGTCATGATGATGTCACTACACATTACCAAACATTTCATAGATGTATTTAGCAGCAAGCATGATGTCATAATGATGCCACTACACATTACCACACATTTCATAGATGTATTTAGCAGCAAGGATGATGTCCCAATGATGTCACTACACATCAACCATAAATTTCATAGATGCAACTAGCAGCAATGATGATGTCATTACTAGGATTACACCCCCACATGTATAGAAGGGTTTCCAAATGAAAAAAAAAGGAAAGTTCAACCATGGACAGAACACCATACAACAGTATAACAGTATCATTTACTGCAAAAGCATGGACACATATGCTGTGGACAAGATACACAGTATTTATGGAGCAACAGAGCCTTCAAAACGTATTTTCTGAATACTTACATCTGCTTTGTTATGAGTACTGGATACCAAGGTCTCTCCCAGGGACATGGCTATTGCTTGTAACATTTCTTCTTCTTCAGTCATTCCTGTACTCAGATCCTTCAAATGAGAATGAAAAATAGTTGTCAGAATTAGGGTTGGGGGGTATACTGGTATTGATGTGAATACCGGTAATAGAGGTACAGGTAATAAATATACAGAAGATATTTGATGTGTTTGTAATACTGGTTCTGAAATAAATACCAGTACTCGAAAAAAATTACCCTAGAAATGTTGATATAAGAAACAGGAGTATTACTTACAATTGTGCATGACCGTAAAGAAATGTGGTAAACAAAGTCAAAAGGTTTCTGCATGGTAATTATGCAATCATATGCCCAGCTGCATCAAAGTACAGGATAACAGGGGTGCCGTGCACAGTTTAAGTTCCTTCCCACATGACTTTCCTACCCAAGATTTGAGAACCGGTACTGCCTCAATACTGGTTTTATGAGCTTTAGAGTACCGGTACCAATATTTTCATAGTACCGCCCAACCCTAGTCAGAATAAATACATCAATTTCCAAAGACTTTCTACAAGGCATAGAAAAATACCCAAAAGGTACTTCTGCATGCAAAGGTCATTAACATTGGTACAGTCAATGTCAAAGAGGTACCACTGCCACCAACAAAAAACAAGACACAGCTGAAATGATGCTAGAATAGCATAGTAAGATTTGACAATTTCTCCTTAACCGCTGTGCTGTTAATGCATGCTCTGTAAATAACTTAACTTTACAGCTTTACTTGATATCAATCATGAGATGGATTGTGTTATACCAGGGCACTCCATTTCTGGGTTTCTTAAGTGTTTCGGCTTTCAAGTCACTTCATATCGAATTTCTTGTTTTAAAGTTATTGCAGTAGCCATAGTTTTCTTTTACTGCTTTCCTTCTAATGTTAAGTTCTTAATGTTCTATCTTAGGAATGTCACTGACCCACTGCCGTCGCCCCCCCCCCCCCCCTTGCAAACGAGCCAGTTGGGACAACCCTTTTTTGCATCAAAAGCACACTACAATGTACATTTTTTCATACTTTGTAGCACTCGTTATGCAATTGCTAACCTAACCTGGGAAATTAACATAAATTAACATAATTTCATTCTGCATTGTTCTGCAGTTTTTCATGCTTTGAAGCATTAATTCTGGGAAAAGAACAGATATAATTATCCTATCTGGGTGTGCAAACACAGCCCTACTTGCTGAATAAGACCATGACTTTCTACCGCTGTTGCTTTGATGCCCCTACTGAATATGTAGCTAACAAAGCTAGCTAATATGCTAAAGATATTAGCTGTCACAATTAGATAGACTGAAGGAGACGATATATACACAGTGGCTTGTCTATAACATTTGATTGCTCCATTGGCAGAATGTCTTGAAGGCACAAATTTTACCCAATGATCACCCAGATAATTTGAAAAAAAAAACATTGCAGCTTATACAATAAGTAACACAACAGGAAACATCCTCTACAAGGTGTCAGCTGAAAAAGACTGTGAAAGTCAAAACTAATGGCACATATACCATTTTGAACATGGATAAGATTCCAGTTGTTAGGGTAAATTGATATCCAAACATATGTTGAAATTAAGTTGTTTCATAAAACAGTTTTAAACTAAGCTCAAGCAATTAAAGAAATAAAACAACTTCAACAAACAACTTCAAATGACTTGTGTAAAATGAAACAATTGGTACCTGTGTTAGTCTTGGTTGATGTGATATGGCCCATTCAGCAGCTTGAGGAAGTGATGCTGTATGGTTTAGTGCATCTATGGCATGGTCTCTAGAGAAACCCATGTCCATTAACTGAAAAAATGTTCAAGAAAACTCATCACAATTACACACTTACATGAATGTTTGTTTCATTATTCATTTACAAACCAACTTACATTGCAACCTAACTTTCTTTCAACAGTATTCCACAGTGTACATGAATAATTCAGAAAAATTGACAGGAATTGTCTAACATCAACATATCTGAAAGTAAATATTCATTTTATGTAAGTGTTGACTAAACAGCTTCACTGCAAGTTTTCTGAGTTAAGACACAGCATATCTAAATACTAACACTGACATTTTTTGAAAAATAAAATACCAATTGCTGCATCATTTTCCCTACAAACTGGTTGGTTTACAAATAGGGTCTTTTGCATGATAGTACTTCAAGGAAAACTTTTCACTTGATAGAAAACAGCAGTTAGTACACTTCTCATACTTCAAGTACTTTACATAAAGCATCTTGACAAGTCATTACCTGTAATATATGTTCTTCACTTGGTTCTTGTCTTTGCCTGTTGCTTCCCCATCCTCCAAGAATCTCTGATGCCAAGAAGCTTGAAGAAGCCCCTCCAAGTCTAGATCGGGATGAGAGGGCACCTGAGGTCCCTGCCGCACCTTCAGAGGAACCAGATGGTCCTTCCTCAGCTTTTGCCTGTTTAAGCCGTTCAGCAATAACAGCCTCGCCCCTCAAGATGTGACACAGAATGGATAACACACTCTCACTGGTTCTGCTGCCTAAGTTCTTCAAGTGTCCACTATTCCACAGTTTCATTAAAGAATGAAAGGCAGCCTGTGGAATAAAAGAAAATATGATCATCATGAAAGTTTAAGGACAGAACTTCATCACTCTAAGTATACATTTTATAAGGGGAAATGAACCAGAACTACCCGCTGACAACTCTATGTTTATCATCAGAATAACATTACAAGACTTTCACAGGGTGTTCTGATAACCTATTGGTCACTCTGATAACACATTTCCTCTGTGTCATTCATTTTGCTTCCACAAAGTTGTAGCAACCAAACCTTCTTAGTAAGAAATATAAAAAAAATAATCAATAAATTTGAATCTAAATGAACTGAAAATTAGAGTATTTGTAGCTCACTGATTGCAATAATAAGGCCACTATATAGTAGGTTTTAACTTTGGATGGTAAAGGTGTAAGTAAATATTGAAAATATCGCAATGTTATCACATAATTCCTTTCTTATGTTAATAACAGTGGAGTACTTTCCCATGATCCTCTTGTGCAAAGACAAAATCTAAACACATTTTAAGGATTGACAATGACCTATTCAATATTCAAGCTGTCATTCTTGCAACCCCTCAGTAATGCATATATAGCCAGTCAAATGAGGTTTAACAGCTCACTTTCAAACCAATATACAAAAATTTAAGCACAATGGTAGTAGGTTCCACTTTTGAAGTCTTTGGTATGCAAATGTAATACAATTCTTCTTTACATATAATTGACACTTTATCTTTTTTTCTTCACTGTTTACACAACAAGTACAGGAAAGCTGCCCCCCCCCCCTTCTATTGTCTATTTTCAACACTCTCAGAATTTTCATCCACAATTCAGGAACAAACTCTAAGAGATTTATGCAAAATATTTCAGAGAACCATTCACAATTTCAATAAACTCTCAAGGACTGAGGATTTACTGCTTTTAACCTCACACCATCATCAACATACCTTGTGAGTATTGATCAGAAACTGGACAGGCTGGAATGGAACAAAACCTTGTTGTGTTGATTTGGCTGGCATAGAGTGCGGTGATTCAAGGATACTCTCAGGGTTAACCATCTTTTTGATGAGGACCAGCCATGCATCAATAAATTCACAGGTACCCTCTGAAAGGATGGAAAAGATGCAGTTGAGACATTGTGCAACAAAGTACTCAACAGGGTCAAGGATGAGTATAAGGCAGGATTCATAATCCAAAGTAAACTGTTTAAGGACAAATCTAACCCTAGACAGTTCCAGATCTCCAAAATGATTATGTCATTTTTATCTCCTCCTAAACTGTATTGAGCTCCTCTCAGGACAGATAGAAACGTAGTTTATTGCTAAATTAGTTAGATAGAGTTTTACGGCCCAGTTTCCAACCTATTCGTTCAAGTCAAGCAGCCCACAGCCTTTCTTCCAGTTGTGGCTTGCTGGCTTGTTTTCCCTACTCCATTGCTTATGCTGAGCATCACACAGAACGGCAGTAGGTTCCATTTTAAGAGTCATTGGTATGACTCGACCTAAGAATAAAACGCAAGCCTTCCGCGTGAGAGTTAGATGCTTTTCCTGTTAGACCTAACATGCGGTCGATGTGGCCTTTATTGCTAAAGGCCATATCCTGGTGAAAATAGAAGGCTCTAAAGAAAAGGCATACATCACAACACTTTCTGTGCATGTTATCTACTCAGTATAAACCTCTCTACACCCTCAGAATTTTCGGACTCTAAAAGTCAATCAAAGAGCACTCATCAACTGCAATTTGGGTTTCTCCCTGACCAAAAATATACTGGGATGATTAGTATCTGTCTTTAAGGCAAAATAAGAAAATAGCACTTCAAAAAAACTGTTTGATGATTAAGAACTTGAGTCAACTACTAACAAAGCAAAATGCTAACTAATGAAGAAGAAACTCTAGTAACTTTACAGGGAGAGAAGAGTAACATGTTATGTCAATGTTGGAATCTTTTATAATTTTCTGCAGAATGGATAACAACCGATTTCTGTTAATTGAGAACTCACCTTAACATAAACCACACAGGTGTAAAACCACAAACCCTCTGATTGCTAAATATGATTTATTAAAATGCCACCTCTTTAACCGTATTCTGTTGGAGCACCTCTACACTTGTGACAGTATAGTAACTTTAAAGTTCTCTTCCAAATTCCCACAAAGCAAACTTGCTACTTTTATGTTACCCAATGAATATTCATACATGGCATGACTAATACCCTCAGTTACATACCTGACAGGTCTTTTGATCCTTCCTTGTCAAAAGGATTTTCTGGTGAGAGGGCCCAATTAAATGCTCTGAAAGAAAATGAATGAGTTGGATTGAAGTAATATAAAAAGTACCACCTTGAGCATCTTCAATAGTGCAGACTTTCTTTATCACAATGTGACAACCCTATGTAGAAGTCTCCAAGTTGTAGATTATGTGTAGAAATAACCATTGCAAAAGATAAAATTATATATCATTAAGACAAGTGGTTCATACACAAAACTAACATTCTATAATAAATCCAAGCTTTAGATCATGTTTTATGGTGAGCATTAACTAGCCTGCCAAGAATATTTTATTCCAACTCATGAGCCAGGAATACTTAAGGAGACAAAAAGGGTGATGAAATGTTTATGCATTGCACTCATACATGTTTTGTTTTCAAGCTTTAGCCTTCAAAAATCTGAACTCTGACAGATAAAAGTTCTGAGGAGAACTATTTTCAGATGCTGAAGACAATACTGCGAATATGCAAGTACGATTTGTCAACTTCTGCACCACGATTCTGGTAATGTCATTCACTCCCTAACTTATTCCAGGGCAGGTAACAAGCAAAGCCATGACCATCATATTTGTGACAATGGACTTGACCCCTTCCAATTCAGTATACTTTTCATTCTACTGATCTGTGTGCCCTTCTCAACAAAATATTACCTACCACAAATTTGATAACACAAAATTCTCTGTTTGGCCTTGCTACCCTTTGATTAAAGGCTAACAGGCCTCAAAATTCAGGAAGGACATGGAGGCCATGGCTGCCGTAAATTTTGTTTTGGCCTTCGATAGGCATTTTTCAAACACTTATCAAAAGGCCACTTTTGGCTGACGATGTCAGACAAGCTGCTCTGTATGTGTTGAACTGCTGTAATACCCAGTGCAATTCCTTCATCATTTCATTTTTGCAGGAGCATTCCCAATCACGGTGCAGCGCACAAGAACCAATATTTCTTTTTCCACTTTCATACTGTTCTGTTGATATTTGATTTGCACCCATATGCTAATCAATCATTCATAGGCTATACTGTAAACTCCCTTGTTCTGTCCTTCTTTCAAGTGTCTTAAATGTTGGCCTTGGATAAGAGAATTTTGACCTTCGTTTAACCAAAAAATTGTTTGCTACAAAGGCCATGTTGGCCTTTGAGTGGGAAAAATCAATTTTTAGGCCTGGACTAACATTAAAATGCCTGATTCTTCTTCCTGCATTATGTCCAGGCTACCAGTTTTATATGCACGAAATACAAATATAAAACAAACTTACTCAAAGAGGGCTTTGTGAGCTCCTGAGGAGAAAAATTTCTGTAACATCAGATGATACGGCTGTTTCTTGTCATCAAAGAGCATCGGCGAAGCAAAGCTCACGGTACAGATGTAAAATGTTAGTCTGAAATGACAAAAGTTGAATGTTAAACCAACACTTGGAGCATGAACTTAATAAAGTTATACTCACTGAAATAGGAACTGTCACAGGGAAAGCCACACAGATTTGTAACACACTATCAAAAAAGAACTTCAGATTTTACACTGATCATAAAAATGATTTTTACAACCAATCTTTCACACAGATTATAATGCTGAATATCACTTACCATCTTAAAAAAGGCTAAACAAGGTACGACAAAAATATATAATCATCTTGCCAATTTTTACTTCATCTTTTGTAGGAAGTGAAGGTGAGTACAAAACAGCTTCCCTCCATCTGGTTTTGTAGGCAAACTTTTGTACAACGTGCAATATTACATCTTCCTTTTATAAGAAGCATTGATGTGTACCCAAGACCAGTGTTTTCCATACTTTACACCTCACATGAGAGTCAATGTAGATGACTTGAGACTAAGTATGTGTAAATACTTTCTTGAAACAAAGCCTGCTTATTGCTATTAATGGTACATAGTTATAGTGTTCTGGTTTTTAACTTAGTACTTGCCTATGCTGAGCCATTCCTAGTACTGAAAATTTATTTTGTAACTTCTAAATTTTTATTACCAAAAGCTTTGCTTGTTTCCATCTCCTCAGCCATTCACTGTATTTACCTTACATACACTGGGTACAAGACATGATATCATTTGCCTCAATGCTGGTAATCCTTTAAAAGTTGTGCCCTATACCAACAAACAACTAAGCTTACCTAAATTTAGGCAGAGCATCTGCTGTTGGAGGTCTCCACAGAAGACTGCTCATGAGCAACTCCATCAGGGTCCTGGCCGTTTTCCTAGCTGCCTCAGAGGGCACTGTCTGGTTGGCCTGTGGATTGGGTCTGATCCTATGTCTCATGGAGGAACCCACACATAGCTTCACAAGAAGTCCAAAAAGTTCTGATAGAGCCCTCCCAAGACGAGATGGTGCATAAAGAGCTGGTACTTCCTGTTTCAGCTGGTGAAGCATGTGAAGGTTCATCTTAGCATCCTTGGGGGCTGTCACTTCCTCTGAAGGTTGCGCATCTTCCATCTCCATACTAGAGAGGGCACTACTTACAGCTGTTGTGGGGGATTCCCCAGGACCAAATGATGCAGTCAAGCCTGTGGATGTTGCAAACAAAACTTGGAGCATTTGTTTATGAATCACACTACAATACCTTAATTTCACTTTCTAACTGGTTATTGCATATTAAAAAATTACAAGGGTAATCCTTACCAAAAGTTACAAGGAAAAAACCTTAAATTACTGACAGGGGAAGAAATATTCAAAACTCTTTTGTTACAATTGTATCCACATCTGACACATTCCAAATTCAAAAATCTTTTTTCTTTTCTTTCTTGTGTTCTTTCTGGCTTTTGTTTTGCTTGAATACAAACAGTTTCGAATCATTTATATCTGAAAAGTAAAATAAATAGAATTGCAGAGTAGCTGAATAAATATGGTGTACAATCAATAAATCTGACCACCTCATACCTTGAGCTGACCCAGCAAACTGTTCCCTGACTTTCTTTCCTTCCTGCATGTCAGCCGTCAGTTCCATCAGTTTGGTCATGTCTTGTTTTCCCAAGTCACAGTTGTCAGGAATGGAACCAGGTGTAAAGAGTGACAGAAGAACAATGCTCTCCCAGACAAGTGATGTATAGAGCTTACAAAGGGCTCCAAGGACCTCTTGGCCAAGGTCTGTACCCCACTGGTTGATAGATATGTTTCTCACATCACCCTTTGGAAAATGAAATTTAGAAGACAAAACATCACAGCATGAGTATGTGAGATATTTTACAAGTGTAACACTAGAACCTTAAAATATTCCTCTTAGTTAAGAGAGGAGCTGTTTTTGTCTCTGTGTATTTAACTTACTACAGTGTGATAATGTAGCAATGAAATTAATGGTGAATGATACTTAAATTTGTATCAAAATGTTACGAGTAGGCACACACCTGAGCAAAGGTGTGTGCCTACTCATTGACAATAAGTCTACAAAAGACAACTTACAAAATAAAATTTCAATTTTAAGCATCAATGCTTGCTGCTTTGTATATCTCATTGGCACGATGCATCTAATAATATTTCCTTCACTGGTTGTCCAAACCTAAAAATCAACTGTTCGATGTAACACCAGTCACCCAGTCACAATAAATGTTTACACAGAAAAAAATGTGAACCTCTCTCAATGTCTTTCCTATGTCATGATTTTGTCAATCCACCTTTTATTCTACTTAAGGCATAGATACCTAATATTTGTATACCAAATCATTTTACAAGTCATTGTTAACTGACATTACAGATATTTCAGTTCACAGTTAATGTCACCCATTTTCTTTAACAACAAACTGAATCTGAAATGATAACTGTTTATATTACCCTTCATGAAAAGAATGTAAATCTTACCTGTCCAACTCGACAAACATGAAACAGCATTGTGACATATGAGTGTGCCGACACAACTGAGTGAAGGAGGGGGGTTGCCCCTGCTGAGAGGGGGGCCTCTGGTGGGTTTGGGGAATCCAACAACTCCCTCAGTAAAATAGATCCTCCAGGTGGCTGAAGTGGCTGATTGAGTGGTTCAAGTCTTTGCAAAACTTCTTTTAGAAGTTGCAGGCCTTGTTTCAGAACTTGAGGCTCTCTAGCAAGTGACTGTGTGTTTGAATGGATGAATATTTCTAACCATTTCATAAAAGACGAAATATGATAAAGTCTACAGACATGTCTACATGATAGCCGGGAAAAGTTACTTTGTAAAACTTCACTCATTTCAATCATTTTGTTCAAGTCAAAACACATTTCCTTCATTCTTCAGTTCAGTAATTTTAAAGTGGTATTTGATTGCTATCAGGTACAAACTGTGAAATCTTTGACGAAATTCAACCTTTCAAATTCTGGCCTTTTCAATATACTCTTGCCACAAACAAAGAGCAGGGATATCAAAGTCTTTTAAAATGTACAGTAACACCTTCTTAAGAAACAACTAATGTTATACTGTATTAAGGTCCTACTGAGGTGGCCATTCTTATGAGTAACTTCCAAAGAATTACGTTAGGAAGGTAAAACTTGAACATGTTAATGCATTCACAAATCATCTACTCCTGCAGCTCAGAGATGTAATACAGCCTGGGTTAATTTTTCAGACAAGCATTATACATCATGGATGCCCAAACTCAAACAAAAAATTTTCCAATATTTCCTCTTTTCCTTGTGCTCCCAAATCTTGTGCTTTCATGTTATGTCACAATCGGTAAGCCACGCCCACTCCTGGGCAAAAATCAACAGTGTTTCAATGCAACAGTCACATGTAGGCTACACTAAATGTGTACTACATAGATTTTGCCTGCCAAAAGGGGAGGGGCTTGTGACGTAGGTTAAAGCACTCTATACTTACCCAAACAGAGTGAGGAAACGTTCCTCAAGAGCCATTCTGCCATACTACACCTAATCAAATTTTTAATTTGACCCTTATAACACACAGAAGCATTTAGTAACTACTTACCAATATAGCTTTGCACACACTTGCCACTGACTGACATGCCTGACTGGATGGGAAGTCAATTGGAAGATTTGGTAGCCTGAGTATCTCCATCAGTGGTTCATGGCCTTTCTGTCCTACAAATTCCCAGCAATGATCATCAGTAGCATTTGTACATAGGATGGCCTCAACAAACTTCATCTGAAAATAAGGTTTTGAAGGGGTAAACCAAAACAATCCTTTACATTTTCAAAGTATCAGGATACCCTGCAACACTTGATTTGACATATGACTGTTGCTCCATTATCATGTCTTGTGAAGGACAAACTAGGCTATGATTTACAACTGCAGATGAGTAGACAGCCATGCCATAATACTGAAGCACCTTACTTAACACAACTTAAAACATACAGTAATAGAAGAATAGACCATTTTCCGCATAGTCATTACAAGAGTTTGTAAGATAGTATTTTGGTGTGTGTCATTTTTGGCCAAAAAAAAACTGACACGAATGAGACATACCAAAACTGTTCACCACAATCCTTTGTAATTTCTGTCTGAAAAGGTCTAAAGAGGGTCTCTTCATATGCATACAAATCACGTAATTCTCAATAATAATAATTTAATAATAATAACGCATTTATATAGCTGATCAATGATAAAAAACAATGATAAAAAATATCTCAATGCGCTTCACAGAGAAGAAAGCCAATCGAACAATTTACAAAGAAAATGCCAGTTAAAACAAGAGGCACTTAAGACGAGTTTTAAAGGTGCCAAGAGAAATAGACTGCCTATTATGATCAGGAATATGATTCATTCCCATTGATTTAACATAGACCTGCTTGGGTTTGCACAAGGCCCACAAGTGTAAATAAAGCACACCACTGCAATTAATACACATCACAGCTGAACAAAGTTTCCTGAAGCAATATCTACTGCAGTATACTCTGCAGTCTGCTGGGATCTACCACTTCAAATAAAACATGAGTTATTGATAGGTGGATAAAAAAATACTTTAGATATACACAAACAGATAAAAAACTGCACAAATAGGAGTCCTCATTGACTGGTTATGCATTACTCATTTTAATCAAGTACTAAGCACCCACAACTCTCAACACTAATAGACTCTCTCTACAAAAACTACCAAAGCCTATTTAGTGTTCTCTTCAAGTTTACTCTAAAGAAAAAATCATCTTACCACATTAAATATGTAGTCTAATAATGGTATTGGCTTCTTCTCCTCTGAATCTGTGGACCTGATGAAAACAAAGATATGAGATACACTGTGATGTGTTATGTGTTCAAATACACAGAGAAGGGGACATGTTGCCATAATGGGTCACTAACAAAGATCTGACTTGAATTCCCCTAAGCTTTTAAAATGAACGTGCAGGAAAATAACCACAATAATAACATTAAATGATGTCAAGTTATTTTCAAAGAAATGATCAAATAATCCATCAAACCACAACAAAAGCCAATGAACATTTTAAAAACCACTTTATTTGAACAAAACTATTTCATGTAGAGAAACAGGATAATTTTCTGGCAGGGAGAATTCTCACCCAAGTTCTTATTGTATGCAACAAACAAACTGTTCATGACAGAAGTTACATTTTTGCTTCACTTTTGTGGGATTAGACCTTCATTTTTCAGAGTTTATTGGCTGTCCTCCGGGGCAATCATTTTTCTGATTTTAGTTGTTTGCAGGGAGAGTGGTTGTCTAAAACACTTTTCTCACATTTACCCACAAATACAAAACAGTTTGTTATGCAAACACAATACCTATTGTGACATGTTTTGCATTATTCTGTTATGGAATGAAAATGTTTTGTTTGAGAGACAAAACCTTTTTTAACACTGTAGATATTATCTTTTAATGATGTATTTGCACTATTATGATGACAAAACTTGAAAGAATTGATCAATAAGCAGTATAGTCTTGAATTAAAAAAGAGCAAGATTATCTTGAACTTTCAATTTTTAGTTGTCTGTAAGGAATATTACTTATCCAGGACAACTGGAAAACCATGAAAATCAAGACCTGAGGGCTGTTGATTACAGAGATTCCCACATGTATGAAGGTAAGTAGAAAATAGCAGATATGTATATATATATTCAGTTGAAACATGTATTAAATATTATTTGATTTTAAGAAGGAAGGCTTTCATGATGGGATTCAATAGTGTTAGAAAAGCTTCAACCATTACATTCTAAGAGCTACCCTAGTCTCTAAAGGACTAACTGTCACGTTCTTTTCCCCAAGGCCCAAGCAGCAAAATAAGCAAATTTAAGTACCAGTATGCCACACTGGCTAGCTGGAATTCTGTCAGCAACCTTACATGTGTCCCACAGGTTGACTGCCATACATTCTGTTCGTTCACTCTCCTATGTCATAAACAGATAATCAACCTGACGGCATGCTATCTACTTTTCTTGATAATTCAATGAGATTTAGGCATCTGGTCCTGGTCCCAGACAGGATCCACTTCAACAGAGGCCTACTGTTTCCCTAACATTAAAATATTCAAATGTACCTGAAGTAGTTCAAAGGTTTAATGCCATCAAACCTGAAGGCATTATTTACACAAACTGTGCAGGTTTGTAACATACATAGGTTTCTTTGTGTTGCAGAAGTACTCTCTTTTCATCTCATAACAAAAAACTCACTGTGGTAGATCTGCCTCTCTTTTCTGTACAGTAACTTCTGTTGGGTTTCTAATCTCCTCGGTAACTGCCTCTTCATCGTCATCATCATCACTGGAAGTATCATCCCCTGCTGTTTGGGGGGCACTAGCTGCAGATGTTTTACCTTTGGGTGGGGTCTTGGCACAGGTGTATCTTTTGTCACGTCCCAAAGAACAGATCTCTTCCAATAGCTACAGGTTTAAATAATTACATTATTAATTATTATCACAATTAAACTATTCCACCACAGCTAAAAAAAAAGTCATCAAAGCAGATTATCGTCTGATGAAAGCGGAGAATGCATCCATTTCCAAAATTAGTTTAATTTTTAAACTTAAACATATCTCCGTCAATAGGTGCCTGATTGGGCAATGGTAGCCCATGGCTTTTTTGATATCCTCACTGCAGCCAATGGTAACCAACAGCCTTCAAGAAAATAGCAGTATTTAATAATTTCATGGTAGCCAAACTGCTACACATTATATCCAATAATACTGTAGACATGTGAGTTCATGGACAGCAAACAATAAAAGGAAAAAATTGCACCCACACCGTCCCCCCCCTCAAATGACAAGTTTTGGTCTAACATAAAACGCACCTGAGGTAAGCATATGAATCTGTTGGATGTAAAAAACGCAGCTTATCATATAAACATTCTTTGCTCAACCATGCTATGTGTCCTGAGATGGCCTCTTCATGGCCATTATAACATGTAATCAATGTGTTGTAGCTACAAGGTTAATTTGGCTGTTCATATTACCAATTCATAATAACAATTCTGCATAATGTCAATTCTTTGGTTACACAAGCTTTTGACTTAAAACATGCAGCAAATAACAAAAGGGTTGCATACCTTTATGATAGCCTTCATGGCATCTGACTTGAGAGAGGGCTGATGTCTCATCAACTCATCCATAGCACTCCCCAGTGATAGTGCAGTGTCTCCTACAAACAAACAAATGTTACACAAGAATGAATAATGGCATACAATCACACAGTACAAAATGAGATGTATTGGTCTAGGAAAAAAATAGTTCAAATACATCCTCCCATTGCTGTTGCTTCTTGATAACAACATATGTAAAACTGTCTCTTCTCAACCAAGGTACAAGTTTAGACACTGGGGGTGGACAAATTAACCAAGATTTTGTACCTTAAGTAGAAGAATGTCAGGAAGACATTCAACCTTCAAGTTCCTATTTCTTCATTTATTTATGATACTACCCATTATTTTCTCTACTCAGTTCTAAACAAAAGCAGCAACATGACCATCCACAAAGACTCCTTTAACACTTTTTATATACAAAGTGAACCATCTGTAAATTTGGAAGTCACTAAAAAGTAAAGAATCATTTATAGTTGTTGTGTTTATATGCAATATCTAAACATATCACATTACAGGTACAGAGAACCTCTAAACACTTTTCACCTCTGAATTTTTCTTTAATTTAAATAGTGCTGCAAATTTATTTTTAACTCCAAAATTTACATGTTTCACATCAAAGCCCTACTCCATCTACCAAACTATTGCTGCTTTTAATCCCACATACCAGACGTCCCTTCTTCCCCACTAAACTGGACTACCTCTCCTACTACATACAACTGATCTGCCTCATTTATCCTGTCACCCCACAAGCAGCCCCCTCCCCCTCTGAAATGAAATGCTTCTTTACATTCCACTAGTCGCACAACAACTAAATCCAGCACTCACTGATCACCAACATGTTATCTCAGTGTGTATATAATAGCTCACCCATTATCTCATTGCTTCTCCTCCTTCTCATGGCTGGTAGGTAAGCAGGAGACAGTAAAACCTTGAACAGTTTGTCAAATGGCTTACACTTAACAAATGCTTCAAGTCCCCTGGCATTCAAACACAGTGCACTGAAGATGTTAGGGAGAGAACCTAGCACCTCTTTGGTAGCTGGAACCTAAAGTGAGAAACAGCACATATATGAATCACAACACATGTGAATTAATTAAATGAAATCAAAAATAAAATGAAAAATAAACCTTTAATGTCTAATGATATATTCATGGAGAAAATACATTGTCACTAGCACAGTTACAGAGTGTAGGAATGTGAACAATTCTTTTGAATACATGCATTTTAGCAAAGGACAACATAAACAAAAATGCAAACTATAATGACTGGAAGAACGCATAGGAGAAGAAGTCTTTTCTCTGTCAGACATGGTATTTCAATTTGAGGTGTATAATTAAAGATGCATGAAAAGCTCAAGTGTGACATTCTTTATGAAACCTCAGTGCCAATTAGCTTCTTTAACGTTTGCTTTAATTACATTAGAACTGAGGATTGTCTCACTTTGAGTACACTGTGCACTTCTGAGATAGGGATAGAATACAATGCCAACTTCTAACCTTCTGCCCAACCAATTTTAAACATATGTACACTAAAAACTTCCAAATCTGTTAAAAAAGGTTGCATGCAAATATTGACAGCAAACTGTTGAGCAAGTTTTTATACTCCTTAGGCATGTCACATTCAGACCATCCTGCACAGATAAATTCTCCACTGTTGCTTTACTTCCATAAAGCATTTACTTCTGTTTGATGTCAATTTCACAAAAGAAGTCTAAATCTTACATCTTTGATGAGGAGGGCATGTAGCATGACATCTGTTAGACCTGTATCCTGGAGACAGGAGAGTAATGAAGGCTCCTGGAATACGTAGACTGTCACAAACTCACAGGCTATTGAAAAACGAACAAATGGAATAAATCTATAACACAAAATTTTATTTTAATTATCGAATGCTTTGTCATTCCATAATGAAGGTAAGCTTAGTCTGGTTTCTTGAAAAATTTTGAGAAGAGTTTGTACTCTATGACATCACTCAACAATTTTGATCAATTTCCACAATTTTGTTGAAGGATGTACATGAAAGTCAATTTGTTAAATAAGAAAGGTTTCAAGATAAATTACTTTACAATTTCTGTGTCTGATGTTGTTTTGATCCCAAAATGTAAGGAATATTCTGGTTCTTTAAGTCTTTTACTGGGCAATGACTGAATAATTAATTGTAATGAATTCAAGATTGTTCTTCCAAATAATTGGGAGAAATACTTGA
Source organism: Holothuria scabra (assembly GCA_037179385.1). Classification (NCBI taxonomy): domain Eukaryota; kingdom Metazoa; phylum Echinodermata; class Holothuroidea; order Aspidochirotida; family Holothuriidae; genus Holothuria; species Holothuria scabra. Next base: position 62,374,336 of record CM074181.1, read on the forward strand.
GTAATGACTATGAGTAATGCCAACATCAGCATAACAGCTACGCAGCAAAGGTTGAAAAGGTGAAATTTTCTGTAACCCATCAACCCCACATAGACCTTTCACAACCCTACCAATGTTGTTTAGGTGGACCTTACAGTTTTCTTATGCTTCCATTTGATATGAAACCTTAAATATAAAACAAAACAGCTGTGCACAACATCCTCAAGTAATCCTTCCTGATCTTTTAATTCATGTATAGAAGCCAAGGAATTATTTATCTGGTATGTGAATCGCATTTTGTTATATAAGATGGACAATTTGCTACGCAAATGGAAATTGTGGGGCAGGTTTCTTTCCTACAACATAAGGATTTTAATAATTTCCTGACAGATACTTAAACATCTAAAATCTCTTTGCAAATTTTACACCTTTAATTATTCCTTGGACACTATTTCAACACCACACTGCAGTGCCAGACTGAGGGCAACCTTACCCACCTTTTGACTGTGTATTATCAGACAATAATGCATGATTTGGGGTTAAGGTTCTTGGGCATGCAGCCATAGTTGAGCTGAGCTGAGAGTGCATTATTCTGAAATAATCCACAGCCCATTGCTGTTTAACCTCTTTCTAGACCATACCAGTCAATACTCAGAATGGAGACAAAGTGAAGACCCAACTATGTCTCTCTCAATTCCATGATTTAAAATTAAAATGAATGCAATGTTCTAGGAAGTACTCTTCAATTTTATTCTTTCTCACAGCTGTTTAAATAGTAACCACACACCATGTCATGTGGATCCTGCATAAACATGAGACAGTAAACTGTAACCACGATACCCATTGCGGTATGAAATATAATTCAAATAGTTTCCACCTGAATTAACAGTTGTCTTGGCAAATGCTATACAATGAATATAGTAGAAACTTCAAGGAAAGACCTTTTTATATTCAAACATGCAAAACAAACACACATATGAAACAGACATATATAAATCAATGTGGTGCAACTAGGTCAGCAGATTTGCAATCAATTCATTCTGATGCAAAAATGATAACCTATTGTGCACTACACGGATGTTCGACTTAATACGCCACTGATTGTTGATGCCGCTTAATTTGTTTGTATATCAGCCATACTGTCATTTCATGTGCTACATCTGAATGGGTTGTGGCTACCAAGTCAGTTTAGAGTAAGAGTTAATGATATAATGACATAAAATAATAATAATCAAGCCTCGAAGGGCAGTCATTTTACGACGCTAAGCGACCACAAATGTGGGAGAAGCCATCGGCTTATGAATTACAATTTCACATCGGATGGCAACCAACTCAACAATTTGGATCAAATTTTTTTGAAGGACCATTTCAGGTGGGAAAACCCGAGATTGCTCATGATGTCAAAGAGCTACAATCCTGGACAAAAATACATGGGACAGTCCCCAGCTCTCCCATTCAATGTTGAAATTCTTGAAATTTGGGGTATCTTTTGTCAAGGACAACACTGATTTAGGGGGGGATTTGGGAAGACCAGCGAGTCTGTGCATACATGTTTGCTATATTTGGGCAAAAGTGTTGCATCAGTTTTGTCCAGGATTGTAGAAACACAAATACATGTAATACCAACAGTAAACAGCTTTTTCAAAGCTCTCTCTAAGAAAGTTGCTTACTAAGCTGTTACCAAAGTACATGGAACAATAATCTAGAAAAAGACTGAAGCCAATTGGTTCAGCTTTCATTGACTGCTGAAGGTTTGAGTGAATACTGCAACAGTAGCTATATGAATGATTGGTTTGTGTAAACTCTCCCTGTGTTTCTCTTCACAGTGTGCCTGACATGAATAGACCATGATTAGCATTCACTCAACCCAAATGACAACCTGGCCATGAACATCAAACTACCATAAGCAGAGCCTTGCTCTACATACAGATATCTAACTTACCCAGTAGGAAGAGGGACGGTCCATAGTATTCAGCATTACTGATCAGGTGCTTTAGAGACCTAGGTAAAGAACCGTCCATCACTACACAAAAGAAAACATTACATCAGTAATTAGTAGAACTGACAGGTCACAGACAAAAGGAAACATTACATTTAATAGAACTAACAGGTGAGAAGCTATAGAACCATTGGCCATTCAGTGTAAACTTTCTTGTACCCTTACCCTAACTCAGCCATAAGTTCAGTCTGTGGCACTTTATTATAAAATACAATCAAGTCAAAAAAGTTATATCAGCACAATGATATTTCATACCAAACTTACTCAAAAGTCTGTTGCACATCTTTCATTCAAGGGTCATTTCTTACCCAAAGATCGTACTGTACATAATCTTTACAGTTGCACCTGTTGTACAGTTGTTCTTAGCTTCCGATTTATGATAGAAATCATTTTAAACCCATCACACCTGCAGCAAATAATAATCTCACTGTACATAATCTTTACAGTTGTACCTGTCGTACAGTTGTTCTTAGCTTCCGATTTATGATAGAAACCCATTTTAAACCCATCACACCTGCAGCAAATAATAATCTCACTGTACATAATCTTTACAGTTGTACCTGTCGTACAGTTGTTCTTAGCTTCCGATTTATGATAGAAACCATTTTAATCCCATCACACCTGCAGTAAATACATAACCTCATTCACCTTTTATTGCATAAGTGCAATTTACCTGATGAAAATTGCACTGGGGCAAATATCAACCAAAGTAATTTACACTAGTTAGTTATTAGACAGATGGGGTTTAATGACACACCAGCATGAATGTGTTACATTGACTCATGCCACCTAGATAAGGTAAAGGTTAATTACAGTTTCAAATACAGTACTAGTTTAAGTTAAGTTTCACATACATTTCAAATTAGATGCAAGTTCTTCCCTTTAGTCCTCTATACCAAAGGGTGGGAAATACCCTTAGTCCTCTATCACAAAGGGTGGCAAATACCTTTAGTCCTCTATCACAAAGGGTGGGAAATAACTTTAGTCCTCTATCACAAAGGGTGGCAAATACCTTTAGTCCCCTATCACAAAGGGTGGAAAATACCTTTAGTCCTCTATCACAAAGGGTGGCAAATACCTTTAGTCCTCTATCACAAAGGGTGGCAAATACCTTTAGTCCCCTATCACAAAGGGTGGCAAATACCTTTAGTCCTCTATCACAAAGGGTGGCAAATACCTTTAGTCCTCTATCACAAAGGGTGGCAAATACCTTTAGTCCTCTATCACAAAGGGTGGCAAATAACTTTAGTCCTCTATCACAAAGGGTGGCAAATACCTTTAGTCCCCTATCACAAAGGGTGGGAAATACCTTTAGTCCTCTATCACAAAGGGTGGCAAATACCTTTAGTCCTCTATCACAAAGAGTGGCAAATACCTTTAGTCCTCTATCACAAAGGGTGGCAAATACCTTTAGTCCTCTATCACAAAGGGTGGCAAATACCTTTAGTCCCCTATCACAAGGGGTGGCAAATACCTTTAGTCCCCTATCACAAGGGGTGGCAAATACCTTTAGTCCCCTATCACAAAGGGTGGCAAATACCTTTAGTCCTCTATCACAAAGGGTGGCAAATACCTTTAGTCCTCTATCACAAAGGGTGGCAAATACCTTTAGTCCTCTATCACAAAGGGTGGCAAATACCTTTAGTCCTCTATCACAAAGGGTGGCAAATACCTTTAGTCCTCTATCACAAAGGGTGGCAAATAACTTTAGTCCTCTATCACAAAGGGTGGCAAATACCTTTAGTCCCCTATCACAAAGGGTGGGAAATACCTTTAGTCCTCTATCACAAAGGGTGGCAAATACCTTTAGTCCTCTATCACAAAGAGTGGCAAATACCTTTAGTCCTCTATCACAAAGGGTGGCAAATACCTTTAGTCCTCTATCACAAAGGGTGGCAAATACCTTTAGTCCCCTATCACAAGGGGTGGCAAATACCTTTAGTCCCCTATCACAAGGGGTGGCAAATACCTTTAGTCCCCTATCACAAAGGGTGGCAAATACCTTTAGTCCTCTATCACAAAGGGTGGCAAATACCTTTAGTCCTCTATCACAAAGGGTGGCAAATACCTTTAGTCCTCTATCACAAAGGGTGGCAAATACCTTTAGTCCTCTATCACAAAGGGTGGCAAATACCTTTAGTCCTCTATCACAATGGATGGCAAATACCTTTAGTCCTCTATCACAAAGGGTGGCAAATACCTTTAGTCCTCTATCACAAAGGGTGAAAAATACCTTTAGTCCTCTATCACAAAGGGTGGCAAATACCTTTAGTCCTCTATCACAAAGGGTGGGAAATACCTTTAGTCCTCTATCACAAAGGGTGGGAAATAACTTTAGTCCTCTATCACAAAGGGTGGGAAATAACTTTAGTCCTCTATCACAAAGGGTGGCAAATACCTTTAGTCCTCTATCACAAAGGGTGGCAAATACCATGGGCATATTCTACAACAATTCAATTCAATTCAATTGCGTATAAATTCGATCAATTCAAATACTAAATTTGGCATCGAAAATTGGAATGTTCCAAAAGCTCAAAAAAACAGTAAAAGTTAAAAAATATAAAATAATGAAAATAAAAGAAAAAAATAAAAGAAAAAAAAAATAAAAGAAAAAGCAATCTAAAACTGGGAACACAAAACCTAACATAAAACAGAAATCCAACCAGAATTTCATGGCAGCTGGGTAAAAACTATCTATCAACCCCCAGCTCCAAGTAGGGGTCATATATTCACAGCCAATGACCATTACATAATTCCACTCACCATGTCTGATACTGTCAGCAAATGCTGGATCTGGAATGGCCTTTTTCAGAAAGTTGAGCATAGATTTGAGAAGAGCTGCCCTCTGTGGGAAGCACTGCCGACCTAAACATGATAAACAAAAGAAAGCTGTTTGTTGTGTACCTTGAGAACAAGCTACAACTAGGAAGGTATGAAATGTACACAGTGATCAAACAATGAGAGAAATATAGAGATAGGGAGTTGAGAAACAAAACTATTAACAACTATCACATACGTATGCTCTGAACAAAATACACGAAGTTTTCTTCCATTTCTGCAGCCATGTGATACACAGCAAATGATGTAGAATAGGAACCCATGTGTACCAATCCTGTTTTTATGAACATTTCTGTGTTAATTTCTTAAACACTAATCTTCTCCCAGACAAACCTCTCCCATTACAGGATGTCCTACAATTTGTTATCTGAAAGAAATTTTGCAGAAGTTAAAAAATAGAACCTCCAGGTGGTTGTAACCACAAAAGTGAAGGAAGTTTCCAAAGCCTATGGATTACAAAAATTCCACTTAAATTTGGAAAACAGCCAAAAAAAACCTAGGGAGTCCAGTGATGGTCAAATTTTTTCTGCCATAACTGGGTCATCAGCTACTCTTACCAATTCTTTTGTCAACCTATGTCATGAATGGGTGTACACAAAAAGCCCATCTTAATCACCTGACTTGTACAGGTTTAGAATTGCATGTAGATAATAAACTTAAGAAGATTTAAGCCATACTAATGGTCAACTCCACCTGACTGCTCAGATCTAGTCAGTCAAATGGTCAGTGTAATATTATTTACCTGATTTACCTTGTATCCCAGTAAAGTAACTATCATCTAAAACACTCGATGATGATGGCCCAGGGCTGTCAGTTTCCATTTCTGATGGTCCTTCTCCACTCTGAGATGTTGAGAGCCCAGAAGACTCCCCCTGTTCTAAATTGCTGGCAGTAGCACCTCCCTCTGCAGGGGCACTTACATCTGTTTCAATGGGTCTAATAGGAGATGCAGGGTTGGACATAGATGGCTCTCTAGTCGAGGTTCGAATGGTGGGACGAATTACATATGGGACCTCATTTCTGCAAATGTTTACTTCATGCTGAAATAATTAAAGGAATCAGCATCACATCAGGGGTGAAAAAAAGGAATGGATTTTCCAAATAAAAGAGAACTGTTATCTTCATTAGTGTGTTCAAATGAGAGTCCTAATTCCTCTCTCAATCCTCAAAGTATTAAAATATTTGCGACTGAAAGTTTTGAGAAAATAGCATGTTCATAAACAGAGAATTTCTCTTTTTTCTCATTGGATCAAGGAACCTTACAGTTATGTTATCCAATCAATTGTGTAGCAACCATTTTTGAAGACAATGTCTTTATACAACATAGAGATACAAAAACCTTGAAGCTAAGGTACAAAGAATCCTTTGATAACTGACCACAATAGGTAAACAAACCTCTAATCTATTTAGGAATATTGAGAGTCCTCCATTTGTCTGGAAGGCAGCCATGTCAAGATTTGTGATGAGGTCAACCACTCTTACAGCTCGAGTGACAAACTGCAAATATGAAATGGATAAAGACATTGGAAATTTGAAAGACAATCACTTACAAAGATAGAAGAACGATTCACAACATTCAATACCATACTTGTTGCTACAGTCTTTCTGGTATGGACTTCCATCAAGAATACTTCCTACTCATTTATAAAGAAATATTCCTAAATCCTGACTACTGTTAGCGCTAACATCTTATTTTCAAATAAATGATAAAAAAATTACAAATCTGCGACAAATTCACAGAAAAGTGCAAAGCTTCAAATACAATCTCTGCTTTTCGCTCTGATCACCCTTCTGATTCACTTTCCCTTTCATACTGCAACCTCAACCCCCATTTATTTTATTTGCCATCTTCAAAGGAGGGACCCTGATGAGCAGTTACTCAAAATAAGCAGGAAATGAGTGGAATGCATGTGGCTTAAATGACACAACATAACCAGAAGAAAGTTACACAATGCAAAGGATAGGACAATTGCTTGATGGGCAGAAGTGCATCTTTGTGCAAAAACTGTCAAAATGCACCAGTATTTAATCTTGTACAAAAAATAAGCTGGGATATTAGTTCTTACATGATAAAGGTTGGAGAAAATCTGTGACAAATTCACAGAGAAGTGCAAAGTTTCAAATATTTTGCCAAGTTTTTTTCTTATAGGTTTAATAATTTCTTGCACCATTACAGATTAGGTAAACAAGACCAAATATTAATATTCAACAAAATGAGAGGGGGGTTGGGGGTACTTAAACAATGGCTCCAGTTACCGTAGTATGTAATTGTTCATCCTCTCCATGCCACTTGATGACCTTCAGCAGGGACTCCATCATATTGCAGAAGACAAGGGCTTCACCACCTGAAATGAGACAGAAGAGTCATAATGAGGTGTCTGGGGTCAAGTTAGAGGTGCTAGAGGTGTAAAACTAGAGATGCAAAAGTGTAGGAGATGCCCTATATTTACAATGCCCTGTTATCAGGCTAAGTGAACTTTTAATGGGATATTCTTAACCCTTTACCGTTGTGCTCTGATCGGGGCATATTTGCGCGCCTCGGAAGTGGGCGGAAAAGCGGATGTAGCCTGTCCCGCATCGGCTTCCGTAGGCCATTGACCCCGTGACCTTAAACTATTGTCTCTCGCGTTGTTGTGGCCGAATTTTCGGGTAGCTACTCACAGTTTCGAGCTCCGCGTGAAACAGTAAAGATGTGTGACAGCCGAGCTCTCCGCATGAGTCCAAAAGGACCCAAACAACGGCAAAGGGTTAAGGTAATTGGGGAATGCATTTGACCAAATGGTTTGTATGTATATTTAATTCTACTATACACATGATAGGACAGAGGAAGTGTCACTTTGATTCTGCAATACACTTGTTTGAGATCATAAATCTTATATTTCATACCATGCTCCACCATGACATCAATGCAAGATCTCTACAAGAACATCATGTTTCATTTTGTTCTTAATTATAACACTCATACCAACTTTTCCAACAAATGTGCATCTCATTTGATACAAAAAGTAATTTTGCTCTATTACTACTAAATGCCTAAGAGTGTGCCTGACAGGCACACTACAATCACTCCAAAAATTTGCTTTAAGATGCTTAATGTTCAAACTTCAGTATCATACTCCTTCCACACTGCATAAATCAACTACCATGTTATCAGTATCTTCCTCTGAGTAAATTCTCATTGGCTGCAACTATACAGTCCTCTACAAATGCTTAATTTTACTAACCTGTTCCATAACTTGCCAGGTGATAAAGGAAGGAAAACAGGGCTGTGGCTAAAACATGAGGAACAGCTTCTTGCTGAGGGTCTAATGATTGAAAAAGAATATATTCCATTAAAACAACTGACAAACATGTAAACTTGTAAACACAGGAAAATACATCTTGTTTCCTCCTTGCAAAATCATTTACTCTCCATAAAACACAAAATGTACAAATTCTGTAATAATTTGGTATTCAAAATATATCAAGAGAGAAAGCAAGTTGTATCTTTCACCATACCTACCTTGTACTGTCCCCCCATCCTCCTCTCACCATCCCCTCAACCTTTCCCCCACCCCAAATCCCCATTCTCCACAAATATCCTTCAACACCTCCCAGCAATACTAATTACAAACACAAATTATTAATTGCAAATCCAGGAAAAGAGGCAATTGAATCCCGGGGCCTTCACAAAAGAAGGCTAGAGTGATACATGAGCTATCAAAACAGACATAAATGGTACTAACCTATCATGGCCTGTATACACTGCCGTACCAGGACAGGCAAGAACCCATGGTAAGATGATGCTCCAGTAGCTTCAATGATGTTAACTAACCTGAAAAGGAGGGAGAGAGGCTTTAAAAACAATCAAATTCCCCCACAAGGTAACTTTGTGAAACTAAAGATGATAGAGCAGTCAATACAAATTGAACTAACATATTCCCCCCCCCCCCCCCCTTCCCCAACGGCAAAACTCCTTCCATCCTACTCAAGGTATACAGCTCTTTCTAGTAATGTGGCATTTCTTTTGCTGAAGTGCTAAATCGATGTAAGGTTATGCCTTCATTTACCTTCACATGCAGTTTTCAAATTAAAACAAGAATGTGCAAGAAATTAAAGAGATTTTTGACTTTCAATCAAAATGAAAAGGTCTGTCCTTTAGACTTTCAATCATAATTTAAAGGTGCGACTTTCCTACTTACTCTGGATTACGATCTAGATGAATGACAGCTGTTAATGTTCTCAAGGATGCTGCTTTGATTTCCTGAAAGACAAATATGAATGGCACTCAGGTTTGTTTCTGTTGCCTGGTAATTTCAACTTTGGAGGTGTGATAGACCCTCCCAAGAACTCCCACAGTTAAGTTGTACTGGTTGTTTGGCAACCTGGGCAATCCTCTCCAATATTAAATAAAAAATTTGCAAATAAAAATCATTTTTTGGTTTACTTTAAGGTGTATGTTAACTTACCTACCAAAGAAAAACACAATGACACTAGGAATATTTTAATTTATTCATTGGAAGAAGAATCAAGCCATCACCTCTACCGGTAAATAATCAATTAACACCACCTCAACCCAGTACCTCTGCAGCTTCAATAATTTACAGAGCGAGTGTCTGGCCAAACCCTCATCTGTCATATCAACCACAACTTTAATTTGTCTTTTCTTTTAAGCAGACAGTGCTACTTCTCATAACCAGGTTACTTCTAGCCAACTCCAAAATTGTCTTAAGCTGTTCCTTGTAAATACCCAAACCTAGTTAACTGTTATACCCTGATCATGCTACAAGCTCCTGATGTAAAATACCAGCTATTCTGCATCTTTAGAGTTACATGACAGTCATTCTAAGAGCAGTCACCAATTAAGAATTTCAGTAACCACAACCAAAAATGTCCTAGGAGCGATAGGTGTCTGCTTTGAGGTACGGATAAAAGCTTTCCTTGGCTTTGTTAAAACTGTGCTCCTACAGCCTCCCAGGGCTGCAAATGTATGTACTTCCCAGCAAACTATCAAATTTGCCCATTTTTAACTTTTTTTACAGGCAAAATTAAACCTAATTTTCCAACTGCTCATATTCCCATCCAAATGTAAAAATTTCCCAGCAAGGAGCATAGTAACACACATTCCTCATTTTTCCTACCCACTGTAGGCACTTATGGAGAATAAATGGCAATATTAGGCAGAAAACTGGCTATCATGCAGGAAATCTGGAAGTCATACTGATTTGTCAGAAATTCTATGATTTCCAGAAATGCCGATGTCACACACTCAATCAAGAAAAAAATTACCTGGTTATATAACAACTGGACTTAAATGAAAATCAGGTAAGAACAAGTTGATTCACTTCATCTTAATTCTTGAATTCATAAAATTACATTTACTGCACTCAAGGTCTGGTTGTCTGCAGGCAGAGTTTTTGTAATACTTCAGTCAAACAGAAATTGTCATCATCTTGGACACCCAGGAGTGTGCCAAAATCCTACATTGTCACCCATGCTGGATCCTACCATACCTAGTTTGGAAATACAAATTTTTAGACTTACCACAAGCAAGGGATTTTCTATTTGTAAGACATCTACCAGTTCTTCAACTAGGCCAGTGTACAATAGTGTGCTGGTGATGTCTTGAATTGCACTTGAATAAACTTTGAACAAGAATGAAAAAAGATTTACAACAGTCAATTCAACCCATTTTTTTGGTAAAATCACATAAAATGAATAAATATGAACTACTGAATATTCATACAGGAGAGATTTATTTCTTGAATATTTTGAAGGCACAGTCTGCCTCTTCCTTCAAATTTTAATCAATTACAGTTCAGTTACATTATGTGCTATTTATGAATCCTTCGTGCCAATTTAATGTGGGATACATTTTATCATTCCTATAAATGTTGGTTATTTCTGCCCATTTCTGACAAAAAGAAGTACCCCACATTTTCATTATTTTAAGTTATGGACCAAAAGACCAAAACGCATTACCTTAAAGTCAACAAAAATGCTTCTACATAACACCTGCTGTAAGTAACCGAACAATTTATAACTTAAACATTGGAAAATATGTCTTTCCTGAAATTCATTATGAAAGCAGACTTATGAGGTCTACTTCCTTTTGTGAGAAAACAATGTCCATGTGCATACAAAAAATTTTCTGACAGATGGAAGCATTATATTTAATGTTTTATTTCAATATTCTATCATACTTTTTAAGAAAAAATGCTTTGTTCTGTTTTCTTTTATATAAAGGTATTGTACAAACTGATTACCAAGATTTTACAAGTGGATTGCTTCTTGTTGTGAGAAATAAACCTGTTACAATATTTCTCACAATTTCTGACAGAAAGAAGTACAAGCCATTGCTTTTTTTTTTCAGAAACAATTTCGTAAAAATAATACTCATATTTTCTGACAGAAAGAAGCAACAAGCAACTACTTCTTTTTGTCTGAAAAGAACGTAGTTTTGGATGTGGGTTACTTCTTTTCTTGGGTAATTATCTCAGGACGTAGGCGACACATGAGAATGCTTGGTATCTGAAAATGTAAGTCCCAGTAAGACTGAAAAAAATGTGAAATAAAATCAGTTTTGAAAAATTGTGGATTACTCCCTTTTGTCAGAAAGGGGCAGATTCATGTTGTCATGCTAGACTAATTTGACAATTATTTAGCAGTGAAAACAACCCATTAGTCACTTTTAATGCTTCGTTTGCACTAAAAGCACAACACTGTGTTTACTCACCGAGGACAGATAAAGCTTGTAATCTTGCTTGAACACACAATAACCTCTGTTCAGGATTTGAAAAACAGTGGGCAAGTCTAACATGTGTGAACAATAACATTTGTTTATCTTTTGGAATATTGTGTTTGCTGACGAGCTCCTCCATTATAGCTGCACAGTCTCTGGATAACTGTCAAAAAGGAAAAAGATCCATTTATGAAAGCTTCTTCATAAGTTTACGAACTCATTAGAATACGACTTCTTTTCAATTTATCACAATTTCTGTGTCTGGATGACAACATTCAAGGAAGAAAACCAAAAATAAATCTTAAGTTTCTCCCAGATATCAAATAACTTCATCAAGTAAATGGCAAATGTCTCCTGTAAAGTAGCAAAGTTCTCTTTTATCCGATAGTTTTACAAGACTCAAACTATTATTCCAGGCACAACAAGGCAATTTGTCGTATCTGAGTCCACCCCCTCCCCCCATCCTTATGTTACCACTCTTATCCTCTCACACTATCCCATTCCATTTTAATCTGCTACTAGTCTCATCCCATTTAATTTCTTTAGGTTCAATGGTTATAATTCTTTCTGGTATTAAGATGTACATTTATCTTTGAAACAAATAACCAACTAAAAACAAACAACCACCTCAAATCTCAAGAGAGTACTGGCAACTCATCCCATCTACACACAGTACTGGCACTGGCAACCCTTACCTTCTACACACAGTACTGGTAACCCATCCCATCTACACACAGTACTGGTAACCCATCCCTTCTACACACAGTACTGGCAACCCATTTCCTCCACACAAAGTACTGGCAACCCTTACCTTCTACACACAGTACTGGCAAACCATCCCATCTACACACATCACTGGCAACCCATCCCTTCTACACACAGTACTGGCAACCCATCCCTTCTACACACAGTACTGGCAACCCATCCCTTCTACACACAGTACTGGCAACCCATTCCTTCTTCACGCAGTACAGGCAACCCATCCCTTCTACACACAGTACTGGCAACCCACCCCTTCTACACACAGTGCTGGAGACCCACCCCTTCTACATACAGTACTGGCAACCCATTCCTTCAACACAGAGTACTGGTAACCCACCCCTTCTACACACAGTACTGGAGACCAACCCCTTCTACATACAGTACAGGCAACCCATTCCTCCAGCACACAGTACTGGCAACCCATTCCTTCAACACAGAGTACTGGTAACCCACCCCTTCTACACACAGTACTGGAGACCCACCCCTTCTACACACAGTACTGGCAACCCTTTTCCTCCTACACACAGTACCGGGAACCCATTCCTTCTACACACAGAACAGGCAACCCATACCTTCTACACAGAGTACTGGTAACCCACCCATTCTACACACAGTGCTGGTAACCCACCCGTTCTACATACAGTACTGGCAACCCATTCCTCCTACACACAGTACTGGCAACCCATTCCTTCTACACACAGTACTGGCAACCCAACCCTTCTACACACAGTGCTGGCAACCTATCCTTTTTTACACACAGTACTGGCAACCCATACTTCTACACATTTATATTTTGTTATGTTTCAGTTTTTCACTGTGTTGCACTGTGTTTTTTTCTCAGAGCAACTAGACTTTGGTATGCTTTGGTTTTCATGCAAATTGTAATTGTTATCAATCTTTAACATGCAAAAACCATACATATAATTAATATTATAACACAAACGGATGAGCCTTAACAGACTCAGAGCGAGCAGAGCTTGACACAAAATACCAACATTTTGTTACAGCACCTCATTTTTCCCTTCTGCACTGATTTTTTTACCAGAATATAAAGAACATTAAAGAGGTCAGATATGAAGAAATATTAATTTTGCCTTAATAACTGTTAAAGAAAATTTTTGAAAATGCAAGAATATACAGCCTCCACTACAATGTAACCAATTACCATGTTAGACTATGATCATCAATAGTTATCGTTATTTTAAATCAATGTTCACATGTCGTCAAGATTTAAGTTGTGAAAAATTTATAAAAACAAACTATGATTGCTGCTTTAATGGTAAGGTGATTGCTCTGTTGTAAAGTCTACTGGGAGAAAATCATTCCAGATATTAACGAGAAACAAATGTAACTCACTTTGTCAACATTTTCAATGTGGACAATAGTTAAAGCTTGTGCAGAATGCTGTAAAAAAAGAAAGAAGAGTCTTTTATTGAATCAAATATGCTTTATAGGATCAACCCATAAATGCATTCAGAACAATTCACTAAAATCTTTAGAAAAGGATGAACAGCATTGTAGGCAGGGCATTACAATTTGGTACTCATTCAAGTCCAGTTTTGCTCATTAATAGATAGATAATTGTTTATCTTAATAAACATTTATTTAATCATGCTTTACTGTATTAATGAGAAAGTAGCAAAATTTGGTTTTCATATGTAAAAGAGGAAGAGATTGACACAGTGTGGGACATGTATATCTCAAGATATCAGTAAAGTCACTAGATTTGAATTTCAAAATTGAGCTTGAGGACTGCAGAGGTTATATCACTTCCCTACATTGACAAGGAGTGCTTTGTTTCACTTTGTTTTTCCAGACCTGTTGACCTTGATGTAAATAAGAATAGGACCTCTCTTTGGAGAATGCAAAATTTGTAAAGTTCCCATCTGACCAATGCAATTTGGTCAGATGCAAAATTTGGCTGTAAATTTTAAAGAAAAACAAAGGACAATTCATTAACATGAGGATATGATTGTTTAAAAAAAAAATTTTACCTACTAATACCCTGAAAACCACACATCAAATAGCATTGCAAATTTCACTGAAATGCTTAGAATAAGTCACCCTTCTAACATGTCAAACTTGGTGTGACCTTAGACCCTTCTTTCTACAATTATTAATGGTCAATTCTTTCACCCTATTTCATCCCATGGTAACTAACATTCCCAAAATAAATAAATCAAGCACTTAAGCTGGTTTCAAATCACAAGACCCTAAGTCCCAATCCTCAGTTTCATCTAACATGTATACTTTGACCACCTTTTCCCAGAAATCTGAACCAATATGTTACTTCTTCTCTAAATTACTCATTAACATTTCCTGTATTCAACTACCTGAGGACAACTTCTCCTATCACTAGGGGCAATGACCCAACAGGACCTGTTGTATGTCCACAAACTAGATGCACTGATTATTGTGATATTTATGCAATGGTAACATATCTTCTATGACACAGGAAGGTGACTCACTGCGTGATGATGTATGGTTCAGAATATAATAACAGTAAGACACGCAACATTAATACCACAGGCCAACTTAACACAGTATAGATTCTATTTTATGAAAACTACCTTTTTGGGCACTTTCTCTTCTGGAGGGAAGTTGTCAGAGTAAAATTCAAAATGAAGAGTTGTTGCACTGTTCGGGATGTTCTGTAAATAGAAGATACATTTACTGATGTCGTTATGAACCAACCAATCACAAGTACGTAACAGATTCAAATCAGCTATATCACAGAAACCAAAACTGAGATCTTGCTCAAAAATGTCTTTTGAACTCTCCTTTTTAACTTTCACCCATATGAGTATAATTGCAGAGATGCCAATATTTACATCCAGAAATCATGGAGGTTTCACACAAGAATCAGGGAGGTTTTTTCAAAAATTATGCAACTTAATGAAGGAAAAACTTTCTTGAATCAGGGAGGTTGTCATATTTGCTACCTGGAATGGACAAAAACCTTTGAATTTTCAGGGAGCCTCCCTGAGAATCAGGGAAGTATGTAACCTCTGTAATTGTTTCCCTAGATCACATCCTACTTCTGAATGATGCCAAAAGTAAACGGACTGATCTCTATCAACAAAAAAGAGCTACTACTACCAGACTTCACATGTCAACCTTAACCGCTGACAACCTAAAATAAAATCTAAAATTTAAGAAGAATGCTAAATAAGAATATATTTGACATCTTCTCCTTCAAGGGCTCTCATTTTTCTTATAATTACACATCATCACATTCTAGTGTAAAATTAAGTGCTCTAAAAAGAAAAAATACTGGTCCTTTAAAATGCTTGTGCTGGCATAGATATGATGTTGTTCCAGCCATGTCCTACACTTACTACGGGTACAACTTACCTCGTTTTCCCCCATTCGGCAACACTCTGCTAAACCAAAGCCATTGTCTTTCCCACCCCAGCTCTCAGCAAGATATGTCAAAGCTTGGAACAGTTCCTGTCTCTTTCCCTGGGACAGTTTGATGAGAAAATTTGAACGCTTGCTGTGAGACGGAAAATAACAAAAGGTGTTAAGATGGTACCAAAGTTACAATGTTTAATCTAACTCACATTCACCATCAAGGATTATTATACATGACTGCCACAAATGCAAATAGTAATGAGATAAAAACTAGCCCAATTTTACTTTTAAAAATTTCACATGAACACACTCAATAAAATGTTCCTACTTCACCAATTCTCCTAATGCACATTTTGATGACCAGATTTCAGGGTGTCAAGATCAAGAATTTATATTTCAGCATTCAAATATTTAAAATTACAATGCATGCAAAATTAATAAGTTTTGCACTTATTATACCAATTTCACAATGAATTGTTTTACACATTCAATAAGGTTATGAGAGGTGAGAAAGGAAAGAGATGATGGCTGTCTGTAACTTCATGTAGGTTCGGTAGGTCAGATCAAGTCTTATCCCCCCTCCCCAACCCCAGTTTCTAACTAATTGGTACATGTTGAGCCAGCCACTGCCATTTTTCCAGTTGTGGCTATCACTGGCTTGTTTTCCCTACTCCATTGGTTATGCTGAGCACCAAGCACAATGGCAGTAGGTTCAGTTTTTCGAGTCTTCGGTATGACCTGGCTAAAACTCGAACTTCCACCTAATGCAAGTCTGATGATGCTCTAACCACTTGACCATGCAGTCGGTCCATTACATCATGTAAGCAAATATAATCAACACAGGATATATCCCATTACAGTATGGACACTTTCCTGAAAATTAATTTTACAAACTACACTACTCACATTGGAAATTTGTATAATCCACACTTTTAAGAACAGCATTACATGAAGCCTGTTTCAAATATTCCTAGGGAAGCCATTCAAAGGAAAACTTTTAAAAATGCCATGATGCACTCATTTAGTAAACAAAAGTATTTGTGTCACAATGCAACAACTTGCTTCGTACTACAATGTTCCCAACTTTTTTTTTACTTACAGAAAAAGTTCCACTCACCTGAACACGTAAACTAAATTAAGTACAGCCAGCACTGTGTTGAGATTGGAAGAAGCCAACAGAGCCGTCAGGTGCTGCATATTAAGATTCAGGTACAATAAATGTTAAATTCTTAGCCAACATTTTGCATGTATGTAATAAACACAGAAAATCATCTCCATAAATTTTAGATAAATAAACAGCATTGCTGTATTTTGAAAATCATAAACAAATTCAAAGGTATAAACAGTGTAGTTCAGGGTTTTGGAAAATGCTGGTTTTGTACACAAACTACAGTTGTTCCATGCCCATGTCAACCCTGTTATCTAATTCTGGAAAACATTTACAGAACCATTACATTTTTACATGTTACAACAATGATGTGCCCTGCTGACCATCCTTTACAACAACCCACTCCCCCACCCTCGATGGAGCTTATGGTGGTACTTCACAATTTTAAACTATAATTGATGAATACTTTTTAAGTTTTCCACAAAGCAATGTAGTAAAAGTAAGTTCCAAAGACAAAAAACACTTCTTACTGATCATTAACTTTTCCTTAAAGATTGTGTCCTTGATAAATGCTACAAACATTGACTTTGGTACAATTTAACAAGTCAGTATTAAATAAGATAGTTTTCCTTGAAGGTGCAAAACCTTGAAAGAGGACTTACCTCAACTGAGTTGTAGAGGTGCCTGGAGAAACTATGTTCTACCAACAATGCTGTGAATGTAAGCACTGCATGGACCAGGTCTTCCAAGTGTTTGTTTTCAGGTCTATCACAGGTCAGGTGCCAGCTGTGATCAGGAGGGGTGTTACTGGCTTCTTCAAGTATAGCATCAAATTTATCCAGGACATCCACCCACTGGTACAGTTCACTCTGAAAATAACATTGGACAGTTAAAGTTAGATAGATTTTATGACACACCAACATGAATGTATGATATAGCGTCAGTTAGAAGAAAATATGGCGCAATGTTGGGCTAAAATTTTTTGAAAAAAGTAAAATATAAAGTAAAATTCCATTTAAATTTCCAGGCAAACCTGGGAGACATGTCACAATTTGTATAAAGATATTTTCCCTTGAAAGAGCCCAGAATAAGGTGTGAATCTGTCTGCTCAAAGAAAGTTTTCAGGCTGGGCACAGCATAGTACTTCTGGTGAATATGAAAATATTCATATGAGGCAACAAGAAAATGACTGGCTTTGATAGCACAATATTAGGGTACACTATATGACCTCTCACACTCATGACATTAAATAGGCATGGGTAAGGGAATGTTTGAGTAATGGATAAATAATGTTTCAAGAATCATTTTGACATTGTAAGTTTCTCTGACAAACAAAGTGACAAACCGAATACAATAATGTCACATGTGCATAGTCCAATGACATCAGCCATTATAATGCAGTATTCTCAAATATTTGAAAGTTATACCAAATCTATCGAAGCTCTCACTTTAGACCTTAAGGAATTGACCAGAGAAAAGACCAGCCCAATCTTCCTAATTTTTTTTTTTCCTTTTTTTCACTCATACAGTAATAAATCAAAAAGTCATGCCCAATATGCAGTATTAGTCTTATGTCACAGGCACTCTTTAGGGGAGAAAATAGGATTCTGTATGATTTATGACAAAACAGTCAAAATTAAAAAAAAACAAAAAAAGCAGAAGAGAAGAGAATACCCCTCCAACTGAACCAATCCTTAAAGCCACCTAGCTACATCCAAGATAATCTTTTCAATTAAAATTGACAAGAATTGAGTGACACCAGTTCTTGAACTTTTCCTGGAATTATATGCCTTAACAAAATATGACTATTATCATGACATTTTTGGTATTCCTGGAACCATCAAGCATCCCTAAACAAAACAGTGCAGTATCATAAATATTTATGGTATTCTAGAAAATGGCAAATATCACAACTGTTGCATTTTGATGGAACAATGAACTATCAAACCACAAAACTATAAAACCTTCAAAGTAAAAACAATGATTTCCTGGTATATGATCTCCTTCTGCATTGAAAGTTCATAAATTTCCATAAATAACTTTCCTTTTCTATCACTGAGAGCTACAAATTGTTAAGGGACTTTGTACCTTCACTACAATCCCCACTTTCAAAATTCTGACAGTCTGTCAGAGTGTAACAACATTGCCCAATTAAGGAAAGAAAAGGACCATGGCTAAAGGTGAATAAAATCCCCTTCCAACTATTCCTGGGGTCCATAAGCAAAATAACATTTCTAATTGTAAAATTAGCTTTTGATATCAGGGTTAAAGTAATATTATCAGAGATGTTTAAAGTTGCAAAACTGACCAACTGAAGCAATTTTTTCCTCTAGCTACATATGCAACCCTGCGATGCTGCTAGCATACTGGATTAAAATCTTGGGTCTAGGTCATATCTACTGAGAACCACCCAACACTGCTGCAACTTAAATGACAATGTATCAGGCCTGTGAACTTTAGTGAAATTACTTGAAATTTAATCACATAATTCTTCCATTGGTTACCCATTAATCGAAATTACTGTAGTCAAGAAAGGTTATTTTTTTCGTACAGTAGGGTTGAGAATTTCCCATGGTGAAGGTATTGTATGTACAGTACAGTAAATGCAAATTACAAGACTTCCCAACTGGGTGGCAGTCAAGCTGGCCAGCATAGAATTGTTTGAAGAAAAGGAGTTATAACCTGCCTTCTACCAAGTACCAATCTTAAACGCTGGTATGTACTGTAGTCAGAATGCATTGAACTATGACAACATCATGAATGAGTAATCCCTGCACATACCACAAGTCGAAACTGATTGATGGAAGGAAAATTGACAATAGAGACAGAAAAATTTGCAGATACTCACATAGACAACTGGATTTGCAGTTAATCATAAGTAGCTTTTTACTTAGAGTATAATCAACTTGGCATGGTTTAGCGATACACAGTAAAAGTTCCCAGCCCTACAATGTATAATTACATTATTATGACTCACCTTTCCATAATTCCAAGCTTTAATCTGTTGAAGTTCTGCTAGAAGGTCTGGACATGATTTCAGCCTTTCAATCAACTCTTGGCAATCAGCAGACTGGAAGAGAGGAGAAGCCATCAGGTGAAGATTAATTAAAGTAAACACATAAAATAAATCACATTTGTGTATGCACCAGTTATTCATGCCCTCCCCTGCCCGTTCCCCCCCCCCCCCCTTCCACACACACACAAAAACTGACTGTCAGCCAACACTGTGGGATCCAAAAAAGCAGTATGGTCTGCAGATATTCCTCATGGGGTAGACAGTCACTAAGGTTGGATAATACTCATCTTTACAATATTTAGTCTACAGTTTCTTTTCGTACTTATTCACAATCTGACTTTTCTTTTCAATAAGCCCACAAACCACATCTTCATACTGCCAGTCACAACTGAACACTGAACAACAACACTTATCACATTGCTACAACTGTACTTTTCCAACCAACTAAACTGACCAAGGTATAACATGGCATCATGTCCCATTTTTGAAGCCAGCAATATGAATCACCATCCTAGAATTTGAAAGTTTAAGATTCAAACCCCAAACAGTACAAAGCTGAAAATATTCTAAACAAATATTAGGCTTCAATTATGTGGCTTAAATACAACTTTGCACTTTATGACATTTTTACAAACAAAACAATGAAAATGCAAAAGCAGATAATTTTACCAAGCTAATATGTTTCTTATGTACAGTATTTTAACTAGAGGACTAGAGGAGGGTGCTAGAAGTAAACCTACTTGGGACAATTTTTACAAACTGGGATGAGATTATGGAATCTTCAAGTCAACTTATCACAAATTTGACTTCTCATACTGGAGTACCCCATTTACAGTAGAATGCTGCTATCTGGTAATGTCTTCAGTTAGAGGTGCTATACCCCATTGAGACTTTAAACTTGACGCACCCTTGTTTCATTGCCATCGCAATATGCATGTCTAGCGATGAGTTTCAATAGATCATAGCACCTCCTTCTGAAAACACTGCCAGTTACAGTTCCATGGTAAATGGAATAGTCCAGTTGTGGAGCAGATGATGTAAGTCAATGCAAAGTAGATACCATGTTTGCAATTTCAAAGTTTAAGTCTTATCATACTGTAGTTTTACATCATTTAAACAAAGTGAGTACTTATTAAATTTAACTTGCCATAGAGTATGGCATTCTAAAACATACTAAGTCCTTCACCTATTGGTCAATATTGTAACTTTCATATTTCAACACAGAAACACAAGGACCATCTTAGATTCTTAATAAACTTACCACTTCGGATGAACTCTTTTTAAGTTTACTTCTGTCAATCTTCATAGTTGTTGAAAATACAGGACCATTCTTCACTTTGTAAATGTTGGCACTGAAATAACAATAAAACAAGAAAATAAAAGAAGTCATGCTTTCATATCAAGAAACTAAAAAAATAGTAAACTGAAAGCATGCTAAATGATGCTGAGCGAATTGGCATTTCACAGAATATGAACTGCTTTTCACTGAAATTAACCAAACAATTTGGGAAAAAATTTTGTATTGTATACTTGGTTTTTGCTAGATCTGTTGCAACACCAAAAGGAGCAGTTTTTTCTTCGTGCCTGAGGAAATTTATCTGAACAATGACACATGTACAGTATACATCTGAATTATTGCAAAATCTTTTCACATTATAGAAACCAGAAAGCCAAAAGGCTTAGTGATTCTTTGCTGCTGAAATGTAACTCTCTTTTTTATTTTTTCAAATTGACAGTGTTCCATAAAGTATCCAGATAGTATACATGAAAGGCATACAAGGAAATTAATCTTCAATGACACAAATATTAGAAATTACTGCAATATATTTTCACATTAGCAAAACCAGAAAGCCAAAAGGCTTTGTGATTCCTTACTGCTGAAAGGTACGTCTTTTTTTCTTCAAATTGACAATGTTTCATAAAGTATCCAGACATGAGAGGCATACAAGCTTCCAACATCAAGATGTCATAAAAATTGAGTCCAGAGATTCCAGACCCTGCAACACTTCAGATGACATTTGACCACCTAGAACTAAGATTCTGCGTACTATATCCTATACACAGAGTGTCAGTTACAGTACCCAAGACTCCAACCATGAGAAATTGTGTAATCATGGCACTTAGACTTTGACCCCTTGTAACCCAAAATAACATTTAACCTCCATCAAAAGGGAGAATTCTGCTCCATAGAGCATATACATAACATGTATGAAATCAATCCAAGCTTCCCACTATCAGAAATCATGTAAACCACAATCTTAGAATTTGACTGCTGGTGACCCTAAATGACATTTCTTACACAATCATGGATTTACCGATGTTCAGGACAGTTACTACAAAAATTCAAATATTTTATTTTAAAAGTTTCTAGGTGACACCCTCTCTCTAACCTACTTTTTTTTTTTTGCTCTTTTTTTTGTGGATTATCAATTTGGGCCCAGCCTACCTGAGCTACTGTACAGTGAGTCTAGCCTAGGCCTATACCAAATTAGGCTAAGCCTTGCCCTTGAAGGGGACCCACCTTGCATTTCAATGCTATGCTCTTTGTAGCAATGGTTGCTTATAGCTGTATAATGGCTATGGAAGCAGGGAAAAACATGGAAAGTTGCAAAGGCATTGCAACTGCATAGTAACAGTTGTTGGTTTGGGAAGGCACCATAGCAGCAGTACTGAGCAAATTTAGTCAGCTTTGCAGCGCAGCTGCTCATACATTTACACACATGGGGAGTCCATCTGTCCATATTCATGTCTCCTACACAGTTGCAATAACGACCAGTACAGATAGTACTATACAGTATTAGTCTGGAGTGTGCACATTGACCACATACTCAATGAGCACCTGTTTATAAGTTTACTGTACTGTACTTGTATAACGTCTGGAGTTCATCTGCTGTACATTTGAAAAAAATTGGATGAGAAAACTGTTGTGCCATGTTTCCAACCTATTGGTTCTCAAGTCGAGCCAGCGACAGTTTTTTTTCCAGTTGTGACTCACTACTGCTTATGCAGAGCATCACGCACAAGTAGGTTCCTTTTTTAAAGTCTTTGGTATGACTCGACCTGGGAAGCGAACCTGGGCCTTCCGCATGAGGCTGATGCTCTACCATTAGACCAAACACACGGTCATATTTTGAGCAAAAGATAAATCCCCACACAGTTCAAACTTTCCAATCTGTCAGTTGTGGATAATGAGCTAGGGCTGTCAGCTCTGCAAATTAGGTGTATAAAATGGCCATGTAATTAATATTCCACACATGTTTTAATGAAGGATCCTGCAGTACAGTGTGCAACTCTTTGTACCGTATTACTCACATATACAGTCATAAAATAATAAGTAGACACTGCGTGCAAAAATTTCCACTCCTTTGTCTTTCAATTCAAAATGCTTCTCTTGTATAATCACAGCCAAAATTCAGCGGTTCTGTAAAAAGGTATGCAATCACAGGCAGATTTAAGGACAATGTTACAGTATTGAACAGGTGTAAGTGCATCAATGAAAATCAGTAAAATCTTCATGTTACTCTTCCAGTGTTTGATAATATGACTACGCACTTATGTGGACATGAATGGCAGAGTACGTATGGCATCATCCACAGACTACAGTACGCAAAGTAATATTACAGTAAACATGTGCTGATTGTCTAGAATACTGTGTGCCAAACAGTAGTGTTGAAAGTTTCGTGAATAGTCCGTGTTCCTATCTGAAGATGTTACATTAGGTCAACAAAATCTGTAAAATACAGCAGTTGCCTAAAGCAATTTTCGGTTAACCAGTTAACCATTGGATAGTAACCTTGATAGTGAATTAACAGACACATGCACAGCCCTGCCATAAATATATATGAAGTATTACAAAGACAAAAGAAACATGCCAGTAATATTTTGTTAGCCTATGTCTTCCTCATTTTGCCATATTTAGGTATAGTTTGGATTGAGTAATTTGTGGAAAATAAATCTAGAAATGAAGGTTCAGGGCTCAAGAAACATTTTCAAAAGGAACAGTATTTTGGACTCTGTGGTAACAGACTGTGGTAGCCTAACATGCTTTTGTTTGTGCTCATAATAGCCTAATTGTTAATTGAAAGATTCATGCTAGTAGCCCAAAGAGTTTTTCTGTCATGAATTTTGGAAGCCTGAACATTGAAGTAGGGAGCCACAGGCACCCAGCACAAAAGATTTTGAGCATTGAGGTTGCGTTACATGTAATAATGCTTGCAAAGAAATTGTGAGTCAATCCCTTCATATAAAATAAGAAAACAAAATTTATTTAATTTCCTCACCTAAGCCCAGTTTTTAAATAATCATACAGACTAATTGTCTTTACTAAAATTGAGTAACAATACATGCTTGCTTAAGCTGACCATCAAAAATGTAAAGATAACTGGCTTTATAATGTTATTTGAACTTGGAATATTATACCACTATATGCTGTATTGGTGTTCATTAGTTTTTAAACCAGTTTCCTTTCAAATAGATGACAGAGAATTACATTCCTTTGTTGCCTTCTATGATTTTTAAGAATAGGCTAGCTATTTTCAAAGGAAGTCCCAAAATTCTTACACTGTGTATACAAATATCTCTAAAAGGTATACAGTATCTGCAAATCAGTGACAATGCCTCCTCCTTAAACAACATTATTATGGAATTACTAGACTAGGAGAACTAATTCTTGGATTAATGGATTCCATACAGGCAGATCCGGGGAAGCTTTTGCAAATGGGACTCATTCTACCCTTAGGCCAGTCAGGTCAGGAGTCACCCAAGGCAATGTTCTGGGTCCACTAATGTTCCTCATAATCTTAGACAAAAGGCCGAGAAGTAAATGGTCTGAATGCCGTGAGGTTGGTCCAGTGTAGTCCTAATTAAAGTTGATGTATAGCTTCTTTGGGAAGCAGTTTCAAGTTTGGTTACATGGAACTGCCTTCTGCCAGAGGGTCAGGAGGACTTTTGAAAAAGTACTACTGTTCCTCATCTATATCAACAATATTGATAAAAACTCTCTGGCTCTTTTTGTTTCTTTGCTGATGACAGTGCACTTTATAGGCCTATTTCATCCTTGACAGATGCAGTTTTAATCCAGGAAGACATAGTTGGGCTCTCACTTGGCAAACGGCTTTCAATATTTTCAAGTGTAAACTACTGAATAAAATGAACTGTAAATCTTGTAGATGTAATTTTATCTGCAGAATGGACCACCAAAATGCTTCTTCCTCTACTCCTATGTCCCCTGATTTGCTTGCACTTGCACAGAATACTGTAATATTAGTATTCCTATTAGGGCTGCAATGATTACCCATATAACCAGTTAACCAACAGACCAGCCGGTTACCAGGTGGCTATCTCTCTTAATGTTTAACCGTTTTTATAATTCAGACTGTTCAGTGCAGCAATTTCTGCCATTTGTAGCATAAACCACAAATTTCTGGGCTTAAAATTGCACAACAATTGCTAATCTTGCCACTCAAAATGATAAAAAGATATGATGAACTGACCATTGAAATCTTTAAACCCTAACCTGCATTTGCATGTAGCTTTTTCTTGCTTTTTGATCAGCCCACACACTGAGCTGTGATTCTTCTTGCCAAAAATCCCTTTTATTAATAGGCCTGGGCCCTACTTGAGTTTCCAAGGAGCCTTTAACAATCAACTTGCCTTCAAAAGCCACAAGAGAAGCAAGGAGCTGCAACAGAAGTGCAAAAATTCCAAGCCTTGTACTTCTAGGGCAATACAACCTTCACCTCCAGACAATGATTAGGGAACAAAAATATATTTGAATTTATCTCCAAACTTTAGCTGAGCGAATATTTTATCATGCTGCACCTCCAAAAATTTCATAATTTTTCATTGTCCGTAGAGGTATTCAGAAAAAAAATTTAACCCCTTAAACACATTCAAACGCACAAAAAAATTCCCTCCATTCTGTCATTTACCCAATATCATATGAAAATGGAACACATGTTGATTTTCATGAAAAAACATAAATTGTTCATTGGCTGGTTGTACAGACTGACCATTTTCTTGTAAACGAAAGATCATGAAAGCATATCATTATCTAGGGAGAACATTAAATCTTAATTTACTATCATAAATAACCTTTCCAAATCTGGTTAGTTAGTTAGTTAGTTACATGAAGTTTAACAGCCCAGTTTCCCACCTATTGCTTATGCACAGCATCACGCACGATGGCAGTAGGTTCCATTTTTAGAGTCTTTGGTATGTGTCGACCTGGGAATAGACCCAGGGTTTTTCGTGTGAGGGGGGGGTAAACTAACCAAATCTGGTACAACTATTGCAACTATTTTTGATAACTTGAAACCTCTGAAGACGTCTGAAAATTTGGAATGAAATCATCAACTTTGCAACTTATGAAAATTTGCTGTAGCATTCCATGTATTTGTTTATGTAGGCTAGGTCTAGAAGGGTAGAACACCTTATGCATACAATTGTGATGTCACTAAGTACATTTCATGCTTGCTGTTGGCATAAGTCCCTAGGCTTTGGTTAGTTTACTAAACAAGTTGTTCACACTGATGCAATAGTTACACTCATCAGCATAGCTCCTGTTGTAAACAATGTTCCATAGGGACTACATAGTAGAGCTGTTACCATGTAGCGATTAATCGCTCAACAATCGCATGTGGAATAAACATTTTGTACAAAGTTACTGGCAAATAATCGCAAACTCATTTTTTGTAGGATATTCTTCTCAATACTCTGTAAATTCTAGCATCTTTTGCACACCCTTCTTTAGGAGGTAGCTAATAGTTTGGGTTCACCAAACGGCTCTTTGCCAGAGAGTCAGGAGGGAAGTTAAAATTGAAAACATCCCCTGCCTCCCTTATCCAAGAAGCTTGTGCATCTTACATTGTATTGTATCTAATAGCCCACCCTTCTTTGGGAGGTAGTTGATAAGTTTGGATTCGCCAAATGGCTCTTTACCAAGGTCAAGAGGGACTTTAGAAAAAGTTAAAATTGAAAACATCCCCCTGCCTCCCTTATCCAAGTAGCTTGCGCATATTACATTGTATTGCATCTAATAGCCCACCCTTCTTTGGGAGGTAGTTGATAAGTTTGGATTCGCCAAATGGCTCTTTACCAAGGTCAAGAGGGACTTTAGAAAAAGTTAAAATTGAAAACATCCCCCTGCCTCCCTTATCCAAGTAGCTTGCGCATATTACATTGTATTGCATCTAATAGCCCACCCTTCTTTGGGAGGTAGTTGATAAGTTTGGATTCGCCAAATGGCTCTTTACCAAGGTCAAGAGGGACTTTAGAAAAAGTTAAAATTGAAAACATCCCCCTGCCTCCCTTATCCAAGTAGCTTGCGCATATTACATTGTATTGCATATAATAGCCCACCCTTCTTTGGGAGGTAGTTGATAAGTTTGGATTCGCCAAATGGCTCTTTGCCAGAGAGTCAAGAGGGACTTTAGAAAAAGTTAAAATTGAAAACATCCCCCTGCTTCCCTTATCCAAGTTGCTTGCGCATATTACATTGTATTGCATATAATAGCCCACCCTTCTTTGGGAGGTAGTTGATAAGTTTGGATTCCCCAAATGGCTCTTTGCCAGAGAGTCAAGAGGGACTTTAGAAAAAGTTAAAATTGAAAACATCCCCCTGCCTCCCTTATCCAAGTAGCTTGCGTGTCTTACATTGTATTGCATCTAATAGCCCACCCTTCTTTGGGAGGTAGTTGATAAGTTTGGATTCCCCAAATGGCTCTTTGCCAGAGAGTCAAGAGGGACTTTAGAAAAAGTTAAAATTGAAAACATCCCCCTGCCTCCCTTATTCAAGTAGCTTGCGCATCTTACATTATATAATATCTAATAGCGATTAATCACTAAACGATCACAAAATTTTGCAATTAAACGTTTAGTTTAAATGCTACATGTTCACAGCCCCACTACATAGTAAAGAGAGTAAGTTCTACCGAATGCAAAAGTTATTGATTTCATTCCAAACTTTTGACCCTTGCCAGAAAATTTCAGTGATCAAAAAGTGTTTGGTCGCTTTTGTAAGACTTGTAGAATATCAGTTTAATTAAGGCATTAGCCTTGGTGCATGTTTTATGTTCAAAAGCAAAATTTGCTGTTAGAAGAAGTGAAAATTTCAACAGTTAAAATGAGCACAATAATCCCACTTGTTAAAACAGTCGGAGTAATGACTGTGAATAACATGAATAGTGAGTGTAGCAAACAACCAAAGTCCTTTACTGAGGACTAGCATTGGCCTAGCCTAACTCTGAGTTAAGAAGACTCGGACATCAGTGGGTCTTGCATCACCTGTCACGTTAGTCCTTAAACAGGACCGTGCACAACGCTTAACGATAGGACCTACTCCGTATAAGGTCCTTGCCCATACGCCTTCTGAAAGCAAGACAATTGCACGCCAAGCCCAGCACGCAACTCTACAACTGCCTCACAGCTTGATACTGTTAGAATGTTTGAATATCATTTCTTTTCATGTAGATTTAGCATTATCCTTCACTATACATTGGGCTCAACCAACAACATTGCTTAATATTGCCTGCAGCGGCATCATAGTAATAAATAAATTGAATGCAATGTTAAATTAATGTGCCACGATGACATCACAAATTTCCAATAATGCATCAAATTCCAAGAAAAATTTGCATTACTATAAAACTTTGTATCTTCCGAACGCTATAGGCTATTGAGATGCCATTTTCACCTTTTGAAAGAAAAATTTTTTCTGCTTATTTTGAAGTTAATGAATTTTGTCTCCAGAACATGCCTTTAACAATACAAAACAGTAGATGTGTTTACGTATAATGGCTCTATAAGAATAAAAATTTAGATATGATTTTTACAAGACAAAAACACTTTCATATAGTCTAGCTGAAATTGAATCATGGAAAAAGTTGAAAAAGCTGTTGCGCAGTCAGCAGTGGGCCTATATATCTTTCTTCCATCATATAGGAGCAGGCTGCTTGAATAAAATTCATTGTGGGAGAAGAATGGTTGTCTATACAACCAACTTTCAAATTTTGGTTGTCTGTATAGAACTTAAGTTGTCCCGGGCAATCAGACAACCATGAAAATCGAGCCCTGCTCCCACTCCTATTTCTATTTTTAATGAAAACATAGAAAGTATATTCACTGAGTTACGCACCCAAACAAAGTGCCATAAAACTATTTTAGGGGTGGTATACCATCTCGCATGTAACACACTGATTTCATTCCGTAGGCTTCTTAGCATCATATTTTGCCATTTTAAAGTGTCTTAATCATTTTCTGCTCTGCCACCGGCTGTTGCTGGGTAGGGTGGGGTGTGTGGTTTGAGGGATGGGTTTCCAAGCTCTCTTTTTTTGACCTCTGCTATGTTTTTGTAACCTCTCTTTTTTGCTACTGTATTAGCTTTTTGTGTTTATCAGTAGTCTGCTTGTTGTTTATTTTTTTCTTCCCAGGGAGTGCACGTTTTCAAGCCCCCCAGGGTTTTTGTGTACTTCCTTTTGCTTTTATATGTCCTTATATTTTGTTGAATTTATACTCTATATGTGTATGTATATATGTAAAAGCGATAAAACAATAAAGGAACCAAAACTTAATGATGTTCGTAAAAACATGCATCTTATTTTCCACTTTATAAAATGTCCTATTTACATCAAATTTGGTTAAATATATTAAATTTATTGATACATTAAAAAATTCTGGCAAGTATTTTAAAACAATTTTATATATATACCAGATAAAATTTACATCTTTCTTTTTGAGATTTGTAAAAAGAGAGATGATTTTATGATAATTATTGGAGGAATTCCACAAGTAACTTGTCCACTGATGTGGAAGTACGTGTGGTGCCATCATTTCTCAAAACAGCAAAATGACTGCTGTTTAAATACCACTTCTGCTGAGTTTTCTGTAACATGTTGCCACAGAAAGTAACCTGAAATTGTACATCAGGTATGCATATTCTTTTAGATATAAATAAACATAAAACTAATTCCAACTGCTTAAAACTAGGGTTGTCGCACTAAAAATAAGACTACACCAAAAATATCAAACTTCAAGAATTTGACTGATTCACATTGTTAAGTACCCATTTCTAAGCAACCATGCCACATTTTATCAAAATCGGACCAGTACTTTTCAAAATATAGCTGATTTTATGTCTGCATAATCCTTACGATTTCTCCAAATCGCCGTATGCTTCAGTGTTACGATCATCTGCCTGCAAAAGTTGGTCAAAAACAACATGGTAGCTGCTCACTCAGACGCTTTGGTTATACATCACTGTGTTACTAACACCAAATGTGCCAGCGTGAATATGCAACGTTACTGGGCAAGACACTCAGTGATCACGCGTCCATGTCATGATAGCTTGCGTTCTGTGTACGTAACATGCATTAACAAGTCCCACATAGCCTGCTTACACACAGTCTATGCTATAGCAATCCGTACACAAGTACGTAATTTACTAACCATACTTCGGTATTGCACCTACAAGTATATACTATGCAGTACTGGGTGCTAATTTAGAATCCGTGCCCGGAAGAAGACATAATTTTACTCACTTCACAACTTCCAAAAGAGGGTGCTGAAACTTTAAAGTTTTTTTTTTTTTAAGTAAAAAACCCTTTTCTTTTTTTCCTCACTTGAGGAACAGCGCTATAAGTGTGTGCTGTGGAAAGAAGTGAATGGTTAGTGCTGTGGAAGAAAGAAAAGCATTGTTAGTACCGGGACTTGAACGCTCGACCCTAGCAGTATAGCGATTCTAGCATGAAGACCAGCGCGCTTGCCTACTGCGCTACGAGCGCCGTTGCCGGTGGATGGGTTAAAAATAATATAAGTACTGTCTAATAATACTATCTATTACATATAGCTGTAGGTATACGTATTTACGTATACCTAAATAGTGTGCGACCAATTATGCTATAATCGGTAATACCCAATTACCGATTATTTAATATAACAATCGGCCCAATGCCGATTACCAATCACCAATTATTAGAAAGAGGGAAGTCACATGTTTGTCACTCTAGTACGTGCCCCTTGCTGCGTGCATATCGTATAACCATAACCAGTTCAGGATGGAAAATTTTGGGAATAGTTCTGTTCGTTTCATGAACGAGACATCATTTTTGTAGGCGAAATATTTTCACTTCAAAAGTGGAGATACAAATCAACGCTTAATTCTGTACAATTGTTCGCAGTCTATGTCACATGCCCTTTGATAATTTAGTTCTAAGGCCAACATCATGCTCTGTCTAGTTTTCATCCCCCAATCATGTCGGAACATTCCTTTCTTTTACTTTACTGGGTTGTAGTTGCGTTAATGTACTGTAGCTACTCTCCTGCTTTAACGAACCCCATGTAAAGCAATCGTCATAATCTTAGCAGTTCTAGGCACCTGTATAACGCATCTTATGGTTCCTTTTCGATATAAATATCCCTGTATATTTATAGCAGTTCTCGTCCAAAACTTCCATCTTGCTTAAAAAGAATCTGCAACTGAAATGCATCTAAGTCCGATCCCCGAAAATCCACGTACGCAGAGATTTGTGATGCCCTTTTTAGGTGAATTTAGCACGGGGCTTGCCCGGCTTCGCTAGCCGGCATTACAAGCGCGACGGTCATAACACAAACTCAATGGGAAAATTTGTCTCGAGACCGAGTATTTTCACACACTAAATCATATAGGCGAAGGCGCGTGTTTTGATTGGCTGCCTAGAATCAACGCAATTGAACCAATCACGAAGCAGGGGTCGATTTAAATTTTGCAATGGATCTTTTGCATATGATGTCACCGAGCAAAATATGATGCCTTGTTTGGCGGTAAAAATGGACACGCACCCAAGTCTAGTGCATGCGTGGGCCAAAAAGTTTGCTGCAAGAGACCATGTGCATTACTGTTTTCGTTTGCAATGACGTCGTATGACAACATTGCTGAAGTCCTACTGTAAATAACATTACGGAAGGAATGATGGGAATGACTTCATTTATGCAAGGTAATAACCACCGAACTTCACAAGAATCTAAGTACTACGTGTACAAAACGTGCACAGATATGTGTGCAAAGCTTTGGGATTTGAAAAAACGGCGAAACACTGCAGCTAGATAGTCTGTACTGTTTTGTGCAGAACAGTTTGTACAGCAACTTATGCAGCGCTTTCTGCCAGACAGCAAGAATACACCTTGAATGCACTTCTAAATCGAATTCCAAGTAACACTACCGGGTTATAGCGGAAAACATCAAACGATCATTCCCATGACAGGGGTAAAATGTATACGTTTGTGATAATCAATGCATCCCGTTTTGGCGGGAAGTTAAAGGATTGAGTGTTTAGGGGAATTTTAACGGAATTAAGAGCAAGTTTCAAGTAAATTTAGCCCCTTTTTCCAGTTTGCAAATAATCGGTGGTAGTAATCGGTTGGATGGCAGAATTTTACCGATGCCGATTATTTACCGATAAGGCAATAATCGGCCCGATGCCGATTACCAAACAGATGATCGGTCGAACACTATACCTAAAGCTAATTGTATGTACTTGAGAGTGTATATATATGTACAGTATGAGATACGTATACGTAAATGTTTATATACCCCTTCGTATACAGTTCCTATGCATGCGTACACCTGCATATGGCCCACCCTAACCTTATACCTATGCGTACATAACCCTTATACTATGCGTACATAACCCTAACCTTATTACTATGCATACGTAACCCCTAACCGTATTACTATGCATACGTAACTCATAACCGTACAGCTATGACGCAGTTCCGGGCATGGATTCTATATTAGTGCCCAGTACTGTATGTAAGCATATTGGCGGGAAATCCCTTGTTGCTAAGCTGAACAATGGGCTCATACATAGACATATCAATGTCAGCTCAGTACGAAAGATGTAGGCAGGGATCAATGGGCTGTTTCATTTAAATCGAGCGTGCATCGAGGCTGAGCAAAAAATCATTTTTTTTTACTTCGGAAATGGAAAGATCATAAAAAGCGCTACAAAATGATACCTGGAAGCAATTGCGGATTTTTCTGGAGCCAATTGTAATCATATCACCAATGTTTTAAGCCCAAAAATGGTAAAGAAATATTATTTTTGGCAATCGCTTCCCTCCATTATAATGTATAGTTCCTTCTCTTCTTTCTAACTATATATGGGTTGTAGGGGTCAAAGGTCCAGCCCCAATGCACGGTCAAGTCAAAGATGGCTGTGTGTGGCATTTTACGTGTGACCAAAACACACTTTTGACTGTCACCGTTGCAATGATGCTTCAATGGGACCGTTAGAAACTGTAACATATTTTTTCTTCTTTTTGTTTTAAAGCTCAGGGCATATTTAGTGAAATATTATAGTAGAAATATGTCTTTGGTGTACTAATTTTACAGTGTAGGCAAAATTTCAAAAATTTTGAGTTCAGTTTTAAACACACTGTTTTAGCGACTTCCTGTTTGGGTGTGAGTAGTTCCGCGAGAATTTTGGAGAAAAATTCTGTGTGCGTGCGACAACCCTATTAAAACAGCAATGGCAAAATTCGCTGACGAATGAGCTAGGCTAGGCTATTTATAGGATTGTCGCACTAAAAATACGACTACACAAAAAATATCAAACTTCAAGAATTTGACTGATTTACATTGTTAAGTACCCCTTTCTAAGCAACCATGCCAAATTTTATCATAATCCGACCAGTACTTTTCAAAATAAAGCCGATTTTATGTCTCCATAATCCTTACGATTTCTCCAAATCGCCGTATGCTACAGTGTTACGATCTGCCTGCAAAAGTTGGTCAAAAACAACATCGTAACTGCTCACTCAGACGCTTTGATTATTCATCACTGTGTTACGTACACCAGATGTGCCGACGTGAATATGCAACGTTACTGGGCAAGACACTCAGTGATCACGCGTCAGTGTCATGATAGCTTGTGTTCTGTGTACATAACATGCATTAACAAGTCGCACATAGCCTGCTTACACACAGTCTATGCTATAGCAATCCGTACACGTGCTTGCACACGTACACAAGTACGTAATTTACTAACCATACTTCGGTATTGCACGTACAGGTATATACAATGCAGTACTGTATGTAAGCATATTGGCGGGAAATCCCTTGTTGCTAAGCTGGACAATGGGCTCATACATAAACATATCAATGTCGGCTCAGTACAAAAGATGTAGGCGGGGATCAATGGGCTGTTTCATTAAAATCGAGCGTGCATCGGGGCTGAGCAAAAAATCTTTTTTTTTTCTTCGGAAATGAAAGATCATAAAAAACGCTACAAAATGATACCTGGAAGCAGTTGCAGATTTTTCTGGAACCCATTGTTATCATGTCACTAATGTTTTGAGCCCAAAAATGGTAAAGAAATATTATTTTTGGCGATCGCTTCCCTCCATTATAATGTAGAGTTCATTTTCTTCTTTCTAACGATATATGGGTTGTAGGGGTCAAAGGTTCAGCCCCAATGCACGATCAAGTCAAAGATGGCCGTGTGTGGCATTTTACGTGTGAACATATTTTTTCTTCTTTTTGTTTTAAAGCTTATTTGGTTAAATATTATAGTAGAAATATGTCTTTGGTATACTAATTTTACAGTGTAGCTAGGCAAAACTTCGACAATTTTGGGTGTCGTAAATTCAGTTTTTAAACACACTGTTTTAGCGACTTCGTGTTTAGGTGTGAGTAGTTCCGCGAGAATTTTGGAGAAAAATTCTGTGTGCGTGCAACAACCCTAGGCCTAGGCTAGGCCTACTATTTATGCAGTGATCAATGTTCCTCTTAAGTCCTGATACTGCAACAGCAAGGTTTGTAGCTCGCACTGTGGCCAAGGACTCTAAAGTGGAGTAAAATGAAGTGGACGTAGCATGATTGAGTCGTGTTAAACGACTACTGTTACATAACGTTAGGCCTAACAGTTAGGCTAGGCCTAGCCTAATCATGTAGCCAGGCTACAACCTAGCCTAGGGCCTACCAAACGGCCTGCACTAAGGCACACGAAATGCTAAGGTTGTGAGAAAAGTTTCATCTTCGTATTAAAAAAAATGACATTAGATGGTCGCTTCTCTAGTTGAGAGGTTTGATAAAAACTGGAAATAATTTCGCTGATCTGGTACTACCACTACAACAACAACACAAATACTGCACGGGTACGGACAGAAACAATTGCGATTGCGTACTAAGCCTAACTACTGTTACACTGTACTGTACTGCAATGTCACCGTTACAGTGCAAGCCTACAACACGGATCACGAGAAAGGAAACACCAACATTAGGTTTATCATACACTGCTTCCAAAGTTCGATCTGAAAACAGGAAAAACAAATTGCACAAAAACCCAATGCTTTTTCAATCGTTACTATACAACATAAGACGGGAAAGCTGGCGAAAAAGGGTGAAAACGTTTTACGAAACAGACAATGACTCGACTTACATGTGGAAATCGCCATCTTTCTGATTTGCAATGCAATGAATATGCAAATAAGTCCCGGATGTTTAGTGTGATGGCGCGATTCTTGTTGTGCAATTGGGCACCTACCTGTCCGATCCTGCCGGCCGCCACAAACTTAGTACCAACAAATCGGAGAAGACAAAATCATTAATGTTCAAGTCTTAAACACGAAACGCCGTGTTCACTTTCTGTTCACAAGAAAAATTGTCAAACGGCATCCCGATTTTACAAGGCAAATAGGGGACTGGAGGTACTAGAACAAGCTAGACCTACTCAGTCAGTGGAGTAGCAGGCGGCCACATGATCCGGTTGGGACGGAACCACTAGCTATGACCAGAGTGGCCGCACCAGAATGTCAAAATGGGAGGGGGGACTGGGGGACCATGGGCAAAGGAAAACTTGGGGAAAAGGTAGGGGCACAGCCAGAAACCGACCCAAAGCCTTCGTTCCTGGAGGCAGTGGCCGGGCTAGGGATTTCTGTCAGAGGGGGCCAAAACTGTCAACAGGGCCCGGCGCTTCGAAGGAGTAGGCCTAAATTCCGTTAGACTCAGCATTATCGAAGCCACTGCTTTTCAGACTCTCCATTTGATTTTCCGCCCCAAGTGAAGACTACTTTGTCATTTCTCCCTCTCAACAAGTTTTTTATTTATAAAACATGTTTAAATATTTTTACATCATGGGCCTCCACAGAAGAAAATTCGGGGGGGGGGGACAAAGCTATTTTAGGGGGAAAAGCTCCGCGCCACGATGATCGAGTTGGTATGGAGCGCAAGAAAATTTTGGCCGGAATGCCTTCCAGATGGCTGGAAATGGAAATGGAAAACACTGAGTGAACTGTTAAGAAATGTTGATGTTAATTTTTCTTCGTCTTTTTCTTTATGTTTTCTTCGTTTTTTCAAGTTTTTTTTATTTTCTAGGAGAGGGCAAGTCCCCCCCCCCCTTCTCCTACCTGCGGACGCCCATGTTTCTATCCCTCATTCTAGGATGAAGGCAGTCATTATATTTATTGTTATTGTCAGGTCTCGATTTAAGATTTTAATGTAATAATGGGCTACTTTGTGAAAATAAAGACTAAACCTGCTTGAGCCAGATAGCAAGCAACCTTACAGGGGGGAAAGGTTATGGAAATTAATCACCGTCAGGTGTACATTTTTTGGTGTCTGGAAATAAAGATAAGTACAAAAAGAAACATTAATTGACGTATTTTACATCGTGTGACCACTCAGAAATAGCCATAGTAAGTACATTACAAGAAATAGCCAAGACTGGGTCTGCTTGGCTCTCTAGATACCGAATTCATAAATAAAAGTAGCCTAAACCTAGGCTTATTAGATGCAATCTTCTGGCTTTCGAGACTACGAAAATACAGAAATAAGCATTTTCAGTGGATTATCGTGCTGTATTAGAAATATCCATTTATAATGAAAATGACCACTTCAAGACAAGCAAAACGGAAACTGCTCATTAAAACTCTTAAACCAATACAACTATGATAACAGTTTTAGTTTTAACCAGAATGTTCCCTTCAAATAATTTTGTTGTTGTTGTAAAATGTTGTGAAAGCAATTTTGGTATTTTTTATAAACTCTTTTTTACTGTCTATGTTGACAATTAGACCCAACAACACTGAGAGGGTTATTTGCGCTACAATTATTGTTGCGCCCTTTGCAACATCTTTTATTGGCTGGGACGGTGAATTTGATGTCAGTCTGTGTATTTCCGTCGTAAGCTTAAAATCACGATTGGTGTGGAAGCAATCATTAACTTAGCACAGCTACAACAGCGTATAAAAATGAAGACACGTTTCGGCAAACCCCGCCCTATCCCTATATTATAGAAGATGACCCTTTTCATCAGAATAAAGTGCAGATAGTACAGTTACTGGTGGCTCTTTGAGCATTTTGTTATCTGGGCCTTAAATAACGTACGCTATTAAATTATGTCTTTTGCCAATAATGGTGCAAGAGTCAAGTATGTTTAAAACCTAAAGGAAGGGCGCCGACAGACGATTATGGTCCGTCAGTGTGGGGGGGGGGGCCTGACCATATGGCAGCTCCGCTGCTGCCTGGGAGTCGGGCCGAGGGAAGAAGACCCGGAAGCTCGGAGGTTTTTGCCTATCTCTGGATGAAAAAATAATATCTGGAGAGGTATATCATGTATTTTTCGGTGAATCCAACTTCTAACTGACCTAAGTTGAGGGGGGCAGATGGAGTGGAAAAACCAAAATCTACCGGGGGTACGGAATGCCCTTTCTAACTCTACCGTATAGCGCAACCACTAGGGTTACCATATTTATTTGGTGCGACGATTCTGATCCGTCACGCGCGCTCTCCATCATCCAGTGACATCTACCAAATCCGTCTCCCGTGGTCCCTGAAAAGTGAAACCGCCGGTTGAAGCAATACGGTTGATTGTTTCTCATTGATTGAGAAAAACCATGCTTGAGATACACACTTAAGGCTTCGAACATGCAGCTCAGGAACTCAGGAAGTGAAGTGTCCGGCCATTTGGAGGCCTTTTTTAATGGCTAAACATTTCCTTGTACGCAGTGGAGTAACCAGGCTGTCCGGGGGAATAGTCTATACAGGTTTCCCGATTCTCTACTAGTTGAGCTGCTGAATAATAAGTTGTTCTTACATGATCAGACAGTACTATTAACAGACGAAGAGGTTGTATCCCACCAAAATCTGCAGAGTTAAAGGCCCTTCAAGTTAAGGAAAGTATGACACCAATATTTAAGGGATAAATCGCATTGGGCTGACTTTTCTGGTAAATAAACCGTCGAGGCTCCAAATTGGAAAAATAACGGACGAGGCGAAGCCGAGTCCGTTAAACGCCGCCCACACTATGCGACGCGACTTATTGCAACAAGACTGTCTTGTCGTGGTGAGCGATTGACGACTACCTAGTTTTAAGAGCATAGTGTCCACATTATGCAACAAGCCGCAGGCCCATGAAGCGATTCACGCAAAATTCGAACTTTTAACATACTATTTATTTGTTACGTTGAAGAGAAGGGAAAGCTTTCTGCCCATTTCGGTTAAGTGAACTTCCCGGGCTTCATTCCAGAAGTCCGTCATTGTTTTAAGTACTTTAATAGACTCTGCTCATTGCAGATTTGAATAATTTTCTTAAATTTCTTTACATTGCAGAGTTCAATTCTCTTAAAACTTTTCCACGATTTGTTATTTGAGGTTCGCTATTTTTACCTCCTTAATCTTGAATACTTCACTATATTCCACCAGGTTTAAAGGGCTTTTGTCCTGGGAATCCTTTGCTTCTGGATACTCTACCACTACTCCAGTTGGTTTCGCTTATCGCGCCCATGGATCCCACGATAGCACGCCAAATTTAAAAGAAAAACGTTCTGGTGCCATTGTCATTTTAAGATTTAAAGCTTTACCTTTGATCCCCATCCATGGTTCACGTTTTGCTCTGAACCTTTATGAAATCATAATTTTGGCATTACCAAATTAACAATATTGACGAAATTTCACCGCATTAGAGGCATTTGAAATTTTTAACTACTTAGAGCTTCCGGACGCTTCTCCCCCTGTACCCCCATGTACCCCCATTGCTTTGCCCCTGGACCCCGCGCTGTAGTGCTCGCACTCTCGCGCGAGCATTGCCGCTAAAGCGGCAATCACATCCTACTTGACGCAAAAAACGACCCCCTTTTTACAATGTCTAATGACGCCCATGATAACATCAAAATAAACATTTTTTAAACGTTGAAGGAAAAGTTATACGCTTGATGTTCGTGACAGGTCTCCTTGCATGAACGGTCTCAGTTAAATGTGGGCTCTTGTCCTAGTACATACATTCCATTCATCGAATGGTCATTTGACTGAATGTGTCGATGACTGGATCAAAGTCAATACTCGCAGAACGAAGTCTTTCCTCCAGTGGACCTCTAATAATTACCGAACGAGTTCAGGCAGTTGTCAGATATGTTAGGCGACTAAATGATCGTTCACTCGTGGCTGAGGACATTACAATAAAGCTTAATATTCTATTCAGAGTTGAGTCAATCTAGATATGCATTGTTTATATCCCATTTGTTTATCAACTGCAATATTTCGGAAGAAGACTTAGGAGGGTTTTCATTAATTTCTTGTGTGCTTTATATATACTGATAGAATGTA
Organism: Holothuria scabra; assembly: GCA_037179385.1. NCBI lineage: Eukaryota > Metazoa > Echinodermata > Holothuroidea > Aspidochirotida > Holothuriidae > Holothuria > Holothuria scabra. The sequence continues at coordinate 62,413,689 of CM074181.1, forward strand.
CAAAATTGATAAAATTGAGCCTTTGCAAGGTCTAGATCACATCTTCGTACATGGATGCGAGGTGTTGAAATGCCTCGGTGTGACTAGAATTTTGCCTGGCAGGCATAAGGCATTTGAAGGGAATCACAGACGTCTGAAAATCTTCGAAACGTGAATGTAATTCACCAATAAGAATACCGTAAATTCTGTAAAACACAGTTACTCTGAATCTTGCAACTGGGTCATTAATAAGCCTTTCCGGTCATTAAGTTCGTTTGGGTTGCTATGCATATGCGCACATCCTCCAAATCGTCGGGATAAACAAGGCAAAACCTACAACACGTATTCCAAAATTTGAGTTTACGTGAAAATTTAGTGAAATCGTTCTTTCTAAATCCAAGGAGGGATCTCAAGTGTGGTTTATAGTGCAGTGGATTGTGTCTAAATTGTATTTTGGGTTGCAAAAATTGCATCTTATTCGGCCGTAAATAACAGTATATTGTACTTTCGTTCGACTTGGCTAGACACTTAAATAGTGTTGTATGCATGTCCTGACAAAAACAAGGACACGCCGTACGATATTTGCTGAGCTGGGTTTGCATATCCCACGATGTGCCCCACAATTCAACTTGCCACTTTGGCAGGAATCAACACTCTAACAGGAGGTATTGCCAATTTACATGCTTGAGTAGTGAACTAATTACAAAAAAATATCTGTTGAATTAAATCCAAACATATTGACCCAAACAGTGTTCCATGAATGCGTATCAACCTTGCTTTGGTTGTTATAGTTGGTCCACTTTCTTTCTCTTGTCATTTTTCTTTTTTCCCTTTACTTTCCCTCCTTTCCTTTCTCTCCTTTTATTTCCCCTCCTTTTTCCATTCTCCTTTTTCCATTCTCCTTTTTCCATTCTCCTTTTTCTTCTGCCTTTCTTTCATTTCCTTCCCCTTCTTTTTCTCTTTTTCCTTCCCGTTCTCTTATTTCCCCTCTTTCCCTCTTTTTCCTTTCTTTCCTTCTCTAGTCTTCCCTTCCAATTTCCCCCATTCCCGTTTTTTGTGTTCGGGGGAGGTTTCCCCCTCCCCCTGCCACCCCACTGATTACGCCACTGCTTGCACGTTCCATGCCAATAAACGGTGGGGCTCCGCTTAGAAAGCATTGCCGACACTTATCCCCCCGACACTTCATCCAGTATTCAGTTCTGTTACCTAGACCCCTTTTGGCAAATCCCAGATCCTTCACAACGTCATCACACCCTTGAAAGTTCAAATTCTCCCAGTCTTCTTACTTTTAACTCCTCCCAGCTATCTAAAACCGGATTCCTTATGGACACAATCCCAGTGTATTGTTTCTGGGCATACCCTGGTAAGTAGGCCTATACACCGCCAGCCCTGATCTGTAGTTAAATATCACTCTCAGTGCATGTTGTGTAATATAAGTAAGCTACTCTGCATTTTGAACTTGATGTCAATCGATTATCTGTGCCAATAACAAATTCTGGAAGATCCCGGCAAAATTATAGTTTGGTGACGAAGGACTGCTTTTAAACGGACGCGACGAAAAAGGAAACACAGCAACCATTAGCAGAACGGTCATACGGCAAAAAGTAGTTCCAAAGTACACTGTCAATTTTAGGTCCACTTTGAGTGTGGACTGTTCGTGTTAGAGTAATCATTTGCTGCTTACTTGTCACTGATATGAAAGAGGAAATGTTCACTAATGCGTGAGTGCTGTCAAATTGGGACGGATTGAAATTGATTTAGAACAATTCTAAGTGTTGCGTGTGAAAAAATGGATTTCCGTCACCTTCCGGATTAATTGGAATTAAGTGCCAACCTATAAACGTCTTCCCATGTACAGCTCGGAATCATGCTATGACTCATTACCCCACCTTTTAAAATAGTCGTGCAAATAAGTTAAGGAAATCTGATCGATTTTGACTACAGAAACATGCATGTGCTCTCATACATGGGTCGTGCTGTCATGTATATTATACATGCTATAGAATTCTTCAAAAACCAAGAATTTTCCAAAGTGGGAGGAGACAGAACTTATGCATAGTGAAACCTTGCGACTTCTCCATGAAATCTTCCCAAGTTTCAATGGCTAACCATCAAACAAACAAATTTCATAGTTCCCAACTTCCTTCAGACCTATGCAAACCCTTAAAGCGTACCTCAAGTCAAAAAATTCAACATATATATATATATATATATATGTATATATATATTAAGCAGCATGAAAAATTAATTCTAACAGTTTAAAGCCCATCTTCATAGGACGTTCCTGAGATGAGACAGAAAATGTTGAAATATATTCACTAAAAACAAATAAGTCTATTGCGCAATAATTTGTGACTTTCTTGTTGTACAACTCACAATACCTGCTTTGTTTCTCTTTAAAATTGAAAATGATTTTACGACCTTGAACACTTCCTGTTTGTTTGCACAGCATGTTGCACAGAGAGAACTTAATTAATTACATCACCCCATACGAAGAATAGTGCCATCACACTTAGGCACAAGGTTCAGTAACTTGCCGAAAGACAAAGAAATACAAAGATTGTAATTTGAGTAACACAACAATGACATCACAAATTATAGCGCAATGTACCATTTTAATTTGAGTGAATAAACTGCAATATTTTACATCTCGGCTCAAGAATGTCCTATAAAGATGCGAGTTTGACTGTCTGCCTTCATTTTTCACTCTGCTTTAATACATATTTTTGAATTTTTTGACTTGAGGCACAAATTCTACGATGAACTTTGAGTGACCTTACAGCCCATGTCCTTTTGCCATGATATAATTACCACTTAAGAAAAATTTTGTAGCCCCAGGGTTTGCAGGATTGTAAGGAGATTGAGCAGGATGAGTTTTGCAAGCCCGGATTTTCGTCTTTTCGATCATTTCAGTTTCCCTCAACTCATCGTTTGTCCTGCCTTCTTTGGGAGCATTATTCCATGAGTATAAGTTCCATGAGTATAAGACTAGAAATCTTCAGATTCACTGGATAGACTTAAGGACAACTTTATATCATTTAATAACTTTGTAAGATGAATTCTGGAATAGTCCACTCCGTAATAAAGTAACCAACAAACAAGGTGTTCAATTAACACTGTACTCGCACCAATCATACGAAATTCGAATTTAAAAGTTAACCAAAACTGTTAAATGAACTCAAAACCCTCAAAGACTCAAGAATAATTACAAGCTATTAGCCTATATATCATAACTATAAGCGCTATTTGAATCGTCTAAAGAACATTTAAATTTCAGATTGAACGACCTGGCGGTCAATAAAAATCGAAATTATCATGTGAAAAATATTTCACCATTTTATTTATACAAATGATACACCACATCCGGGTTATATATATATATATATATATATATATATATATATATATATATATATATATATATATATATATATATATATATATATATATATATATATATATATATATATATATATATATATATATATATACATATATATGTATATATAATAAGGTCGAAATGCTGCGGAGCACTGTTGAAATGTGTAGGTCGAAAAGAGGTAGTAAAAAGTGCTTAAAAGTTTGCGGAAAACTCCACGACGTTTCGGGTATAAACCCTTCATCAGGTGGCAAAAACCAAACTGAACAACCAACAGTAACAATTGGACACGACAAACATCAAATCCGAAGCGGTCGCTGTAAAAACAGAACCGGACTAAAGTGACTGTCAGAAAACATGAGTGCGAAGGATGAAACACAAATCAAAAAAAGAAAAAGAGCGTCCTGGATGAAAAAATGCACGTAAAAATCGAACATGTTCTTAAAAAAGGGAAAACAGGAGACAAAAACTAGCTCCGGAAAAAAAAAATTGTAAATAAGGCCTACACAGAAAAAAACGAGCACGAACGGGTAAGTTCGTGTTCGTGCTCGTTTTTTTCTGTGTAGGCCTTATTTACAATTTTTTTTTCCGGAGCTAGTTTTTGTCTCCTGTTTTCCCTTTTTTAAGAACATGTTCGATTTTTACGTGCATTTTTCCATCCAGGACGCTCTTTTTCTTTTTTTGATTTGTGTTTCATCCTTCGCACTCATGTTTTCTGACAGTCACTTTCGTCCGGTTCTGTTTTTACAGCGATCGCTTCGGATTTGATGTTTGTCGTGTCCAATTGTTACTGTTGGTTGTTCAGTTTGGTTTTTGCCACCTGATGAAGGGTTTATACCCGAAACGTCGTGGAGTTTTCCGCAAACTTTTAAGCACTTTTTACTACCTCTTTTCGACCTATATATATATATATATATATGACTTATCGTTGTATATGAATTTGCGTTACAAGGTAAGGTACCTTACTTGCACGTTCGGTCTTAGTAAAAACTAATACTGTACAGTACTACCCATAAAAACGTTAAACAAAAAAAAATGCCGTCCCTTACAATCCATCATTTGTATTTCTTTTGTTTTGACTCTGATTGGCTAATAATGTCTACTCGAAAGAGATTGATATTTTGGAATTTTCTAGTTACAACTTACAGGGATCCTCCCTTGGAGTAATAAAACGCTATTATTACTCCAAGAATCCTCCAATAAGTCAGTTCAGAATTGATACTGCGCACGTGTAAAGATACCCTTACGACCTATAACTCCTCAGGCGCATACCCTTATAAAAGTTGACCTTTAGAGCAAAATAGTACGGTGACTCTGAACTTTTTTGTCATCCATTTAACATCATTATCGTGAAGTACAAGCAGGAGCGGTCGCCCTCCCCCACTTCCCCTCCCCGACTGAGCTTTGGGGATGTTTTGTCGGTCCAGTGAGGACTTGGGAAAACCATTCCCGTAGGTACAACGCATAATAATGATCTTCCACGCCAAATTCAAAAAAGAAATACAACAAAAAATCTCATTCATCTTCAGTTAACCCCAGGTTAAGATGTCTTGGTTTTATAAATGCGTAGTTTCACAATTTGGATATCGTTCTTTAGTACCGTATATATGGGTGGTTTGAAAGGAACAAGGTTTGAAATCGATAGGAAGTTCTGTTCTCGTTTTGTCACTTAGTGGAACAATCACAACTGAAATTCAATAGCAATACCATATTTCAGAATCATATAGTTGAAGGGGCTTACCCATCTTTGCTGCTTCTGGGTTTGACTTATAAAGTCCACGGGGAGGGTTTTAGGGGTTAGAACCCTCCCCCATGACCCAATCTTGCAATGCAAAAACACTTAAAGTAGCGGTCTGTTCTCTCTATCCTTAGACTTTTCCCGCATAGGCCTATTGTGCCCCTCCTCCCCCCCCCCCCCCCAGACACCGAAACCCTCCCACATGACACAATCCCAGCTACGCGCCTGGGCAGACTACCGCCGCATCATACAACATGTGCGTTTTAATCAAAATTTCAGGCGCTCTGTACAAAATAAACACAGGACATAAGCAACGTAACTTGGTTCTGCGTCTGAGTAAGGACTCTGGAAGGGGTCGCAAGACAGTTTTCAGGGCTAGGAATAACCTAGTTGGGAAAATTGACCTTAACATAGTTGGGATCGTAAACCCAACCTTGGCTTTTCGCCTAGATCGGGTAGATGCGCACTGTTTAACAAGGTCTTTCTTGATTGGTTGTTGCCATTGTATTGTATCGAATGTATTCTCTGTTAGGGCTGGGGATTAGGTTAGAAATTAGGCTATCATTAGCCAGTAAGGAAATTTCTTGTTAAACAGTGCGCATCGCCCCCTTTTGGCACCTTTACTTCGCTTTCGGGATTATTAAGACAAACCGTCGCTTCTGATTGGCTTCGGGTTGTTGAATCCCGAACGGAATCGTGGTTTCCTCGTCGGGTATATCCTTTTACTACAACTTGTCGAGACCTATAAGAAGGTTTCAACATGTCAGATAAATATTCTGTTTTCAAATGTCGGCACTTCGTGTCCAATAGTCACAATCGACACTGAGAACAAAAGATCCCTTAAACTATGTCTAAATCTAAGAAAAGGCCCGTCAAATCGTTTCCTGCAATACGCTAAATCCTTGATTTCCATGCTTTATATGGTGAAGAAGTAGGCTTACATGATTTTAAATATAACTTTACTTTTACCGCTCACGGATTTATACAGAAATTTATGGCGCTATTTGAAAGTATAATCTTGTAATGCCAAAATAATGTAACTAATAACTGAAATTCTAGCTGCAATGCATAATCCTGACAAAATTTCCATGTTAGTGTTCCCATTCCTCGGAAATGAGGGGAATTCCTTTTAGAGTACTGTATTCTAACCAGAAAAACGAAATTTGCTTCGCACGCTTTTGTACATCCACTCCGCTCTCTCTCAAAGGCTTGAGAATGTGGTTCCCACGCAAAATTGTTATCACATTATGTCACTACCGACGGACTAACTATAGCAATTATATTTTAGGTGCCTCCCGGGCTTTGCCTCAGTGCCCCCTTTATCAGAGTTCCTGGCTAAGGGTTTGTTGGAGTGGATGCAGTGGCGATGCTAAGAGGGGTAAGAGGGGACATTTTCCCCTTGTATTTTGTCCTTGCCTTCCACTTGCCAACCCGTAAGTTAGGTCAGTCAAGGATCGCAGGTAAGACGGAAGGACGGCAGCTTAGTCATTCACGTTTTACAGATTAAGAACCTATAGTAGGAGAAGTACTTAAAATTATGACATATGTGTTCTTTAATTAATCAAACCAGGAACTGAACACCTCCTAGACCAAAAGTTTAACTTTGACGTCATTCAGAATTGGCTGATACAACGAGATAACCACTTGCGTCGTATTCTGAAAAGCCGGATGCCGTGTCGACTAAGTCGGAAAGTATAGAAGCATTTCCACAGTCGCTCACTGAATTGGCATGCACCCCGTGCGTTATACTGTAATTATGTTGGCCCTGCCGAATAAGGGTATAACAATGACCGTTGCCTGGTAAGGGAGGCTGGTAGGTCTGATAAACACTCTTCTGGACACGGGTTTTTCGATATTTACATATTTTGGCATAAATAAGCAAGACTAGGGCCAGGATACTAACCAGCATGGATGACGCGCACGTAAGAACCAGCACATCGGTGGTGTCACCGAATAGCACCGAACTAGTGACACAATTTGGAAGTGAGCCATTTGATTTAGTTACTTTAACAACGATGGGAATATAAACAGTTCCAGCATGATTGCTAGCTTGACATGCCACCATAGATCCGAAGTACTTTGAAGGAACGATAACTAGGCTTTGAGATTCTGTCACAAGATATTCTGATAATGATGGAGGAGTGACGTCATCGTTTAGTGAGACTTTACTGCCATTTACGAACCACGTGATATTTGGTCTCGGATCGGCAATAGCGGGACAGGTAATTTCTAGGGGGATACCCTCCGAGACAGTATACGAAAGAAATTCAGCCGTGGAATTTGGAGCGCACATGAAGTCAATAAACTCAATGTCTTGGACAAGCATTCCCCAGTGTGGACCCTTGTCTGCACATTTTGCACGGTAAGCGGCATGAGTAGAAAAAGACCGGGCGGCAAGCCAGCGTGCGAGCCATTTAAGGTGACAATCACACCTCCACGGATTGTGCGACAAGTTCAACTTTTGTAAGTCAAGGGTATAAAACAGGTTTTCTGGCAACATTTGAAGTTGGTTTCCTCCTAAATCAAGATGTTCTAAACTCAAAAGTTCCCTAGTCACGCTGAAATTAGCGCCCTCTATATTGGCAAAGTTTGCGTCGATAGACGAAATGCTGTTCTCTGCAAGGTTCAAAGCTATCAGATTTTTGTGGGTACCAAGCGAGACATCGATACTGGTTAACCTGTTGTAACTAAGCGTCAATTGGTACAACTGCGATAAGTCTTCTAAAAGTCCTTCTGGAAGGCTTTCAAGCAGATTATGGCTTAAATTCAAGTCCCACACGTTGATAAGACCTTTAAATGCGTCGGAATCTATCCGCGATATACAGTTTCTAGACAGATCTAGGGTGGATAGCTCCGTCATTCCTTGCAAATCGGTCTCCTTAACGACGGTGATAGAATTGTTGCTCAGATTCACACGTTTCACTTTTCTTGGTATTTCGGGAGGGATTTGACAGAGTGTCTTGCTAGAACAATCCACATGCATATCGCTTGTGTTGGTGATAGTCCGGCAACTGAGATCTACGCAATCGGTGCATGCGCACACTCCTGTTGAAAAGGCAACGACGAAGTACCAACAGATTAAAATCTTCATATTGGACTGTTGTGAGTCTTCGTACTCTGAGAAACAAAAGGAAAAAGACGCCCTTAAAGGAACAGTTAGGCTGCAGTTTAACGGTATCCTCTGGAATAGAACCGTATAAAAGTTTAATTATTTATATCAGTGTCACAATGACATATAGTTCTTTGTGAGTCGTTGGAAAATGTATTGGAATGAGGCCATCTCAGTGCCAGTTATTCTCCCCGTTATTCTTGTAATCTGTTCTAGCTTAATAAAGTTGCCTATCCCGTATAAAAGCCTGTATTAGCGATTGCATTTTCGGGACCGTAAAAATTTGTGAGAAAATAATTCTATTTGTCTTAACAACAGGTTTACTCAAAAGCAGCCCCTTTCACGATAGCTTTCTCGCCCTCCCTATTTTTCAAGTTAAGAGTAGAGATAAGGTTTGGAGCACTGAACCATTTGTAATGACTTTATGTATGGATTAATTTTACTACAGTCTGTAATGTAAATGGATATATTTACATCTTCTTGTGTCAAGAGCCTGCGTGGATACCCCTGTACCCTCCGCAAAAGTCCAAATCCTAATCTTTTCACGTGCTGAGATGAACCTTATCTGACGATTCGACTAGCACTAATTAAATACACCCTGACTTTTATATTACTGTTTTCCGATGGAAAAATGACGAAGTGTGCCTTTTATTTTCCATTGCAACCAATGCCACTTTTCTCTGTGGCCACTCGCGTACCTTATTGAAGCACTATTTTATCTAAGCTAGTCGGCAACCTCTCACAAATTAGTGAATCTAGAGCCCAAACAAAATACGAGGTTCGATACTGCTAGTCCTTCCTTGTGCAAAATACCTTGTAACTAACAAATGATGTTAGTCGATATAAACCGTTTCGGCACATGTCACTTGATCCTCCCAATCCCTACGTATCACTTAAAACACACACCCGACGAAATAACCAAATGTAAAGCTGTGTTTCCACGAGACCGACGCGGACGCGGACGCGGAGGCGGGTGAAAAATAGCTCCAACTAGTCCGGCTTCAGATTGAGGCAAGTGCCACCTGGAATGGTCATGAATGCCACCATGTTTTTTCGATTCCCTAACATGTCTATAAACAGAAAAAATAGGTGTATGGGTATCTTCGGGTGGGTTGAGGAAATATAGAGGGGTATCTGCCAAGAGTCAGCGTGCTGAAAAATAAAAAAGATTTAAGGGGTAGGGGAAAGTAAAATGGCTATTATTTTTCATCCAGAAACTCGAAAGTAACAAACTACCCCTCAATATATTTGCAAAGAAATCGTTTTTTAGTTGATATACAGAATTTGAGAATCACGTGACCATTGAGGTCATTAAAAGTCAAAAAGGTACTGAATTTGACCTTTGACCTAAATCTTGAATATGCTATTTTAAAATTTAATGTAATGTTAGGAAAAATCAGTTGGTAATAAATTCTCTGCCTCATTTGTGCAAAGTGAAAACCTTCCAAGGTAGCATACTGAATTTTTCCTATTATTGCCCTTATAATAACTTAATAATTACATTGTTACGCCCTACATGAATTATTAACTTATTTTTCGCCGGACAAGGGACCTTGGCCTTTCCCATGACAAGGCCCAGCGAGTTTCTGACAGACCCGTGAATGTCGTACATACACTCTAAAACGTGGCTTGATAAAACGTTAGTGAACCCTGGAGTGGGAGGCAATGGCGAAACTATATAAAGGCAAGTCCGCACGTGTCTGCCCGCCTCGGCGGCCGCCTCGTGGAAACGGAACAAACGCGCCAGCGTCCGCATCGGCTTCGGCGTCCCGCGCCCGCGTCGGTCTCGTGGAAACATAGCTTAACGTAGAATAAAAGTCAAGTTCTTCTTTTGGAGCAGCAATGGCTCCAGTAGATTTAATCTTTACGTTTTGCATCTTACTAATTAACACCAACACCAACACCCCGAAAACTGTGAGATGTATTTAAAGTTTCTCGCCATGATTGTTTCTGATCGATGTCCTTTTATAGTGGTGTGCAAACTTCAGCCCAAAGGGCCAAGAGCAACCTGACCCGAGGCATTCTTCAGAGTGGCCCGCAAAAACAATTTCCATTTGCCCCATTTTCGGCCGTCTCACATCTAGTGTGACGTATTTGATTTTGACAATTTCATGTTTAAGGCCTACAAGTAAATGGAAACGCAATTTAAGGCCCGTACTGACATTTATGTCAAAATATTACAGGTGTCACCAACCACATGGGGTCATTTTTGTTATCATCAATCAGTCGGCCCATACCATTATATGAATATAAGTAAACGAATGTAAGTGTGCCTAGATGAACATATTGTTAATCAACAATCTAACGTTAAAGAATGGTAGAAGTGGGTAAAGATACACCTCTCTGTTTCACCGCATCCCCAGATGCCTCCGCAAGCTCATTTTGTTAACTTAAGCTTGGTTCCTTCTTCTCCGCCGACTCAGTCGCCGAGCACTACGCGCACACTCAGCGACTCGGTGAGTGTAGTCGGCGAACAGTTTGTCACTCGTTCATACTACTCGCTTTTCGCATTTATCGCCGACCTCATACGAACGTTTCGCTCGTGGGTTTAATCCGCGTTTCAATTCTTACTCTATACCAACAGGGTCTCCACTACGCCCTCGTTAGATCGTTTTGCTCTATTGGTGTACTGTCCTTTCAAATACTTCCATCTTTCTTTGACGTCCCTCCCAGTCAAGCCAGTCGTTATAAACAAGCGGCCTATAACAATCCATAAATTTGAGTGGCGTAACCAGAGGGGGCAGGGGGGGGGGGGCTCGCCCCATTGTCATTCGCCTTTCCCCGCTTTCCCCAAAGAAAACAAAACTAAAAAATAAAAAAAGATATTGGACAGTTATTACAAACACTTCAAAATTCAAGTCTGACAGTTTGAGAGGCACTTTAGCCAAAATTTTCTCTGTACGCTACAATCGAACGATTAGAAACAATTAGAAGAAAAATGTAAGCGCAACCATGCCGTTAATGGATTCTTTCTCTTAGGGGAAGGCAGTGACTTTTTCCCTATTCCAGATCCAACTCAAGGGTAAAATCTCAGCCCGACTGAGGCACCAGTTTCTGCCCGGTTCATCAAGGTTTTGACCAATGCGGGGTTGCAACCCCCGGCCCTCCTGTCGCGTACGGCCATGAACTCAAGTAACATCTTCGACAGCTTTCCGAAAAAAGGAAATTCTTTAATGAAAATTTATTCCATGACCTTGCACACAAGCTCATTTTCCGATGATTATAACAGCGTTTCATCCAATGGCAGTGGTACCCTTTTATCCGTTAATTTTCTGAATATTTTACCAATTGCTCATTTTTGTTGTTGAAGTGAAAATTCTTATTGCAAACGAAAGCTCAAAATATACAATTCACTAGTTTCCCTATGTTCATAATATTCTCACGTTATTCAATCGACCTCATCACGTCCTTAAAATCGCACCCGATCAGATTAAGTCTCTTAGCACGCAATTATACATGTAATAAAAATAACCAAAATACTCGACTCCATTGTGAAGTACGACTTCCGAACTTTTTGTGTTTTCCTACAGATCAAACAATTGTGTCATAATGAGGAAATGAATTTCATCCTTTCGGAGAATTTAGTTATTTATGAACTCTGGACAAATTTCTAGTACAACTACGAGAAGTTGTTTCAACTGTGCAGACATACTTTATGACATAAGGGGGCAGTTTGGCAGGTCTGATTAGTCAGCCACAATTTCTTTAAAGGTCAAGAGCAGTCCCCTCAAACTTATTTTGAAGCAACAGCAATGTTACAATTTCCCTCTTATTTCTCTTCAAAGTCTCTTTCATCATATTTTGTAACTTCAATATTGCGGATATTCAATGCAAAGCAAGCAGTTATTTCAAGTAAATTTCAAATTTCATGAGAAAGTTTGCTGTCACATGACTCTCGACAGCCAATCATGATACAGTAAAGTCTACAAAACTGCTTCAAGTTGGGGTGACCGCTCTTGCCCTTTAAACGGTAATGTATTCTCCAGAAGTACAAGTTTTACATAGTCTGGTATGTGGTCTCCTAGACTTTTCTCATCTTGTTTGTTTACCCATAGCCAGTTGTTTAATTGTTGCTTGGTGAGACAATCGTTTACAGTAAATGATATTCATGATATGAAAACAGTACTGGCATACAAAAGAAATGTGCAATTAATCTCTACATGAACAACAACTTCGGTCCAGAGTATGTTAGGTGTCAGAAAAGAAAAATGTGTCATTTCTTTTAAGTTCTTTTGGAAATATACATTAAAATTAAAAATAAAAAATTAATATACATTAAATGGTCCCCCAGACCCGGTGTTGGTAGAAGCAGAGGAAAGGTACAGCGATATTTTACTAGATGCGCTCTTAGTTGCATTACTAGCTCTCATAACATATCGCTCCATTGTGAAAGGGCTACTAAAGATGATGTTTTGCCTTATAGAGCCAAGAACAAAACCCAGTCTAGTTGGTTTATAAAAAACGCTAAAATGTCATTTTGAGAACGACTCACATTCCTCCAAAAGAATGGAATTAGAAATTTCTGTTTAAATCATGCATATATTGACATGATGGGTGCTATTCCCGAAAAACACAACATTTCACTGACCAGGTAACGTCATGCAGATAGTGAACCGCCTACCCCCCCCCCCCCATTTCATTGAAATTGAATTGTAAGACATGCAATGTATTAAGTGAAGTAGTATCTAAACAAACTTGAGCTTGGATAGGCCTATATTTGCACATACCAGCCCCTAAACCTGTTAATCGAAATACAGCGGGGAAGTACCGTCGGCATAATGTGATACTATAATAATGCATCTGAGAAACCGAGAACTGAGAAATGCAAAGATTTTTACCATGAGCACATAAAAAAGTGTTACATGCACAGAGTTAAGTTTGTGATCCTATGCAGAGACTGCTGTAGCCCACATCCATAACATTACACAGCACTTAAAACTGAGGTGGGTATACATCTGCAGCTATGAATCACTAAATTTTAAAGTATTCGATTCTTTGTAAGCAACTTTGCAAGCTCTGTAGTGCGAGGCATTTGGACCATCTAAAAAACTGGCTTATGTGTTGGCCTATAGGTTGCAGGCTCATTAGATGTCTATTTTTCATAACGCAGCGCCCCTGAAAACCATTTTCGCCCCCTCTGACCAAAATTGCTAGCTCCGCCACTGAATGCAGGGGAAACATACATATCTAACAATAAACCGGTCGTGTATGTAAGCGGGACGCCATTATCAGTCGAGGCGGAGCGTAGAGACAATTTGGAAATATCGCGACCGCTGAGACAGCCAGAAATGGCATTTTAAAGGCTTGTAAGTAGAATCTTAAGATGTCATTTTCTGAGCTTTTATTAGAGAGAACACCCATTTCCATTAAGCTAAAAACTGAAAAAAAAAATGACCACAAGATTACAAGATTAAATGTACCATTTCCTGGCACTCTTTTGGTTACTGTATAAACCTGCACTTGTACATCTTCCCGCCTGCCCTCGTTACCTGATAATTTAACATATCATGGAACTTTTTTTACATCTTTCGCCCAAATTTTTGCAAATCTGGAAAAGTGTTGCGTAAGACTATGAAGTTTTTCATCCATAATCTGTCGCCATGCGTACCGACAGACCAAAAGTTTGTAACCGTGACTACGACTTTTTTTGTTGTTTGTTTTTTGAACACATTTTTGAAAGCATTTGAACTTTGTTGAGATAGAAATGGTTGCCCGAATCTTTCCGGGTTCTGTACGAAATTCAGGCCTTGTTTAAGTTTGGGACCAGTCTCCCTCGTGAACCCCCTGCCTCACTCGCCTGTTGTGCATGCCTTTTGTATCACCCAATTTTCATCTACATCACCCAATTTTACAATTTTATCTGCAAAAATGAAACTGAGTATACTACTTTTAATTGCTATTATTGTGGAACAATTTTAAGACTATGTACAACATGATGTACAAACGAGAAGGCAAAGTGAATAATGTACGAAAGTAAAAAAGAGCATTGGAAAATTTTTAGTTTGAGACTCCGAATTGCCTTCGAACCTTTTAACGACTTACACCTAATTCAGGGCCATAAAATTGGGAAAGGGTAGTGAACAACTTCCTCCTAAGATTTCCAAACCCAAAGTAAAGATTGCCTATACTTAGTACATGATACAAATTCTTAAAACTCCAATGTACTTATTATGTTTTTAAAGTTATCGAGAGTTGGAAAATATGAATGTTCTTTTTCCCAACATTTCCCCCGGAGACACCCGGGACTGCGTCTTGCATGGTCTTTATGGGGTTAACCTTCATCCCTATTCATTGTGCACACGACTCCAGTGAAGACCTATCTGCGCTATCTCAAAAGATTTTAATGAATAACTATCACGCACGGGTTGATACTTTCAAAAATATGACTAATTCAATGCTGTGGCGGGCCTAACTTTAAGTTCTATCTTTCTTCAAAAGGATGGGTGGGCACCATACGGTCCGCGGGCCTCATGCGGCCAGCAAGTATTTTTTACGGCCGGCGAGATGTCTTAATTAAAAGAAAAAACTGCAATTGATCACACAAGCCCATCGCAAAAAAGAGGAATGACTGTTCCAAACAGTCAGAGCCATACATCTCGTTATTATTGTCAGGTAACAGGTTCGTATCCAACAGGGGAAATCCCACTCTGCACTCGTTTTACTTCATCAACAATAAACAAATACGCGAAAAATGGCATAGGCCTAATATTAATGATTGATCAACGAGAATCGTTTAGAGAGATTTGCTCTCGTGTAGGCTAATCCTTCTGAAAAGGAAACCTGAAAAATATAAACTCCTAGGAAATGCCATTTCTGGCTGTCTGAAGGGTAGCAATTTTTTAAAATGTTCTGTACGCTCCGTAACAACTAATGGTGGCGCTCCGCTGATTGTCTTTTGAGCAGGTACATATTTTTTGGCAGAGATTCGCGTCTAACCACCCACATCCCTCTTTTTTGAAATGTCCTGATCCTCATGTGGATAGACTTAGCTGTTTCACACATTAATTTTGAGATTTTACTTCACTGAATAAAACTTGATATTGCTTGACATGCCTCAAAATTAAATGTTTGAAATCATCAGCCGATCGTTGGTAGCCCGTCCCGTTCAATTTTTCATTCATCGTATCTGGTCCTTTTAATGGAAAATGTTGTCCAACCCTGCTCCAAAGTAATTTTAATGAATACGTTTTCCAACTTAAAATTTTGATCTTGAGGTTTTTTGGTGAAACAAAAATCCCAATAATGTTTGGATGTTTCTTTGGAAATTTCAGCATAAACCACGTGACGTGAGACTTGACATGTGACATCCTCCTATACCTGAGACTTGGTGTATAGTAGCAGGTAATGCAGTAAGACAATTCACTGAAGGGAGTAAAAATTTTCCAGGGCAAAATGTTTCTATAGGAAACGAAATACATGAAATACATGAAATACATAAAAGCTGGTAACTAAGCGGACCGGGAATAGCTCACCCAAGAAAATTTGTTACTCCCTAAAACATCGCCAGCTGTCATTACTTTAACCAGGTAGTTGCAACTCCCTGTTTTTAACACGTTTAACACATTTTGCCGACGTAAAAACGTCGCCCCAGATCATCAAGTTACACGGGAAACTACAGTCAATGTGCTATTATCATAAATTTTCGTTCATAAAATTCCAAATTTTCTCCAATATAAACTCTTGACTTTTAAAATGTCGTTGGAGAGCTTCAATTGGAACGCGTTAGATAACATTAAGTAACAACAACGGTCTTTTGTCATCGTGCAATCTCAGATTTGCCAGTAGGAAATTAACATTTTCAGTAATCACCCAACTTTTCAAATTTACTGACAGGAAACTCAGAATCCGTTTTTTTCTGCAATATGAAACAGCACAATCCCCCAAGAGATTTTCTTATTTTCAAATATTTGTTTCAAATGGGCAACAGTTTCAGCGCCCTCCGCGCAGCGAACTGTGTCCCTATTGCAGTCGTTTTCACACTTCTAAAAGGTCGGAAATTTTGGGTGCTTGCCCCAGGAAAAAAGGCCTACGGCCATCATGGTACAAAGTTCTGTGAAAAGCTATAGAGAAAAGACAATGATGGCAAGTTTATATTGGATAATGCGTATATCGCAAGAATTGGCATTAAGTGAAATTTCTAATAAACTTAGAGGTTCTGAAACTCTATGATGGCACCCCAAATATGAGAACAAAGATGACTCATACCTGTTTTTTTCTTCACGCCCTCAGTCAGTTCCTGGCATCGCTAAACAGCAAAATGTACCCAAATTGTTAACGGAGCGTTATATAAAAGAGCTGTCACGGTTCATCTTTAGGTTGAGAAAATGGAAATATTAACTATGATGTCATTTTTTTCAATTGAATCCATAAACTTTCGTTTTGTTACATTGGTGATGACGTATCACTGAGGTCACGTTCAGAGGTTCACGAAGTGCAATAAAAAAGGACGGATACCCAGTACGGTAGTTTTTGTAGACGTGGATGTTTGCTATATTGCTTCCAACATAAGGAAACAGGACCTATTTTTGATAATAATCCCATCCCTCGGTACATCAATACTTTCAATTTTAGGAGCACTGAAACTCAAATTAAAAGAGATAGTATTTCAGGAGGAAGGATGTAAAACGTAATTTTATCAACTGGTAGAGTCACACAGTGTGTAATATTTTTGGTGTTAAAGAGCTTTGAGCACGAAACCTGCAAAAGGTATTTAAACATTTTCATATTTAACCTTGTGTAGAACTTTCATCCACCAATCATTATTATATATATGTGGACAAATCACAGTAAAGCTTGTAGCCAGGCAAAGTTACTGTAGGGACCAGGGGGTCGCTCCCAGGTGGTTAAAACATTTTCTATGAGTATGATGTGTTATAAGAAAATAATATTCAAACAATTTTTTTAGTAGACATGAACGCATTTAGGGGAACCACCCCACCTAACCCACCCTGTGCCCCCTTCCAATAGCAATGACCACAAAATTAAATTTTGTCTATGTATATACTGTAATTGCTTACTGCTGGAATTACAGCCGGAATATATGGCCGTCTAGCCTCTTTCAAAAGAGTATCAATTATTCATTCATACTTGGTAATTATCTTCAACTTCTATTGGTCCACAACGGACAGGTGACCGTGTTTTATCCCACGATAAACCATCTGTAATAAATGTCTTGGGATTATTCTGTTATAATGTAGTTATTTCCAAATGACATCTTAACCCTTTTCCGTCGTTTTTAAATCAACAAATCGTTGCTTATTAAGGAAGAATCTTAAAGGTAAAGAGCAGCCTCAAACTTTCTTTAAAGAAAAAGCTAAATAACACAATTTTCATCTTATTTCTCTTCAAAGTATCTCTCATTATATTTTATGACTTTACTATTGAATATTCAAGGTAAACCAAGCAGTCATTTCTGGTAAATTTCACATTTGAGGAGAAAAAAACATTGTCACATGACTCCCAACAGCCAATCATAAAACTGGACAGTCTACTACACGTCTTCAATTTGGTATGACTGCTCCTGCCCTTAAAGCAACTCTGGACCTGTGCCTTAGAACAGGATAATGTACTCTCAGCCGGGAGAGCCTGGGGGAGGGGGCTCATACTATGGGCACCCTCGAACTGGGACCCGTGCATCACTTGCAATTGAGCGCTATTATGTTTTTTGTGCCAAAAGGATTTTAGTGACTCCAGTATGTCATGGTTCAGTTTTTGACTGCAGGGGGAGTTATGGAAACTTCTCTCTTCTATGAAAGCACCACCATAGCCAACAGTAGCCTACGTGTATGGAGGTTACTAAATGAATGATATTTACTACAAGTGCTCTACTTAATCCAATGATGATATGAAGTCAATAAACTATGTAGAAAAAAATGAAGTGCAGTATGTACAAAGTTTCCCAAATCCACTTTTTGATTCATCAGAAAGTTGGATTTTGTTTTGGCAAAAGTTTATTTAGATTGTAGGCGTACTACATCTACACTACCGTGTTTTAATTGGTACTCTAGCTCCATTTTGTCCGCATGGAGGATGTTTTCTTTCTTGGGTCATTGGCTGAAAGTTACACTCACGTGATCGTTTGCATTCATATAGTCTTTCGTTTGAAACATGCCACTGAATGTCAATGAACTGCGTAGAAATCAGTCCAACTGATAGGGTTGAACAAGGAAGTCTTCCTAATGAAGTCTCAATCATCAATGTTGTGGAGGGCGCTATAAAACAATCCACTCTTTTGGGTTCGCTGGTTTCCGGATAGGGAAAACTTGTCTGGGGAACGACCTTGCAAAACTCGATAGAAGCTGCTGCGCGGCTGCGGATTGGAAAGTCGCAAAATGCAATATCTCGCTCATAAATCAGTTTGGTAATTTTTCCGAGCTCTGGAAATGAAAAAAAAATGGATATTTACCATAAGAATGTGACAACACGTCGTCAAGAGACACCATTAGCTAGATTGCTATTTTTGTATTACTGTCTTTCATAGAATTCCAAATTTTCTTCAATAAAAGCTCTTGGTTTTGAAATATTTTCTAGCAACAACGATTCAGTCGTAGTGCAATCATTTTCAGATTTGTGATCAATATATGACGGAAGTGTAGATTCTTTAGTAATCCCCCAACTCTTCAAATTCCTTACAGGAAACCCAGAATCCAAAGACTTTCGCAATACAAGCTCCATATCTACATATATTTGTTTAAAAGGGGAGAAAATTTCTGCGCGCTTTTCGCGCCGCAAATTAGTCCCTAATAGAGTGGTATTCACCCTTGAAAGAAAAATCGGAAAATACTTACAGACCCGAGACATGCCATTTCCGGCTGTCGGAGGGGTCGTGGTTTTTCAAAATTTTCTGTACCCTCCGCATCAACTCAAAATAATCTTTCGAGCAAGACTTCATATTTCAAACAGGGAACCATTGGCCTACCGTACTCACATGCACTCATACACGCCTATCATCAGATACCTTTCAACCCTGTCAGTTGAGCAGTCTGGGTACATGGATTCTTTAGTTATTGAAGTGTCAACAAGTTATCAATGTCACAATGTTGCAGAGCAGTGACGTAGCTATAGGAGGCCGGGGCGATTGTCCCTGGCTCGGAAAGTGAAAAATTCGAAAATTTGCCATCTGAGACACCAGTCAACTACAGTGCAGTTTTCCTACCTTTTCCTTCATAAAATCCCGAATTATTCCTAATAAAAGCTCCATACTTGTAATTATTAGTATTAAAGGGCAAAATTTTCCACCTGCTTCGCCCGCCCCAGGCTAAATTGCAACCTCTAGTGCAGTAAATGGTCGCTCATTAAGCAGTCAGTGCCATGGTAAACTTTTCCGAGCCGCTACAGTGTCGTTTCCCTAAAACTTTCTTCAAATAATGGCTTTTCATTTTTGAATGTTTTGTCTAAAAAAGGCAACAAAGTTTCGGGAGCTTTTTGAATGTTGACGAGAAGCCTCAATACGCCCTCCTCAGATAACATTATGTAACAACAACGATCTTCAGTCTACATGCCATCTGAGATATACACTAATAGGAAACGCAGGCAGATTCTTCGATTGTCCCCCAAATAGTCAAGCTTTCTTACAGGAAACCCTGGATCTAAACTATTTTCTGCAATAAAAGGTCCAGATTTACAAATGTGTAAAAGGACCCAAAATTTTGGCTCACTCCGCGCGCCGCAAATTATGTTCCTCATATAGGCAGCGGGCCGTACACGAAAAAGTGCTTTCGTTTTTAACTTTCGTGACGCACATCTGAGGGTCGGCATAAAAATTACCCACGAAGGTCAATTTTAACCTTTTGAACATCATATCAATTACCACAAGCGAACGAGTTGGCCTACGAAGAGAAATTTGAGAGTGAATTGTTGGCTTGTTGTGGCCAACGTTCGTTGTAGATACTAGTTCCACGAATATTCTGACACGTACAAAATTTGTACAATATGCGCCGGGCAATAGGGATAAACTTTTATGTCAATTAATTGACCGGGGGGGGGGGGGTATGACAACTTTCCCCTCATCTAGGGAAAGGTTGAATAAATCAGGAACTGGAACGAGAAAGGATAGCGAAGAAGGAAAATGAAATAGGCCTATAGGACAAAACAAGAATAAGAATTTGGAATAGAAAAGACTGGAAGGAAATAAACACACTTGACATGAAAAACAAAAAACAGAGAGAAGAGATGCGTTCAGTAAGGATACCAATAGATGATTCACATGATATTGTTCAATCAAGTCTGGTTTGCAGCAGAGTTATGAGAGAGTAAATAACGTACGGCATATGGTCAAGTGGTTAAAGCATCCGACTTCAGGCGCGAGTACATGGGGTGGGGGCTTACGCCCCAGCCCTCTCTTTTTCGCCACATCAACAATAAAACATATGGAAAATTAGCAGTGCAGTTCCCTCTCACCCCTGTTTTCTCTTAGGTCAGTCCCCCCCCCCTTTTTTTTGAATGTGCGAATCCGCGCCTGGACTTGCAGTTGGGAGGTCAGGAGTTCGAGTATTGTCCTGGTCATATTGAAGACTGTAAAAATACAGCGTAAAGCAATTGAATAGGAAAAACAAGCCAGTTAGTCACAACTGGAAAAGCTAGTCCGCATATCGAAAAGTTTTATACAAAAACGATCATTTGCTCATTCCATATCAAAATTTTTTAAATGTTCTAATTAAGGTAAGCTAAATCGGTAATGCTTTGGAATGATATGTCAAGGTGAGAGGAACTCATGAAATGCCGATTTTCATTCAAAATACTTGATTTTTGACGATTTCAAAATTTTGTGACGTCATAATTTGGGGAATTTCCCCAAATTAATGGGCCATTTTATGCCTTTACTACAAGCGTTTTACGACAAAAAATATAGATTCAAATAAAAGCAATTCTTCTCCTCCTGTTACCTGTGACATGCAGCTCCCAGAAACGCGTTTAGCTGTGTCAATATATTTGTGGAAAGAAGTGTTAATCCTCTAAATTATGTAAAATTGGGATGAAAAACGTTTTTAAGCCCATAGACATCAAATCCCATAAATTAATGATTTACGACAAAACTAAGGGGGGTGTCCAGTCAAAAAAGCATTCACTAGAGTTTGCAATAGTATGAACATCACAAATCCAGTTTAGCCAGACCTTAAAGACACAACCCCGAATACTACATGAAGCGAAAAACCTAAAAATGCAAAATGCGCCCGCACACTGTAACGCATTTGGGAGGTTTATGATCAAAACTTTTCGATATGTGGCGGCTCGACATAAACCAATTGGTTAGAAGCTGGCCATATGGGCCGTTATGTAAAACTCCGTCCATCTAACCGACTTTAGAGGAAAGGCCTCAATGGACACTCCTTACGGCCAAGCAGAACTTAATTCCCATTGAGATCTTTTGTCCAAATTAACCAAAAGGTTTCAACAGTTTCCAAATGGTAACGGGTTTTCAAAAGGGTTTGGTTTATAAAAAGGGTAATTTTATAATTCCCTTTGAGTTTTGACCAATTTCCATCATCTACCAAAGGGAAGGGTATTTACAAAAGGTATCACTTGAAACCCTTTGGGTTCAAAGGGTTTAACCCAAAAGGGTTCCAATTTTCAGCTGGGCTGCCAAAAAACTTTGACTATACCTTAAGCTGTAAAGTATAATCTCTTCTAGTGAGCATGCCTGCATGATTTTGAACCAGCGTCGAAATTCCATGAAGCCTTGGCCGTTCACTCCAAGTATAAGTTCAAACTATATGATCTATCATCAAAGAACCAATCTCAAATTTCCTGCGAGAAACTTAGCATCATGTAGTAGAACTGATCGCCAGCATCTCTGTCTGACAGGAAAAAAGGGAACCGATCGTGGGGTAAAGTTTACAAAATGTGAAAAGACCGGGGTGAGAGCTGTACTGTATCAATACATTATCTTCTTTCAGATGGAGAGGGGCCCAAGATTCCTAGAGATATAATCACAACAACCAGTGGTTCGAACCTGCCATGCACTTATTCATAACGCTTGATTTTGCATGTATTTTAAAGGTAAACATTTCATTTGGAACCCTTTGAGCACAATTGGTTTGAAATGGCAGGCATACCTTTCGAAAAGTAAAAAAAAAAAAAAAACTTTTTTAAGCATAGGAGTAGGAAGCGGGGGCTGGGGGAAAAAGCTCCCACCCCCAGTGAAAAATGAGGGGCGGAAGCATGCTTCCGCTCCCCCACTTCCCGTGAGTCAGAGACCCCTTTTTTAATTTTCCAAATCTCAAAAAAAAAGCGAAATATCCGGCGCGCTTTGCTCGCCGCATTATGCAACATAAAGTGCGCTATAGTTCTCACTAAACTTTTCTGAGCTCTGGACATAACTTGAACAAAAACGGATATTTAAATTACCATTGTGACACCACATCATTAAGAGACCCCGGCAGCTATGTTGCTCCGAAGTGCGTCACGAAGTAACACGAAAAAGCAGGACAGATTTTGGTCAAATACAGTAGTGTTCACACATAAGACAAAATCAGATTTTTTACTTAGAAAAAGACGTTCTTACTCGTAGGAAAAAGCGGAAAATTTAGCATAAAAAATGTACCTTTTGGTCAATGGGGCAGGGTGAGGCAGGGGTGGCACCGGCGGGAGGGGGACGGGGGCCATGTCATCCCCCCCCCTCGTCGGGGAAAACTGCCCCACCCCCCGTCGGGGAAGGTCGACGGTTTCGTCGGGGAGGCCCGATATAATTAAAAATTAATAAAAAAAATTTCCTTCAAGGACTGAAGTTACTGGGTGGGTGATTTTGAACATATTTTTTGTTTTGTAATGCTATTTTAATTCATATTGGAATCGATTTTCAATCACTTCTTCTTAGCTCTGTTATACCATGTTCCTTGTCCAATCTCATCCCCGTCGGGGAAGGACGGCATTTTTTAGGGAAGCCTAAAAACCGTGAAAAACAAAAAGGACTGAGGTTACTGGATGGATGATCATGAACTGTTTTTTGTTTATCACCCTTTTTTCTTTTGTAACGCTATTTTAATGCATATCTGAGTCGGTTTTAATTACGTTTTGCTAGCTCTAGTCTACTATCCCTCATCCCATCTTCAATCCGTGCGCGAAAGTCATGCCCCTGTCGGGGAAGACTGCCTTTCCCCTGCTGATGATAAAATAAAATTTCGTCAGGGAGCATTCATCTACAGGGCAATAAAAGATGTGGGCCTGATAACTTCAGTCACCCGGACGATCTTCTTGATTTTGTTTACTTGAACATCACATTCTTCTACGAAACTCAC
Organism: Holothuria scabra; assembly: GCA_037179385.1. Classification (NCBI taxonomy): domain Eukaryota; kingdom Metazoa; phylum Echinodermata; class Holothuroidea; order Aspidochirotida; family Holothuriidae; genus Holothuria; species Holothuria scabra. Next base: position 62,437,130 of record CM074181.1, read on the forward strand.
AATTCCAGATTCTCCGTACAAAAACGGGCGAGTAGTCGTTCATGTACATGTAGTGCCTGATGGTGTGGGCACCTGGCCTGATCCGACAGCCGAATTTTAGCAACAGTAATGAAAATAGGCCAGACCGATTTGAGCTATAATGACAAACAGTAGCACAGAAATGCCTTAAAATAAGTCTGAATGAAAATTCATTTGAAGCTACCTTGTAACGTGACATATTTTCAAATACGCTGGAAGTAAAATCATTAATAGTCTGGAGTTCGGGCAGTCAAAGGGAAAATTTCATCTATTTAGGGGATTTTCCAATTGAATACAACTAAGATTCCTAGTAGAGTCAAGCACATTAGTAGTTTTCAATTCCGTTGCAACCCCAACCCCAACCCCCCCACCCCCCCCCCAAAAAAAGGGACAAGACCATTACATCTAAATGTAGCTGTACCTATAATCTGGTTATTTTCTGATCACTTATAGCAAGTTGACTTTTTCTTTTGTTGAATTTAAACATTCATTTCAAGGAAAGCTCAAAATAACGATGGCTTCATTTCTAGTTACAAGTCTGGGAAATGCCATCCGGCCGTCTGAGGTATTAGATTTTAGGGGGCGATGCGCACTGTTTAACAAAAAATTTCCTAACTGGCTAACGATAGCCTTTATCCCTAACCTAATCCCTAACCCTAACAAAAAAATACAATCGATACAATACAATGGCAACAACCAATCAAGAAACACCTTGTTAAACAGTGAGCATCTACCCGGGATTTTAGTAAACAATTTTCTATACGTTCCACGCCAACTAATGGTGCCGCTCCGCCTAGATAGTATTTTGGCGGAACAGATTACTCGACAGAACAATGCATGCTTGCATATTATTCTTCGTTTTGGGGCTGTGTTATAAAGTGAAAATTTTATTGCGAAAGAAAGCTCTAGTTAATGGCTACTTTATTTCTAGTTACCAGCCCGGGAAATGTCTTTCCTTGTTATCTGGGGCTCTCAATTTTTCAAAAATATCTGTGTGCTCTCTCGGGCAGGATTACATTTTTCAGAAAAAAATTATGCCCCTCCCAAAATGAAAGGCTCCCGTATGCCTATTTCAATATATAAAACATAAAACTTCAAATATATGGGAAGTCAAACTTTTTCCAGGGGAAAATTTTCCAATATCGTCCGAGGGCCTTAATCTGCCTTGTGATATTCAGTAAACCCAACAAAACTAAAGATCACCCCTAAGTTGATTTTTCTTATAAGAAGGTCAGATTCTTCCAAAAAAAAAACCCATAATCTGTCATAAAATTACACTTTCCCCGTTTTCCAATTTTGATGGATACTCAGTACACAAATAACCAACGTCAGCTCTTCAAATCACCCCGACATTCTACCAAATTTTGCCCTTGAAAAGCATATCAGTTAATACAGAACCCAACTTTTTCATTTTAACCTCGCCAAAAAATAAATTTTCTTATATTCAATCCCAAAATTTCTGCAATATAATAAGCTCTTAATTTTCAAATCTTCGTTCAAAAAGGGAACAAAAATATCAGGCAAACTTCTAGTTTCGTCTTGAGACCTATAGTACGTAAACCTAGAACGGTTTCATGCATAACCCCAACAGAATTTCAGCTGTCGCGTACACGTTTTTGATTTTGCTCATATGAAGGACAGATTCTTCAATGAACACCCAAAATTTTAATGGTCCTTACAGAGTCAAAATTGTTTCAAAAATTTTAAATTTTTTCTACAAAATAAACTCCAGATTTTTAAGTATTTGTTTAAAAAAAAGGCAAAAATTCTGCACGCTACGCGCGCCTCAAATTCCGCCAAGTCAGGTCCCGCTTGGACTAACTCATCGCCTTTTCGGGGCCTTGAAATGCTGCCCCCCTGTAGGGGAGTTTGGCCCCCTGTCCGACAAATCCTGGCGCCACCCCTGGGGTGAGGTGCATGTTTTAATATGTTCCACCCCTCACTACTGTTATGTAGTATGATGCACTCTCCATGACCTTTACCAAACGCCATCTTGTTGTTTACGAGCAACTCTCCCATCCTTTTGTTATAGACGGATTCCCAGGGCCCTTCCTGTTTCCCGTCACGTGTTACCGGTGGAAGTGACATATCACATTGCCATAGTTCCACGTGCACGCTGTAACCCATATTTTCAAGGTGTGTCCAATTTCACTCACTTGCAGCCTCCTCATTGGTTGATATGATTTCATCATATTTATAATATTCATTTTAGGTGTGCGTCACAACTTTAATCCAATCGGGTTACAGCTTTTAGTTCTGTCATCTCGCATGGCCCTCGTGGCTCGAACGCACTAGGAAACCCCGCAGCCCGCAGCTAGTCAGTTGTGCTGCAGACCTCTAAGACGATGCACTAACTCACCTGTAAATAGTAATTGTCACCTTTTTGCCGGCTTCTGATTCACAACTTCAACGCCTATCAGCTAGATCCCCTACCTAAGCCTTCGTTATACGATTGGCCAATTATCCGACACTACGCCACTGCAATAGGTAACAAGGTTAGTGATATATTTAAATTACAGACGAATGCAGTACAGTGTAGAGAATAGTCATGTAGTATATATGTAACGCTCCGAATGCATAGACTGTATATCCTTAATAATTTAAGACTCCATCCAGGATTATCTTGGCTCCATGCTTTCAGAAAGGTACAGATTATATGCATAAAATCATTCTTTTATGTGCTAAAAGTCTTGTTAAGGATTAAATTCAACGGAGAGGTATGTTATTTAGTTTTCCATCAAAGTTTCCATTGGCTTAGAACTCTCAACTATATAAATATTCATATCAGATGAGCGTTCTCTTCCTTGATTGGTTAACCAGACCAGTAAGCTGACAAATAACAGCTCCCCGGTCCGACACCACAAGTTCAGTAACCGAATATTTTCACTCAATTTCAATCATCATGATTGCCTTGACTTCATCTTTAACATCGTAAGAACGCCCACTCTACGTATAAGTGAATCCAAGCGATTGGATTGTCAAGGAGCTAATACGCTGGCGTCGAGGCAAATACCCCTGGAAATTGTGCCCCAAAGCCTGTGCCCTTCAAATGAAACTTGGAATTCTCAAAAAACGAAATGTAGTCTGTAGTATACCAGTTTTCATGTAAATCGATTCGTCTATGGATCAGAAAAGGTAGTTAATTCCTATTGTCTTCAAATAAAAATCGTCAAAATACCTGAAAAATGCCTTTTCCGGCTGTCTGAGAGGTTGCGTTTTTTCAAAAATTTCTGTACGCTCTGCGCCAGTTGAAGGCGACGCTCACCTCAGGTGGCCGTTCACGCCGGATAACATGTTTCCTTTAGAGAATGATATTAAACTGCCAATCAACTGCTTTCCATATAGTTCAGCTTCTCTTTAACAAAATGACTGCCGGATCTTCTCCGTGGTAGTTTTGTTACCAATCACGGGAGGCGATCGTTGTGGGATGGGGGATATACCTCCACATGAAAATGGATGGGGGGATACTGTACACTATTTCCATCCCCCCCCCCCCTTATGTAAACAAACCTTCAGATTCGGAAACTATGTAAAAACTTAAGTGTGCTATTATGAAAACTACTTTAATAGAAAGGAAAACTAAAAGATTACAAAAGTTCATGCTGAAAAATGTAACATAAAACCGTTTCTCAAAAATAGAAGGGAACGTATGAATGTGGCTTGACAGTTCACACCTCCCATGGGGTATCTAAAACATGAACATATTACACAAATGCACCAGTATCTTCAATCGCCTATCACCTTCGAAAGTGATCATCCGCTTCGCAGGACAAAATTTTTAATTTTCGTTTTGCAGTCGTGTTCCCTCATGAATCCTTTTTCGAACTCTAAAAGTGACAAAATCACCAGCTCATTTAGAGATATCTGCAACTACAGTGCTATTTTCATGAATTTTCTATCATTAAATTCCAAATTTTCCCTAATAAGGTCTTGACTCTTAAAATGTCGTCGCATGGACTCAACTTGTAGGTCTCAGATAAGATTGGTTGGGATGGGTAGGATCGTTGGTGGAGTTGGTTCGTTTCGTTCGTTTAAAGAGTTGGGGATTTCTAAAGAATCTGCACTTCCTTCAACCAATAAGAAATACAGATTCTTAGGTAATCCCGAACTTTTAACATTCCCTTTTATAGGGAACCCAGAATCCAATACATGCTCCACATTTCCAAATTTTGCTGAGAAAGGGCAGAAATTTTGGCGCGATTCGCACGTCGCAAGTCACGTCCCCGAAGAAATGGCGTTCACCACTTAAATAATAACAAATTGGGAAAATTTGAGTGCCCCCCCCCCCTTCCCTTGGAAAAAGTCTAGCTACGCCACTGCTAAAGGATTTTCTTTCACCCGATTCAGAAACTTAATCCCCCTTTCAATGCAATCAGACGAATTTCAAAATTTCCGTAGGCCTACTTTTCACGACAGCCTTTCTACCTTTTAATGAAATATGTTTTTGACAGTTGCTGTGATTTTAAGTTAGATTACCCGGAAAGGACCATTTTAGGTGACATCGACTACATAACCCCCCCCCCCCCCCGCACATTCAAAGATGGATAGCCGGTAATGTTGAAAAATAAAACCTTACCTATGTTTACCCAATTAATTTTTAAACCAGTGTCTAGTCAAAAGAATTACCTTAAAATGACTACTTTTATACCTCACAAAAACCCTAAAATCCAGGGTAGGATGGTTTAGCTTCCGGTGCCAGAACCGGAACAATACCCCTGGACACCATCAGAGGCCTAGCGTGGGCCCCTGAACACCACCTTATTACCCTATGAGGGCTTTGCGCTTCAGGCACAGTGGTGCCTCCGGTGCCATGGTTATGTCTAGCAGTGCATATTACAAAATCCTTGTGGCCCTCCAGTGTCCCCTAGAATGAAAAGTGCAGTGACGCCACTTGGCTGTTTGTCTACTCCAATTTTTTAAATAAGTTACAAATAAAAGCGGGAAAGAATGTCTGAGCAAACGATACATTTTTCAAATTGTGTACATACACTGTATACAGTGACCAGATCATCACACGCAATCGTAAAAGTGAAGTACGCCGTCATTTTGAAACTTAGATGCGGAATGTGGTCCATACGCCCAGCCTGCGACGAATACACGTAGCAGGCTGCGCAGCGTATTTCTTCGTCAGTCAATCCTGTTGGGGAAGTCTTGGGAAAGTACTTAGCAAACAAGCAGCATGCTTCTCGATGTAATAAGGTATGAGTCCGACTCCAGACTATAGATTGCAGCACTGCAAGGAATAAATATTTGCAATTCTGTGTAATATACAAGGGTTACTAACTGCTTCGATTTCCAAGATGGGAAAAGCGGTAACATATCAGAGAGTTGTTGTAGCTTCTCCGATTGTTTAAGATACTGCAACTATACACTACATATAAACACAAATTAGTCAAAAATTGTCTGATACGCCTAACCCACTTTAGTCACTCATTTTGACTAATTGCAAATGCTATTTGACTAATTGCGCAATGATGGACCAATTGGTAATAAATTAGTTAAAGAGGTTGAAAATGGATCAAAATTTAGTCAGTTGGTACGAAATTAGTCAAACATCTTTTATTAACTCGGGTTTAGGCCTATCAGACAATGTTTGGCTAACTTGGGCTTACGTATGATCTTTATAATACCACAATTTGATTCTGTGGGAAAATATTTATGGTAAAGCCTCCAAACTTGAATCGTTAATATCTCCATTTTTCAAGTTTTTTATGTTTTTATGCTTCTGAATTTCAGTGTTGGAAATAACTGTAAGTGTTTTAATTGGCATTGTTACGTGTCTATATTTCGAATGCTGAGAGAACTTATCATCAGAATGGAGCAACATGATCTCTCTTATTATGGCTTGCCACACTAAAGTATGATTTCATTATCAGACCAGGGAGCTGCTAATAGCAGCTCACTGGTCAGGGAGTCTTATCAGGGAGCTGCTAATGGCAGCTCCCTGATCAGACACCGTTTGGAACATAAGTGGTCTAGACCCAAACTGAGCAAGAAAATCTTCTTCAGAGTGTTTAGTTTTGTAAACCAGCTTGATATTGTTGAATAATATTGTGAAATGGAGAAACCATAACTCGCTTCAATGCCTTCAAAATACTTATTTAAAAAATTGAATATCAGGGACGTTAATCTAGGGTACGTTTTGCATTGCACTGAAAGATGAAACTCGGAAGTGAGAGGCGGATGGGCAAGATGGACTATGTCAAGGGTCCATAGGCCCCAAGTAGCCACACCAGTAATCAGTAGTGATACCATGATAAAAGTTTGCGGGAACCACCCACAAGGTATATATATATATGACGCCTCATGCCTACTTCATATTTTAGCAAAGGTAAAGGAAACACCACTTCTACTAGGCTGCTATAACGACGATGCTTCATGAGCATCTGCCTCTCACGCGGAAGGTTCTATTCCCAGGTCAACTGGTCAAGTAATACCAAAGACTCCAAAAATAGGAACTACTGCCGTTGTCCGTGATGCTGATGGAGTAGGGAAAATTTCAGTAAGCCACAACTGGAAAAAAAAAAGGCCCTGGCCAAAAGGTTCGAAACTGGGCCGTACAATCATATTTAACTAACTTCATGAGCAGCTCAAACGGAACTGAAAATTTCCTTTACGAAAAGAGAGGGCAGACCAGTGCAGGACCGCCAAAGCTCTTCACAGGAAAAAATTCAGTTGGAAGTTATTGTTTTTTTTTTACTTCAGACGAATTTTTGTATGAAGAGGAAAAGAAAATAGTTTATTAAATTTGTTGTACTTAATCAGCATCAGTCGATGTATTCGTTTAGCGTTATGAAACTTATGCAATGTAACAGATCGCAACATGAAAAACCCTCGATGCCGGCATCCAACTGTACAAGCCTTCACCTGTACCCTGTGTTCGGAATAGCCTTAAGATCTAAGGCCCCCATATGGCCATTTGTTCATTGGTAAAAAAGTTTCAATTGTGAAAACTGAACCAGTCGCCAAGCTCCGAAATGTTTTCAAGGCTATATTAATGAATGGTTATACTTGCAAGCAGACTCAACAAGCTGGTATAAAAGGGTAATTCCAAACAGATACTGCAAGCCCAAATCCCGACCGAATGGGACGGGTTGCCCAGGGGGCGCCATGCCCCCCCCCCCCGTCTGGGAACACTGGCCCCCCCGTCGGGGAATGTCGGCGGTTTCGTCTGGGAGGCCTAAAAAATAAAAAAAAATAATAAAAAAATAATAAAAAATCCCGCAAGGACTGAAGTTACTGGATGGGCGATTGTTTTGAAATGCTATTTAATACATATCGGAATCGATTTTAGATCACTTCTTAATTCTGTTAAACCCCATTCTATGTACCTTTTCCTATGTATCTCTTCCCCCGTCGGGAAAGGACGCCAATTTTTCGGGGAGGCATAAACATGAAAAACGTAAAGGACTGAAGTTACTGGATGGATGACCATGATTTTTTTTCTTTTTGAACTATTTTTTCTTTTGTAACGCTATTTTAATGCATATCTGAATCGGTTTTAATCACTTCTTCCTAGCTCTTCTATCCCTCATCCCATTTTCCATCCGTGCGCGCAAAGTCATGCCTCCGTCGGGGACGGACTGCCCACCCCCTGTTGTTGAGAAAATCCAATTTCGTCGGGGAGCGTTCATCTACAGACCTACGATAAAAGATGTGGGTCTGTAGTCACTCGGACGACCTTCTTGATCTTGCTTACTAGAAGACCACATTCTTCAAGGAAACTCACAAAAACGGACTAGGGGTTGTTCATGTGCGTGCAGTACCCAATGGTCTGCCATCTGGCCTGCCCGGACAGCAGAATTCTCACAAAGGTAATGAACATCGGCCATGCCGTTTTCTGCTACACATAATGATAAACAATGGTGAGAGAAAATCTCCCCATAAGTCTGCATAAAAATTTATTTGAAGGCACCTTGTAACGTGCCATACTTTCAAATACGTTGGAAGCAAAACCATTTATAGTCTGGAGTTCGGGCAGTCACGTTAAAAATGTCATCTATTTAGTAAAACTTGCAATTGAATTCAACGAAGATTCTTAATACAGTCAAAAGCGTTTTAGTATGTTTTCAATTCCGTTGTATAGTTCCCCCCCCCCCCCCCGAAAAGAAGCAAGACCATTACATCTAATTGTAGCAGTACCTTTATCTGGTACTTTTCTGATCATTAGCAAGTTGGGTTTTTTCTCTGTTGATATTTTAAAGGAAAGCTCAAAATAGCAACTGCTTCATTTCTAGTTACAAGCCTGGGAAAGCCATTCCGGCTACTTTAGGGGTTATATTTCTTAACAATTGTCTGTACGCTCCGCGCTAACTGATGGTGGCGCTCCGCATAGATAGTGTTTTATTCGAACAGATAACTGAACAGAACAATGCGTTTTTATAAATTATTCTTCGTTTTGGGCAGTGTTATGAAGTGAAAATAATTTTATTGCGAAAGAAATGTGAAAGTAAGGACTTCTTTAAAGGGCCAAACCTCTTACCCCAAACTAAAGTTTTAGTACCGGGGTACCGAAATTCTCAATTGGCTCAGCTCTTTGATTGATAGCTTATTCAAACAGTGCAGAGTACCAAAGCTTATATTACACAGCATGAGCGGTACTGAGAGTGTTTTCATTACATAAATTGAGTTTTTCTATACTCACCTTGAAGCAATAAACTGAGATTGTATCTGGATGAGGATGAATTCCAGGCAACTGTGGGAGGGGCTTAAGTAAGAAGGTTACGAGAATTGGTACTGTTTGGGGTGATAGAACTGAGCCTTTAATTCTAGTTACGAGCCAAGGAAATGCCATTTCCTGCTGACCGGGGGTTCTCCATTTTTCAAAAAATTCTGTGCGCTTGACTTAGATAACCTTTCGGGCAGGATTACGTTTTTTCGGACAAAAGAACAATGCTGCCCCCTCCCAAACTCAACTGACACGCCTATGACAATAAATAAAATATAAAACTTCTAAAATATGCGAAGCCAATTTTTTTTTCCCTCGGGAGAATGCTCCAATATGGTCCCAGGGCCTAAATCTGCATGATGGTATTCAGTAACCTCAACAAAACTACAGATCGCCCCCTACTTGATTTTCCTCATGGGAACGTCAGATTCCTCCATAAAACCTCAAAACTGTCAAAAAATTACAATTTTGCTCCAATATTAGCTTTAGATTGTTAAAAATGGCAAAATTTTCCAATTTCGATGGATACTCCGTACAATAAATAACCAAAGCCATCTCTGTTAATCACCCGGCATACTACCTAATTTTGCTCCTTAAAGGCATATCAGTTAATAAAAGAAACCAAATTTTTCATTATAATCTTACCAAAAAACAAATTTTCTTTCATTAAAATCCAAAATTTTTCCATCATGATAAGCTCTTAATTTTGAAAGATTCGTTCAAAAAAGGGAAAAACTTTCCGGGCAAACTTCTAGTCTCATCTCAAAGCCTTAGTTAGTAAGTAGGTCTTGTACGATTCAATGCGTAACCCCAAAAGAATTTCAGCTGTCACCCATATAACGTTTTTTATTTTTCCCTTATGAAGGACAGATTCTTCAATAAACACCCAAATTTTTTTTAGTACAAATAAAAGCCAAATTTCTTTCATAAGTTTTAATTTTTACTTCAAATAAACTCCAGATTTTTAAGTATTTGTTAAGAAGAAAACCCAAAATTTCGGCACGCTCCGCGCGCCTCAAATTCTGCAAGGTCACGTTCAACTGGGATATAACATCCCCTTTGTCGGGCCTTGAAATTCTGCCCCCCCTCCTGTCGGGCAAATCCTGTCGCCACCCCTGGGGTTGCCCAATGAATGCCAAATCTAAAAAATTTAGCTGGCACCCAAAGAGGTATTGTGATTTTGAACGAAAAGAATTTGAAAATATTTGCATGTTATCCTATTAGGAAACAGCTCCCTGCCTCCATATCCAAGTCAGTTCCAATTCTCTCAACTGAGTTACCCCTAGCAAATTCTAAGCCACTAAGTCATGGAGGCGTTAACTTGACAAGGTTACACATTCCTGTTAAACCTGTGGTGGGCCATTCCCTTTGTGCTCCTCCTAATTGCTCAAGACTACATCCTACACGTGGGCATACAAGATCACAATGCAAGATGCCATGATGTGTAACCAGGGCACTCTGTGCATGCTGTGTAATGTGAGCTGCTCTTCATCTAGTCTTGTTTCAAGACTCTGGTTAATTTGCGTCCACCAGTTTGGTTTGGAGTGTTCAAAAGATAAGCAGGATAGAGGGCGTGGTGCTAAGTAGGTATAGTACGGCTCTGTAGGCTTCCAAGCCGATTTGTGGTGGACGCAAATTTACCAGAGTCTTGAAACAAGACTACTCTTCATCTTTTCACTTAGATTTTCAGACTACAAAACATAATGTGTATAACCTTATCTTTACAGAAAATCCGAAACGGATATGAGTAAAATGTAAATGAAAGCGATGCTCTAGTGCGCGTAGCGTGTGAAAAGTTTTTCATTTTATAAAAAAAATGGTAATAAATCAAAATCCAAAGCTTGTTATGAAACGCCTTTGGGATAATTTGCGGTAAAACATTGCCTTCTTTTGATCGACTTTTTAATAAGGGTGCACAATGTGCGTACACTGGGCATTGCTTCGGATTCCTAAGACTTGCTCCTCTAACGACTAAGGGCCTTTTGTCACTTTAGCTGAAGGTATGTGAGGCATTATTTGAACGAAGAATTTTGAAATTAGAATAGGAAACTCAGTTTGGTTACAGTTGGAAGGCCATAAGATGATTCAGTTCTCATAAAAAAGAGGTCAGAGTATACATTCCTCACTAGCCTTCTATACCCTACATACTGGGAAGTGTACTACAAACTAAGTGGTTATGATTACGTTTTTGTTATTTATATCTTTTCAATTTTATTATTACATTATATCTGGGTCGGTCTAGGGGGCTATTGCCCCTCGTTCCCTCGATCCTTCATGTGTTGCACGCACATGGCGGTGAAAAACATGCTGGGATAACCGCACTTTGGCACTCGAGTACTTTTGTACAGAACCATATACAACATGTATTCAGCTTATAGCTGTTATACTTGTTCTTCCGAACTGATGCTTGCAGTTAAGTTTTATCGACTTAATTGCTTCTGAACAGTCCGATGAGGGGTCAAAGGCTGAAGTTTAGGTTATCGGGAAGCGTAGGAAATAGTTCACTCCAAAATTTAACAGTTTACCGCTTAAAGCCATCGAGTTAATTGTCAATACTAAACAGGTATCACTTTCACCATCTCCACTTTATTATTATCAGGGTTTAAAGGTGGGATGGCGTGATGTCATTTATGCGAATTTCATATGAAGGCCTAACAAACACATCGACATAAACGTGAAAGATAACCACCAATTCAACTAAAATTCCAAAAATGCTTAATTTCAGGATACCCTTCTCTTAAAATCCCAAGAGTACAAATGCGAATATATTACCTGGAGGGGGGGGGGATTACCCGATGTTTCTCCTGCTGTTCTTCATTTAGTTCACCTTATGTAAAGGACAATTGCTCTGCCCAGGAGTGGCTGCAGGATTTGGGTCACTAGTATAAGTAGTATTCAAGAAATTCTGAACAACTTAAAGGGCCAAACCTCTCGCCCCAAACTACAATTTGGTACAGGGGTACCAAAGTTCTCAACTGGCTCAGCTCTTTTACTGACAGCTAATTCGAACAATGCAGAGTGCCAGTGCTGACATTACACAGCATGAACGGTATTGAGAGTGTTTTCATTATATAAATTGAGTTTTTCTATACTCACCTTGAAGCAATAAACTGAGATTGTATCTGGATGAGGATGAACTTCAGACAATTGTGGGAGGGGCTTAAGTAAGAAGGTTAGGAGAATCGGTACTGTTTGCGGCGAGAGAACTGAGCCTCAAAACTTGAGACTTCTATTGAATGACACATGAACATGGTCATGTTAATGGTCTGAAGGCCTTGAGGTTGGTCAAGTGCTGTCCTTAAGTGGACGTATAGCTTCTTTGGGAAGCAGTTTAAAGTTTGGTTTCGCCGAACGCCCCTTTGCCAGAGGGTCGGGGGGGGGGGGGGGACTTTGGAAAAAGTACATGAACATGGCATTCTATAACTTAGTTCAATATGAGTTTTTTTTTTCTCTGAGGAAACTTTCGTGTGTATTTAGTCACTCTTTAATAGAGTGAAAAGTGGACTTCACCTCATTAGAGTGTCATTTACTACAAGAATAGTGAAAATCACTCCAAAAAGAGTGAAATTCACTTCTAGTACAGTTAAAATTTACTCATTAAATAGTGCCATCAGAAATCTCTAGTTAAAGAGTGGTCCATATAGGCACCCTATTAAGAGTGAAAAGTCGCTCTTCTGGAGTGAATTTCGGCTCTTTTGGGGTGAACTTTTCAACTTTCACTCCTCCAATTAGTTAAATTTTATTGCTTCTATTTTTAGAGTGTACCTGATACGTATGAAAGAGGAACAGGCGACGCCGCCCCCCCCCCCCTTCCGTTGGCGCTCCCTTGACATTGAGAAAATGCAGGAAAAGTTAGCAGTTTTCTTTTTTTCAATTAGAAGACCGACCGTTTTGTTGGAGAATTCTGGATTTTATGTCAAAATTGAAATATTGAGGGTTTCTTTCAAAAACTGACCCTTCCTCAGAGCAAAAAAGAGTAAACCTCACTAAGTGACTCAGTTGATTCTCTTTTACTCCTTATGCTGCTGAGATGGCTGAGATGGAAAAATTATGAAGTGGCAGAAAATCGTGCAGACTGACTCCCCGAGAACCTTCGTGTTACTAAACTTCTTCAGTTCCATTACTACCACTTTTATTTAATCGTTTTTTGTTGTTGTTGTTGTTGTTCTATGTCATGTTACCAATCTGGCTTCCTGAGGTAGATAAAAAGCATGTCGGGCTTGCTTAAACATAAATTAAGCATTTAAGGCGAAAAGTGTATACATGGACCAAAACCGACCCCCCCCCCCCCCTTGGTCTCGACCAACACTTGGGGCATATGGTTTCATTTGTCATATAATCGAAGTCATATCGACTCAAGGGGAAAAGGTGAAAAATCTACCATTCATTTTTTCTGCATTTAACAAGAGTTTGAAGGGACAGTAACAATAGGCCTATCCCACTAAAACAACATACACACGCAAACGTACATAAACATATTCACATACTTAAATACCAAAGTCAATAATATCTGACACCCTTGTAGATTTCCCGTTTATTTCGTTCATTTTGAACTTTTTGTAATTTACTTACAATGAAGATCTTATTAACATAATTGTTACATAAAAAACTTCTGGTCATTCCGGGTTGATCCAAGACGGTCTACTGGTCTAAGATATTCATCGATTAGGCCATGGAAATCACCCCGACTTGATAACGGTTTAGACTTGCGTGGGTTTAACACGATTTTGAACCAGTAAACACGAGGGCGGTTTGATGGTTGAAACCATGACCCAAACTTGAAATGCAAAAAGGCTTAAAACAGCGTTTTTGTCTCCCCCTTAGACCTTTCCCGCATTTCGTGCTCAACCCCGTCCCCCGATGACACAGTCCTGGCTACGAAACTGTTTTGGAAGTCAAATCGATGATTCGGTGGTCTGAGAATAAAAATAAAGAGGCACGCTTACCTTTTCTGTGCACAATTTAAGACAGATTATAGGAAGGTACAAGCTATGTAAGTCATTGTCTACAATATGACAATAGTTGATAGAAAATTTCGAAAGCTAAACAAATCGGCTTTATCATCTTGAAAAAGAAAAATAAAAACAAAGAAGAAAAATAACATAGGCCTAAATTTAATGTGTGTGTGTGTGTGTGTGTGTGTGGGGGGGGGGGGGGTGGTCTGCAGGAGACTTGCAGACCGGATTAATTGACAAAGAGTGGGAAGTTTGGTTATATTTCCCAACATCTTCCCTGCTTACAAATTTGAAGGAAAGAAAGCCATTTGAGGAGAATCGCGCATGTACATAGGAAAAACTGCAATATTGGACTGTTTAAAGTGTACCTCAAGTAAACAAATGCAAAAATATATTTTAAGGAGCATGAAAAATGAATGTTAACAGTCCAACTCCCATCTTCATATGACATTTCTGAGCTGAGAAATAAAACGTTGAAGTTAGTTCACTTAAAACAAATTGGTCCACTGCGCAACAATTTGTGACTTTCTTGTTGTATAACTCACATTGCCTGCTTTTTTCCCTTGAAAATGAAAAATGTTTTTATTGTTGCACAGATAGGGCTTTATTAACTACAGTGTCCCACAATAGACGGAGAGTTGTGGCACATTGATTCAAGGTGCAGTAACCAGGTAACTTTCAGAAAAACAAAGAAATACAAAGATTGTAATTTGAGTAGTACAACAATGACATCACAAATTATTGAGCAATGTACCATTTTAAGTTGATTGAAGAAAACTTCAACATTTTATATCTCAGCTCGAGAATGTCCTATGACTGTAAGAATTTATTTTTCATTGTCTTTAATATGCAATTTTGATTTTTTTTTTTCGTGAGGTTCACTTTAAACCAATATCGGTGCTACCGGCTTCCTACCTCTATATCGACCGCACTCGTACGTTATGATAAATAATATAGTACAGCAAAGAAGTTACAGCATATTGCTTTCAGGTGACTTTGTCACTGTCTTGTCTGTTACAAATGTCCTGAGTGACTTCCTAATAGTGGGAGTAAAGTACGCCGTTCCATAGCCACATGGGCAAATATCACTGCGGTTTATGTTACTTTATTACTTTGTTTCGAACGACACACTCTGTGAGTATGACATTCAGTTACTACGACAACAACAATAATAATCAAGTAGAAGGAAGTGGTCCTGAGTACCAACACGTCCCACTCTCCCATTTTTATCGTTAATTAAATGGGCGTGGTTGTTGAGTCAAATAATGCTTAAAGCAACCTGTCTTTGCTTAGCAGCCTGTTAACTTTGATCAAACACGTATACTGCACTTACTGCTATTAATGTTGTTTGGCTACCTGTTAATCCGGTACGCGATGGGAGGACAGGGTTATTGTATAGGTTGTTGTAAAAGAAAGAGTCTATGTATCATTGGTGTAGATCCCCGGGATATATCCCACAACATTTGATTAAGGGGTATAACCCATGTAATTCCTCAATGTTACAGGCAGAAAACAGTGTTATCTGAGTTTTCACGTGCTGATGCATGCTTATATCAGCATCTTTCTTATGCCATCTCTTATTAATCCATTTATATTTATTGAATGTAGTGTGCAAACATTGTAAATATTTTATAAATTATACATTTTTTGCCAGGACGACGTGCGTGAAAAATTAATAAATTCATTGAAATCTACCGATCCTTCTCAACCTACCAGATATTTTGCTTGCCTCCTAATCTTATTGATTCGTTTATTTACAACAGCGTCTCAAAGTATTCACATTACAAACACACAATATTAAGTTTGGTGCTTGAAAGCAAAGGCTACGAGTCTTGCTTTAGAGGAGAACAGCGTTAAGGAATGCAACAAAATTGGATTACTTTTGCCTTCCTCAGTCGTTTTGCAGTTATCACACAAAGCCTTCATCGGATGCCCAAGCAACAGATTTTCCTTGTAAGATGTCTCAGCTCAGAGTCCGTCAGGGAAATAAAAATTTTGAATAAAAAATTTTGGCACGCATGTGATTCCTCTCTCCTGTGTTAGATTTTTGTATCGGACTATTTCTGTACGAAAATATCTTAACTCTCTCTCTCTCTGCAGGGTTTCGGTGCACACTGGAAAGAATGATGAATGCATCTTTGTCAATTTTTAACATTTTTTATCATTTTTCCCAATTTTCAAAATTACAGTTCAATTCAATGTTTGCTCTTCTGTTGTTTTATCCATTAAAATCCATCTCAATGGTATTTAGAGTGTTCAACGGTAGTAAATTTGACAACAGTTCTCATGCAAAACTTCACGTTCCGGTTAGCTTGCCATCGTTTAAACACTCTATGGTCCCTGTGACACATGTACATGGGGAAATGGGTGCGTGTACCCATCCACTTCTGATTTCCCTCAAACTCCTAAAAGTCCTATATTCCTGTATGGCTAACTGGGGTGTCTTCGACAAAGCTAATATTTTTATATATAGTGCAAACATTATCAACCACAAATGGTTCCCGAACTACCAAAATTTGAGCGCCTCAGACCCTACCTAAACATAAACCTCTGAAATGTACCCCCTAAATAAGTGTTTCTTAAATATTTAACAAAGGAGCTTCCGGAAGCTTCGCCCCTGGATCCCCACCACAGGACCAGTTGTCACTGGACCCATATTAGAAGCCCTTAGGCGGGCCCATGTTAACCCACCCGTTAAGGGCTTCAAACTTCTCATTCGCATTGAACGCTTGGCGTGCACCCTTTCGGGATTTGGAGTAATATACCCTACACCATGGATCAAAGTTGAAAAAATCTATGCTCCTGCCGTGCACGTATATGGTGTCAATGAAAATTGCGGACATATTTCAGCCCGGAAACACACGCCTATTCATAACCAATACTTCTTTGTTTCTGGGTCTTTTGACATAATAAAGCCTGAAAGACACGCCTATTTAAACCCAAATATAGTTACTTTAGTCCAGACAATTTAAGGTTTAACTTTAAACAAATTGCAACAAAAGGTATTTCAATAGAATCGGTAGAATGGGGTAACCTTTTTAACAATTAGCATTTCTGCAGGGTAAGCCATTTGTTCAATGATTTCTTCAGTCAAGTCTCTGAACCGACCAGTACCAGCAAAACGGCATTCTCTTTCTATTCCTAAACCGTTTAATGGTCTTAAATAGCCTGTACATTCATTTTGCTTACCTTAGACAACGTACCCGATGAATTCAACATTTTATAGAAACCAAACCATACATATTCTGTATTCACAAAGGACACATTGTTATGTCACTTTATTTCGTGTGCGTGAGCAAGTTCTTAACCCTTTACCGTGGTTTGGGTCCTTTTGGACCCAAGCGGAGAGCTCGGCTGTCACACATCTTTACTGTTTCACGCGGAGCTCGAAACTGCGAGTAGCTACCCGAAAATTCGGCCACAAGAGCGAGAGAGACAATAGTTTAAGGTCACGGGGTCAATGGCCTACGGAGGCCGATGCGGGGCGGGCTACGTCCGCTTTTCCGCCCAATCCCGCCCGAGGCGCGCAAATATGCCCCGATCGGAGCACAACGGTAAAGGGTTAAAACAAGTTAATGTCAATTACTACACAACCTCACAAAGTATTTAGTGCTACGAGACATGAACTTTCTTACTGTAATTATTACCTGCAAGCTGTTTGTGACTCGGGGGTGAACATTAATGTCGCCCGTTATGAAATTAGACATGTTTATGACCAAATGAGAGTGAAATTATTCGTTATGGCATTTTTCAAAGGTTTTAATGTGACATAAAACGGCAGGCTGAACACAATGCGTTGCAGAATTCTTTTATATTGTTCAACTTGGCAAATTTTGAATCATCATGGTGATTGTAAAGAGTGCACTTTCGCTTTCACCCTTTCATTCCCCTTGCCCTTCGCTGAACACGACCAATAGCCGCGCATATCCTGCAGGAAATTGAATAAAGTGACGCAACCAGAGGGGAACAGAGGACTAGAGCCCCAGTCAAAGCCTCAAAGGCCATGCCCCCTCTCGCCTTCGAATGATTCTTCCCTTCCATCCTTAACAAGTATAGGCTTATGTCGTGCCTCACTCCTGCCCATGACAAGTGCCACTGCAGAACGATTTTTCTCGACAAGTCCTCTTTTTACTAGTTGGCCATGGCGTCGGGGCGGATTTATAAAATGCCCACAAGGTCCGGATTTCATATGTTTCCAACATGATCCATACTTCTGCTCCGCGGTTTAAATATATTGAGAGATTTACTCGTAGTATTTTAATTTTGACTACGTAATGTACCGATGTCTGAACAAATACTGCACCATTTTGCATCTACACATCACTGAAAACCGGAAAACATTTTTGTCTTTGGTATAGTATGTATGTCACTTGTAAAATCTCTACAAAGACTAAAAATGAGTATTTTGAATTTTTGCATACCCCCCAACAAAAAAAATCCTAAAACGCAGGCCTATAACCAGTTTAAAGTTTTGCCAAACATAGCACCATTTTGCATCTAAGACATTTAACACAAATAAAGTTTCTCAGAGGGGGACAGAACTACCTTTGGTTTTTCCATTAAAGCCGAAACCCATTCAAATATTGCCGTATTTGCGATCTACGTCCTCCTGAACTTAAGATTTTTTCCCAAGGGAAAGGGAGATACCGGTTCCCTTTAGTATCATCCCCCAGGCCGCAGATCAGAAATTCCCAGTTTTGGGGCCCTGAAAAGTGTATGTATTAGAATTTTTCGTAGATTGATTTTTTTATTCTCACTATTTGAAAAGTGGCAGACATGAGATTTCGAGGCTGGGTATATCCAGCTTAAAACACGTGGGAAGTACCGTCTCCGGCCATCTGGAGGGTTTGGAAAGCCCCAAATTTTCTTGTTCACACCGCGCCAACCGATGGTGGCGCTTCGCTTTGATAGTCTTGCCACGCTTGACCCTCGGAGGTACCAGGCCCCCACCCACTTGTTACCTAGGCCACCTAAAAATTCCATCCTGGCTACGCCACTGCCTTCAAAGTGTGGATTTTTAGTATAATAGTAAAGAGAGACAGTCTGTCAGATAGTCTGGTTACTCCACTGTGAATGGGAACGAACGTGGGCTAGATCTATCGTTCGAATGATTCTTTGAACAACTACAGTGGACGGAGGGTGGGGTGTGGTGGTCTTTCGTGTTACATAAAATCGGACTCGGACATGTTTCCTTTTCGCACTGTCCTCTGCGTCTTGTAGTTGTTTAGCTGTTTATAAGTAATTCATGTTAAACCGTGGTGGTACCTTCAACATATTGTAACTTTTTAGCAAAAAGATGCAAAGCAACCTCTTTAAGCAAGTACGTAGTTGTGCTTGTTGACAGGATCAATCGGCAATATACCCGGAAACGCAGATTTCCCGTTCAACCAATGCGAGGACACAAGAAGTAGTCGATCACTGTTGACTTGCATTTTGAGCTGAAACAACCATCGACCGCCTCTGACGTTTGAGATTACCAGATACGCTGTAGGTATACCCGCCGATTATTTGCTACTGAGCTTACTAGTACACAAAGTGACTCTGGACGTACGCAGATTTTGTATGATGATGGATCACTGATCGTCGAGTTGCCGAGACAAGGGGAAACACGAAAATAAGGATAACAACCCCCCTAATAAGGATACTCAAGTTAGTACATGCTTGCTGCAACTTACACAATCTTCGGAATTTTCAAATTCGCACATAACTGCAGGAGAAATGGTTGATGTTGTTCGAGGAAATTTGCATCAGGTAGGTGGAGTCATAACGACGGGAATGAATGATGAAAACCAGTGTTTAAGAGCCACTTAAAGAATAATTTCAGATTCACTTTTAATACGTACGCTATGGCTGCATGGATGCTGGCTGTGTGACTGTTAGTATTTACATCGATTTGAATTCTACTAGTAACAAGCCTTCATAAAAATGTTAAATTAGGCTACTTTGATAGATTCGATAGTTATATTATGTCAAATAATTGGCGAGTAACTTTAGTTAAATAAGATTAACTATAAGCTACATAATCCATCATTGAGCATACTTTGCAGCCTACTTCATTTAATGGGATATAGCACACAGCCTACTTATGTTTGTAGGCTAACTAAGATGTATGCTATGTAAAAGTTGAACTCTGAGTGACTGACTTGTTCTTTTCTTCCCTCACGTTATTCTTGATTAAAATTGACTTCTTATTTCCATGAATATTCTCTGTTATCTCATTTAAAATGCACAAGTACCTAACTACTTTGTTAGCAGTTAAAATGTAGTTAAGAATGCATGTTAAGCTCTTCACTAATGTCAATAAATGCTCTACTAGCCGTAGTTACTTCCGGGTTTGCTCTAATGCCATATTCAATATGTTGCACGTGCATACACGTTTAATTTCACAGGGTAGGTAATTTCATACATGGCTTATATGTCATGATCGTGTTTCTAGTGGTTACAGAATATGAGTATTATTTAACTTTTTATAGACAAAATGACGCCAAATGAAGCTATAGTTATCAAACCTGTGAGATTATGGGTTTATATCTGATTGTATTCAACGATGTTTTTCCCGTTTCACTTGTTTTCATTATACTAAGCTCTTTCATGAAGTAGGCCTATTACCCAAGCTTGATGATCATTCCAGGACCGGGTCCACATAATTATTCCTCTCTGACGTAAGGAAGGGTCAAATTGGAAATATGGTTTACCGAACATAAACCATTCATGGTTAACAAATTTGTAAACCATGAATGGTTTAATGTTCGGTATTATTCATTACGCTGGGTAGGCGTATGGTTAGGGTTTTGGCTTTCGTCGGTGTCAGTACTTTAAATTCTGGATTTACATGCGGATGCTATTACACACCCATCATGAATACATTTTCAGTTGACCACACTTTTCGTTGTAAAATCATCAATTTATATAGACAAATCCGATCAGCGCTTTTATTTGTGACGGCAGGCAACATTAGTGATGTCCATCAGTCGTATCGTCTTTATTTATTGTCTGCATGAACATAAAACCTTAATATGCAGTGAAATTGAGGAAATCAATATGCAATTTAGTGTACAACCTTCCATGATACAGGTAAGCGAAAAAAAATAAAAGAAAGAGTAAAAGGTGATAGACCCCAGCTAAAGCAGACTGAAATCAGACCGTCACTGGCTGTCTGCATTCGTCTATAAGTCGATGTTTATAGGTAAAAAGCGTTTTCACATGATCCTAAATGTACTATAGAGGCTTTTCACATGACGTCATAATACGCTCCGGCGGCCATGTTGGAGTACACGTAACTACGTAGTTGACCACACGGGACGCGCTTGCTCGTTGAATGTGTACACGCGGTGCGTACCACAATGCACTCTGCGCAGTGCGTTCGGCACAAATCCACGTGTATTTGGCATGATTGTCCTCCAGCATGGCGGTTCCGTGACGTAATTGCAAAGCCTCTATAGAATACCTGTAGCCACGAATAGCCTACATATTTACATGGCTAAACGCGTGTCTGGGAGCTGTGTGTAACATACACTGTAAAAAGGTTCTAAAGAAAGAAATACACAAGGAAAATGGAAAATTGCTGTTTATTCGTTAATTTCAAAAAATTGATAGCTCTTTTTCCATATCTGCTTTGCTATTTCGAAAAAGATCATAAATTGTGTTCACATAGACTTATCATTTCGAATGACAACCGATTAAGCTCACCCCTTAATTGAAACATTAAGAAATTCTTGTACGAATTGAACAAATAATCGTTTTGTTAACATGACGCTTTCAAAGATGGGGCTTTGTTAACGACGTTTACCCCTAACCGTAGCTATTTTAACCACAAGGTTTTACATTTAAATGGTTCAAGCAACTGAATTGTGATACTAACAAAAATATTAAATGAAATTTGAGGAAGTGCCGAAGATAATGTTTGTTTTCAGTGAATTAAGATCATTCCGGTTAGAGCTATATAAAGTAAATGTGGTTGAAGAGGAGAGGGTTTCATCCAGACTTGAACACACATCGCTTGAATTTGCAGCCATGTCAGTGGCGGATACAGGATTTGCCAGAGGGGGGGGGGGGGGGGGCAAGTCAGTTGTGGCGGAGAGGATATCTATGGGGTTTGAACGCCAGCAGGACTATCTAAGTACCACAGTTGGTTGGCGTGGAGCGTACAGGAGAAATTTGACTTTACACACTCTCCAGATGGCAGGAAACGGCACTTCCTTAATGAGAATATTATGGAAGATGGGGCAAATATTTTTGTTTTTCACGTGGAATGACTACATGAAACTAAATAGAGATGTTACATTTTGAGACAAGCACTTGCAATTGTCACTTAGTGTAGAAGTAAAAATGCACGTCACTGATGTTTAATAAATATATTTATTTGTATACGTCACAGGTATTGAAAGCTATGGCGCCATAAAAGGGCAAACACAGCTATAGGCGTACGGACGCAAGCATTTCAGTTGCCCACGAAAAGGGGGACAGAAGATTCTCTGCCCGGAAAATGCAATACAGTAGGGTCCCAACATTCTATCAGTTGGCGCGGAGCGTTGAAAATTTTGGAACATCTCGACCCCTCGGACAGCCGGAAACGCCATTCTTCGGGCTTGTGAGCAGAACCTTAGCAGTCATTATTTTGTTATTCTGGAGGAAGGACCATCCAAGTGATGCATTCCCATCAGTTTGATGCATACAAGATTTGAAAAACTGGCAACCCCTCCAACAATCAAACAGCCAGAAACGGCGTTGCCTAAAAGCAGAGGCGTGCGAAAGCATTTCACTTTGTGAGCAGAAGGTTTTGTTCCCGAAGAAAGTAGTTCTGCCTGAAAAACTAAGCCGTGCACCACCATCAGTTGGCGCGGAGAGAAGAGAAAACTTTGAAAAATCATACCCCTCAGACAATCGAAAATGGCATTTCCCAGGCTTACAAGGATGATCTAAGTAGTCACTATTTTGAGTTTTCGATTAATGAAAAACGTTCACTTCAAACTAAATTTCAGCCAGAAAGACTATCTAAGCGGAGCTCCACCATTGGTTGGCGCGGAGGGCACAGAAAATTTGGCAAAAACAGTTGACCACGAAATAGGGGGACAGAAGATTATCTGCCCATAAAATGCAATATAGTGTCCAACATACTATCTAAGTGAAGCACCACTTGACTAAATTCAATATATATTGAATTGATGTAATTGTCTTTGTGACTGTTCGAACTTCCTACTGTAGATGGTTTTAATCCTATTCAGTGGCGTAGCTAAACATTCTTCCAGGGGGGCAAGCACTCAAATTTCCGATTTTTTTTAAACTGTGAACACTATTTCTGTGGGACGTAATTTGCCCTTTCAAGCACATTTTCCAAAATATGGAGTTTGTATAGGAGAAATGCTTGGATTCTAGGTTGCCTATAAAATGAAATGTGAAAAGTTCGGGAATTAATGAAGTATATGTATTTCTTATAGGCAAGTCTGAGATTGCACGGCGACCAAAGATAGTTGCTGCTACACAATGTTATCCAAGGACAACAAACTTAGGCTCTTCGAAGTCATTTTAATAGTAAAGAGCTTATACTGGAGAAAATTCATGAAAATAGCACTCTTGTTGCCTTTATAACTTGATGATCTGTTGATTTGGCCATTTCCAGTGTTCGGACATTTATGGAGGAACACTACTGCAGTAGTAACTCCAAATTACTGCTCACAAAGCGCGCTGAAAAATTTTGCAATTTTGAAACAAATAATTACAAAAATTGAGCTTTTACTGAAGAGAATTCGGAATTTCATGAAAGAAGAGTTAGCTGGGAAAGCTACAGTTCAGTTGACTGGTGTCACAAATGGCAAATTTTTCACTTTTCAAAGCCAGGAGGGCAACCGCCCCTGCCCCCTGTAGCTACGCCACTGCTTCTCAACATCTTTTGATAAAAATGTCACGTTACGAGATGGGTTTAAGTGAATTGTCAAGAAGACTTATTCTAAGACATTCTTACAATTGTATTATTATTTAATTGAGAAACAACCTATAGACCTGATTTTCATTACCGTTGCCCGAGATTCATCTGTAGCTGTAGGACAGATCTATGGCAAACAAGTCTGCTAGTAGACACTGCAACTGAACTTCCCGCTTCTCTCTGCCAATGCAATTGATTTGGCAATTGAAAACATCCCAGAACTTTTCAACCTTCTCCTGAAAATTTAACCATTTTGGGCAACGATTTTGCCAGACTACAGTATGAAATGGGGCGGATGAAATTGTTTTTTTTTTACAAGTTACCCGAATGTATAGCAAAAGTTTGTTTTCATTTTTCTTTTTTTTCAAGGAAATTTTACTTTTCTGTTTTTCGGGTAAAGATTTGAAGGTATTAAAATAATCGGCCTTTTCGGGAATTAAGATATAAAAACAAAACAGTCTGAACAATAATTGTTTTTTGGAAGGGAGGACCAAGCCCCCCCCCCCCTAAATCCGCCCCTGCATGTTGGCCTCATATACCCTATTCCCATTTACAATTCTCGTCGACAAATCCTGGATTGATCTCTGTTAAAAAAAAAACTAAGCCCTGAACCCTCACTTAAAAATGCACATAGGCAAGATAATCATTGAAACGAAAGACAATATCCGATTATGCGGCAAACTTCATTTTTAAAGCCCCATACATAATTTACAAATATAAAATCGGATGGGGACAATGTTTTGACTTTAAGGAATAAGTTTTCTACCATGCCCATAGGCAGGAATTTGCAAAGGGGGTTCGATAACGTTGACTGACTTTGCGGAAAGTATATTTAAGCGAATTCAGTCGCGGGCGCACAGAAAATAATTCCTATCAACAACTTAAACTTAATCTGGTTTTTAACATTTTTAATGGCACCTGTTCCGAGTATCTTAAGTTCAGTTTACTAGACTGAAGAATATCCATCAACACAGTACCAGGGGTAGCCCATTTAACTTCCTTGTCCCCAGAATAAAAGGATCCTCTGATCGCACCTTTTTCTTATTGAACATCCTTGTGCAATTCTTTCTTATCTCGGACCCCAATGGAAATAAGATTTTTTAAGGCTTTTGGGGTTATTCCTGGTACTCTGTTTGTAACTCCTTTCATTCGTATTTTATGCCTTATATTTCTGTTTTTGCCTGTAGCTTCCTTTTTTGTATACTCTCTTATATATACTGTATATGTTTGTGTTTTGTGTTTTTATATGTACCAAATCAATCAAGCAGAAAATATACAGGAATACAGCTTAAACGCCTAAAATTTGATATCGATGGGGAGCATGCGTAGTCACGTATTTCCCAATACCGGGGCTAGGTGAAGCATGGGGTCCAGTTGCAATCGAATCGGGTCAACAATTTACATTAGGGAAGTAAAATTCACGGTGTGATCTGAATGCAATTCATACGGTATTGAAGAATTAAAACAATGTAGGAACGAAGATGAAAGTGCGGCTCGTGCTAGAAACTTTTGGTGACGTGGGAAAGACTTTGATTAAAAAGAAAATAACTAAAATTCATCCATTACTCTTTCGAACGAAAACTCTCCTTCCTTGCACAATGCACGTGTTTCTCTAATTTTTACGTAAGGCCTGACAACTCTAGCCCTAATTGGGTGCTTTATGAATGGTCATAAAAAAGGGTGGCAGTGACGAAGGAAACAGGGTGCATGAAGACCATGTAGCTAGCTAGACACCTTCAGTTCTTCATGGGTTTGCAAATTACTACTTTTTCAAAACAGAGGAGAGCGAAATTTATTGCTCTGTTTCACGAATATTTCATAATCACACCCATTAGCCACATATAGCAAATGCATACGAATAAGCAACGTAATCGAACAAACGGATAATCAAGTGGATCTCTCAGACTGAAAATGATCGAAAATTTGGGTACTTTTCAAAAGATTCCTTAAAACTGTGCTCTGGTGCTTACATTAACAATGAAACACGGAAATGTATCCAGCAGATCATGTGAAATAAGTGAATTCTGCTATCGAATTATTGCAATTAAAAACGTGGTTAATGGTTCGTATCTCAAAGGGTTTAGACGAGTTCATCGACCCCCTGCGTACAGGCCTGCTTGCTGTAAGAATCCATTGTTTTGCAGCTTATGAATGCAAAGGCCTATACTCAAACATTTTTAATTGCTGTGTGCAATAATATTTTAGGCTAGAAATGTTAAATTCATTTATCTTAATGATTTGATGAAAGTTCTTTTTTCAGTGTGGAGAATTTTTAAGAAAGCAACACTGCAACAGATGATTTACCAAAATTATCATCACCCTGGGTAGCCAGCCTGTAAATGACTGCTACACACGCCCTTACCTGAAACGTTTCAATGTCTACCTTCAAACTCACACAAGATACACCACCAACCGTTCCTGATGACCGAATGGTTGTATTATTCACACAACTACAAAAAGTTGAATTTTGCTTACGTAGCAGGCTGTGTACATATTCCTTGTACAGTTATATGTGATGTAGGCTATCTTCGAGTTATTACTTCTATGATAGCTATATCCTCAACGCCTGCTTAGGCGTGTTAGGAAATCTTGAAGCGGTGTTGAACGGAGTCTGCTTTACGGGGTATACAATGTCTTAGATCGATTCTATCAAAATCTCATCTTTCTATAAGCAAAGTTCGGTGACTTGGGTCTGTATAAAATATCAATCTTTTAGTTAGCAAAGACTGCTCTTGCCCATGTAGAGCCCTTTCCCTGATGTTTTTCTCATAGAAATAAAAATATGCATGCATGATGATATTCAGCTACCTTGCATGCATGCCAAAAAAAAAAAAGGGGAGGGGGGTTGGTGCCAGGATTTCTCCTGCTGTGAGACTACAATTTTGGTCAAAATTGTTGGGGCACTTTGTCATAATGTTCGAAAATTTCAGTTTATAGCCTAACAGAAAAAACCCCGGTTCCCTTTCTCTCAATGTTGCGGAGAAAGAGTGACAGGGTGTCAAGAACAGCATAACTGTTGTCAGCATAGGAATATGGAGTATATAGGTACCTCAACGAGTTTTGTGAAGATTGTATACTGAAGGACAAACCACAACAAGGGCGATCCTTCGAGTTGTTGAAAGGAAGGAGCCAAAACGTTTGTCCCACCTGGTCCCACCAAACTCGTCAAAATTGTGGAATTCTGAGAGGATTTCTAAAATTTGTGGCCTTTTTTTGAAGGTAATTTGAAAAAATCTGGGGCTTTACTGAGACAATTGAAGAAATGAAAAAGGGAGAGTATGGAAAATATAGGTTAGTTTTGTCTTCAACTTACAAAACTTTGAGGTTATATCACTATTGCCACGGCCTGTTGGAGCCTTTGCCTATATTGATGTGAATTTCTCTCAAAGCGTATGGGAACTGGATATTTTTACTCGTAAAGGACGGAAACTGTTATCACTGAAGTTTCTCTAAATGAAACCTTATCATCACATCGACTAAATTCCTTAAATTCGTTCACTTTGTACATGAAATACATATACCCTTGGCTCCTCAGACCCACTCTGGCAGGCTTGGATCCCTTTTAGCTATGAATATGTTTGCTTCGTGAATCTAGTTAATTGGGGATGTTCCCCTTTCCTCGTGCATGCTAGCCTGCATAGCGCCTCTGTGGCTGCAGCCCCCTTTAGGCTGCCGCCCCTCATTTTTTCGTATTAGACTTGGTGTAACACCGCAACTCCTATAGCATGTAAAGCTGACCATTTTAAACAGCGATGGGTTGTCCTCTATAAATATTGCTCATTTGTTACTGTAGCTCACGTAGTCGTCTATAAGCAGTGATCTGTTTTTATTACTTTTGAGTATTTCCCGTTATTTTGACAGCATACAGCAAAACACTTCATACGCAAGTACTGAAGCATTATTATAGCTATGATCAACGACAAAAATAATGAAACAAAATCGCTAAAACTGGGACAAGTTTCACTTGCTCATGATCCTCCCCTAACGCTCTCTCTCTCTTGAAAACGTCGATACTGGACGGGTGGAGTTTAATTGTCGGCTTTGGAGCATGCGTATACCATGGAGTTGCATGGCCTGATGTGCTCTCCTAAAACTGTGCTATGTTGGTAAAGTCACTAAATAGTATACTAACGGCACTCGACATATATTTTGAAAGTTAATTGATCCACACCGATCTAAGTTCTTCCTATCGCCCATGAAACGAATTTGCACAGAACATAAGCAATCTTGAAGCAATCTTGACCAATCATCTTAAAGATTTACAAGAGGTGACCTGTGATAATATGTGTTAATTTCCCCTACTTTCCATACATGGTTCCTGTTCCACTTTTGAGGTCGTTATAGACCATGAAGTTTCTAGGAAGGGATTTATTCATGTTTTCTCAAAAGATAAAAGGTAACCTTTGTGTCTATTTTGTCTACTTCTAAAAGATTCTTATTTTATTGCGAAAGATATATGCTATTCTATAATATCCCGTTTACACTAGTGTAAAGTTAAAACCCGTTGCTACAAGTAAGTAGCACGTCGTTGGTCTAAAGGGTGCAGTTAAATATTCATTCCTCATATCTGGATTTGAAAAAAGACTGCTTACCTACCCCTGATGAAGGCAAAGGACCACTCCCTAAAATTCTCATTTTCATCTACTGACTAAGACATTTGGACGGATAGGCAGACTATCATTATGACGCATACACAACCTTTCAATAAAAGAGTCTTATAATGTCATCGTGCTATACATTTTATCGTCAGCGTCTTCGTTCTCCTATTAGATTACTTAAAACTGTTGACCAGCTTTGAGTAATGCAATTATAATTTTCATTTATTGGAGCAAGTCATCGGCCTGTAAAGCGAAGTAGAAGACGAGCAACCATGGATCGTAAAGATAATAGGGAAGGGGAAACCTAAAATGTTGAAACGAGTGATATTGATCTTAAACTCGCTCCACATTGCTAATGCACAATCGCTGACGGGGCGCAGTGATGATGAGTGCCCCATTAATGAAACTGAAGGCATTGACTTGATGTTCATGCAATGAGTAAACTCTCTCTCACCCAAACCGATAGTCTTTGTTTAGTAGGTCTACATGTGGGTTGTGATGGACGAATCCATGAGAGGGAGGGACGAGGGTCCATTTCAGGGAATTGACTGGAGTCTATACCTCCATCATGATAAGATCTTTGCCAAATGCCAATATTTCGTTATGTACGCCTGCACCGTATATGAACTTAACTTTTGCGTGGCCCGTACTTATGGAATATTAAAACTGAAAATATTGATGTAGGCCTTTAGTTGGCATTATAAAGTCAATGAGTGCTTGCATTCAGGGAAGATGTGGAAATAAATTTCGTAAATATTGAAAGCAGAAAACGCTGAGTTTTAAGCATATGTAGAACAGTAATGTGTCCGAGTATTGAAACGGTGTCTTGATGCCAATAAATGCAGCCACTGAGTTCCAACTTATAGGCTGGTTTATATTATAAAGGACTGCTCTTTGACAACAGAAATGTGTAAGTTTACTATCGGTGCATAATGTTCGAAGGGGGTTCGATCGTTCAGATTGTTTCCTGTTTTCCATCTAAAACCAGTTTGATACTTCCATAAATTTCCGGCAACGGCATGAAAACAAATGTCATTTTCAACCGTCGAACCCACAGACACAATTTTACGTTCGGTGTCAAGTAATTATGTATTTCACACAGAATGCATGCTTGAATAACCTGGAAGTCACCCTTCACCCGTAGAGGCCCGGTGCTGTGCACGGTTCAACTTTTACCGAAAAATCTTTCCTGGGTTGAATATCTCGTATTTAACAAGAAGATAGACATCAGGGCAAGGACGAGTGAAAATATGACAGTTTTTAACGATTGATCACGAGTTTACTCTTCATTTACTGAAATGTACAGAAATACCTGCACATGGCAAACGAATAGAGCTATGTCGGTTATTTCTAAATTGACACCCTTTAATCCATGAAGGTGGCGACGTGGCGTTGGAACGTACGTCCTCACCAAATTTGACAGAGCGATGGTGTATTTTGTAGTGATATTTCACTTCCAAGACTCTCATGTTAAGACGAAATCACTGAAGGCCCTTCTCCACAATTATGAATCCTCCCCTGCATCAGTGCACAGAAAACGACAGTTAGCATTCTTATCTAGGAAGCCACTGCTTATAAGCGTGAATATTTTTTCTGTAATTCTTATTGACGAATAAAGGGAGCTTAAATGTAATAAAATTGCACAATAGGCTACACTCAAAGTGATTTTTGTGCATTGAGTTTATGGAAATTATCATTCACACTACCGTTTGTGACAGGACGATACTTGACATCCTTCACTGTGTTTTCTATAGGCTTCAATTTTCGACAACGCCCCTTTCGTATTTGTTTTCTTTTCTCTTCGACATACATCTTCTATATAGCCTACATGATATGTTTGTGCAACGTGGCGTTCCCCGCAAAGTGCAAAGAGTAATCCCAACTCATTCATTTGAACATTCATCGCAGAAATTGAAAGTGAAAAAGTTCATAGTGTTATCTTCTTTCCAGTCCCCAATGGGGTGTATGCGTTTTGCATTATCCGGATGATGTGTCATCCCCCAAATATGTTTGTATGAAATCCAAGCTTACGTGACACGGGCAAAGTGCAACCTCGATTTTTCTCCAAATAATAAAAAAGTCTGAACTGATAAATTGTCTTTGAGTCACTCTTTCCCCATGTGATGATTATCAATTGAATAACTTTGACTTCTGTTTCGAGTGTGCGGAGAGCATGACGTTTTCAATATATTTGCTCATGTTACAGTGGATGGATGGCATATTCTCGATGATACTCGTATTTTATTCTTCTGTCCGTCAAATCCGTCTACAGTTTCTCAAATTAATCTTATCTGATGATACAATAAAACGAGAGCACAGGTTTATTCAAATATATTTCACAAAGGGTGGGTGCACTTGGATGACTTATTCTCGACCGTCTGCCGTTGAACATTTGTGTTCAAATTTCGCCTAATTGATTGATCGGAAATTCGAACACCCCATTTTTCGATGACATCCAGTGAAGGATGGCAATGTTTTCGAAGACATCCAGTAGAGGGTTGTAAATGCAAGGTACTTGACATGAAATATTCTTTTTTTTTAAAAAAAGAAAAACAGTTTTGACGTAAATTAAACATGAAAATGAATTTTTCACCCTGCATGGATCAACAAATGTGTCAACTCAAAATGTGGCTGTGCTCGAACTGCTAACCTGATTCGCGCTATTATTAGCTAAAAAAAAATCCAATAAAAATTTCAGAAATGATGTGAGTCTCTTTTCAGTTCCATATAAAATACGTTTTCGATATAGATATAACGGGAGCCTGGGTTCGGCAAGAAAGTGATTCACCCTCTTTTTGGTTGCAACACTTACAGCTTCTTATATCACCATAAAACCGGAAGTAGACCAGGAGCCAGAGGTCAGGAAAACGTTTTGATCCCGTCAATATTTACCATTGCGTTAATGCATGTCTTGCTCCCGAAGATAGCCCCCCCCCCCCGAAGATTCCCCCTCCCGAAGCCCGAAAATTGTTTAACCTCTTTAGTACCTTTTCTGGTTACAAATCAAGATAAGAGAAAGAACTCCATCATGTAAACAATGATTCAAATCATTGATTGAATAGCCCTCATCCAAGATACGTATCCTTCAAATCTCGTTTGGTCCGAAACAACCTTAATGCCCCACCAGAGGCATACCGGTACGTGTGAAATAGGTATGCTGCGTTTAACCTTACTTTTTCATCCTTTCGACTAAAAAATGAAAGTTATTATTTTGCTGTTGCAGATTGACTACAAGAAATTGTAAGGTCGTGTATTAATTCTTTGGAAGCCAACGTCCGTGGTCGCAATAAAATTTGTATGAATCTTGTGTGGTGTCACCTTTTTTTCGACACAGGCATGCATTGTCCTACCCGTGTTTGATTTAATATCATAAGTAAAGTATATTTGTGCACATATTTCATTTTCACTTCAGAGTGTATGAGTCACGACGTAAGAGCACTCAGTTAAATGACTAATACATAACTTTACAGTTCGGCGATCTCTGTTACTATAACGTCATTCTTTAAGTCAACTACACGAAATAATTACATCCCACTGGATTTACTTTGGTCATAGCTGTAAAGAAAGCTGTAGTGTATGTAAATTTGACCACTCATTTGAGGAAGAACTAAGGTGTGAATAAACCGGTAACCCGGCAATTTACTGTAACAGTTTCTGTAAAGTGCACTTTGGTTGTTGTTGCTAGTGTGGTCAATTTATAAAAGGCTCGTAGCCAAATAAGGCTCTGGATGGAGGGGGGGGGGGTGGCTAAAACTTTTCCAGGGGGGAAACTTATCGGTGACCAAATTTTTAAAATTGTAGTACGTTAATGACAAATTTCAAACTTTTTAGGGGTTTAAATTTGATAAAAGGGGGATCCGCCATCTCTAGCATCCTCTGATCTGATAAAAGAATTAAAGCGACTGAAAAAGTGTATGTCTCTTCCAAAAATGAAGAGCACATCTATCCAAACTTTGTAGTAATGGCGTGTGTGCGTGTGCTTGTGTATGGGTGACGAGACACGGAAAATCTTGATAATTTACACTAGTTGGTGGCTGCATGATTAGTGTAGGCTTCAATATGCGGTGAAGGATCCATGATTTGCCAGTTCAGTTTGTGGCAGGATAGAAAACATGGCAGCATGGGGAAGGATGAATGCCAGTTGGAGTATCTAAGCGGAGCGTCGAGCGCACAAGAACATTTTTGGCTTTACAAACGCTCCAGATGGTCAGAAACGGCACTTCTCGAATGAAAAAACATGAAAACTGATGAAACCAATTTTGTTTTTACATATGCAATGACGTCACGACTTGAGACTGCACTTAACATCACTCACCTTAAAAAGAAAAATGTCACTGGTGTTCGTCATATTATTTATGTTTCAGGTGTTCAAAGTTGAATTCACCCAGAATTTTTTCACTAGTTTTAATTCTGTGTATGTAGCCACCAGAAGGTAAAAGCGAGCATGGATGCGCGAGAGCATTTGAGTTGGGTGAGGGAGATAGCAGATTGTCTGCCCCAAAATACAATCCTGCCCAAGAATATCCAAGTGGAGGGCCGTCATCAGATTCCGCAGAGCGCACACAGAAAATTGGAGGTAAAGCAACTCCTCATAAAACGTAAACCAGGAAATAGCATTGCACAAAAGGCTGTCAATATATGCGGAACGACACACTCGGTTGACGAGGAGCGTTCTGAAAATTTTGAGAAATCACAATCCTCAGACAGCCAAAATGCCATTCCTCAGTCAGTCAGTGTTAGAGCAGAATTTAAGTCAGGATTTTGAACTGACTTTTTGCAATGAATTTTTAAAATCGATTAAAAATGAAATAGTGCAAACTGATTAGAAATTTTCCTGATAAATTGCAGCTGTAGCCATATGTAACATTGAGAAGGGACAACGTCGGGGATTAGACGGGGTGGGTTTCGTTTGTAGGCAAATATGACACATCACATAGGTCTATTTTGAGTTGGAATAGGGCCTTATTAGTTTATGAAGTAAGCAAAACAACATTTTTGGAACAGGTTTTCGCCCCCCCCCCCCAAATCCGCTGCTGATGTGAACACACAACCTGTGATATTTAAAGTTTGGCGCACATGACAAATTTTAAGTCACTTGGTGGGGTTTATAGAAAAGTAGGGGCAGGATACTTACTTGGGGTCCCTAATACATTAACGATTAGTAAGTTGTCGTGATAGTTAAAGCCTGTATATGTAGTGCTTGCATGCCACGTCCTTAATGGAGTCAATAAAAATGGGAGTTGATTTAAATCTGTTGCGGACTAAAAGAGGTGGATTAGCTCTGTGCCTCGCCACTCGATACTGTCACATGACAAACAATGGAGTAATTTATCATCCTTTGCATTGGTTGAAGTTAATCATCTTCCTAGTATTAGCTCAAATTCAGGACAAACTTTTTCGACGATTCCTTGTCCAGGTTCTGAAGGCCAACAAATTTGAAATTTTGTACAAATTGGATGTTACGATTCGACGATCAAAGCGTATAAAATAGTTGAGAAATTCGTGTGCCGTGACAAAGGCATTGACAGATTGATAAACAAACAAAATTTTGTACTCGTGGTGGAAAATTTTTTTAAGTTTTCATATCGTTAATAAGTTGGTATACATAGTTTATCATGTTTAAATGACCGCGCTTTGTCCTATTTGTTTTATTTTGCCGGTGTCTGTCATAATTTTGGACAGCGCTAGCGCAAGGACACCTTCGTGTGTAAACGTCCTTTAAATTCTAAAGCCGTATATTTAGAGTGTTTGTAAATGGCCGCATTTCAACACTTTTACTTGGGTAAAGGTTAATATTGATCCCTATGGTCATTAATTTTAAAATCGCAAAACTCATTACTTTGTTTATACAAATGCAATTACTGTCGTGAAACTAATTGTTTTAAAGTGTCACACCTCACCTTTATAAACAAAAGCAGAGAGGAACAAACGGACAAATTAAAAACAGCAACGTTTAATGCGATATGAAGGATCGGATCATCATTACGAACCCATAAACTGGGTATCTGTTACCAAATCCAATTAAATTTAGTTTTTGTGAACGTGGGTGATTTATTCTCAGTGACATATGAGCCCTTCTTTGTGTTATTAAAAGCTTCCTGTTCATAATCTAAACAAAAGATTTTGCTCTGCAATCACCGGACATTTCAGTAGCTTGTTTGTTGCGTTAATAGGCTGTGTAACCAACTGGGTAAGTTCCTCACAGATTAAGCACTATATTAGAAGTGATAGTGGTTTCTTACAACACCTCCCTGCTTACAACAAATAAATAAACAGATAAGGAGGATTTTTTACAACCGACCTCCCTTTGTGAGGCTGGTCAGAGTGTCTTAATTTTTAAGCAAGAGAAGTCATAATGATGAGGAGGGATGGCATCCTTCAGTAGAGCAAAAACTGCAATTTAAGGCTAAGTATGAGTTACAAACACTCACAAAACAAAAGAGAATGAACTTTATCACTCTCTAATAGAGTGAAGAGAGTGAATTAGCTCCATCAGAGTCTTAATTCATTCCAGGAATAGTGACATTCGATCGGTTCCAAGAAGAATGAAATCCACGTACTCCAAGTAGAGTGCTAAACCACTCTCTAAAGAGTGCCTTAGGAATCACTCTTATTTACGAGTGGTCTCTGCAGGAACCGACTCGAGTGAAACTTCGCTCTCTAAGATTGAATTTTCGCTCTTTTAGAGTGAAATTTATAACTTTTACTCTTCTAAAAAGTGTATTTTCACTCTTGTTATTTTTAGGAGTGTAATTTTGAAATCAGCGTAAACATAGACGTACGCGAGCATTTCAGTTTGTGTGCAGTATAAATTTGTTTCCCCGAAAAATGTGTTTCTTCCTGAAAGACTATATAAGCGGAGCGCCACCATTGGGCGCGGAACATGTGAAGTGTGAAAATTGGACCACTTAGACAGTCGGAAATGACATTTTCAAGACTTGTAAATGGTATCCAAACAATCGTTATTTTGCATTTTTCTTTTGACCAAAATGTTCACTTCAAACTAAATTATGCTGGGAAGACAATCTATACATAAGCCCAAAGAGTGTATGCAAATGATCTCATTTCAACACTGTCATTTGGGTAAAGTTCAATATTTATCTCTGTGGTCATTACTTTAAAATTGCAAAATTCCTTACCTTGCTTATACAAATGCAAATACTGAAATGTAAATAGATGTACGTGAGCATTTCGGCTTGGCGGGAGTTATAGATTTTTGCCCACAAAGTTTACTTCGGAAATACTATTTAAGAGAAGCGTCACCATTAGCTTGTGCCGAGAGAACAGAAAATTTTGAAAAATCGAACCCCTCCGACAGTCGGAAATAGCATTTTCAAGGCTTACAAGGTGGATCTAAGCAGTTGCTATTTTGTTCAGAAAATTACAAGATAGAATGTAACATTGGATGAACTTTCAGACAGGCATATGCGAAGTCAATATTCTCTGAATCATTATGGTGTTGAAAGGCAAAGTGGAGTCTTAAATACTCCAGGGTACGCAAATGCACATTTAACACCGACTTCAATGGTAAGGTACCAAGCAGTGGTCATCAACATTATCCAGTATTAATATTTCCCCTTGCCACTATCTTATACCTTAATCCCCTACCCAGGTTCAACTAGACCCGTAATTTCATTACATATAAATATAAGTGAGTAGAGTCAATTTAAGTTCGAGACCCCTTTCTCTTTTGAAAGAAAAAAATAATAACTCTGCGGCTCCCTCTCTAAGAATTGTTTTCCGCGTAAAACAAAGCACTGTGTGGCCTGTCCTCAGTGCTACGAGTCCGAGGAATTCGAACAGACAGCTCGTCCAGTTGCCCTATTACCGGACTTTTCGAATAGAGGTTGGAAAATTGTTGTTGGAAAGGAATCACTGAAGAGGACCGAAGCATAGATACATCAATAAGATTTCAAAACATTAGTAATGTGTAAGCACATAAATATTTTTATGCAGAACCGCTTAGGTTCATCGCTTTTCAGAGTCGCAGACGGGTCTGGATGTAACTGCTTTTCACAGAGCTGTATAATTTAGATTGCTCTGGTGGTTTTAGTTTTACTCATCTTGCGCCCTCTATTTCACAAGTTACACAGCCCGGGCTTCTTGGATATAACATTGCATGCATATTTTGTACGTATAGCATAGTTTTACGTACACGAGTATCATGTGTACCGTTTCATACCAAAAGTGTGAATAGCATGCGTGCGTATTGGTACTCGTATACGCGTATGTCACACTCACTGCACTGTACTACACTTTATCCAACGTTAGCGGTTTCCGAAACTCGGATGCCATTAGTTTTCTGATACCATTTTTAAGTAGTAAGCTTCATTTCGATACATGGTTTGAGGATATCACTGTCGAAATTAAACTTTTAAGAAAAAATTTTATATCAATTTCGATACACTGCACAAGAATCATGTCGAACGGGCAGGTTGTGAATGAAGATTACATGTACCCCTCCGTGAAGGAGATAGACACCAGTGTGAAGAAGGTAGGGCAATTTTTCGTCTTGATTATGATGTATAGTCGGCTTGCGGTAGTTGGGCTCAACACACTTATTAGTGGTATTGAAACCTGTTGAATATAGCCTAGGCCTAGCTTTGGGGAAGTCTATGAAAAAAATCCGTGTCCAATTTCAGGGAACTTAGGGAAGTATGCAGTAATGTAATTGATTTTATAAAAGCTAACTTTTTCTGGACACTGACCCCAATAAGAACTGGTGGAAGTGGCAACAACTTGGTAGTTGCCTAAGCCCTTTACTACGTTTTAGGTAGGCCTAAGGGCAGGAGCAGTTTCCCCAAATTGAAGTAGTATAGTACACTATCCTGTTTCATGATTGGCCCTTTGCTTTGGGTCATGTGACAGTAATTTTTCTTTTTAAGTGTAAAATTGATTAAAATTCACTGCTTGGTTTACATAGAATATGCAATATTGAAGTCCAAAAATGTAATAAAAATACTTTGAAGAGAAATGAGGAGAAAGTTGTGAGAATTAGGTGTGGCTTCAAATAAGTTTGGGACGACAGCTCTTGCCCTTTAAGGCCCTCAGGACTAAAAGTTAAACTTCATTTCCTTTCAGTGAATGATTTAGGCCTAACGTTTGGATTTGTTAAAAACCCAAAAGTAATGAAAAAGTAATAGAGGACCCTGCTAACGGTAGTTTTTTCTGAGGAGTCAAAAGTCGCATCTTCCGGGCTGATACATGCAGCAGTACTAATGCACAGGTCTGCAAACAGGGTCCAAAATGTTGATATTGTTTGTGTCCCTGAGTGATAAATCGCTTACCAGCCAAAACATCCCCAGACCAAAACATCCCCGTACCAAAACGTCCCTGGGTCAAAACATCCCAGTATATTGTAAAATGAAGTGAGTTGTTTAGTTTTTTTTCAACTTTTAGTTGAAATGATTCAAGTTGTTTGTAATTTTGTTAAAAACTTGGATAGTATGTTATGCATTGTGAAACTCCATAACATGGAAAACAAAAGTTGCTTAAGTAGGCCCGACGCTAGGCCTACTTGTTGTGCATTATTGATTTAAACAAATTTATTTCATATGTATGTAGGCCTATACAATTTTTTCAATTAATAGAGAATAGAAATCTATTCTATACTATTCCTAAATCTATCCTTTCACTTGTATTTCTTTATCTAATTCATCTCTCACGTTTCCGTCTTACATTAAAAACTTTGACTGGCCTGACATTCGTGTTCTTTTATGCGGGGATGTTTTGGTCTACTATAATATCACGGGGACGTTTTGGGCCATTTTCAAACATAAGTGGACATGAGAGGGTGAACATGAAGTTAGAAGAAGACAGAAAGTTTTGGTATTTTTGGAATAAGGGATAGTTGGACTCCACTTTTCCAACAGTGTTTGATTCCTTGTTCCCATCTATATTGTGATATACCAAATCAATATCACATAATTTTGGATCATAAAATATGCAAATTATCATGTAAATTTTAATTGCTAATTATAACCATCCCAAATTGATGGAATGAGGAGTATTGCTGCTGATGTATAAACAGTTGTATACCTCGTAACTCTTGATCAAGATTGAAAAAGTTTTGAATTCCTCTTCAGAATAAATTTTAAACATGAACTTTTGTAATATCAGTTGTTGTGTCACTCATGATTCAAACAAGAGAAGTTTGATAGCTCACAGCTTATTCAAGATTGAAGGATGCCAATGTATGGACAAAGACAGTTTAATACCTAGTAATATTGTGTGAAGTATCAGCCTTTTACACATTAAGGTTAATTCATAATGATGTGCCAAACTGTTGTCGTGTCACGCACAGAAAGTTGTTGTGTCACTCACGCTCAAATACAGATTAATTGAGACTTAGTAGTCAAAATATGTAGTTCAGGCTGGAGGAAATTAATTGATAACATTGGTGATACTAGGTAAAAACTCATTGTTAGTGGATTAGGCAATCAAAATGCTGATTCATACCTTTTTTCTGCAATATCTGTCTGAACTGTGAGTGACACGACATCCAGAGTTTTTGCAAGTGCACATTTCTTTGCACTCAGTGGATATACAGTATCATGGCAGGTTACCAGTTATTCATGTCATACCATGGGACAGACACCCGTGAATCCTAGTTTGAAACTTTTCTCTCTTCTCATAATATTCATTGGCTATCTTGGGATCCCATCATGGTGCGTGAATGACACAACATTATTTACCATATTTTCACTAAATGTCTTGTGATGAAAATTTGTGGTGGAACAGATTTGTCTCCAAATTATTTTCTTTGGTTGATCATATGTTAGGTCCTGAATATATTCCTGTAGCTTGTAGTCAATAATTTTGCTTTAATGATATAAAGAATTTGCACTACTAATGGAAGAGAAAGACACATACAGGTAAGTAGGGTTAGGCATGAAAGGCTCAACAGCCAGAAATGAACCATTGAGCCCTGTTCAAAATTTTTAGAAAAGAAAAGAGATACATTTGAACATTACAGTATTAAAGCTATATCATGATGAAATAACTCTACAAAAATTTTAATTGTAGAAATACTACTGTAAAATTTTGATGTGTCGTAACACTCACGTTCTGTTTGTCGTGTCACTCACGATAAATTTAGTGCCACCAAATCCTCATGAGAGGAAATATTTTGATTATCAGCCCAAACCAATATTAATAGATTATTCATGGGCAAACCCTATACCTGAGAGCTGTTCAGCATGACTACTTTGGCAGGAATGATTCAGCAATAACATCAAGTCAGAAACCTGTGTCCAAAATTTGTCGTGTCGCTCAATAATGGGATCATATCAAATAGACCGTTAAATAGACTGAAACCTTACTGGTACTGCTTCATGTTGGTCATGTGTTGTACATGACAGGCCAAAGATACTCCATTCAAATCCTCGGTAAAGGTGCATGTTTCACTCTCCAAATGTCGTGTCCCTCACGTTTGAAAATGGCATTTGGTAAAAAGCAGGGACGTTGTGGTAGCAAAACAGCGGGGATGTTTTGGTCTGGGGACGTTTCGACTGGATACCAATAAATCTAGATCAGCTGTTTACAAGGGTTTAGTTGGTTCATGGTTTTTTTGCCCCCTTGCCAGTTTACCCCCAAAATAGCCTACCAGTTTGCCCCACTTGGTAGGCATTGACCAGTTTTCCCCTAAAGACCTACCTGTTCACTCCTGGCCAAAGACCTACCAGTTTGCCTCTTAATCTGTCTTCAGCATGATTTCCTTTCTAAAAAGTGTATGTTATTGAAAAATTAAGATGTCCATAAATTGACAAATTCATTTGATCACCTTTCAGGGAGAAATGTTGTTGATTTTAGATGGTAGAAAAGGTTGTTCATGCTTACACACTAACTCTAGTTACCATTTTGAATGTGCTTAGTTGAGTGGATTGTTTTTCATCTTGTTCATAACGTCATTGTTGTTGTTGTTGGTTCGAGCCTTGCCAATTAACAACATCCATGTCGCTCCCGACCTTCTAGGCATCCATCATCACTCAAATAGTTTTACAAATATACCAACCAACAAGGACTGCTACAAATATAGTTTCTTTTCTTGGACCATCAGAGACTAGAACTTACTCCCCCAGAATATAACAGATCTCAAGGACATTAAGCAGTTTAAGAATGCAGCCTTAGAGATCCTCAGACGGGAAGACTAACCACATGTGCACACTCAACCCTGCTGGTTTGAATGGGGGACATCCCTATGTTCTGACATCTCTTTGTTCTGACGTCTCCATGGTCCGACAAAAGTGTACTTTGGCGCAGATAAAAATGTACTTTGGTAGTGACAAAGTGTACTTTGGCGTCGCTCTGTCAGAACATAGAGATGTGGAAACATGGAGATGTAATTGGTTTGAGTCCACCAGAGTGTCGTGCAGTATTTATCCAGATCCAGGTGGTGGTTATCTAGAACATGTTATCCTCACTGTGACAAATTTACCGACATATAGATAGGCTGTAACTTATTTGATCATTCTGTATTTGACCCTAGGGTCAGTTTACATTTCATGACACACAAATTGGTACTCAAGGTACAGTACATCTGGGCAAAACAACTTTCACTTTGGGGAAAAAATGATCAAATGGGGGGGGGGGGGGGGGGAAGGGTAGAACTGGTTTTGGGAAAAATGACCCACTACCAGTTATGCTGCTAGCCTGTGTTTCAAATCAAGTTTAAATACCTACTTTTAAGTGTTGTTGAAGTCTGTTTAGTAATTTGAGTCTTGTCAAAGCCAGTGAGAGTATTACTAGTAAAATCAGTGAGCTGGAAAGACATGTTTGAGCACATTTGTTCCAGATATTGGATTAAGAATTACAGTTAATTTAGTACAGTAGTAGGACTAATCATTGCTTCAAGATTGCCTTTGATGGACACACTTTTACTCTGTTAAAGGATGAGGGAAAGTTCAATTTTTTTTTTTTTTTTTTTTTGCACAATGCTCTGATTGCTGAAGTTGTGGGTATCCTTCAGGTTTTATAAACCCAACTGTAGGTTAGACATCAGGAAGTATTCTTTTATCAGTAAATGTGACAGAACAAAATTATCTGCTCTAGTCTTAGGACTGTCCCTAATGAAAGTGTTAGTAGGGCCTAGTTAAGTACTTTTAAAAAAAAAAAATCTGGTGCAATTTTGAAGAAAAGACTCAAGCTACATAAGCCACATGTTCAAAATCGTATCAGCATTTTATGCATGTAAATTGTTAAAGGGCCAGTTCTCTCACCCCAGACAGTAGCAATTCTCCTAACCTTCTTACTGAAGCCTCTCCCACAATTGTCTGAAATTCTTCCTCATCCAGACACAATCTCAGTTTATTGCTTCAGGGCGGGTATAGAAAAATTCAATTTATATCAAAACACTCTCAGTACTGTTTATGCTGTGCAATATAAGCTTTGGCACTCTGCATTGTTTGAATTAGCTGTCAATCAAAGAGCTGAGCCAATTGAGAATTTCGATACCCGGGTCCCAAAATTGTTGTTTGGGGTGAGAGGTTTGGCCCTTTAAATTGCTGTATAAATTAGTTCATATTGTGTAACAAAGTGCATTTTATACTACATAAATTATTCCCTGACCTAGCTGCCAGACTACAAAAATAGGTCTCTGCAGGGAAGGCATAGTAGGCACAGCTTTCTTGTTTTACATGCACTTGTGTACATTTTAAGGAATTCATTTTTAATTGGTTGGAAGCATGTTCCCCACGATTATGTACACCATAATGATCATCCTTTATTTGTAATGTGAAAATTTTTTTACCTACCGTACATACAATTCCATGTCAATTATCATAAATAAAGGGTATTGGTTTTCTTAGAGGCTATTGTGTTCATACCATATGTTTTTGTAAATTGTCTAAAGATGCTTTGTCATTTTGTTTGCAGCTTTGTAACACTTTAGTGGCTTAGGGGAATTAGATGTTTTTAAAAAGAAAACCTTGGATAAATTTACTTCATTATTTTTGGCAGCATCCTTTTTGGTTACATCCACTACCCTCTCCCCTTTCTTCTTGCCTAACTTATATGGGTTGTCTTAGGAACCAACACTCTAGTGCAAGTTGAACATGGAAGTAGATGAGGAATTCCAAGGACCTTGCAATGGCTGAAAATATTGAGAGCACTATTTTCCGTCTACTTTTACAAACATTTTCAAAGGTTTGGAAACCCCGGCCCCTTAAACCCTTAACATTTTCCTTTTACCTATACCCCACACTGGATACTTTAAAAAAAAAAAGCATTTACTCTATGTAACTGCTGCTCACTGTTTGCTTGAGCACTACAACCCTGGCTGGATTGAGAGGCTGCTGTGACTAAAGAAATTGAAAATTTAAAATTAAATCAAGATCTACTGTACAGTATCTTAAGGTGGCTAGCCCTAGTCCACTATACCGCGACAGTGTTGACAACAAATAGAAATGTTTTAAAAGTGTATTGAAATTTGAATTATTTGTTGTGCCATGATATAATCAGCAAGCCTGTTACTCAGGTCATAGCATATATATATTAGTTTTAAACAAAATTTGGTACCACACTGGATACATTACATAATATTTTAGCTGCAAATGGAAGTTGTGTTTAATAGGCAGAGGTACAAGTCATTAGGACAGGTTCACTGATTTCAGGTGACCTGTTGTAACAGTGTAGTAGGAAGTGTCAATACTAGAGCTACAGTATGCAGTGACTGAGCATCATTCTCTTGATTTAATAGCATTAAAATGAAGATTTATTTGGCTAGCAATGTTATGTCAATAATACTGCACTCTGTTGGCCACATTGTTAGTGCTGTTGTAGTGTACTCATTTGTTGGTATGGTATTGTAGAAG
The DNA here is from genome assembly GCA_037179385.1 of Holothuria scabra. Classification (NCBI taxonomy): domain Eukaryota; kingdom Metazoa; phylum Echinodermata; class Holothuroidea; order Aspidochirotida; family Holothuriidae; genus Holothuria; species Holothuria scabra. Next base: position 62,480,101 of record CM074181.1, read on the forward strand.
GACTTCTGTGAGGACTTGTAAATTTTAATTCTGTTAGATTAATCTGTGTATTTAGGGTGGGTCTATGGACTATTTAAGGAAGGATTTACATTCTGCAGGGCCGAAATTCTCCTAAGTTAATAAATACATACCACATTGAAATTTGAATGGCTTTAGGACTGTAATTTAGCCACATTACTTACAGTATTGATCTGTATGGCTGGGTAGTAGCCTACTGAATACTGGAGTAGAAGTGGTGTTAGTACATTTCATTGAGGGAATTGTAAGGACTTGAGTATCTCACATTTGAAAATGCACTGTTATAGCCCCTTGGGTTACATTGCCCCTTAGTTACAGTATGCTGATTTACCCCACCAACCCCCATGTGACTTAGAATCAATTAGTCAAGGTGTAGCAGCCTGTGCACATTCCATGGAGATGTAACTTTGTACAGCAAGTTTGCTCTATGAATTAAACCTTTTACAATGTATCTAGACTAATCCTTGCATTATGTTGTCTCCATTAATTTTTTATAAAAGGTAACACATCCACCACTGAAGGATTAATATAGTCAGGGAACAAAAAACAACATGGAAAACAATTTGAAATTTAATAATTATATAATAATTTTCCACATGTATGCCTTTAAAGTAATCAGGTAATCCCAGGTTAAGTAAAATGCCATACCTTTACACCATTTCCTGCAGGCTGTAAATGGTTAGAGTGCATGATAATTTCAATAATGCACATCTCTGACCATATACTGTACATGTCACTACTTTACTGTGATTTTTAAGTGTTTAACCCATTACCGTTGTTTGGGTCCTTTTGGACCCATGTGTAGAGCTCGGCTGTCACCCATCTTTACTGTTTCATGCGGAGCTCGAAACTGCGAGTAGCTACCCAAAAATTCGGCCACAACAACAAGAGAGACAATAGTTTAAGGTCACGGGTCAATGGCCTACGTAAGCCGATGCGGGGCGGGCTACGTCCGCTTTTCCGCCCACTCCCGAGGCGGGCAAATATGCCCCGATCGGAGCACAACGGTGAAGGGTTCATCTAAAATATCTGCACCACTCGGCTAGAGGGTTACGTGCACACACGCAGAGACAGTGGCATCAGCTTTGCAGTAAACACTCTCCAGAGGCTTATTTTAACCCTTTACAGTTGTTTGGGTCCTTTTGGACCCATGCATAGAGCTCGGCTGTCACCCATCTTTACTGTTTCATGTGGAGCTCGAAACTGTGAGTAGCTACCTGAAAATTTGGCCACAACAACGAGAGAGACAATAGTTTAAGGTCACAGGGTCAATGGCCTACGGAAGCCGATGTGGGGCGGGCTACGTCCGCTTTTCCGCCCACTCCCGAGGCGCGCAAATATGCCCCGATCGGAGCACAACAGTAAAGGGTTCATCTAAAATATCTGCACCACTCGGTTAGAGGGTTACGTGCACACACGCAGAGACAGTGGCATCAGCTTTGCAGTAAACACTCTCCAGAGGCTTATTTTAACCCTTTACAGTTGTTTGGGTCCTTTTGGACCCATGCATAGAGCTCGGCTGTCACCCATCTTTACTGTTTCATGTGGAGCTCGAAACTGTGAGTAGCTACCTGAAAATTTGGCCACAACAACGAGAGAGACAATAGTTTAAGGTCACAGGATCAATGGCCTACGGAAGCAGATGTGGGGCGGGCTAGGTCCACTTTTCCGCCCACTCCTGAGGCGTGCAAATATACCCCGATTGGAGCACAACGGTAAAGGGTTAAGAAAAATAGTGGAGTTCAATAAGAAATGAGCTGCTTTATTCCAAATGGATATTCAAATTACAAGTTAAGCAGCTTTTGAATATTCCCCCCCCCCCGAAGAAATGTTTTTTTCCCCATTAGGAGCCTTGTTCCATCAATCAGCTGCTCTCCTTTGGTTGACAGTTGCTTCCAACATGAGCTACAGTACTCTATACAGTAGTCTTTTGCATTTTGCATGCACAACAGCATGATAAAATATGGGATGATCATATGTAGGTCTCTCTGTTGTAACCCACGCCAAAATTCCGTGAGAAAATCGGCAGGTAGCCACCAAACCCTATAGAGTACAACCAGTGTCAGTGGAAAGGGGATATGTAGAACTCTGTAACAATGTTTAGTGAAACTAATTTTAGAATGTCTGTGAAACTGAGTTTACAACCTGTATGTCTACATGCTTGGGTGCCTGAGGGAATTTTTATAGCAGTATTCATGTTTTCTTATTTAGACATAATAAAGGTAATCTTACAAAGTTTGAAGATTTTCCCAGAGAAGTACAGTGTAGATAAAGTGGTGTGTATCATTCATTTGTTTGATCTGTCAGTTTCATTGAAGGCGAACTGATGTTGAGTTGAGCCTGTTTGGATTCTTCAAGGACCAATTCTCTCACCCCAAACAGTACCAATTCTTCTGACCTTCTTACTTAAAGTGTACCTTAAGTCAAAAAATTCAAAAATATATATTAAAGACCATGAAAAATAGATTCTAACAGTCCAACTTTCATCTTCATAGGACATTCCTGAGCTGAGATATTAAATGTTGAAGTTTATTCACTCAAATTAAAATGTTTCATTGCACAATAATTTGTGATGTCATTCTTGTACTACTCAAATTACAATCTTTGTATTTTTTTGTTTTTCTGAATGTTACTGCACCTTATACAAAGGTGTGATAGCACTCTTACTCTTATGAGGTGATGTGAATAATTAATCTCTCCTTGTGCAACATGCTATACAAGCAAACAGGAAGTGTTCAAGGTCATAAACACATTTTTAATTTTAAAGGAAAACAAAGCATTTTATGTGAGTTTAACAACAAGAAAGTCACAAATTATTGCACAATAGACCAATTTGTTTTAAGTGAATAAACTTCAACATTTTATATCTCAGCTCAGGAATGCCATATGAAGATGGGAGTTGTACTGTTAGAATTCATATTTTATTTTCTTAAATATATATTTTTGAATTTTTTGACTTGAGGTACACTTTAAGCCCCTCCCACAATTGTCTGAAATTCACCCTCATCCAGACACAGTCTCAGTTTATATTTTTTCAGGGTGAGTAGGTCTGTAGAAAAGCTCACTCTGTGTATCAAAACACTCTCAGTACAGCTCATGTTGTGTAATATGCTTTGTTAATCAGCATTGTTTGATTTAGCAGTCAGTCAATAAGCTGAGCCAATGGAGAGTTTCTGTTACCACCTACAGTACAAGAAATGTAGTGTGGCAAAGGGAGGATGGGCCCTTAAATAATTTAATCCGGAGTAAAATCACCCCAGGTTCAATGAATACCTAACACATCTATAGGCTACTAGTCCTTTATGTCATAAAATAGAAATTTTTTATGCTGAATGCTGTACTCAAGTATCTTGAAACATTGATTTAAATAGCTGCATTTTGACTAAGACGGACAATGTTCACAGTACAGTTGTACAGTCACTGTGATTATCAGCTCTTCAGCATAGATGGGGCATTGCATCACTAGGTCCTGACTGAATGTCAGGAGTTTGGTTTGTGCTGTCTCCTGCAGGTAAACAGTAGTGCCCTAGGAGATCAGAACTCCTTCCTGAGTTATGGTGACATTCTATTTTGCCCTTCTGCTCAAGAATCAAAAGGACTGTAGGAAATAGAACTTTCTGGTAAATTAATTTTCCCTCTGAAGTGAATCAGAAAGTTTTACTCCAGAGAATGATGACATGCATTTATCTCCCAATCCTGCTCTTGTGATCACCATTGCTAACATCCCTGTGTAACAGTGTTAATGTAACTCCAGTTGTTATCCACTTTCCCAAAAGACTGGGGAAGGTGGAAGTTGAATTGCTCTGCACCACTGCTAGACAGCTGAACTGAGCAAATCTGATATCTTCCCAAATCGGACTTACTTTCTGAGTTGCACACTGAAAGGGACAACTTCCTGACAATAAAATACCCAAATTACTGTAAAATTCACCAATTTGAACTCCCTTAGCATTACTCTGCACAAGTACACTCCCGATAGTGAAATCTACCCAGAAAATTTCCAAAGTGATTTCACTGGGATTTGATCTATGTAGTGTGAAAGGCAGTTCATCCAACCACCAAGCCACCTCCACCTTCAAGTAAAAAGAGATTTGTCCATGCTTATGAAGCACTGCAGGGCTTGAAATAATCAATGGCACCAGCAGCCATGCATGGCTGTCAGGCCCTGGGCTGCCACAATAATCATTTTTCATTTATTGATATCGCCAGCAATTTCCACAAAAATATTGGGATATCGAGCAACTGTACACAAATCTGATATGCTGTTACAGTTGTTATTGTATGCATTTTGAAACATCTGATTTTATATGACTGTATGTTTTGGGGTTAGTAAAGTGCTGTTTTTTATTTCTTGTGACAACATAAATTATGATCATTTTAGGTTACTGACTAAAGACAATAGAATAAGAGATTTCACAGTGGTTTAGTATTTTATTTGATTCTGTTGCAATATCACATCTTGGCAAAACGTGTCGATATCGTTGGGGCAAAATTATATCCACAATATCGCGATATCGCTATTATCGTGGCAGCTCTAGTTACTGTAGGCCCTTTATGATGACGGTAATTCTCCTCAGTATATCCATTGAAATGACATAGATCAACAGCCATTTTACTCACAATACCCTTTTTTGAGCTTTTTTTTTGAGCCCTGCTTTGTATTGTGCCTACTATACATCTGGCTAGAAAAGTGGCAATGTTGCAGAACTAATAAAATGAAATATTTTGTGGTAGCACCTAAAGCATGAATTCTCTTATTTCCTTTGCACAAAAACTGAGTTTCACCTGGGTCATCTTTTAATACCTGCATATGATTTACTGTAGGCCATTTGTCATGTACTGCCAAATTATGTAGGGCATGTCAATTTTTTCCTTTTTAATTCCTAATACCTTTCATTCCTTAACTTTTCAGTATATGTACAGTATGTCTCTCTTTTCTATGACCAAATTTTCACAAAATTGTTAAAATATTTTGACCTGTAATAGTTCTATTTGACAAAATACAGGACTGATCAAAAACAGTTTGCAGAAAACTTCTCCAATAGTTACTGTACTTTTTGAGTTTCCAACTTTTGCTCAGTGAGCACAGGTTCTTGTATAGTTTATCTGTTGGGTTTGGTCATCAGATGCCAAGAAACAGTTCATGCTACTTAAATCAGCTCATTGAGTGATTCTTGAAATTCAACAAATTTTTCCAAACCTATTAAGTTTTTCACATACCTGTGACAAGTGGGTGGGGGGGGGGGGGGGAGTGCTGTGTCTCCTCCCTACAGTTTATTGAGAAAGAAGAGAGGGGCGAAGGCCAAATTTGTAGGGAAAACACAGCCACTAATACTGTGGTGTACTGTGCAGGTATTTTAGTTGAAAATTGGAGAAGGTATTGCACTGTAAGGTTAACCTTAAATAGCCCCATACCATTCATGGCTAATGAATGCAATAATTAACCAAAATCATTGAGGAATGATCTTTGTAGGCAGGTTCATGTAAGCTTAGGTGAAATGTAATGTGTAAATTGCTAAAAGATTCAAAAAGTTTTATAGGGTAGGAGGACCTTTCCGTTTTAGTCTAGTCGGATGAACACTTTCCATAGTTGGTATAGCCTACTACTGTAGAACACTACCCGTACACAGACCACCCCTACCAGCTGAAAACAACATCCTACAGTACTTTTTACATGTGGCCTTGCTAAAATTTATGCAGCCTAAAGCAACTCATTGGGTTGGTTCATGAACTGTAAGCGTTTTAATGTGTTAGTGACCCTTCAACACTCTCATTAAGTTATCGATATCAACTCAATAGCCTAAACCCTTTGGAAAAATATTTGGATATTCTGTAATCATGAAGAAAAGTGTCAAATGCAGAATGCTGCACTTAGAATTAAAGGTCAAGATCAGTCCCCCAAACTTATTTTGAAGCAACAGCTAAATATCACAGTTCTCATCTCATTTCTGTTCAAAGAATCTTTCATAATATTTTATTACTCTAATAAAACATATGAAAGGTAAACCAGGCAGTTACTTCAACTACATTTCACATTTGAGGAGGGAAAATGTTGTCACATGACACTCAACAGCCAATCATGAAACTGGACAGTCTACTACAGTACAGTACTTCAAGTTGGGGTGACTGTTTCTGCCCTTTAAATGGTCATCAAATCAGGCTATGGATCATTCTCTAGGTGTTGAAAAGTTTCTGGCATCTGCTTGTAACAGCAGATCTCACTGGTGGTTATGGCCAAGTCACCTTTGTATTTCCTTTGCCCACCTGCCCATATGGGCCAGTTAGATAAATGACTCTCCCCTAAGTTTTCCAGGACCTGACTAACTTGGTTCAGATAGTATGCACTTACTGTACTTTAGTATTATAACAGAACTACAAATCTTTGACAGATGGACCATACACCATTCTACTGCTGCAACAGAAACTAACAACAATCTTTTAGGTCCATTAACAACTTCAACATTTTAAGTATCTTTATAAACCTTAGATAAATATTCCATCACTTAGCTGAAAGACTTTCCGTACTGATTACTTTGTTGTGGCAGCCTGTCTCTATAAACTCGTCCTTTATGAATAGCCAACAATTTTATTTGCTCCAACCCCCTGGGGTTAAATCTTGTGTGATCCCTATCACTAATTGAGTGTGAAAAAACAGCCATTCCATTCCATTCATATCTGTGTCAGACAGTAAAATTAACTTCATTCCCCTCATCTTTAAATTTACAAAGTAATTTAGAACCTCCTTGTAATCTTGAGCAAGTTCAGGTTTAGCATGCAACTCAACCAGACATGTTATGTGCCTGGGGAGATGATAGTCATTGTGTACATGGTGTTGACATGACTCCAGGGTTTATTAGCTGTGTTCGTTCAGTTGTAAGACTGGGTGGCATGATTTATAAGATATGAGAGGAGGAAGAATTGTCTTGTTTACTCTAGGAGTAAGGTTTTATTAATACACAATTGGGTGGGAGTTGATTGTGACCGTTCATCCAGACAGATATGGAAACAGTTGTCTGTTAAACTGTACAGTTGTTTGGGTCCTTTCAGACCCAGACGGAGAGCTCGGCTTCACCCATCTTTACTGTTTCACGCGGAGCTTGAAACTGAGTAGCTACCCAAAAATTCTGCCACAACAAAGAGAGAGACAAAAGTTTAAGGTCACGGGTCAGTAGCCTACGGAAGCTGATGCGGGACATGCTACATCCACTTTTCCGCCCACTCCCGAGGTGCGCAAATATGCCCCTATTGGAGCACAACGGTAGAGGTTAATCTAAAGTATCTGCACCACAGGACTGTTCACACACGTAGAGACAGCTGCATCAGCTTTGCAGTAAACACACTCCACAGGCTTATTTTAACCCTTTACTGTTGTTTGGGTCCTTTTGGACCCAGACGGAGATTGCAGCTGTCACCCATCTGTACCGTTTCACGCAGAGCTCGAAACTGTGAGTAGCTACCCAAAAATTTGGCCACAACAACGAGAGAGACAATAGTTTAAGGTCACAGGATCAATAGCCTACGGAAGCTGATGCGGGGCATGCTATTTCTGCTTTTCTGCCCGCTCCCCAGGCGTGCAAATATGCCCCGATTGGAGCACAATGGTAAAGGGTTATCAAAGTGTAATGTAAATATTAAACTTGCTTGAAATCTTAATTCATCCAGTTGCACATATTTTCTGCTTTCAGCATAAATTTATGCAACTATTAATTAGCTTTCATAATATTTAGCCAGTATTAAAAGAAATTTTGTTGCTTGGTTTTCTTGAAGTTCTGTGAATGGTATGGATACTATATCAATGTTTTTTGAAGAAAGTCTGTCTCTGGAAGGTGTTTCACTTTACAGTACTATCTCAAAGAAAGAAAAAGAAACTACTCAAATCAGATTATTTTGTTATATCAAGTTTATTTTTGCACTTAGTTTTTGCTGTTTTATTTCAGGATATCCTGTAACATATAAAGTACAGTATATAAGGTGGGACTTTTCCATTTGAAAAGAAAACTGATAAAACAAAGCAAGAAATGATAATAAAAATTGGATTAAGTTAGCATGAGGTTTTTTTCCCAAGTATCAAGTGCTGGGGGTTTGGTTTTGAAATGCCATTCATTTTAAATGTTTGTCAAACACTTTGTTACAGCTGCTGTATTTTGGTGTCTAAGTCTGACACTCAGAAATGTGCGAGCTGTGTTTTGAAATTTGCATATATGGAAATCCCAGGAACTACTGTCAGCAATCATGACAGGTCTCACATCATGTTGATTTTTCTCATGACTGTTGGGTCATCTGATTTGATTGATTGCAGTTCAAATGTGTTAGCAAGTAGAGCTAGAAGGGATAGAACTTTTTGCCTGTACAAAGTGAAGTAGTAAAGTGTAGTCTGTGCTGCATTGGTGGTGCTAAAACTTGCTGTATGCGTAATATGTTGTGCATGCACACCCTGAGGATTCTATCCTCTCCGCAGGTTCTCCCTTTTCTTTCTTAACCCAGGGCTTCCTTTCAGAATCATAATCTCAACAACACTTGCTAGTAGTTGTCTCATCCATCCATGATGGTCCTGTGCAAATGTATGTGTTGGCAAGGTACAGGTACTTTACAACTTTTGAGATAAAATCTCACGTTACAGTGTTATTCAGTGACAAAGAATACATATCTATCAGTCCTCATTGTGTTTAGTCATCAAATATAAAGTGTATATTGCTCATTTTCAAGAAAAAAGCAGCACAGGTGAAATAGTTTCATTTTCTCTCATGTACTTTCACTGAGTTGTGAAGTAACTTGTGAAGATGTGGATCATATTTGTGAACCAAGTGTGTGACATTATTATGCAGCAATTCCCAGAGTTAGGGGGAGGGTGTGTTCCTAATAATACCTCCTACATAGAGGCAGCAGTGTAGACATTTGTTGACAATAAAAACAGTGTGATTGCTAAAACTTTTTTAAGAATGGGGGTGTTTAAAAGGGAGATATGTGTTTTGGAGGGTGGAAACTATTTGGGACAAGCCATTTTCACTTCAAAGAGGGTGTGCTCAGCCCTGTCAAATCTTAACTTTAATGGAAGATTAATGGAATTGGTTTTAACCTGTATCATACTCCCTCCAAGGTCAAAAAAGGCAAGGATTAAAAAGTTATACCAAATGCAAAGGTGGTAGTATTTTGAAGCAGTCCAATAGCTGTTGTTTTGTTTTCATTGCTGAATGGAGAAAATTGTGAAATTCAGAAAAACCGAACATCAAATTTTGAGGGTGAACAAGATGGCTGCTCACATTATTGACCATGGAAAACATGGATTGGATGCAAAAAGAGCATTTGGTCAGGACTATGGAACCTAGATACCTTCCAGATCAAAGGTTATTCTGTAGAGCACTGCTTAAAGGGCAAGAGCAGTCATCCCAAATTGAAGAAGTGTAGTAGACTGTCCAGTTTCATGATTGGCTATTGGGAGTCATGTGACAATGTTTTTTCTCTTCAAATGTGAAATTTACCAGAAATAACTGCTTTGTTTACCTTGAGTATGCAATAGTTAAGCCATAAAATTCATTGAAAGATACTTTGAAGAGAAATACTGTAAGATGAAAATTGTGTTACAGTATTTAGCTTTTTCTTCAAAGTAAGTTTGGGGGGACTGTTCTTTACCTTTAATACTTTATTATTGGATATAGTATTACTGCTGCTTCAATTCATTATAGTGCTATTATACTGTACTGTAACACTAACTCAGACTGTTGCTCATTAATCATTTTAGTCCATATTTGGGATGTTTTCTCTCAAAGTACCACTCATTGGAGCCAGAGACAGTACATTACCGATCCACCAGCTGTTTGCTGGGTCATGAGTGAAGGATGCACGTAGCATTTTTACAGTAACATTCTCCACTTCCTCAAATTACTGTATGTACAGCAATTGAATTGGTATCACGTACATTTTAATTTATGTAGAGCGTGTAGGTGTAAGTTGTGTATTTTATGCCTCCTGTTTCATCAATAGAAATTATTGCAGTTGTTACTTGAAGTGAAATTTTCAAGTGTCATTTCAAACAGTGGAAGATGGAGTCATGTGTTGACTGAGGTTAACTCCCCTGTTTTGGGATATTGGGCACCCAGGGCTGTATGAATTTTGCTTGTATGATCCTTCTGTCACACTGCACCTGATTCAGGACATTCGAGGGCTTGCACAGGATCATAATAAGGAGCAATCCCTGCTTATCAACTGCTGCCCTACCAATCCATAAAAGTACCTTTCTATAGGTGGCACTCACTACATTATAGTAATCTCAGTCCCACCCTCAGTGGCAGTAATCTCAGTGGCAAGATGATGTTGGACAATAATTCTGAACTTGCTCAAGTTGCTCTATAAACAGGTGGAAACCTTTTCAAAAGGGCATGTTACTGCATAAAGCTTCATTATACTGTCCTCTGTGAATTTTGTACTCAGTTTGAAAATACTTCTATTTTGCAAGGAAAGTAAAACAAGTCACTGTGTTACTACTGGTTAGGAGTGGCAAATAAGAAATTGAGTCAGATCAATTGCTTTTCCCTTGTCATTTAAAGGCAAAGAGCAGTCCCCAAAACTTATTTTGAAGAAAAAGCTAAATAACTCAATTTTTATCTTATTTCTCTTCAAAGTATCTTTAATTACATTTTATGGCTTTACTATTGCATATTCAACGTAAACCAAAAGGTTATTTCTGGTAAATTTCACATTTGAAAAGAAAAAAACTTTGTCACATGACTCCCAACAGCTAATTATGAAACTGGACAGTCTACTACATTGTTTCAATTTGGGATGACTGCTCCTGCCCTTTAAGAGGCTGTTCAGGTGACTCATGTGCTGGGGAATAGTTGCAATGTTTTAGCCTGCAGTGCAATGTTCATACAGTACGTCATGACTAATGTACGTGCTTGCTTTCAGCAATTCTGCTATACTGTAGCTCTGCAGTGGTGTCACTGCACTTAAAACTGGAAGCATGCATGACTTTAACTGTGTGCAAATCAGTGTGTTTACCAAAGAGGTATTAACTATACTTCAAGGGTACACAGCTATGAAAAATTTTGGATGCCAAAGAAAAATATCTCTCAGAATATTTTAGTTACCATGGCTACTCACCATCAGCAGTAGGGGAGCTTATATTTCAGTTTTGAGGTTTGATTGGGAGCTGGTAATCCTTACTGGCTAATGTGCATTTCTCCCAATGGTGGTTGAAAGTCAAGTGTGAATTTTGCGTCATACTGGGCATGTAGAGTACTGCATACTTGTACTACATGTGCCTCAGTGCGATTTAATTAACTTCTTTTTGTTGTCTTTTTTTTTCATTGCGTCTTTGTCCTGAGTCATATCCAGAGTGTGCCAATTCTCCCAGACCCTTTAGGAGACTCATGGATTTTTCACTTTCCTTTGGACCTCCTGTCTACAGTAAGCTCAACAAACTTCCTGCGTTAACTGACAAAATGTTGTCAAAAATATTTGAAACTGTTGAGTTTATAAAAGAAAGCTTATCCCTTGTGGTGACCACACCAGTTGCAGATTCCATGTACTGTATCTCTTCTTCATGATATAAATTTATAATTTATCATCCACTGATTTCTTTTGTGAGCCTGTTGTTGTAGCAGAAAGGGACTATTACAAGCTGATCATTTATGCCTCATACCATACCCCATGTACTGTATACTATTGTATTACATGTGTGGAGAAATGCTTATCTCCCAAGAAGCGAGTGAAATTATTTCCCAGAAAGAAAGTAGAATTTCCCACAATTCTTCCTATATTTTCATGTTCAGAAAAGTGGAATGACATCCAATTGCCAAGCTTCTTCTCAGATGCCTAAATTTCTTGGGGAAGTGCCTTCCAGTTTTGCAACTCCGACCCCACCTCCCAATTAAACCATTACAACACATTTACAGCAGAAATGGCCAATACTGAACTTTATACATTTTGTACAAGGAACTGTTTGCACGCAACATATCATGTTTATGGTTGTTTAACACATCAGGTTACCACATAATTTAGTGTAAGATTTCATTCTTCATCACAAGATGCGGCTATCGACACTTAAAAGGTAGGAAAAAATAACAAATTGAATGAAATTTCCTTTAGCTGTGAGCTGTTGTGATCTTAACATGATCAACTGTTACAGAAAAAATTTCTTTCCTGCCTGAAACTACACGTAATCAGTTATTGGAATTGAAGGTTGTCCCAACTTCTAATATGAAAGAAGCCAGTGAGCCACAACTAGCCACAACTAGGCTGAGACTGCAGCTCGACTTGAACCAAATGGTTGGAACTGCAATGCATGGGCTGTCTAACCTAACCTAACCTGACTTCAAATATTGTGAATGCATTTATCTTCAGAATTAAGAAGGATACACATCTCTATTTTAATCCAACTACAGTAGCACTGCAGCTAGCCATCAATAGGTGTAGGGTGTTGTGATATACTGTAGGTATCGTACATTATGTGTTGCACTACAGAACACAAGAAAATGGGGGAATGCAATATACAGCAGCTGTTGTACATAGTGTATGTACGATCCACAGGCCTTGAAAACAATTACTGTGTAATGCCATGATTGCGTTACAAGTGTTTGTTGGAAAACAAGTGAAATACACAATGTCCAATCATTCCTGTAGTACACTACTTATGGAAGAAAGTGTGGAGCCCACAAACTTGCTTCACATACATGCTTCAAATGTATACACTTGCAACCTTACAGAATACAGTACAGTATTTTAGGTGTAGGTACACCAGTGTTAGCGCTGGGACTTGAAATTTTTTGGGGAAATTCCCCCCTTCTGAAGAATTTGGGGGGGGGGGGGGAATCTCATTTTAAGGGGGGGGGGGAGTTTTAAGTTCTGAGAAGTTAAGTCGAGTCTGCAATCTGCATTTACCAATAAAGAGATTAATGAAGTACAGTTTTTAACATTGCCAATAACTGATATGAGAAAACAAGATTTCAACAAAGTTAGATGTATCAGTTGGTCTGGCTTCTTTGCATGTGGCGCAGAACATTTCTCCTTTCTCGTACCTTAACCATGGCCAAATTTTCAGCCAATTTAACTGAAACTTGTCAGCTTTTTTCTTCTTAGTTTTACTACTTTTGTTAGCAGACCTAATGTATGCTTAGGCCTACTAGTAGTATTACTATTTACGTTATTATCGCTACTCTGTAGCGGTTTGAAAAGTAATCCAACTTTGACTTGGAGGCCATTTTCACACTTCACAACAGTCTAAAACACGACCGATGTTTGTGTAGTTTCAGTACACACACTGCACAGAGCTAGCTGCCACTGCTGCGCGATTGTACGCAAGGCCTACAGCCCTACACTATAGGTGGCGCTAGTACAAGCATACCCAGTCCATGCAGTATGGGTGTAAGGGTGTACTGTGTAGAGCTTCATTTTACACAAGCATTTATACAAAGGGTGACTCATCAATTTTCAGAGTTTTTATTGGTATAATGGACAAGTAACTAAGTTGTGCTTTGATTATAACCCTATCGCTTATGCAAGAAAAACGATGCGGGAATTTCCCGCAGAAAAATATTTTTCTTGCGAGATTATTGATTCTGTTGCGGGAATCCCGCAATTGCGCAGCTTAGCGCGAAACTGGGGTACACAGTGCTGGCCCCTACATCCTGTGCGACCTTGATTAACCTGAAAATCGTGATAGGTGTTTCAGACCTAATGCTGCTAACTGCCATTGTTTTGTCATAAAAAGTGGACAACTTTGCCCTTTTTCAGGCATTTAAACTCTCTCCCCTTAGACCACTTGCTCAGGATGGGATATTTAATTCTCCCTGATTTCTTTTTCTCAATGGTGGCATCTCTGCATATCTCTGAAATGCGCAAAATTATATTTTTGTATTTTTGTACAATTTACATAACTTTTTTTCAAGTTCTGTAATATAATATGCATCTTTTGTTTTCCATTAAAAGTTAAACCTTTCAGTTTCAAGTTAAGAAAACTGAATGTTGTTGACATGTACAAAGATATGATCCTTATCAAAATAGTCTTACAATAACATTGAAAATTTTGGTAAATCACACCACATGCAGTGCTATCCTTTATTGTACCTTTACTTAAGTCAGAAGGTTATTAAATTTCCTTGTTATCCTCACTCTGAAGGAAACTGTCAAATTACAGTTAATATTTCATGCAGCTACAGTATGTATTGTTTGATCTTACCAATGTAATACAAGCTCCAGACCAAACCCTTAACCTATTCAAACTTTAACAATTGTTGAGTTGCTTCAAGCTAACACTTACTGCAGTGGAAAAATGTGATACCATAACTAATACTGTAATATGCAAAGACTACATATTTTCAAGTTTTGTTGTTGGAATTGAATGAAAGATAGATTCCCCGCAATGGTTTTAAACCTCAAATAGTTTAAAGTATCAAAAATCAATTTTGGTAATTTTAACTTTTTATTTCATTGATTTTAATTTCCTTTTTTAAACTGACTTCAAAGTTGGTTCATGCAAATTGCAATGTATCTGGTTTTCAGGGGAGGGGGGTCCTGCTGTAAAAGGTCCTGCATTGAAAAAGATACTTTCTCAATAAAATCAGCACAACTTAATCTTGGAGACTGTTTAAGCATAGCTCGGAACTTGGGAGCTATGCAGTAGTCTTATATAGTACTATATCATGGCAATGCTTAAGTTTGGAAGCTTCAGTATTGAATGTTTTGTCGTAGCATGTATTGGTGGTGTGTAAAAACCTATAACGCTTCTTCTTACCTCACCTATAACTGCTATTGAACAGTCCATCTACTGAAAGTCAAATTGTCATAGATTTGTGAAAATCCAATTAAGTTGTTCAATTCTCATAGGTCATGTAACAATGACTTGTTTTTGATTTCTTGCCGTAGGCAGGCAAGGAATCTATGCGATGGTGATGTCGTGTGTATGTGTGTGTGTGTGTGTGTGTGTGTGTGTGCATATGTGACACTTTGGCTTGTAAACACGATATCTCAAGAAGGGTAAGTGTGACTAACCTCATATTTGGTGTGTAGGTTGGTCATATTGAGTAGATGATCCCTATTGTTTTTGGTGGACGTCAAAGGTCATTTGGGGTCACGAGAGGTCAAAACCTTGTAAACACGATATCTCGAGAATGGTACATGTGAGTATGCTCACGTTTGGTGTGTGGGTTGGTCATATTGAGTGGATGATCCCTATCGATTTTTGTGGAGGTCAAAGGTCATCTGGGGACACGAGAGGTCAATAGGTTAGAAATTGCTTTTAAACATGGTATCTCAAGAAGAGTAAGTGTGACTTATCTCATATTCGGTGTGTGCATTGGCCATATTGAGTAGATGATCCCTATTGTTTTTGGTGTAGGTCAAAGGTCATTTGGGGTCATGAGAGGTCAAAAGGTCAAAACTTCTTATACACGATATCTCAAGAACGGTACATGTGACTTTGCTCATATTTAGTGTGTGGATTTTTCATATTGAGTAGATGATCTCTATTGATTTTCCCAAAGGTCAAAGTTCATTTGAAGTCCGCATGTTCAAAGCCTGACAAGCTTTCCTGCACAGTCTTTCAAGAAAGGTCACTTGTAGGGTGCTGTAACTTGTCATGTAGATGGCACGTAGTGAATACATGGTCCCAGAAGTTTTTGGTGGAGGTCAAATGTCATTTGGGTTCACAACGGGCAAGGGGGATCTCAATGTAGGAAGATTGGATGTCTTGCATGTATACTTTGTGGGCACATTATGGAGCCCTGTTAATTGAAAAACATTGTTAAGCAATGTCAATGTGAAAAAATGCCTTACATTTCAGCGGCAAGGAATCACTAAGCCTTTTGGCTTTCTGGTTAGGATGTTGGGGTTGCCTAATTTTAATTTGTCACTAGCCTAGTAAATGAAGGAAGCAAAGGATGGGGAAATATTTGGTGAATTTTTTTAATCACTTTTGCCACAAATAGCGTATACATAAGTTATGGCAGTGTATACAGCTGCACAATGCATAATTCAGTTGATATATATACATTACAGTATGTAGATCTTACAGTGATGTCATTCATGATCTAATCATTCAGTGGTTTCCATGGTTTTTGTCCTCCAAATCTTTCCCTGTCTCTTGGCAAAGTAGTACTATCAGAGCTTCCCCTGGATGCTGTAATGTTGACTAATTGAATGTCTGGTGAAGTATAAATCTCCATTATTGACAAATTATATTAAAAACTGTTGTGGGTTCATAATGTAGTGTCAGCAGCTGGATGAGTCTGCTGTATTGATTGATTTGTCAAATATTATTACTGAAAGTGACTGTTTTTATAAGGTATGAAACCCTTCTATGAATAGTGACACCCTTGGATACAGCTGTATTTGCAGAAGTTTTGTAGTTGTCATTTCGGTATATGCTAGTGTGTATATTGCTGTAGGTTCCCCATGCATTGCTAGTGCCGTGCCCTAGCTGTACTCGTGGTATAAATCATGTATGCAAGGTACACTGACCAAAGTAGAAGCCAGGAATCAGAAAGATATGGTATTACTAGCATTGTTTTGGAGTGGATTGTAAAATGGGGATTTTCAGGAGGCAAAATTTATTGACTTCAAAATATGTGCACAAAAATTTTTCTTTCAGAGGTGAATTCAACTCAGTGAGCATTCTGAAGATAATATTTTCAAAGCAATGCAATTTTTCATGAGCTTTAGTACATTTATGAGAAATTTGTGATGTCATCCAAGAACATCAATGGGATTATTACATTCAATTTATAATTACTTTGATGTAGCTGCAGTTTCCAAAGTTTTAGAGCAGCCAAAAATGAAAGATCATGGAGTAGAGTAATATTAGATCAACAGGAAAAGATATGCAAACATTGCAACACTTATCAAATTTCAAGGACAAATAGGACATTTAATTTAAGAAAAACAAACAGAATGTGACACAATATGTGTCCACATTTCATAACTTTCTGTGGCTTTGTTGAAATGTAGAGGTATCTTGTAGCAAAAGAAAAAGAGGAAAATAAAAAAAAAAAAAAGAAAAGCTTAAAAGGCCCACTTCTCTCACCCTACAAATTCTCCTACCCTTCTACATAAGCCCCTCCCACAATTGTCTGAAATTCATCCTCATCCAGATACAATCTCATTACTTCTAGGGGAGTATAGAAAAGCTCAATGTGTATTCAAACCACTCTCAGTACAGTTGATGTTGTGTAATATTGCTTTGGTACTCTGCATTGTTTGAATTAGCTGTCAATCAAAAAGCTGAGCCAATAGAGAACTTCTCTTAACCTCTTCAAGAATTGTAGTTTGGGATAAGAGGATTGGTCCATTAAAGTGAGACAGATCAGTTAGGAAAAGGTGTTGCAACAGGGCGTGAAAGTCATTGTGGAATATTTTCGTCTTCCTTATGAGACCCAAGTCAAAATCCACTGGTTAATGGCTACTGACATAGCTTGTCATTTTAATTGTAAACTTGCTTTGCAAAAACCTGCATCCAGTAATCAAATTTATGTCTTCAACCAAAAAATGACAAACAAAAGGTAAGAAATTTTTGTTATTCCTTGATGCTACGTTGGCAGAAATCACAGTGTAACCATGGACAAGATATACTGTACCATCATGGAAGTACTACCTCAGACTTCCATGAATAATGTACAGAGTGAAAGTGCCCTTGGTGACTGCCCTTTGTTCTGGCACACCTCTGTACTGACAATCTCTGTACTCATCTACAATCAAATGGTTAGAACATTCAGGCATGTTGGAACAAATTCTATGTTAGAGCGTAATGGATTTTTTTGAATTTAGGGGTGTCATAATGGCAATAATCAGTGCCCTCTCCCTGTGAACATGATACTGCAGTACTATGTGCTGTAACATTATGGACTAAAGGCTATTTTTCTGGTTCCACTGATGCAAGAAACTTCCAAAGTGTTTTACACTGCAGCATTTATTTATCGCTACTGTGGCGAGTCTGTGCATGGTCTTGAATAAATCATATAATATGGTCATAGTAACTCTTATCAATAAGAAAATGAACTTAGTAGTTGTATGCAATACTGTAGATCACACTGTGACATACCAATCGTAGGGTTGTCAGAATTACGCTTTTGTTGAGTCACTCTGTCTTTATCTGTAATACGGAAGGTGTGAAGTTTTATACTATTCATTGGAACCAGCGCACAACAGTATAAAAGTACTGCACTAAAGCAGTGGCCCTCTTTTGTGAAATGAGTCATGCAATATTTGCTAAGATAAATTCTTGTGGTCAAAATTAAGATGTTCTTTTCCAATAGACATTTCACTTCCTTTGCTGCTGTACTTTGATGTAACTATTGCAACTCACCTCTGTATGTAAACTATTGATGCAATACTTGAAATCTCATGGAAAAGGTAATGCAATGTCATGACACAATGCAAGATTTATGCAAAAATAGAAACCAATCACAACCATTGTAAATGAAAAGGGAAAAACTGCTCTTTTGTAGCGTACCGTGGTATTCGAAGAAATTTTATCAGCCGATGATTAGTACCATGAATTTTCCAATTTTACAGACATTGTACAGTTTAAAGACATTACTTTTAAATAAAGTGCTTGCAGCAGGCAATTGCTGGGTGTTTGAAAGGGTAATTAAAGGAAGAGGGGAAAAGCAAGACAGCTTAAGTGAAGTTAGCCTTTTCATACACAGTACAAATTTCTGAAGATGAGTCCTCCCTGAAGAGCAACATGGCAACAAAAAAGATTTTAAGACCTATAACATCCTGCCTTGCTGTAGTGACAAGGAGATTCAGAGAAAAGAACAATATCTTACTGGGTGTGTTGTAATATTCCCATGATACAGGACTGCCAGACTTTGCACAGGGAGGTACAGACAAAGCAGTGGTAGGTTGTCTTTGACCTGACATAGTTCTGCTCAGATTCTCATGATGAAACATTCCATCTTATTTTTTGTTACATCTTCCTTCTCTGCCTTTTTACATCTCATAGCCTCAGGGAGGAAATAAAGCACACTACATATACTCCTGATATAGTCAGGTTTCACATCTCGTTAACTGATTAATAGTAAAAAATGTGTTAAAATACACAAAAGTAACGTCACATTTGGAGTTAACTAACAGTGCAGTAAAGCATGTGTTAACTGCCTTTTATCCAGTGTGAACACAATGAAAGCATAGATCATTTCAGGGCACAGGTCATGTAACAAACTCGGATACCAGTTACACCCCACACCGCCTTTGATCTACTGGGGTGTCTATGGTGCATTCCCAACAAGCAATGTGACAGTATGTTAAATGAATATCAGTATAAATGTTGCATGAGAATGTACAATGAGAAAATGGATGCATTTTTCTGTCCATTAATTATTAAGTCGGCATTCATCTTCTGCAAGTTACCTGTACAGTAATTTGTGATTTGTGTTTGTATGTAGAAAAGACTACTGTGCCAAAGAGGATTACAATTTGCTTCACTTTGTGATTGATTTTCAAGGGCAGTAGTTCCCTTAAAAAGAATTGCATGGAATGTATTTTGTTGAAACAGTATGATTATATAGTAGGCCGATGTAACTATATAAACATGAAAATTAATTTTTAATAGAGCACAATTTGAAATTGGTCCTGGACCCTACTTTTATGAACATGTACTTACCTTTTACTCAGTGTTAATGAAATGAAAGGAATTGTTAGGTTTGATAAATTTGTAAAATAAGCTCTTTTTAGAATGAAAAGTATTAGCTTGAACAATTATCCCAGTGGCAATATTTTACTGTAAGTGAAACTTGAATACTGCACATTTTTATACACCACAAGTGTTTTGAAAAGAATTGTAACATTCAGACAATATACTGTTCAATTGTGCTGTACTATCCTACTCTCTGTGATTCTGTCTGATGGTATCTATATTGGTATTCATTTTGAATGATATAAAGTGATTGGATGATTACCCCCACAGACAGTTGTATTTATGTATTCTGTTTCAATAAAATCGTATCACTGTATCTTCATATAAAAGGCAGTTGTGACATGCTAAATGCTAATCTACAAACACCCACTGAATCTGAGGAAGATTATCTGAAACAAACTCAATCAATCAGTTATCTACAACAATAAATTTGACTGATGGGGGATTTCTTTATACCTAGTAGTCTGGTTGATATCTTACTGAATAAACTCAACTGTTCAACAGCATTCAAATAGTAATCCTCTTCAAGTTCTGAGTAGCTTTTACATAGCAATGTTTTGATGAGCGAACACACAATGGGTCATTTGGGCAGATCTCAGCTTTGAAAGTGGGAAGGGTCTATTTAGTTGAAGTAATTCAGAAGGAACATATTGTAAATGAGCTGAAGAAGCTGAAGACAGTTTGCAAAGTTTCTGAAGATTCCTTGAAGTAACCAGCTGCACAGAATCATGTGCAAGTTAGTTTACTTTTATGTATTGTAGAGTATCCTCAGATGTATCATTATCCAGATAATGACAGTTTTATGGAAGTGAATTGCAGGGTTCCTAAATAATGTAAGTCAGCTTTTAACAAATTTTGATAGTTCTAAAGTTGAAATCATATTTGGGCTAATGTCAATATCACCTTGAAAAGTGGTATGCATTGTAAAAAATGTATCATATTGTACAGTTTAAAACCTCATACATGTGTATACATTTTGGATTTGTTCAAAAGTCTGTTCCAGGCCCATAGCCAAGGGGGAGGGGGTAGAACGTGTGGGGAGAAGGTCCTCTCAAAAATGTTTATCTCCCTCTAGGGATTTTGAAGTTTGCCATTGACTTAATACAAGTTTGGCCCTTCTTCATGTAGGAAATCTTTTCCCTTCCCCTAGAAAGTTTTTTGTCCCACTCGCTCACCCGAACCTTGTAGATATGGGCATGGTCTTTCAAAAATTTCAAACCTCACTGAAAACTTTGGAGTGATGTGTACCTCTTCACATTCAAATAACCACTCCATGATATTGCAGTATAATAGATAGGTAAGATGGAGTTTTAATTACAGCCCAGTTTCTAATTAATGACCTACTTGGGCTGACTACTGCCTTTTCTCCAGTTGTGGCTCACTGGCTTGTTTCCCTACTCCATTGCTTATGCTGAGCACCAGGCTCAATGGCAGTAGGTTCCATTTTTAAATACTTCAGTATGACCTAGCTAGAAGTTGAACTCGAGACCTCCATGTCTGCAAGTTGGATGGTCTAAACACTTGACCATGCAGTCGGTTATAGTCTGACTGCATTACAGTACAGAACATATCCCTGCTTATTATTGCACTCTGTTATTCTTTCAGTTTAATATTGATTTATTTTATGCAAAGACAAACTGCATGCATGAGTAATTTCACAATATTAAAATTTGCTTTGAATTCCTCTTGCTGTGTAAAAGTTTAAATGAAAACATTGCTGTTTTTTTTTTCTTTTTTTTACCATTAAGTAGGCCTAAGTACTGTACTTTACAAATGAAATTGTGTCAAAGATAATTTTATATTCAATATTAAAATGTTCTTCCTCATATTAAAATTCTACTAGCTAGTACAGTATTAGTAACTAAAATCTTGAATTTTAAGTGATTATTTGTGTTTTACAAAAGGAAAATGTATTATATTATTCTTACCAAACTTTTCACTAGCTGTCAAAAAGTCCATTTGAACAAAGAGGATGAATAAATAACTCTGAATGCAAAACTCCTGCCACATTTTGTTCAGTTTCCATCAAAATAACAGCAAAAAATGTGAAAATGGACAATGATAGGTTGCAAACTGTATTCAATTTCGTCCCACCCCTGAATGCCCCATCCAATAAGAGTGCGCTTATGTATGAATATTCATTACACTGAAATATCAAACATATAAGGAACAAGTACTCTGTCAATGGTGATTGGGTGTGGGTGATTCAAATTTCTGGTAATACAGTACCTTCACAAAACTGTTTCATTTGTGAAATGTGGGGCTTTAATGTTGTTTCAAAGGTGTTGTTACTGCAGGTTTTAGTGGTTGCTTTGCATTTAGACTCATAGCAGGATTAAAGGCATATTTTCATCATCCCAAACAGAATTCTCCCAACCTACTTACTTCTAGCCCCTCCCACATTTATCTAAAAATCATCTTTATCCAGACACAATCCTTGTTTATTGCTTCATGGCTTGTCCCAGTGGCCATACAAGTCCATAATGTGTAATCAAGACACTCTCAGTGCCCATGCTGTGTAATTTAGCTATGATGCATTGTTTGAATGTGATGCCAATCAAAGAGCTGTACCAATTGAGAGTTTTGGATGTATACTGAAACTGTAGTTTAGGGTGATGAATGACTACCTTTAAATACAGGGTTAAACATTAGGGTACTGTGTGAAACCATCAACCTGGGAAAAACAATTGACCAAGTGAGTAAATTTTCATTTTTTTTTTTCATTTTTTGGTTTCTAACCCCTGGACTGTGGTCTTTCTCTGTATTCAACCTACATAACATCTTTCTCATTCGAAAGTGGGAAGGTTCTGCTTACAATAAAATGACTACCTACGAGCTGGGCTGTATTCTTTAATTTCACTCTTCATGCACATATGTGCTTATATTGTAGAAAAGCCATATTATACTACTGTGCTTTGTACTGTAATCAGAAGCTGGAAACAGCTACTGTAGTGTGAACATTGAATCTTCTTCATTGGTACCCACATAGGTGTGAAAGCAGATTAAAGTCAGACTGCGTTTTCAGAATAGCTCACAAGCTTTTCAGTGTTTTGCAG
The DNA here is from genome assembly GCA_037179385.1 of Holothuria scabra. Lineage (NCBI taxonomy): Eukaryota > Metazoa > Echinodermata > Holothuroidea > Aspidochirotida > Holothuriidae > Holothuria > Holothuria scabra. The sequence continues at coordinate 62,502,805 of CM074181.1, forward strand.
TCTTTCTCTAAATTTAAGTACCCTTACTGTCATGGTTTTAAGTTATGAAAGATTTCATCTGAAAAAAAAATAGGGTATGCTTTTATCTTCTATGAAACACAATGAATCATTTTAGCTAATTAGGGTCTCAGACCTACTGCAGAGCACTCCCCAAGAGCTGCATACAGTATGAATCATATTTTGCAATTGAAAGAGGATGTTTGAAAGTTTCAAGCAGTCAGGAACCTTATCCTGTTTGCAAACTCAGTTTATTTTTTCATGAAATAAATCCCCCATGAGACCCCCAGCAGTTAAATTCTACAATGAAGTTATAAATGATGGGACATCTCAGTGGTTGTCGTACATGTTTGTGTTTTTATTGTACAGGGATATGTATAATAGGTACTTGCTCCAGGAACCATTGAATGTAAACATAGTAAACCACTATTAATGGACCTTGTAGGAAAGGAAGAAGGAAGGGAATAGTATGGGACTAAGATGTTAGTAGCCTGTGTAGCACTTCTGTGGCTGTTGATGACTGTTGATTTTTTCATAGCGATGAGCTATGGATGAAAATATTCATCCGCCCCGCGGGCTAAGATGTTAGATGCACTTTTACAGCCCAGTTTCCAACCTATTGGTTCAAGTGAAGCCAGCCACTGCCTTTTTCCCACTTGTGGCTCACTGGCTTGTTTTCCACACTCCATTGTTCACGCAGAGCATCACACACAACGGCAGTGCTATAGGTTCCTATTTTGGAGTCTTTGGTATGACTCGCCCTGGGAAGCGAACACGGGCCTTATGCTTGAGAGGCAGATGCTCTACCATTAGACCAAACATGCATTCAGTATGGGACTAAGAAGACTGGTGGCAAAGAACCATCCCCACACTGTAGCATATGAGGTGGGGGAGGTTAAAATATAATTGCATGAAGAAGCATCAAACATGGTTTTCAGGCCTGTTATATAATGTTGAAATCAGTTTTCCAAGTTTGTGTTGAATTTAAGGGCAATTAAGAGCAGTCACCTTGACTTGACTCAGTTCAGTAGATTGCCCTATTTCATGGTTGGCTGTTGAGAGTCATGTGACAACAATTTTCTCTTCAAATGTGAAACTTGCTAGAAGTAACTGATTGTTTTACCTTGATATGCAAATTATGTTAAAATATGATAAAAGATGCTTTGAAGAGAGAAATAAGAGGAAAGACTAGTTGTGATAGTTAGCCCTTGTTTTTAAATAAGTTAGGGGGAGGGGACTGCTCTTGACGGTTAAGGTATGGCTATCAGGAGAGATGCAAGGTGGGGGTATATAGGTTGCAATGAGGTAAAGGACCCTTTGTCTACAGCCCTGAGTGACTGATAACCAGGTGCACACAGATCTATCCATTATCTACTGTAGCTAAGTACTCCTACAGTAGACCTGTATTTTGCTGGGAACCCATGGAGATTGCTCAGGAATGTCACTTCTTTATTTCTTCTTGAGCAAAGAAGAATACACACTTGCTAAGGACTGTTCAGTGATACTTGATTGATGTGCCACACCTTTCCAAGTGAAGTAAAATAACATTAGAAAGCTCATCTATATAAATTCAATTTCCAACTACCCTGTAGGCCTACCGTTCACCTCAGCTGTGTTTAATTTCATGTGAATGGTCTAGTCAGATTCCGGCACTTATAGTGACAGCATGAAGTTTCACACTTACCGCTCTGGTTATATCAGAGACGGGTACAGCCAGGGACTGCGGAGATGGAACTGTCTAACCCCACTTTTCTGCTGTAAGCATTTTGGACCTGGATCTTACATTGATATTTTATTGATTGGGTCGCTGTGGTGATTAGCCTATCCCCCCCTCCCATTTCAAAATTCAGTCCTCATCCCCTGACAGTGCACTGCAGGGTTCAGTATGGGTCTACTGTAAATTCAATGTTAAAAACTTATTTTCCATACATTTACACAGTTTATTAAGCATTTACAGTAGGGTGCACCCTCTGATACCTGGCAGTGACTGTAGGGTACGCCATCTGATTCTGGGCAGTGACTGTAGGGTACGCCATCTGATTCTGGGCAGTGAGTGTATGGTGTGCCCTCTGATTCCAGGCATTGGCCAGTCAAACTTGCATCATTCCGTCTGAGTTGTGAAGCAGTGATTTTCAAAATTATGTTGTGTTAGAAAAAGTCTATTAGGTTCGATATACAGTGGATACTAGGTGGATCATCGGTAGATCAATATTCTACAGGAACCACTCCCCAGCAGGCTTAATTCTAGAAAGTATTGCTTGTGTAAACTAAATTATTTAATAATGTTAATCCAAAAATTTTACACTTGTTTCAAAACTCTGTCATCATAGCAGGTGTTTGGCGTTATTGTTTGGTCTGTTGGTGTGAAAATGCTATGAAATATGATCTTGATAGATTGGATAAGAGAGGTGGGAAGGATTATTGGGGAGAAACTGATTAATGTTGAAACTGTATATCGAAATGAAGTTGTAATGTCGAGGGACATCATGGAGGACAATAGCCATCCCTTAAATTGTGTATCTAATAATTGTCTGATTCCTAGGTTGGGTCGTTTCAGAGTTCCCTATACTGTAACTAATCGTCACTCTTCTGACTCTATATTACACATTCACGTTGGATGTGTCATTAAATCTTATGTTACTATAATGACTCTTTGCAGATGATGGTAAACACTGCTGTCTGTGAAAAATCAACATACTTTTTCATGATAATATAGTAGGGTAGTCTACTCTTCTTGAAGTACATAGGGAGGTGATTAGTTCATGTACAGTTGAATGTGTCAGATTGAGGTAAGATTTTTGTAAAGGTTTTGATCACATTGTTTCTTTGTGTTATTGTTGTCTTACAATGTCAATGGAACACTTCATACTGAGATATGCCACGTACAAATTTCACAATGTAGACTTCCGTGGGACTGCAGTGCAGGTTGGGCCTGATTTGAAATTTTCTCCATGGAGAATTAGTGGGTTCTTGTAAAGGTTGACCAATTGTGTGGAAAAATGATATTCTGGCAGAGTTGCTGTAACCTAGAGTAGGCCTATGGTTCTTTTTCCTGGAAGCTGGGTGGAGCTTATGGCCAATTATTGTGAAATGTGCACATTGTCATTCAGTCCCTTTCACACAAAGACCTAACTTTACAGTGCTTTCCAGTTCTTCTCTTTGCAATACTGTATGTTGAACGTAGTATGACTCCAAGCTTGCAAGGGTTGAATGGAAATGAGTTTTCCAGGTAAAATCTACAATATGTTATTATAATGATTCTTTGCAGATGATGACAAACACTGCTGTCTGTGAAAAATCAATACTTTTTCATTCTTCCTAAAGTACCATTGGTTTTGTGTGCCAATAAAGGCTGTTCCTAGCTTCAGCGAAGTCTTTTCATTGCGGAGTTGGTTTTAGCTAGATTAACTTGAAATTTAGCACAAGGGCAATTCTTGCAACATCTGTTTGCAAAGTGGTTGTGGCTATTCTCTTGGAGAACTCTGCAGTATGGTACAGTAGCTGAAACATGCTACTCAGCTCTAATGATTGTACACCCATGTACCTGTACAGTATTTCATGTTTGGATTCTAAATTTCATATTTTGAGGCAATATTAAAAGATACAACATTCCTTAATTGCTTGAAAAGCAGTGATGTTCAAATTATCTTCAATTTGTTGACATTGTTAGCTGTGGAAATAATACACAAGGTTTGGTGATGCCTCTGGCTGAATTGCTGTACTGTACCCTCCCTTTAAAGGACTAACCCTTGCATCTCAAACCAGAATTTTTGTAGTAGTCTACAGAAATTCTCATTTGGCACAGCTCTTTGATTGTTTGCAAGTTCAAAAATAAAGAGTACAAGGCTGATATTACCAAACATGTTCATTTCTATACCTAAGTTGTTTTGTTTGAACATTGGGGCCTTTAACTCACCCTGAAGCAGTAAACCGAGATTGTGTCTTGATGAGGGTGGATTTTAGACAGTTGTGGGAGGGGCTTAAGAAAGTAGGTTTGGAGAAATGAAAGGTTTGGGGTGAGAGGCTCAGGTCTTTAATAATGAGAAAGAAAAACAAATGAGAAATTAATTATAATTTGTTCTGGGAATTACAGGCAGGATTAAAAAATGAAAGGTTATATATTTTAGATTTGTAGGATTTTTTTAACCCTTAGTGCTAGAAAATCAAGTTTCTTTATCCTGAAATTGGAAACTGAATTCTACAAAGAGAAGAGTTGAAATTTAAAAGAACTATCCATAATAGTATAAACATACTTGAAGAAGGACAATGAACAAACCACTGTTTTATTTTAAAAAGTATTATGAGTTTATTTTGAATGTTCTTGTTTATCATCAATTGGTTGTGATATACTGCACTTGTACCTTGAAGTAGTGCAGAACTCATCTGTAAATTGTCACCTGCTCTGTCTCTGTGAAGAAATTTAAGTATTTTAGTGAAATGTTTCCTGTTGGAAGATCCCTTTACTATGTCAAGCTTCCAGGTGAGTCATCTAGATTCGTAATCTGCCCTTGAAGGTTCTCACACTAATTTGTAGTTACTTCAACCTTCTGCATTTCTGACAACCAAGGCTTACATTTTTACACTTGAGTAAATACTATGGTGACTTGTAGAATATGATCTGTAGCTGATTTACAGCACTGAAGGGACAAGGATTACACTTTCTATCATATTTTCTTGAAAAGGAGAGATGATTAATTGCAATGTTCTGTTTTGACATTGGAGATTGGGTTCCAGTGATAAAATTGTAGTCAATGAGGCCAGGTGTATGTTAGAATAGAGGAGGCATGCCGTTTGGAAAATTGAAATGGCCATTTTAATAAACTTTGAGATTCACATAGCAGGATTAGATAGTTTTCAGGAGTTCATAAAACATGTACACTGTATGCATGATGTCATCAGTATGTTCTTTGGGTAAAATTGAATCTTGACATTGATTTATGTCATGTGAAAATTCAGATAGCATGATTTTGTGTAGAGCTATATTGATATTATAGTGAGACCAAAATCAAGTCTTTAAACCCTTCAGTATTACTGTACATGCATTTGCAAATTTTCTTCAAGCCTGTGCAAGATAGTATGTAGGTACAACAAAGTTCTGCAAGGCGTACTGTATTTCCCAGTATTTGGTAACACTTTTTGATCAGTTTTAAAGCTGGGTTGCAAAGGTATAATTTCCAGAGCTTGCTTAAATTTTAAAAATTTTGCATGATTTCATAAGTATTGTTAAAGGAGCAGTTAGAGTAAAAAAATTAATTTTCACACCTGAAAGAAAACTAAATATTTACTCAGTGTGGTGAAATTTCCATTCAAATTTGACTTGCACTTCTTGAGATATCAGCAAATGAAGTTACTAAATTTGTGTCCCAAAGTGTGATTGAGGGCAGCAGAGATTATATCATTTCTTCACATTGACAAGGAATGCTTTGTTTCCCTTTGTTTTTTCAGACTATTGTGTAGACCTCAACAATAATAGGAAAAGGATCTCCCCATGGGGATTGCAAAGTTTGAAAAGATTTCATGCCGCTTATGCAACCACATTTTGATAATATGGGATTGTTGAGGAGAAAAAAAAATTGTTAAGTTTAAAGAAAAACAAAAGACTGCCCATTAATGTGGGGATGTGATGTCATATGTGCTTGCTTCAAGTTCACTTTTTGTTGAAAATTTGAAATATTTATGTGCTCATATCTTGAGAACCACGCAATGCAAATTTCACAAAAATGCTCAGAATAAGTAAGAACTCCTCTAACATACCAATTCCTGTTGTGACCTTTAACCCTTCCTTTAATTGAAGCATGCAGAAAAGAAGAGGTGTGCACCTGATGTGGAGAACTTGAATGTTCCTGTCTCCCAGTTTGTGCAATGATTAAAAAAAAAAAAAAGACCTTCCAAAAATTAATGTCCCTGGACAGAAATCAACACTGAAAGATTTATTTTCAAATTTATTGATAGAGAAAAGGCAGAACTGTATTGTGGGACCAGCTCTGCAGGCAAATGATTCAATACAAAGAAATCCAGGAAGATATGATGTCATATGTGCTTGCTTCAAGTTCACTGTTTGTTGAAAATGTGACAACTTTACTTGCTCATATCTTGAGAACCACACATCTAATTTCAATGCAAATCCCACCAAAATGATTAGAATAAGTACCCCGCTAACATATCAAAACTTGATATGACCTTATACCCTTCATTCGTATGATACCTTTCACTTTATTTTAACTGTCTAATTTTTCATTTTCATTCCCCTCTTTGGATGGAATAACACTGGCAATGTGACCTACATATACAAAACAATATAAAATAAAGTAGCCACATTTAGGTAATTCCTGTTAGAAACATTTTGAACTTTGTGAAACTACTGTAAAAGAAAGGCTGGAAGAAGTGGTACTTTTAAAGAAAAGGGTTAAGTTATGAAACCATGGTATTACAAAATTCATAAGTGCATGCAGTAACTTCCCTCTCAAAAAGGAAGCTGTGTAAATTTGTACAATATACGAAATAGTTGTATGAGATGCAATTCAATAAAAAAGTGAATATTACCGACAGAATTATAACTTGGACAATGGTACTTTGACAATACATGGTATGACAGAGATTAACCTCACTGCACCCTACTATATGTTGTATATTTCGTGCACATGATTGAACTTAGGTGCCCCTGTTCACCTTTTAGTTTGTGAAGTAGAATTTTAATTTGAGGGAAATAACACTTGACTGGATCTTATGATTCTTTAGTATATTCACAAAAAGAGTCCGGAATGCTTCAAGGGGTGATTCATTTCCTCTCTGATAGTTTGCTTTTAGAGTTATGAGTGCCATGCAGTATGTTTCATGGACTGAGTTTAGAGAGTACTGGGAACATTGATATATCATTTTGAGGAGAACAAGGCTATAATATAAAACTATAGTATCATACAAGTTTCATCATCATTATCATTGGGGAATTTCCAGCCAGTTTATTTTGAAGTGGCAAGAATGTAATTACTCTTCTACAGTATACATACAGTATATACACTTTAACTGTGAATTGGTGGATTTCTTTGTTAACCTTTATATCTTTACTGTAGCTAATGTACTATAGACTACATACTGTATTTTTTCTAGTTTATATTCAAACAATAATAAAACAGTGATAATTCATGGACAGTATTCCCCTTTTTAACAGATCATAAATTACTAAATTATTTTTGAGCAAAAAATACAGTAACTGAGAATCTATGAGAAAATTCCTTTCTGAAAAGAAGGCTACCACACTACATCTTTGCATATTAAATGTTTTATAACCCGTCGAACTCTGTCACTAATTGTTAGTTTTGAAAGGATGATCTTTTCCTGTAAGGCAAATGCAATATTCTATTAGCAGAGGCCTGCATAAAATCAATTTAAATGATTTGTTTATATCATATTTTGCAACAGATCATCAAGTATCTACTGTAACAATTAGCTGTAATATAGTACTAATTACAGAGATATAGATTTTTTTATTGTGCTTATTGCACGGAAAACATTGTCTAATCATGTGCTCTGTATAAAGTCAGAAAATTTAATCATGATGTTATTTATTACAGCTTCTGTTTTATCATACTGTATGTACTATCCAACATACAGTAACCAAGGACATTTTCAATAAACTGTATCAAATAATCAATGCATTGAGAAATTGGAAATTGTAATTTTCTATGAAATGAGAAGAAAGAAGGAATTTATTGATTTGACCATGAGATGAATAGTTTTTATAGTAATAATCAACCACAGGGTAAATTTCACCAAATGAATACACAGATTGGACAGATTGTGACCTTCATGACCATTCAAGCATGCACAGTCAATATGACTTAAAATGTGTATGTATACAGTTAATGAAACGATTTGTACTCGGCATACTATATCCAGTATATACTGTACAGTAGTAGGTGCTTTCCATAGACCTATGTTGAAGGTACGAGTAGTTGCCCAACCATATTTTGAAGCAACAGCTAAATCTCACAATTTTCTTGTTGTGTCTGTTCAAAAAATATCCTTCCTAACATTTTAGGATATTGCATATTCAACGTAACCTAAACAGTTACTAAATTAGACAAATACTAGCTGACATGTGACCCCCCAAAGCCAATCATGAAACAGTGCAGTGTAGTACACTTCTTCAAGTTGGGATGACTGCATTAGCCCTTTAAACTCGCTGTTTGTCTAGGTTGTTTATTTGGTTTCTCCTTACCTCCTATATAAGTAGGAGGTAAGTATTGTGTCTCATAGACTCATAAACAATTAAGTTTTAAGTTTTGTAGATTGTATCAAGATAACTGCTTTATGTGGTCTTCCTCAACAAGAAACATGCTTCTTTATCCTTTGGCTTTTTTAGTTTTTATAAACCTATTATGCTCCTACTTACCTCCCCTATTACTACTATTGGACAGTCCATTTTAGCAAAAAACAGTTGAATATTCTGCAATCCAGTTTTGGGAAATTAATTGAAGACAATCTTAACACTGCATCATTAATAACTGACATGTACTGACCAGTACAATTTCAGGCATTTGCAGTTTAGCAGATATGGTTTGTTGTAGAAAGAACGTACACTTTAACTAACTAGAGTAAAGTGTACAGAGCTGACTTACTTGGCTTCTTTCCGTGTGGCAGCTAGACTTTAGTCTTGGAACCAGGTCTAGCCATGTCCAAAATCAGTGAAGTCACAGATTTAGTGCTTATAGGCACTTTTTCAGTCAATTGGCAGATCTACAGTGTTTAACCTTTAGAGCTTGAGCTCCATCATAAAAATAGCATTCAGATATGGTCCCAGAGTTTCATTTCCCTTATCACAAATGACAGCTTTATAAGAAACTTATAAGAAACAAAAAACAAGGAACCTTTTAGCCCATGAGTAGGGTAATGTTATTGAACTTAAAGATGTAAACTTCTGAAGTCTCTCCAAACAAAACATTTACTGTTTTGCTAATATTTGTTTATTGAGTCATGCTTACATTGTAGTATTTCTTTCAGTGTAACAATCAGTTATTTTTGGCTAATCATTTCACCAGCTGTTTGAAAAAAGTGTTATATCTATAATCCACTTTTCCATTGAATACCTTTATCCTTTATTTTCATAAGCCTTTGTTGTAAGAATGTTGTTAGGGTTAAACTCCTTTTACGTAAGACCGTTACTGATGTTGTAAACTGACATCCTGCGTTCATTATTCCCAAGAGCAATCAAAATAATAAGAGGTGGAAATTGAATGACAAAATGACAATCATCTTTCTTTTAACATGTGTTGAAATACTCCCATTGATGAACAAAGAAAATACAGTAGGCACCATTATTAGAGTTGGTGTACTATGGTATCCTAATTACGTGTAATGTGGCTCTTTTCAATTACATGACAATGTTGTACTATGGTATTTTAATTAATGTGGCTCTTTTCAATTATGTGGCAATGTCTTTGTTGCTTCATCTTTAAATCCAAGTCACATACACTTGCACTTTAACCAATTGCTATGTTCATAAATCTACATTTCACCATGCATCTTGTTTTTGCTGTTTTGGGTAGCTTTGACAACACATCCTCAAAGGCTGCATCCCACCCCCCTCCCTCCCCAAACATGGCAACTGGTCCTCATTCTCATTGTGCTTTCTTTGCCCTCTGAGATCAGTTGTGGGGTAGGAGCTAGTACAGGGGGAAATACAGTATTCCCTACATTTTGGAAACTCTAGGGAGTTTTGGGGTTATGCATGAAATTTTTCAAGGAAGTGAGCATATCCCCCACAATCATCTTTCATGTAACATGTGTTGAAATACTCCCATTGTTGAACAAAGAAAATTAGCTATATATACTGTACTAGGCACCTTTATTAGAATTAGTTTACTATGGTATTTTAATTAATGTGGCTCTTTTCAATTATGTGGCAATGTTTTTGTTGCTTCATCTTTAAATCCAAGTCACATACACTTGCACTTTAACCTCTTGCTATGTTCATTAATCTTTCAAGTTTTTGCTATTTGGGTAGCTTTGACAACACATCCTTCCCAAATTCCCAAAGCCTTCCCAAATTGGCAATTGGTCCTTGTTCTCAATTGTGCTTTCTTTGCCCTCTGAGTCAATCCAGGGGTAGGAGGTACAGGGAGGTACAATATTCCCTACATTTTGAAAGTATATCCAGAGTGTTTTGGGGATTTTACGCAAGAAATTTTTCAGGGAATTAAGCATATCCCCACATTGAGTACTGATTAATGCTACTGCTTCTGTTTGTAAAGTAATGAAAGTCAGTTGATCTTTAAATATGGGGGGAACATTTTAATGATTTCTACATTGTCATTTTTAAGGAGGAGGACTTCTAAGGAAAGGTTTCCGTATGCCAATAGTGACATATTTTGGTACAATTTGGCCTGTGAAAGGGCCAAACCTCTCACCTCAAACTACAATTTTGGTACCCGGGTACCAAAATTCTCAGTTGGCTCAGCGCTCTTTGATTGACATTTAATTCAAACAATGCAGATTGCCAAAGTTTATATTACACAGCATGAACTGTACTGAGAGTGTTTTGATTAGATAAATTGAGTTTTTCTATACTCACCCTGAAGCAATAAACTGAGATTATCTCTGGATGAGTATGAATTACAGACAATTGTGGGAGGGGCTTCAGTAAGAAGGTTAGGAGAATTGGTACTGTTTGGGGTGAGAGAACTGGGCCTTTAAATGTAGTGTTCAATCTTTAGGTCCTGAAACTTGTGTTGGACTGATAGTATCAATTGTACAGATTGTAATGTAGATGTTCACATTTTAAAAAAAAGCACCCCTCATGATCTATGCATAAATGTTCAAAAACATTTTCAAATGCTACTTGATTGGCAAATAGAAGGAGATTTGGATGAGCATGAGGAATAATGTTCAAAACAAATATAGGTTGTCTTCTAAAAATCCCTTTCAAGTAGTTGGAAGACCATCAATTTGGGGGCAACTATCTGCAGCTGTTTGCTTCATTATGCATTGTATTGCTTCCTATAGTGATGTTTAATGTTTCCTAGATTGATGTATGGTTTATTGTCCTTGTGTAGCACAAGAGATTGGATCTACTTTATGGTCAGGTCATGTGCAGTAAAATTTTGTCATACTGTTCTGTACCAGTACCGTACAATAATGCTACCAGTACTAAATAGTATAATAACATCTTTAAAACTCTAGTTTTCTGTACTGTGTTTTACCTCCCTCTTGTTAGCTATAGAAATTCGACAGCACCTTTTCACAAAACATGCATTAATTTCTCCACAATTTGTAAGTTTGCAAATAGTAGTTACTACACTACTACAATGACATCAGTCCCTCTGCACTCATAAAATACTGAGCTTTTTACGATCCTATTCTTAATCAAGTTTTTCCTTCCTTCAGTGACTTAAAATCCAGAAGTTTCAATTTTTGTCATGCTCTATGTAGGCATGATCTATGGTGATCAATATTCAGTTTATTCTTTAAATCCTGAGCTGGATCATTTCCTCCCATATTAAGTGGGATAATCAAGATAAAACCAAAGGTATTGCTTGAAATAATTAACAGTCTCTGTCTCAGTTTTTGTGAGGCAATCAGTTACCATGGCAACATACAGTACAAGTGGACTTGAGTTTCCATGACGTTGGAACATTTCTGTACATTATTTTAGGTACTGTACTTTAGGGAAGTGGAGTGTGAAATTATAATTACAGATTCTATAGATTTTCTTTACTTTTGGTAGTATATCAATTAGAGTCATGAGTGTTTTGCCCAAGAGTGCATCCATTAATTTAATGTACTGTAAACCTGTACCTGTAAAATGTTAAGTAAAACTACAGTACTTTACACATTAGGTCAGGTACATATACAGTAGTGCAGGGTTGGTATAGGAATGAGTAATGTAGTTTTTTTTGCAGTGTCATCAAAATTTGTTGTCTTGGCAATTATTTTCTGAAATTGGACCATTTCCACATAATTGCATGATCTTTCTAATTACATAAACTGCACAATTTTGTTTTTGGATTCAAGGAAAAATTGTAGCTTTCTTCCTTTCCCAGTACTTTTAAAGTATGAGTTAAGTTACGGCAGACCTGATTTGCAACAGTGCCCATGATTTGCAAAAGTGCATGTACTGTGAAAAGCAGTGAGTCATACTGGTCTCCTTGCAACAGTTCTATAAGCTGCCTTCAGCCATACACTGAAGGATATACAGTATGCATCAAATGTTGTATTTGAACATTAGACTCATGGTTTTTTACTTTTATGTGCTGTTAAAATGCCTCCTCCCATTACACCCCTAAATCTGGAGCCTGGTGACAATATATGGCTCAATTAAAGGAAAGGATTGCAATAGATTAAGTGGTACTGTAATTTCCTTGCAACACCAGGAAATCACACATAGGACAAAAAACTTGTACATATTATGAGTAATGGCTTTAATTTTAAAAGTAACCGTAAATTGTATGACTGAGATTCCTATTGTTGTGGATGGAAGCAGAACCAAAATACGTTCAAGGGGAAGTTCCCTTCTTCATACCACCAGCTGTCACAACTGCATAACCAGTTTTGGAAATAAATCTGATGTACAGTATATGTAATTCAATAATATCAATATCTGTGTATGTACAACTTGTTCCCACATTCTAGTTGGAAGGCCAGGTTGAGGCCAGATTCCCAGGTTGAGTGATACCAAAGACTCTACAAAAGGAACCTGCTGCCATTGTGCATAATGCTCTGAATAAGCAATGGAGTAGGGCTAACAAATCAGTGAGCCACAACTGGAAAAAAGACTGTGACCAGCTCGACTTCAACCGATAGGTTGGAAGCTGGGCTGTAAAACTCCATCTTACTAACTAACTAACTAGTTGGAAGCAGGCAATCACTTAATTTTGTTAAAGGAAGTATAAACTAAAGGGCCAAACCTCTCCCACCCCAAACTACAATTTTGGTACCTGGGTATATTGAAATTCTCAATTGGCTCAGCTCTTTGATTGACAGCTAATTCAAAGAATGCAGAGTGCCAAAGCTTATGTTACACAGCATGAACAGTACTGAGAGTTTTTTATTATATAAATTGAATTTTTCTATACTCACCCTGAAGCAATAAACTGAGATTGTGTCTGGATGAGGATAAATTTCAGACAATTGTGGGAGGGGTTTTAGTAAGAAGGTCAGGAGAATTGGTATTGTTTGGGGTGAGAGAACTGGGCCTTTAATGTGTTCTCCATGGTAAATCACATTGTATTTTGTTGTAGAGACTCGGTAGTCATTGTATTGCTGTGTGCTACTGTATACCCAGTCTCAGCCTGTGGCAATTCAATGGCACAGTGAATAAATGACCCAATGGTTCTAAATGCTTTACTGGAAAATGTTAAAACCCATGCCTATTCAGTATGTCACAATAGGATAATTCCTGAGCAGTTATTACATGTTGTACTGCTAATTAAGTACTGTAAATACAGTATTTGCAGATCTCATTCAAGATGGTGCCATTAGGCTGCATTAATTGGGGCAAATGGGTAATACCATTGACTGGCATAGGTGCAGTAGGTCAATTGGGGCACTGAACAGATTTCTCCATTATCTGAACACAAAATGGTGTCTCCAAGGTACCATACATGCCTCACACCCCCAATGATTTCTCCATTGACTTACACACTGAATTACTGTAGCTCCCTTTTGAGGTCCCTAGCTGCAGCCTTGTCCAAGTTCACAGCTATTTCAAGACACCCACCACTTGATAGCTGACAAGTTTGCCCATCATGGCACTACAGAATTTCCATACCATGACCATTAAGATTTTGAGCTACCTGTAGGACGACTTGAAGTTTTTGTAGGGTACACCCACCCCTAACCTCTTCACAAAAATGGAAAATATCCGCCATTTGACAGCAGTTTTTTAAACAGTCTAAATCACCATCAGTCTTACCCAAATTTTCAACATCCACACTCTGGCAAATTTTCTTTCATATTCATGGACTTTTATTACCCAGCTGGCAGGTTATCCTGACAAAATTTGGTCCAAACCAGAGTTAATAGAACTACTTCTTTGAGAGTATACACTTGACACTCTAGAAAACTACTGTAATGGAGTAGTGAGACCTACAGAGGTAGATGGTGTTTCAGGGACATCAGTAACTGCTGTTTGTTTTGTGTTTACCAATTGTAAAAGGACCAATTCCAAGAGTGTCAATCAAGAAAGTGTTGGCAAGGATGCTCTCCTTCTTGCCAACACCTTCTTGTTGCACATAGAATCATGGTTTAATTAATTACATCAACCCATATTAGAGTAAGATTGCTATCACACCTTGGTGCAAGGTGCAGTGACTTTCAGAAAAAACAAAGAAATACAAAGATTGTAATTTGAAAGGTACAACCAAGACCTCACAAATTATTGCACAATGCACCATTTCAATGAATAAACTCCAACATTTTATATCTTGGCTCAAGAATGTCCTATGAAGATGGGAGTTGGACTGTTAGAATTCATTCTGCATGTTTTTTATTATATATATATTTTTTTATTTTTTTGACTTGAGGTACACTTTACAGATTGCTGGCATTTTGGTGAACTCCAACAAGACTGTGTACAACACAGTAAATCGTGTACAATATGGAATTAGCTCATTTCTGTCACAATTTTATTAGAGGGTTTCAGTGTTTCGTCTGTGGTTTATTTCACTACTCTAAGTACTACTAGAGTATTGTTTGGACTGCCTGCACTTCTGTATTACTCACTCTGCACTGCACATTCGCTCCTCTTGGTACTGTTCCTGCTGCTCATATACTAACCTACTGTTATATATTTAAACTAATATTTAGTTTCAGCAGTTCCTATATGCAGATCACAAATCAAATCCAAGCAATTATTCAGATTGGCCTAGGGATGTGATTTATATCACATCTACTGTAGTTCTTTGCCAAGAAACTGAAGATGTTAATTGTTACATGATTCAACTTAATGTACACACTCATTTTACAGAATGCAGTACAGTGTGACTGTTATTGTTAAACTACAGTGTGCATATCACACATGACACATGTGAAGAGTGTTATAATTTGTCACTGCCATTTTCTTAGTTCAGTTACGGTCAGTTTTTGTAGAGAACAATATCAAGAAGTATATACTGTATTTATGGTGTGAAATACTGTTCACCATGCAATTTTGTGCTCTATGTACAGTCTGTATACAAAAAGCTGTTTGGTTAACACTGGAAGTCTTCCATCAGCTGGGCACTATTGTAATGTATTAGCCCTTTTTTCTCTGTCTTCATTTCTGAAAGAAATCTGTTTGATAACATTGGGCGGGGCGCATGAGTGAATCAGTGTTAGCTCTAGTGTAGGTTTTAGAAGGCAAGAGCAAAGCTGTCCCAAATTTACTGTGGAGCAACAGCTCAGTCTCGCAATTTTTTTCTTATCTCCATCGATTATCTACAGTATATATTTTAGGACTTCAGTGTTGCTTATTCAAGGTAAACCAAGCAGTTACAGCTCTCCTTGTAAATTTTACAATTGAGGTGAAAAAATACTCAAGTTAAAAAATCAAAATATATGAAACAGCATGAAAAATGAAATTTAGCAATCCAACTCTCATCTTCATAGGACATTCTTGAGCTGTGATGTTAAATGTTGAAATTTATTCATTAAAATTAAACGTCACATTGTACAGTAATTTGTGATGTCAAATTATGATCTTTGTATTTCTGTACTTTTTTTAATTTTTTTAATGGGCTGCACTGTAATTAAGCCCTTTTTGTGCAACATGCAGTTCAAGCAAACTGGAATGATTCAAGGTCATAAAGACATTTTTAATTTTTAAAGGAAAACAGAGCAAGTAGTTAGTTGTACAGCAAAAAGGTTTGAATTTTTTGATTTGAGGTATACTTTAATTGTTCCACCAATATCATTCATTATCTTTGGTCATCCTCAGGGAATAATTTATCCAGTATTGCATCCCAATTTGCTACACAAACTGGCCAAGTTGCTACACAAATGAAAAATTGTGTAGCAATTTTTTTGTGTGTATAACCTTTGCATTTTCACAAACAATGTGTTAAAAACCTCAAATATCTTCAAAACTGCAATGCAAAACTTGAGTGCTAAATAATATTTCCTGATTCTTGCTTTGTAGCTACTAATTGTTCAGGAGTTGTGATGAATGCTTTTCTTCTTTTGTCTCTGTGTTAAACAGTTACTTTCATACAGTATTGACATAAACATCCATATTCTTTGTTTTCTTGCAGTTGACTTTGGGTCATGATCTTGGAGCAGGCTCTTCTTGTTTAAAGTGTGGTCCAGCATGTCCTGGTTTGGATCTCCACTACTGGAGGTGAGCTCATGGACCTTTATGTTTAGCGATGGCCAAATCCAGTATCTCTGGAGTCTGGTTACCCTGACTTTTTTGCCCCAACTCTGAAGGAGTCTTCACTTTGTGAAACTGATACAAGAACATTACTATGTACCCCAGTGTCATTATCTGTGGACTATTTTAAAAGGTTATAGTTCATGTGACTTAAAGGGCTGGAAAAACTTTATATCCATGCAAACTATAGTCAGATTTCCCCGCAACATTTATTGACATAATGTCCTGTACGGTACAATACAAATTTTTCATTATTTTTTTCTAAATACCATGATTTCCCTGCCAAGTAAACTTCCCAAATTGCTTTTCGCTGTTTTTGACACTGTATATGATTACAAACAACCGAGGTGACAAACTAACTATATCTGAAAACTGTTTTTTCTCTCCTTTTGGGATTGTTTATTTTGAATTGTTCTTTAGGAGATTAAAACTAATAGCAGAGCTCTTCCCCTGACTGCTATTCCTGATACAGTATGACAGGGATGAGCTTTTTCCGTGATTTCTTTCCTGCCTCCGTGATTTACCTTTCCCAATTTCCGTGGTTTTCTAACAGCATGATTTTTTAGTGGGTTGTCACGCTTGCACCGTAACTCGCCGGACTATTACTGGCATTTCTGCTGCAAGCTCCAACATTGCTTATCCATTAATGAATTCTGATGCCTGCAGGGAGTTATAATACTCCCAGGCAAAGTGAATCACGTTTATCATGCACCATGCACACGTACGTAAGTTCAGTACGTAAATCTGTGCATGTGTAAGTTGTCACCATCGTCAGCAGTTGACTGTATCAATATCATGCATGATGCATGCAGTAACCTGTGCTGTGATGGATCGGAAAACGAGTCGGCCGCTCAAAAAGTTGACGTAACAGTTTTTAAAATAAATAGAATTGGTCTTGGATAGAGAAAAAACTTCGTCAGATATCGAAAAGTGATAGTCTGAAGTGAACTGGAAATGTGGTGCAATTGTGAGCCATTTCGGCAATTTCATTCGCAAGATGAGCAACTTTGAAACAGCATAGGTCTAGCCTAGGCCTAGATCTACTTGGTACATACTACATGTAACTTTAGTTAACGTTAGGCCTTATGAAATGCAACATCGTAACGTTAGTTGTTACAACTTAATGTTACAGCTATCCCAAGGTTTTCTAACCGGGATTTATGGACATCTTCACCACTGAGACGAGTTTTACACTGATTGAAGAACTGTTCAACTTGACATGCTTCAGTGTAGGCTGGGCCTACTTAGGGCCTAGCCTAACGTTAGGCATAGCTTAGGCTAGGCCTAGCCTATTTTGACTGAAAACTTTTCTTGGAGTTTTTAATTTTACCAATGTACTGATTAAAAATAGGCCTCCAAATGATGTCTTGAATGCTCTAATTTTCTCAGAGCTTCTCAGAGCCCTAAGGCGGGCCCCTGGACCCCACCCGTTAAAGTGTCGCGCTTCGCGCTCTGACTGACGCCTTGGGCGTCAGTCATGTATGCCCAGCAAAGTTCAGTGATTTTTTTTTTAGACCAGGCTCATCCCTGGTATGATGATTGTCCCTTTTTTTTTGTTGGGGGGAGGGAGGAGGGGTTTAGAGGACCTGTTTAAGGGGTGTGAATTAATATTTATTGGAAGGGCAGTAGACTATTGCAAAGTTTACAATATAAAATTGTGCCACAATGAAAGTGAAAGCATACAACATGATGAATATTATGATAAAGCTGCATAAATTTGCTTTGTATAAAAATGATATCACTTTGCATATCAGCAATTTACCTAGCGAAAGAAATTGTGACCAATGTTTGGATTTTCTAAACATTGTTTTATTTGCCAGAAAAATTTGCAAAAATTGCAAATGCAAGCAGGATGACCATGATGTCAAAATCGAAGATAATGACCATGTCCGTAAAATTGGCCATCTGTTTGACAAAAGCAACAAACATCAGTATACCATCAACAAAATGACTGTACCTCAGAACGCCAAGCTGAATAAACCTGATCCCACTCCTGGAAAGAAGGATTCATCAAACCAAGTGACCTTTGAATGGATTCCACAAGGAACATCTGATGAGTTGGTGGGTAATTTTCTTATATATATTTAATGTAAAACCTATAGGAATGCAGATCCTGGTCCTCCTCTGGCTACATCTTTGTATCCTCAACTTACAGTCTATCTTTTGACATTCTAAGCTCATGGCCTTAGATAAATCTGAGGATATGGTGTAGTGAGTCCAAATAGATATAAATGCTGGCATTAGCCAGTCCACAACCTGAGAAAGGGTGGGCTTATGGGACTGACCTTTTTTGAGACTTAATTGAATCTGACAGAGACACTTATCTCCAGGCTGGATTTTAGATGCCCATCATGCTCATGACTAAATCGTTGTGATCCTGGCTAGGTGCTGCCGACTAGGCAGTGAAGTGTAACCTTCTAGAATCCCCCATAAATGTCCAGTGCAATTGTGTATTTAGACACTGGCAGCAAAGCAAACTTTGTTGGCTTTTGCAGCTCATCAGGAAAGGCTAGTCAGAGCAGCTGACAGTCTGAAGTTCCCTACTTCCTCCACCCTCCAGTGAGGAAGAACTTTCAGGACAAGTTAAGTGGCTATAAAGACACACACCTGAGGTATGTTCCAAGAGCCACTTTGTAAGAGGACAGAGAGTATTGGTTTCAAGGTGACTTTGAGGTGTGAACCAGTCTCAAATTTTCCTCACTCTTCCTCCTTGTTGTGGAAGCTCTGTGGAAGGCTTACCAGCAGTAGTCACATGATTATGTCACCCAGTTACTGGTTATCTTCATCTTGAAACTGGTGGATGTCATCATCGCGCAACTGCATAGGCAGAGCTCTCATAACAAGCAGGAAAAGTGAGGACTTGCATTTGAAGAGAATGATTACTATATAATCGCCAAATGCTGAACATTGAGGTGCCATTCACATTAAATATAGGGTTAGGTACGTTTGTGATGTGAATGCCCTGTACTGTACAGGTGGTTGTATTTGTCTAATATTCATTAGCAACTCAAACTTTAAACTGAACGTGCTGCAAAAATGTTCATCCCCAGGAACCAGTTCAGTTTTCCATGTTTTTATGAACTTTTTATTATACGGTACAAAAAGGAAGTTTCCCTCTGTCTATGCCAAGTATCTTACTGGATTTCCCTTTTTTTCACCCAATTGTATTGAATCAACTGCCCGCAGTGCTGGTCTGCCCACAGTACAGTTCTGCCTTTTCTCTATCACTAAATTTGAAAATAAATCTGTCAGTGTTGATTTCTGTCCAAGGACATTAATTTTTGGGCAGGTCTTTTTCCTTTTTCATTATACAAACTGGGAAAGACAGAAATATTCAAGTTCTCCACATTAGGTGCACACCTCTTTTACCTGCATGCTTCAGTTCAGAAAGAATCTGTTGAACTCCTTCATAAATTTAAAAATGCATATCGTAAAAAAATTGTGCCTTTCACTCCATTTGGCACAAATAAAAAAAATTAGAGCATGAAACTTCTTTCTTTAAAAATATGAGAGACTTGTGATTTGCTTTTAGTTTTTGCCTACAAAGGTTTGACATAATCTTTTAACATGTTCCACATGTACAGTGTTATTGTTACACTGACCTTAAACTTCCAAGTTGATACAGTACATGTATCATAGAACATATCAAACTCACATCACTGTGGCCTGTCAGATAAAATATTTTACTCTGTCATTTTGTTCCATCTTCAAGATTGCTTGTGATTTCATTTGCTCAATTAAGCATGCATGCGCAATAATTCTGTCAATTAAAAATTAACACAACAGTTGGGTGATTTTGTTGTTAATCTATTAATGTCATGCCATGGAGGCAACAGGGAAGACAAATGACTGAGTCTTAGAGGTAGGGTACTGAAATAAAAATACCTTCAGTTGGATGGGTTACCTTCAAAAGAATGCTGTTGATTTTAAAAGGCAGTGCAATACTGATTATCAAGTGTCTTTTTGGCTTTCCAAACAGGAAGTCTGTGGTTTGTTGCGAATGACATTGTAAAATTACAGCAGCAAGTGGTATCCTTTACTCTTATCGAATATGAATAGTAAATCTTTGCTTTACACTATGCACAGCGCATGAAATACTGTATAAGTCATGCACCACTGAAGATGAAAATAATAATAGAGGTTTGCTGTGTTGGTATTGTTAGATATGCTAGTCAACAGGATTCAAACTTTGGGAATATTATGTTTACCCCTTTTGGAAAGAAGGCATTTTATACAAAATCTGAAAAATTTCCATGGTTTTCAACAGTATTGCAAAAAGAAAGGTGGGCGGTTGCATTCAGCATGGTTCAGTTTGCAACTATAGCACATTCGCAATCATGAGCATTATAGTTACAATTATTGTGACCACTGTGATCAACCACAGAAAGAGAGAAAACAGTGTATTTTGTTTTGTTCAATTCGATATCAAAACTGTCGCAATATCAAGGGAAATTATTTGAATGAACAATCTGGAAATTGTATCCCAGAAGAGGGAGGATTATCCCCAGCTTAATTTCATATGAAATTAATAGTCTCCCCTCACCTTAGCATAAATCCTGATTTCTCAACCATTGCACACCCCCCTGCCTATTTCTCCTACAGATTGTTAATTACCTTGTAATATACCAGTTACCAATGCAACTATTAACAGGAAAAGTCATTTCATGGATTTATTGTGGGAAAAGCCTAAGATTACAAGTGCCACAGATTATTTGGAAAAAAATGTTTTCAAGGACTCATTAAGGAGCCCTAGGTACCATGCTGACTCACAGGACTGCCTGTCTGAAAATGTTCTGGTCTCAGTTGCAGGCTTTCCCCACTTTTCATTACGCGTGCGGCTCGGTTACTTGCCGTTTGGTCTACCCCCGGAAAATGAAACGATATTCCGGGTGTCACGTGATCAACGAAGACACCAAATGTGCCTTCTCTGTCTCTGAAAACACAAAGTCATGTGATTTTGTGTCTTGATTTTGTGTTTTTGGAGATAGCGAAGGCACATTTGGTGTCTTCGTTAATCAAGTGACACCCGGAATATCGTTTTATTTTCTGGGGGTAGACCAAACGGCAAGTAACTGAGCCGCACATCTCATGTTGAATTTAAGCTCTTGTGGTTCTTTTGATTTGCTGTTGGTTTGTTGGACCTTGCAAACTTTGTTTGATTATGTACTGCAAAGGGGCACAGTACATCAATTGAGGGGGGTATTTCAATGCACTTTTCACAGTTTTGATTTCTTTTGGAAATCTTTTGTCACAAAGATTTAGTATTATTGGATATAAAAATTGATTCATTAGTGTATGGAACCAGGAAAAAATATTTTTTGTCTTATCAGTGCTTTATTTGAAACTTTAGCGAAAATAAAATGGATTAATTTTAATGGGTTGGTTCCATAGTTCATTTCCGTAAATGACTAAAATGTAAAAACGAGATATAAAAACATAGTCCTGAGGTTAATTGTTTCCTATGAATATGAAGGATTGTAAATACTTATTTGTCTGCCATGGTATATTGTCTATTTGTGACAATTGTATCCTTTTAACATTTCCTTGTCATAATCTTCTGAAATACATTTTTAAAACTGGTTTACAAAGTTTCCTCCTCATTGTTTTGTATGAAAACATCACGGAGAAGGTGACGTCCTATTTGTTGAAGATCACATATAGAATAGACCTAATGCATAGAAGACAACTGACATCATCCTTGGGGCAAAACAATGGAACATGTGGCAAACACATAAGAATTCACACATGGCAGACTATGCGTGTATTCAGCTGGTTGACAAATCAGCCATATTTGTCAGTGTGGGATTGTTTTGCCACTTAAGGTCAAGGAGGGGGAGGAGGAAGGGGTTCTTTTGGCTCTGTGACATCATATGCATAAGGTCTATTAACTGTGGAATCAAATTGAATGAGGTAAATGTTACAATAGAGAACAGATATAAACGTAATTGAAACTTAAGAACCTTAACTGTGAAGTGTGTTACTGTACTGGTGAGATCTCTTTGGGTGGGTTGAGATGGTTAGTAAATATGGGGTGGATGAGGGTGTGGAACTGAGAACAGAGGAAGAAGTGCTGGGTAGGTATACATAGGAACTAAGTTTGGTAACATATACTCCAAGCAGGAGTCTACTGTAAAGCTTAAAATGAACAGGGTATGTTTTCACAATACTGTTTGTGATCTCATAAAGGAATTTGTATTACACATGCAGAAGCAACTTTAAGGGAAAGGAAAGCTAAGAAATGAATATTCTTTGATGGAATGAAGCCATGGACAAAATGGCATAATAGACATACTTGCAAAACACACTGATTGGAAGGTTTGTGTGAAAAGTGAGTAAACTGTTTCGGAGGACCAAATTTCCTTGCAGACAATTAAAAATACAGGGATGTGTAAAGGACAGCAATAAAATTTTCTGAAATCAAGGCCTGACAGACCTTTTATATGTGTATAAAGCTATGAAGTATGATTGGCGAGTGATGTAATTCAGATTAGTGGAAAATGTAATGTAAAGTAATTTTACCAACTGTGTTCAGTAATATTGTGCAGTACTCAAATTGGAAGACTGGTTTAAAGGGGGTATATCAAGTTGATGTCAATGGCTTAAGGATACCACATGGCAGTACTTATCATTAGCACAAGAAGTGAATTAGTTTCACATGCATCCAAAATGTAAACAAAAAACAAAAAATTTTGTGTTTGTATTCTTATTTGTAATTTTTTTAGCATAAAATCAAAAATGACTTTTCCTAAATTTTTTTAAATCAAAATTAAATAATTTATTCTCACATTATTAACATTTTATTGGTACATGTAGAATATGGGATTTCCTAAGTTTTACCATTTTTTATTAGTATGTTAAGAAAACTTTACATGTTTGGAATAATTTCGTGATTTTCATGAAGTAACTCATTGTGTTGGATTTATATAATCATGATACCATACAGCAGTGTTCAGGACAGAATGGTAGTGTAACTTTAAGGTTTTGTGGGAGGTATCAGACTTTTTATTTAATTTGTAATGTATGTGCTGCAAATTAATTTAAGTGGAAGAATTTTACAGGTAAGTTTCTCAGACACAGCTGAAAAATGCTTGCAAAATTGATCGTGGGTGGTCAGTATAGAAAATAGAATAAGGTACTATACTATACTTACAGCAATACTACAGTAAATGTGATTCTTGCACTGTGGATATATACAGAGGCTGTTTATGGGTACAGTGTTTTTAACTGGTCACTAATAACCAAGTTGACCTGTAACAATTGCAATATTAAACTGAACAGCTCTTGACAAGCCTGCAAGTGGTCTTTGGCCTAATTGGCTATTGAAATAAAAACACCCATGGATGTAAAGAATACAGGTCAGTGTAGAAAATGCTGTGTGCTCTGATTTGATACCAGTGACCTGCATATGACCCCTGCTATAAAAAATTAAAGGGATTCTCAGTGAACAACTACAGGTATATTTACCTGCAACTCATTTGTTCAGTAACTGACCTCCAATGAGGGGGGAGGGGGGAGATAGCTTTTGGAGAATGTGTTGGGAAAATACTCCCTCAATATTTGGCAAAGCACTTATTTTTGTTCTCAGAAATTGTACATTTCTGAGTCCATGATTACTACCCCTTTCTTTTGTACTATGTACATTCTGCAGATGGTAACATGCCCTTTAATAGTTCTCCTTTCACTTTCTTATACACACCTACAAAGTTTGTCCATCAAATTCATTTTTCTTCTGTATTTCTGTATGTGCCTCAGAAGAATTGTTTGGATTAGCAATTACACCAAAAGAATTCTTACAAACATAATGTGCGTATGGGCTTGTCATTCTGTTTAATAATAGTAACACTTAAAATCACACTGCACTGTATATAGCAGTGCATTAGATTGAATGGTAAAGGGAAGATCCTTTGCTTTGCTCCATGTTTAGACAATTATTTCAATGTTTTGTTAAAGAGCCCATGAAATGACTCAATGGCAATGATTTGGAGTCATTCCCTGACACTATCTATCAACAAAAAAAGCATTTATTTTAAAAAATTATGTCCCACAAAAGAGAAATGCTCAAGTGAAATGGTACCCCTTTCAGCCCAACAGTCGAAAAATGAAAAAGATTTAAAAGTGCATTGAACCAAGAATGACATCATCACAGGAACCCAATTTCACAGTGTGTGTATTATAATGCTATGTTTAAGTGACATTTTGCACACAGATTGGGTTGCATGAGACTGGTACTGGCCAAATAATTTCTCAAATATATCTGAAGAATGTCCCAGTATAAAGCCAAAAATATATCAATCAAAGTTTGAAATTATCACTCCCAATTCCTCAAAAGAGGAATTTTGTCATTATTCACTCAAGCTGTCCCATTCATGTTAGGCCTATCAGTTTGAAATTTTGGGTCCAGCAAACTAGTCAATCTATGACTTAACAACAATTCTTTCAAACAGAAAAAGAAAACATTTTAACTCACATTCAATCAGATTGTTGATATCTCACTCGGATTCCTTTGAAAGACATCCCTTCCAACTTCCAAGTAAATTTGTTACAAACATTAATGTGTGGAAATCATACAATGGATCTTATACTAGCATAGACTTCAAAATGCATGAAGTCAAAATAGTAACTTCATGCCAACTTTTGATAAAAAAGGAATACTTCCTTAATTAACCAAAATATCAGCTAGTCTTTTTCCCACTATAATCACTGTTCCTTTTCTTTGAACCAAGTCAAATTGCATTGACATGCATCCAAAAGAACACAAAACTTGTTGGGAGTATTTAAGCCACTGTGCAGAATGGTAAACAGTATTGCATAAGGGCCTGTGTAATGAGAGAATCACTGCTTCCTCCCCAATAAAAATAATAGTTATGTAACACTGGAGGAAAAATGGATGCAATTACATCCCCCAGGAGCCTGAGGTATTTTTCTTTGTGTATAACCTCTTACCAGGGAACTTCCAAACACTTGTATGATGTATACCAAGCAAGTTTCCCTGCTAGTTGGCTCGACATGGAATATTGAGAAGTCGCAAAACTCCATCTGTTGAACAGGAGTATTCCTAGGTGTTGAACCCCCCTTTTTCAGTAGTTTTGTGAAGCAAACTTAGGATTAGGTTTTGTAATGGTAATTTGTTGATTTTGTCAATCATTTTAGGCCAACCATACATGCAAGATCATGTAACATCAACAGAGCAGGGTATATTCCAAGTGCACTAAAGTACACACACTGTGAAGTTAGGTTCCTGTGATGATGTCATTCTTGGTTCAACGCACTTTCACATTTTTCAGCTGTTGTGCTGGAAGGGATACCATTTCACTTGAGCATTTCTCTTTCGTGGGGTGGTATATTTTAAAATGAATGCTATTTTGTTGATAGATAGTGTCAGAGAATGACCCTTGTTACTAAGTCATTTCATGGGCTCTTTAAATAATTTTTGGACATTTTTAGTTGTTCAAAATGCAAAAACTTAAAAAACGCTGCACTATTTCTAGTCCAACCCTTGGAAGTTTGGCATGAACCTGCAGGAGTGTGTAGTCACCAGTCTAACATTTCTATGCTTATTACTTTCTTTAGCATACAACCTCCATACTCCTATCCTGTGGGATAATTCACCTCCTCCAATGCATGATTTATATAGGAGTAATGTAACTATCTTCCCTGGAGCTTACATCTCCAGTTCATGATAATCAAGTGACACTTGTTCTTCCCTCACTACAGGCACCTGTCATCAACAGTTTTAGTCACCCATGTTGAGGAGGATTAAGTTAATTGACCTGAGGGGTTGCTTGGTTCATAGAGTCTGCTATCAAAGCCAAGGCTCTGCAAATTTTGACATTGTGAAAAAATCTCCTCTGATGCATTCTGACACAACAGATCTTGAGTTTTTTTCCTTCACAGCTAAAAGTTACAATCCTTGTAATTTTGCTGCTGTACTGTGTGCTCTGATACTATAGCTAAGGCGGAACTGTTCCGCCCCAGGCAATACAAGGAGAAGGAAAAAATGTGTTAGTCATAGTGCGGTTTTATTGAATGTGTCATCATTGTAATGATAATGGACATAGCTTAGGGAGACATCTGATATGTCAGAGTTTGTATTGAACAAATTATATTTATAATTTAAAAAAAAAAAAAGATAAAAAAAAAAAAAAGTGAAGATTTACTGTACGCATGAGAGTTTAACCTGGTTTTGGTGAGTGTAGTACAGTACAGTATGTATTCTGCTGTTGTTTCAAGTCTCTCCTACCTATTCTACCGTACATCCCTAATGTAGAAGTCTTGTTTTGAGAAAATCAAATTATAGGTACTGTGGTATAATTGCATTTTCCTTTTTAAACATACCTGCCCCCTATTAATAATATTTCACAGGTCCCCTCTGAAATCCTGCACAACATTTAATGGGCCATATGATTGGTGAACCATTCATGGCAGCCTGGGGAGTTCTGTTTGTAGTCCTTTTTTTAGGGGTGAGGGATAGTTTCACTTTATTTGGTATTGCTAGGTGGGTCATAGTGGGTTTTTGCATTGTGAGTAGGGTGTACTGTACCAGGGTGCTTTTGATTTAGTTGGATGTTAGTGTGTAAAGTGTAAGTACAGTACGCCCTAACTAGTTTTGAAACATGTAGCTGTTGTACATGTACTGTACAGTATGCAGTTAAAATTTCATAGAGAATATCACTGCTTGGTTACATTTCAGCCTAGTTACAACGTTGTGCGAGCCTGCTACCAGTTCTATTTAGATTATGTGTTATTAGTATCATATGTTGACCTGACAGTAGGAGACCTCAAGTGTCACATGAGATTATGGACTGCTATAAATAATGTTCATGGCACAGTATGTAGGTAAAGAAACATTGGTCTAAAAATTACACAAGGAAGTAGGGTAGTTGGTA
The DNA here is from genome assembly GCA_037179385.1 of Holothuria scabra. Classification (NCBI taxonomy): domain Eukaryota; kingdom Metazoa; phylum Echinodermata; class Holothuroidea; order Aspidochirotida; family Holothuriidae; genus Holothuria; species Holothuria scabra. Next base: position 62,530,030 of record CM074181.1, read on the forward strand.
AACCCTTACAGTTAATTTTGAAAGCTTTCATTTCTGTACATAGTTTAATTTACAGAGGGCGACAAACATACCATGCAATGTACCGGCAGTAATTAAACCATGAAAATTACTGCATGTAGACTTAAAGTTTTTAGTAAGAAATAAAAGACATTTTGGCAATAAATTTTTAGACCCATTTGTTTCTCAAATTCTACCAGTGGATAAAGGATGTGGGGATAGGGACACAACTGCTGCCAGGTTATGTGATGCATTGAGACATATACTGGTATGGTTTTCAAAGTTGTTAGTATCATCTTTCATACTCCCCTTCAAGTTTCTTGACCCTTTCTATGAAAGCTATCATAACCATTTTCAAATCTCAGGGCTTAATTACTGTACAATAGACACTTACTGTAGGCCCATATATTGCATCTAGGGCTGTCACGTTTAAACGTTTAAACGAATGATCAGCCGTTTAAACGGCGCTTTCATAGCCCAAACGTTTAAACGATATGAACGAAGTTTGCTCCCAAACTTCTTCGAGCTAACACTATAACATTAGTGTGACTAGTCAGTGTAGCACACTGCACAATAACTAACGTTAGGCCTAATGCCTAACTACATGCATAGGCCTAGGCCTACAAGTCGAATCTGCGACGTTGATTTTACTTTCAATCTTCATTAAAACTAAATCCTTAAGTCTACAATTACAACACCGAACTTTCGGTAATAATATGCCCGTTAGTGTACGTATAATTTTAATGCCATGATATCGATCACTTAACGTTGCGCGAGTTCAGTTTAATAGCTCGGCCAGGTATGTAGTCTGTTTAGTGAAGAAGCCTGCGCGGCAGCAGTTAGCTGCCCGTGGACGGCAAAGCCGCCGTGTTCAGACATGCATTTCCTGTACTACATACATAATACATATCGGGTACGCAGGTACCCAAAGAGCCAGCAACGCATGTCCCGGATGTTATGTGATAATAGAGGGCGGCATGCCAAAAATATTGTCTCAAAGCCAGTACTAGTACATATCGTGTTTACGGTAGATTCTAAGGGAAATCAAGGGCAGTTATATTTGGACATCGTTTAAACGGTAAACGAACGTTTATTTTGACCGTTTAAACGTTTAGGCAATTAAACGGAAACTGACAGCCCTAATTGCATCAATCAACCAGTCTATCTTTGAGATTGTCCAATTGATGAGTACTAGATTTGTTATACGAGATACTCCTGTACATTAAAAGGCTAATTCACCACATATCTCACCAAAAAGTATGTAAATAAATTCCCCCAATACAAGAACTTGTATAATTGAGACAAGAGTATATAGCCTATATGGAGTTAGTTAATTTGATGGGGTTTTACTGCCCAGTTTCTGACCAGTTGGTTTATATAGCCTATGGAGTACTCAATGCATTCACCATATGACCATACAGAATTGTGAAGAGATGATCGTTCACAATGGCAGAAATGAAGTAATGAAGAATCTATTTCCTTTTATTTGTTACTTTCATTTGGACAGCCAAAAAGTCTTTATCACTAGATAAATTTGAAATAGATCTGCAGTGATTAAAATACTGCAGGATAATTTTAACTTTGTCCAAAGTTTTAATTTTGCTGACCATATTCTCCTTGCAATTAGTTCAAGATCTAAGGTCAGCTTTAATTTGAAGGTAGTCCTGTAAATATATGCACAGTTAAGTTTTGGACTTTTGGCAATTTATTTTATACCCCTGAAAAAATAGCATAACTACCATATTATTGAAAAAATACTGATAACTCGGTTTGTTTGTTCGTTGAAATACCTTTTCTCTGTGGAAGTGATCATTTATCATTAGTATGGTCAAGATTCAAGTATTACAGGGGTTGGTCAGCTTTGCTTACTTTGCTAAAAAAAGTGTGCATTGGCTTGTTTTTCTAAGACAAAGGCTAGCACTCAATTGGTACAGGTTGCACAGTATTTCTTTTTCCAAGCTCAAAATAAATAATAGCATTTAAGAAAATATACCAGCAACTTTTCCATGGTCTAGATATGAGAAATTTAAGTGGAAAGCTTTACTACGTCTTATAATACTCCTGAAGTGTCACATGATACATTCTACCTTTCAGATCTGTATTTTCCAAGCAATGGAAATTTAAAATTATGGGGACAGAAATTTTTAGCTGAGACGTTCCTCCACTATTTTTATGTCATTAGACTCACACTTCCATCCTGCTGAGATGGATGCTTGATCCTAAATTGAGGTCATGCTGACTTTGTTGTCAAGCATATCGATTAGTCTGATAAAATTGGGTGCACTGGCAGCATTTTTCAAGAGATAATTACAGAGCTGGCAAGAAATGTGAAAGTACTTCTAAAGGGGGATGTCAAAAAGTTTGTCATATGTAGAGCTGAGATGATGTCGACACCTGCTATTTGATTAGTCATCAGGCTGTTGTTGTGAAAAGGGAAGGAAAAAACTGTATGGACTGTGGGGAGGGGGACTGAGAAGGGGCAAAGAAAGGAGAGTTTTCATATAGTATTGGAACTGAGGCTTGTTTGACCCAGCTGTTCTGACAGGAAGAAATGACCTTTATGGGAAGTGTGAGGGAGTTAGGAAACCTGAAGGATGGTTAATCAGAAGGTCACTTTGTTGTTGGGCTGTGATTTTCCCCATTAAAGGGGTTGCTTCAGTGAAGGGGAAATGCCCGTGAAAAGCATTGCCATGGGAGGGGAAAGAAAGAGGGGGAAACTTACAATAAAAGAGTCAATTATTTCCTTTAGTACAAAGATACAGGGCAATTGTATTGTTGGTGTTTATGCTTTGTACTGTGATGCTTGTTGAATACAGTATTTATTTCCAAATCATTATGAAACTTTATGGAACAAGTTTCCATTCCATGGCTTGTAAAGGTGAATCTTAAAAGGAAGGTGTTCAGGACATAATACTGGTAGTTAAATGTATAATCCTATCTGCTTTACCCGCATTGTAGTAAAATAAAGCATATAGCCATATACTGTAAAAAAGTATTTCAAGTCACTGCTACTCTAGTAAAGCATGAATACTCTTGAGTTATGAGGGCTATAATTAATTTGAAATGAAAGCTACAACAGAATAATAAACCTATTGGCACGTCTAAAAGGTAAATACCAAACTCAACAAATTTTGGGGTTTCTTTAATTCAGTTGATGAATTATTGCCACTTTCTTGCCCTCACATTGTTGGGTGCAAGTGTGCTCTACTTAATTTAAAGGCATATATATTTTCATCACCCCAAACAGTTCCTATTCTCCCAACCTACTTACTTCTAGCCCCTCCAACATTTATCTAAAACTCATCTTTATCCAGACACAATTCTTGTTTATTGCTTCATGGCTTGTCCCAGTGGCCATACAAGTCCATAATGTGTAATCAAGACACTCAGTGCCCATGCTGTATAATTTAGCTATGATGCATTGTTTGAATGTGATGCCAATCAAAGAGCTGTACCAATTGAGACTTTTGATATATGTATACAGAAAGTGTAGTTTAGGGTGACGAATGACTGCCTTTAAGTAAAATATGAGCAGCCAGTATGTGACACATAGTTTTTAATGTCAGTACAGCATAAAGCTCGTGGATGGTAACATGTATGCATCATTCTTCATTTTACCATTATCAGTTCCTATATCTATGGGATTTTCAGCATCTTAAAGGCCCAATTCTCTCATCCCAAACAGTTCCAATTCTCCTTACCTTCAAAATTAAGCCCCTCCTACAATTGTCTGAAATTCACCCTCATCCAGACACAATCTCAGTTTATTGCTTCAGGGTGAGTATAGAAAGCCCAACGTGTATAATCAAAACACTCTCAGAACAGTTCATGATGTGTAATATAAGCTTTGGTACTCTGCATTGTTTGAATTAGCAGTCCGTCAAAAAGCTGAGCCAATTGAGAGTTTCTGTTACCCTATACTAGAAGTGTAGTTTGGGGTGAGACGATTGGCCCTTTAAGCCTTAAGCCTTGCATGCCGGATTCCATTTTCTCATTTTCATAGTTTTCTCAGCCTCTTGTCAGTACTGTACAGTATCTTTTATTACAAATACTGAGAGGCATTTGGGAATTTTGACACACTTGAAGTGAACTCCAAATTAAAATTTAAAACTTTTCAGTTCAAAATTTTAAGTACATTTGGTAAAATAATCTCAGTAATTTAAAACCACATTAATTTGGAGTTTTTATTATAAATTTGGTTGAGATTGGTCGAAGGTATGGATACCAATTTCAAATCAAAAGCCATGCAGCAATTAGCAGTCATCTACCTGCAGAGGGCATTCTACACCCTCTTATTCTTCTTCATGTTGCAATTGCTATGTGAAAATGGGTTTTCCTGTCTGGCAACTAATTTGCATATATTAGTTTTAATTAATCACACATTTCAAGGATTTTAGGTGATAATGAAAAAAAGTGCCATTAGATGAAACTAGCTTTTATATAGGTTTGCTCCAAGAATCCTAGCTGTAATACTGTATAACATAAATGTACTCTTCTGTAAACCTGTTAACACAGTTACCCAGACCTGCATGGTTGTGAAATATTTATGACAAACATTTGAATAGTAGCAGCAGTTCTCATTCAGGTGTGAAGTTGTAACAGCTACTGGATTGGTGATAAAATAAAGAACATCATTCTGTTTCAATGTTTCTGTAGTTATTCACTATTACACGTAGCTCTATCTCAAGGAGAATCACTTGATCTATTGCCTTTGCCTCTCATGATAATATACGACAGAGAGTTTCCCTCATGCAGCCACATCAAATGTATCCCTCTTCTTTTACAAGTACATAATTTATTTCCAGGTAGTAAGGCATCCTGCATGGAATGTTTCAGAGTGTTTGTGTACATCACCTTCAAACTGGAAGTATTGGGGAATCCAAATAAAACGCTTGAGATACAACAGATTTCTGACAAATAATTGACAGAACACCGCAGAAGGGAGAAATATCAAATGATTTTACCACCCAATAAAGTCTCCAGTGTGGAAATCCTATCTTTTTAAATTAAACATAACTAGATCATTAGAGACCAAGCACGCTGTCAGTCCTAATTTATTTCATGTACAGGGATGTGTTTTCATTTGTTTTGTGTCACCAACAAGAGAGCGTTTTACGTTACGCTGCTTCCAACATTTGACACTGTCATCTTTTGTCCATAGAATTTCAAAAGAGAACCTCCATCAGTGATGATGAAACCTGAGAAAACGTGAACAATGTTGTGTCATAGTCTTACTTATCATGAGTATTTGCTTAAATAGCTGAGTGTTACATTTACTGCAACAAGCAAGTTGTCATGTATGGTGCAGTCTTTTTCTGTGAAGCACCCAGAAAAATTTCTAAAATAGTTTGTCTAATTTCATTTTTTTTTTCATTTTTTTTCATTTGCAGTGTGCAGAAGGACAGTATCTTTTAGACTATTTGATCATATTTTGCTATCTGGTATAATCTCCTAGCCATATTTTCACATTTTTTGGTACTGTGTATACTTTTCTTAAGTCCTTCCGACCCTGTGGCAAAGAACGGTTTCCCCGAAGAAGCTATTACGACCACTAAAGGACAGTTTGTGATTACAGTACTTGAAGGAGTGTGCAGATTCAGTCTTCAGTCAAGACTGTCTCCCCCTTTTCTTTTCAGTGATGAAAGAAACTTGTCGTTGTACAATCTGGGGGGGGGGGGCAGGGAGAAGGTAAAAAATCAGGGAGATTGGGGAACATAGGAGGTTGGTGGATCTGTTACATTGTACTGAAATTACCATGATATTTCAGGGCATTGACACTCCAGTATCACCACAAGATTGAATTGTATGTATCATATAGAATTACTACTATTTATGTAATGCACTTTATAAAATCTGTTTTATTATCATTATTGTTTTTATTACATCAAGACTTTACAACAAAGAATGAAGAGATTTATCTTGATCCAATTCTTCATCGTCAGAACTACATTCTGTTTGCTGAAGTATCAAATGTTGTAGAAATAGCCAATTGTGTATAGTAATAAAGTCATTTCCTTCTTGTGCAACTCACATTATTTACCTTGGTATTAAATACTGCTGACATACAGTACATAACATACTCTGAGGAGATGACTATAACCAAATCATCTAAAACAAGAATGGGATCACATTAAGCATGAGCTGCAGTAAGTGCATCTAAAGAAAGAAAGAAAGGAGAAAAACTAACAAACAAACAAACAAACAAAAGAAAAGACTGTAATTGGAGTAATTATTTGAGATTTGCAGGTAGTGAATTAGTAAGTCCTACTGCCACAGGTATGTTTATAATGCAAGAATATCCTGTAAAAAATAGGTTTTACTGTAACATTGAATGGTTCAGATTTCTTTGCAAGCTTTGGTGCCCATATAAATGTGAAGTTTAATACACCTCAACACAAATGAGCAACACTATTAATATAAATTTGTAACATTTTACAGAAGCATTACTGGGAAGAAACTAAACATTGATGACTGCCAATTAGCCTGTGCTCTGTAACTATTTCGTCTGGTATGCAGTATGCATTCATTTGAACAAATCTGTGTCCCAAACTCGTACCTCACAAAATCATGACTGGGAAAAAAATTTTACCCAAAGCAAATTTTTCAGTCTACTACTATTCATTGCCCCTCATTTTACTGTTTATGGGACACACGTCATTTGGGATTTCTTGTTCGAGAGGGCTTTGATATCCAACAGCATATGTTTTGAGACTGGTGTACAGTAAATTAGGTGCTTGATTAAGGATGTATCTAGCCTCTGGCATGTAAAGATGGAGAAGGGGGTGGCATTTTTGGCTTTGGTAGAAAATGTGTAAATGCTGCTTGAAAGATTTTAAAGCGGAGCTCCACCATTCATTGGCACAGAGCGTACAGAAAATTTTAAAATGAAAACCCCTCAGACAGCCAGAGATATGCATTTCCAAGGCACCTCAAGTAGGCCTACTGTAATAGTTTGAGTCTTTGTTTGCTTCAGTAAAATATGAGCAAATTGCAAAATTTACAGAAATTTAACCAACCCGATAAAATGTACCCTTTTTAGGCAAAACTTTGGGCCCTGGTATTGACAGGGCATTGCAACTGTCTAATGAGGTAGGGGTCACATACTGTATTACCAGATTTTAATGATATGATGTACATGCTAATTGAAGCTGGGGATCATAATAAGTTGAAAGATAGCGCAGTTTTGACAGTTTTTTACAGAAATTTAACCAACCCGATAAAATGTACCCTTTTTAGGCAAAACTTAAGGCCCTGGTATTGACAGGGCATTGCAACTGTCTAATGAGGTAGGGGTCACATACTGTATTACCAGATTTTAATGATATGATGTACATGCTAATTGAAGCTGGGGATCATAATAAGTTGAAAGATAGCACAGTTTTGCTGACATTTTGCTGCTGAAAATACTTCCCAGATCACCACAAACAACATTTCCAAGCAAGTTTGAGTTTCATTTTTCTGATATTTTTACACCTTAAACTACAGTACCCATGTCGTTAAACTTCATTGAAGGAAATGTTTATTTTGTGTAAATTTATTTAAATGATTTGTTCGAGTTGTATGTTTCCTGTTAATTTATGCTTCAAACCACCCCTACAAATAAATGTCACTTAAATATGTTGAAGTACAGTAAATTTATATTAGGAGTCAAACTGTGATTCAGGTTCACCCCCATGCTGCCCATCTCTGCCACTATTTATACACCTGTACTCCGTCCTGTCTGCCTGCATAGTCTGACCACTGAGAACAACTGTTAACTCTTTTGTGTGTTTCACTCGCATATTTTACGACTTAGGGTGAAGTGTTGTTCAAGGCTGTGAAGTGAGGCGGAGTAGAAACAGTTTTTTCATGCATAAGCTGTCAGAATCAGAATGTTTACCAAATCTTTTCTTATCCATTTCCAGTTTCATCAAAATTTTACTGTAATCATGGTGTTTTTTATTTTACAAAAAAAATCTGACTTATGAGTTCTCTGATGTTTAAAAACATACCAGATTTGCTAAGAAGGAAATGGTTGCCCCAAATTTATATCTTTTTATAGGAAGTTTGGGGAGTAGTCTATTCTCTGCACTCTGCTCTGTAGTGTTTAGACCTTTGATTTCACCTTGCAGTAGTAGAGGGCGCCCTCCTGATCTTTTATTTTGTATACATTTGCTTTTCTCTTATTGATTTATTGATGGATTAATTGACTGATTGATTTATTTTTCGTTTAGGCCCAGCGTTATATGGAAAGCCTTCCTAAGGAAAGTCAGCCAATAAAGGGTACAGCAGGGGCACAAACCCGTAATCAAGCCATGCAGCGACAGCTGCCAGAACATGACCAACATCCCGAGGCCTGCCACAACTTGACTGAGAAAGAGAAGGAAAAGATGAATGAGTTTGTTCAGACTTACAAGGTATTAAAATATAACTGTGTACCAACTTGAACAAAGTACAGGATGAGAGAGCATCATTGCCATTTCTCCTTGAGGCAACAGGCCATACAGTATGTTGCATCCCAAAGCATGCCAAGAGCAATAAATACTAAATAATTGTATCAATTAGTATGAAAATGTGAATTTGTTATGAAATAAACCACTTTTTTGTATGGTGCAAAATGTATATTCCTTGATAAATGTCATCTGTGAGAAAATTTGAGCAAATACTTTCTCATCAGTTCTTCTGAGAAAAGTTTTCAATGTAATTTGCATTCATGAAGAAAATGGTAACCAATGCAAAATAATGAGGGTGGTCAGGGTAAATATAGTTTTTAGTGAATGCCCCTATCAGGCTTGTAGGGGATAGTTGTTGCCTGTTGGGGAGTATCACAAATTCAGGAAAGTTACAATAGACTTGGTTCGTACTTTTTGCAGTTTGTTTTGGCTTTCAACTCTATCTCTGAGCAGGTCTAGCTATGTATTTATTAAAATACCTAGAAACCATTTGAATCAGAAACATGAAGATGACAGTGTTCTCACCACAGTGCTGTTATTGTGAAGAGTTAGGTTCTCATAAAACAGGCTTGTTGATATGGCATTTCAACTTTGAACATGATTTTCAGTATTTTATAGGAGTATTAACTTCTGTATAAACAACTAAATTGTTAAGGCTGCTTCCTTGAGTATAGCCGTATAAATGTGTACAAGAGTTGAACACTGTTCAATCAGATAGTTTTATTCAACTACCTAGTTCAGTTCATAACAGGCATGAGCTTTTTCCTCTTTTTCGCGGATTTCCGCGTTTTTTTAGTCGCGGTTCCGCGGAAAAATTACAGTTCTGCTTTTTTGTATATTATCAAAATTATTTGTGTCGATAAAATCGGGTAAAAACGCGGACATAACCTGTATAAGAAGAAGCTCATGAAACAAGGAAGATTACGGATACTGTATAGTTCTCATGCTCGTACGTGTGTATGTGTGTACACCTTCGCAGTTATCTTTATTTCCTAGATGGATACTATGCATGACCGTTGTCAAATTTATAGAACGTACATAGCTGTGCAGGCATGGATATTGCAATCGTGCAAGGAATCGAAAGGGCCTCGCGATTGTCCGCTGTATCTTGTACAGTAGTAAATTGTAGTATTGCATGCATTGAACTGCATGCCTACTGCATGTGCACGGAACATCAGTTACATTTCCAAATCAATTCACGATAAAAGAGATTCTCGATGTGTAGTCTTTGACAAAATTGCCAAAAACAAGTGGCTCTCATGTTAGTCAATGCTGGAATGGACTGAACGTGTGAATAATCTGATATATGAATGCCGTTTGACACATCGTCCTGCGACGTCTTTCTTGTGTAGTGTAACGACTAACGTTAGGTCTAGCCTAACACTGTAACGTTAGGCCTCCTAAGTTATAGCTTCTTGTACAGTGAGTTATGTTTGTTAGGCTCTGTCTGTCTGTTGCGCAGGAATTGGGTGTTACTTTCTGTCCGTTGTTACTGCATTATCCATATGCATTGAATCCATTTTTAAAAGATTTCGTTAAGAATAACCTGGGCCAACGTTTGGTTATACAGGCATAGGCTAGGCTAGTTTACATATGACAAGCCTAACGTTAGGCCAAACGTTAGCCCACTACATTAGTATTAATTGGTAATAGTAGTAAGCACTGAGCAACGCTATGCCTAGTCTTGTTGGCCTGGCTTTTAAAATTGAATTAATGAACATTTTGCTGGTAATATTACAGTCACTATTAGCCCAATAAAAAGTTAGCCTACCAGGAAATCTTAACCACTTACCTGAGCAGATCAATGGGGTGACAAATTAAGAACAGGCTACAAGGCAACGCTAACAAAAATGTTGTGTTTTAGAGTGCATTTCCTGTAATCCAAGGTTCCAAAATTTCAAAATTTTCTCACCTCAGCCCCAACCGTGGTGGGGCAGAGGTGGGCTGTGACCCCCCGGCGGTGAATTTTCCTCTTTTTTTTTGAAATGCCAGGCTCATGCCTGTCATAAGCTATGTCCATCGCTTGCCTGGAAAACAAGGTATGATCATGTTTTGGGCATGTGAATTTATGAAAGTAGGAAGCAATCTTTATCTCCTTGACCCTGCAAGTTCTGTCCATTTTGCAAAAAGAAAGAAAGAAAGAAAATAAAAATGCAAAGAAAACCTTGTTCAAGTTCAGTAAAAAAGAACATCCCATAGAATGCAGTTTTTTAAAGCCATAGTGTACCCCTTAGTCACATACAATGATAAAAGCATCAAAGTTACCTTTCTCTGGAACTTATAGCATAAACTCAAAAGGTTAACTTTATGGTCTGAAGCAATTCTCTAGTTGTGGTGACTCAGACGTTTTGTAATCATTAGAGCATGACGTCTGTATGGTAATTCAGAGATTTTAGATAAGTAAAATTTGTCAGCACAAGATAACATGTTTGCTATGCATTTGCATTATATTTTTAACTATTTCCAAGACTTGTTTTCATAGAAGACATCATCTCTCTGTTCAAAAAGTAAAATCCTTCATAAAAAAAACCAGTTGATCAAAGGTCTTTTCATGTTTGCAGGCGAAGTCAATATAGTTTGGTGGGAGTGTCAGAGCTACAGAATGCAGGCCAGTTAACAGTGCATAAAAACAAATACAAACAAAGCTATCGACAAGTCAACATTGTGTTGTAGGGTGTGTGAAGTTTTCAGGAACTCAAAGTGCTGACTTGTTCTCCAGGCTTTGTTTTATGAATGAACTTCCTGTAAAAACAAAATGAATTATTCATCAGCTATGTATGAGGTCAGAGTTTTATTTATGTTCATGAATGGGCATTAGCTGTTAAATGTAAATTTGTTAAGTACAACACATTCATTCAGAATTAAGCAAGCAGTCATTGGAGTCATGTTGGAATAAATGGAGTAATTTGGAGAGACCATTTTTTGGATTTGTTGATGTTTTGGCTGAAGTTTTACAGGATATATTTTTGGAGTGTCTACTGCTAATAGCAACCAGTTTTTTGAAGGAGTGTTTATTTTATCTGCCATAGGATATTTCCCATCAACTGTTATTGGACAATGCAATTGGTTGTTTCATACTGTGCTACTACAGTGGTTCAATTTTGTTATTCAAAAGTGATTAATTTATATTTATTTTTTTAAATACAGTATATATGAGCATGTATACTTTTGTAAGGAATATATGCATGTTGTAGTTTAATTGAAGACTTTATGTGACATATATGTGGAGCATTTACTAAATTATAGTAATGTCAGTCAGCAATAAATGCACCCACTGCAATTTTACCACAATATTGCTAAGTGCTTTATAATTTGTGTTTTATAGAAACAATTTTCTAAAAGTTACATGAAGTAAACACCCAACTGCATGCAAATAATAAAAAGAAAAATGAAATTCACTAAATGCAAAATCATGCAAATGCTAGAAGTACAGTAGTAAATGTTACATTAGTTTTTTAAGTGTTGTTCAAGTATAGTAGCATTGATACAGTTAGTTGGAGTGTTACAGCCCAGTTTTCAACCAATTGGTTCCAAGTCGAGCCTGCCACAGCCTTCTCTTCAGCCGTTGCTCACTGGTAGCTTTGGTACAAGTGGATACTGTCTGTACAAGCAGTATTTAGAGAAAGAAACTTCACTGCAAAGGGTGGGGTGAAAGGATAGTAGTTAAAAATGAAGTGAAGAAATGAAATGATTTGCATGTCAAGTTATGTTAACAAAAGAAAGTTAAAAACCAACATTCTTTTTTGTTTTTTGTTTCCTTTACAGGACAAAGCTGTAGGTATTGGAGAAGTTGAAGAGATTAACAAGCCAAAATCAGAGGTAACACTTATTTTGGAGGGTGACAGTTGGGGCTTGGGGGGTGTCAGGAAAAGGGGAGGGAGAGATGTCATTCATGAAAATGTCAGCAGTTAGACCAGCATTCCTTTGTTGTTATGTTTTAAAGCAATCTGTTTAGCGAAAGGACACATACAGTAACCAGGCATGAAGTACACCAATTTCTTAAGCAGTCATTTTTGTTGTTTTGACCTACTCTGGGAGCAGGAAATAGAGCAACAGGTTTATGGAATAACAAGCTATCCAGGCATATAAATACAGGGGAGGGTGGAAGGTGAGGTTGAGATATGTGCTCAGATAGCTTGCTACTTTATGGCTAAGTGTATGTTTTGTTTGGAAAAAGGCTTTCAATTTTTTGGCAAAAGTGAGTAGTGACTGCAGTAGCTAGGAATTATTTCTTTATGCTTACTGGCTGGGGATGTGGGTGGGGGTAATGTTCACAGTAATAGAACAAGTCACATGATTAAAATCGGTCATTCATGAATTTGGGATGCAAAGGTGTAAGAATACAAGTGGGTGCAGTGCCTCCTGTCGGTCCCTCAACGACTGTCATCCACATTGAACTATCATCACACCTCCCGAGTGACCTGCATTTTAGGTTTGGCTCACATTGGGACACTTAGATCTGCTGACTTCTCATTTCAAAAGAGAACCCTTGGCTTCTGAAGTATACCTTAAAAACAAACCACAAATGTAGCCAATTGCATATTGCATTCAGCTGCCTGCCATGTACAAGGCCAATGTGTTGACTGGTGCAATATACAGTATCGGAGTAATGACTGTGTAATGCAACTCGCAAAACCAACACCAAATGCTACAGGCAGGGCATTTCTCCAAAATTTCAACCTGAGTGGACCTACCCTTCCTGTTCTGTTTATCTGTCCTATTTAAAAATACATGTGACTTCTTTCGCATCACCAGGGCCCCACAAATATTTCATTGGGCCAACACATGTCTCGTGGTAACCTGTACACATTTTGCTAGAGAAACTTATTCTTGGAAAATGTGCAATGTCATTGCAGTATGAATTTACTACAGGGCCTGCTTTCCTTGATGTATCACTTTGTATGAAACTTGCTTTATGATTTCTGACCTGTACTGCACCAAAAATTTGAAACATGAACAACCACTGATGACTGCTATCATTTAGAGAAGTCTAAATTAGAGGTCTAAATGTTGGCTGACTTTCCGAAAGAGTGCTACCATTTTGTGTGTAAAATTTTGAAAAGGGCAGGGGATCACCCCCTCCCATATTTCTGTATGTTGGACTGGTGTTTCTCCAAGGGACAGGTGAGAGGTGAACTCACATCTAGCTTCCTTGAAGATATTTTTAAATCATAAATAGCCTAGGTATTTTTAATATGTGATGCTTTTGTAGTTGTTGAAGTGCCCCCATTCATCCAGACTTACACCCCTTGATGCACCTGGAGTGTGCGCACGCACGCTATATGCCGAAACAATATCTTGGAATAAAAGAGTAGGAGTGCTAACCTCCATTA